>CM022393.1:8036820-9275271 GCA_011833715.1 Carcinoscorpius rotundicauda
TTACGTTGTAATTAATAAATAAATAAATAAGGTAGTCGCAAATAAAAACATTATCGTAATTAATTATCGCGCATTTCTTTACCAAGTGAGTTGCACAGCTGTATATCTGGGGGCTGAAAACGCTGGAAGCTAGGTTTCGATACCCATGATGGGCAGAGAACCCCTGGGTTATTTTGTGCTTATTTACAAATAATATTTTTTTTGTTTTTTTTTAATTTCGCGCAAAGCTACTAGAGGGCCACCTGCGCTAGACGTTCCTAATTTAGCAGTGTAAGGTCAGAGGAGAGAGAGCTAGTCATCACCACCCGCCGCCAGCTGTTGGGCGACTCTTTTACCAACGAATAGTGGGATTAACCGTCACATTATATCGCACTCACAGTTGAAAGGGCGAGCATGTTTGGTACGACGGGGATTCGAACCCGCGACCCTGAAATTGCGTGTTGAACGCCTTAACCCACTTGGCCATGGCGAACAAACCGACTAAGTGAAATTTCTTCATCTGAATACCTTTCTCATACTTCCAATCACACAGTAGGCTTTCTGCATGTAAAGATATTAAGAAATAAGCAGGCTCGCCATGGAAATGCACACACTGTTGACTGTATCTCTTGGCAACAAGTTCATAACTTCTGGAAAACTTACTTTCACTAATTATTCAGAAATAATGGTTTGTTATTATATCAATAAGATAGGACGTACAATAGTACAATCAAAGAAACATCGTACCATGTATGAGTGTGTGTATGTTTTATTACAGCAAAAATACCTCTGGCTATCTGTTGAGTCCACCGAGAGAAATCGAACCCCTGATTTTAGCATTGTAAATCCGTAGACTTACCGCTGTACCAGGGAGAAACTATAAAATATGTATTAGTATTATAACTATATTTAATATGTATTATTATTATTATTATGGCAAATATGTATTAGTATTATATTTATATTTAATATGTATTATTATTATTATTATGGCAAATATATATTTGTATTATAATTATATTTAATATGTATTAGTATAATAATTTATATAAGAAATTTAAACATTTTAAGGTAAGTTTGAGACAACTTATTTTTTAAACATAGCGTTAGTTTCTGTTTAATTGTACAAACTCAACAAATAAAGTCTGTGATATATAATAAACAAAAGTGCAGTAAAACCCGGAATGACCAGATGGTTAAGGAGCTCGACTCCTACTCTGAAAATGGCGGGTTCGAATCCACGTCGCACCAAATATGCTTGCCCTTTCAGCCGTGAAGGCATTATAATCTTAGGGTCAGTCCCACTATTAGTTGGTTAAAAATAGCCCAACAGTTGACGGTGGGTGGTAATGACTAGCTGCCTTCCTTCTAGTCTCACACTGTTAAATTAGGGACGGCTAGCACAGATAGTCGTCGTGTGGCTTTGTTTAAAATTCAAAACAGATCAAACAAGGGTTCAGTAAAAATAACTTTTTGGTAACAAAGTTTACAGTTCCTGTATTTCGTGTGCATTGCGTGGCCTAATTGTGTCAACTTGGGGTTGTACGTTTTCTGCCAAAACGAAGATAAAGCCATCTTATGGCACACGAAGACTGTATGTGTTATGCGTTTCTCTAGCAAAACCACATCATTCTATCTGCTGAATGCACCGAGGGGAACCGATAACACTGGGGAACACTTTTTCAGTAACTTTGAGTTGCTAAATTAGGAACGTCTAGCGCAGGTGGCCCTCTAGTAGCTTTGCGCGAAATTAAAAAAAAACAAAAAAAATATTATTTGTAAATAAGCACAAAATAACCCAGGGGTTCTCTGCCCATCATGGGTATCGAAACCTAGCTTCCAGCGTTTTCAGCCCCCAGATATACAGCTGTGCAACTCACTTGGTAAAGAAATGCGCGATAATTAATTACGATAATGTTTTTATTTGCGACTACCTTATTTATTTATTTATTAATTACAACGTAATGTCAACCCCTCCCTTCTCCCAATGGCACAGCGGTATAATGGTGGACTTGCAATTATAGAAACCCCTGAGAGAAAGGAGCACAGATAGTCCATTGTGGACCTATGTGTTCACTTTCAAAGAAAGACACGTGTCAAACTATAAACATTCCTTTCGGAAATATTTATATTTAAATTCAGTTTGCCAAATATACGTATTATAATCATAACAACCAGAAATATGTCCTATCCCGCTATTTCGAAATGTGTTTAGTCTATTTTGTTTTCAAGTTTCTTTCCAGTTTTCGGTGTTTAAACTGTAACTTTTAAAACATAAACAATGGCGACATTTGTTCGTTATTCTGGTTTTCTGCACATACATACACGGAAAAACCGAAATGACATTTTCTTTACCATAACTTGCGACTCAGTTGAGGTCCATCGGTGTGTCGTGAGTAAGTGTATAGTCTTACAGCGCTAAAATTCTGGGTACGATTCTCTGCAGTAGACACATCAAACTGGCCCTATAGTTTTATCACCTCATCTTGGATTAAATAGCAATAACAGTTTGTTATCTGGCAAGCGTGTGTTTACTTTTATTTTCATATTTTTGAAAGGCTTTTTCTTCTGCCTTAGTGTACTTTAAAAGTGGTTGACCCGCGTTATTTCAAAGATGTATCTAAGGGTTTATAGTGCTGAGAAATGGGTTTTGATACTCACGTTTGACGGATCGTCGATATTCATAGTGTACTTTGCGCTTAACAATGAACAAACAAATAAAAACGGTTTCGTGAACGCACGTGCACTCAGTTTTGCTTACGTAAGGATTGTAAAATGTCTTGTCATTGAAAGACGACACGTAAGTGAACACCTTTTCCTCATAAATAGAGTTCACAGTCTTCAGTCTATTCTCTGTTCCTATTCGCAGCTAATTTAATCTCCTTTGTTCGTTAGGCCTCGAAAGCGTCACGTTTCAACCGAGCCAAGAACAAAAGTTCCGGGCACTGAATAATAACTAACCTTGATTGGACGATCTTTTTTGAATAATCGTGTAGAGATATTTGTCATGTCTCGTGCTGAACAAAAAAAACAAAAAAAAACACGACAAAGAGCTGATACGTACTGAATTTCAAGAATGAAACCTGGTTATCCTATTTATCGGTGTGGGAAAATCTTAGCTCCTGAAGTAAGGATATATATACTCAGCTAGAAGTAAGTACAAGTAAGGCTGTATATAAATGTTTCTGTGGCCACAACTACCTTGATTGGTAAGCCTCACTTTTCAACCACCTTTAAGGGTGTGAACTAGAAAAATGACTACTGATGATGTTATCTGGGTAGTATGACAATAAAATAATATTATTTATAAGGATAACAGCAGAAAGAGTTATCTTGTTGTATGACAATTACATGGTGTAACTTGTAAAGATAACATTACATGACGTTATCTGTAAGTATGACAACTACATGGTGATATCTGGAAGTATGACAACTACATGATGATATCTGGAAGTATGACAACTACATGACGTTATCTGGAAGTATGACAACTACATGGTGATATTTGGAAGTATGACAGTTGCTGTTGTTTGTAAGGATAACATTACATGAAGTTATCTGGAAGTATGACAACTACATGGTGATATCTGGAAGTATGACAACTACATGGTGGTGTCTGGAATTATGACAACTACATGGTGATATCTGGAAGTATGACAACTACATGGTGATATCTGGAAGTATGACAACTACATGGTGGTGTCTGGAATTATGACAACTACATGGTGATATCTGGAAGTATGACAACTACATGGTGATATCTGGAAGTATGAAAACTACATGGTGTTATCTGGAAGCATGAAAATGAGCTTGATTTGTCTGAAATAATGTCATTACGCTGAATTACCCGGAAGTATGAAAATTGCGTAGTGTTATTGGTAAAGGTTACAATATATGGAGTTATTTGGAAGTATGACAATGTCATTGATTATCTCGAAAAATGATAATACGTGGAATTATTTGAAAGGATGGCAGTACGTGGTGTTGTTAGAAAGTATGGCAATTATCTGGTGTTATCTGGAAGGATAACACTACGTCCTGTTATCTGGAAGTATGAAAATTACTTTGTGTTATTTGGAGAGAAGCTAATACACAGTGTTGTGTGGTAGGATGACAATGACATGGTGTTTTCTACAAGGAGGATGTTTACTAGAAAGATGACAAACTTGATGTTTTCTTCATGCATATTTTTGTTGTTTAGACATTGATTCTAGACAATAGATGACGCTACAGTTGCCCTTACAAGATGTCCTTGTTTCCTTATGAAGTATGTATTTTGAGTGTAATTATAGATGAAGTGTGTTTAGTTGACGAACTAAGAATATCTATTTGGAAAGACGCCATCTATCGTCATTGTATGACGGCAAACTGAGTCTTGCTGAGCCACTAATCGTTGATGCGACGGTATTTTCGGTCATTTTCAGGCTCTTAGAAGAACACAGAATACTTAGAAACGTGAGAGCTTGGTTTATTTCGTTAAGTTACAAAATACTGGCCGAAGTGAAAGAAGGTTTTCATGGACCAATTAAAAAAGTAATTGTTCTTCTCTCCTCTTGAGATTCATCAAGAACTCCAGTAAAAAACTGGCTGCCTGCATGTTAAAACTTGTCTGCTTTTGTCAATAGAAAACCAAGTGTGTGGACCAGGTTTTTCTGAATCTTCTTGTTTCATAACCCCCACACATTTCATCCTATGAATCTTCTTGTTTCATAACCCCCACACTTCATCTTATGAAACTTCTTGTTTCATAACTCCCCCACACTTCATCCTATGAATTTTCTTGTTTCATAACTCCCCCCCCACACATTTCATCCGATGAATCTCTTGCTTCATAACCCCACACTTCATCCTATGAATCTTCTTGTTTCATAACCTCACACACTTCATCCTATGAATCTCTTGTTTCATAACCCCCACACTTCATCCTGTGAATCTTTTTGTTTCATAACCCCCACACTTCATCCTATGAATCTCTTGTTTCATAACCCCCACACTTCATCCTATGAATCTTTTTGTTTCATAACCCCCACACTTCATCCTGTGAATCTTCTTGTTTCATAACACCCACACTTCATCCTATAAATCTTCTTGTTTCATAACCCCCACACTTTATCCTATGAATCTTCTTGTTTCATAACTTCCCCACACTTCATCCAACTCAACACTGATCCTCTTTCAACATTCACCTTGAAAATTTAAAGTTATAGCTTTTCACAAAATTGATTCCGTAAAAAGTAAATTAATGCAAAATCCTGATTAGTCGAAAAATCCTTCTCTTCCAAGTAATAATAAAGCGGTAAGTATATAGACTCAATGTGTTAAAAACTAGGTTTTGATACCCATGGTGGGCAGAGTACAAACAGCTCATTGTGTTGTTTGTACTTAATAATAAACATACAAACAAAACTGTGGTTAAACGTATATCTCTAACAGTAGAAAGGCCCGGCATGGCCAAGTGGTGTAAGGTCAGAGGAGAGAGAGCTAGTCATCACCACCCGCCGCCAGCTGTTGGGCGACTCTTTTACCAACGAATAGTGGGATTAACCGTCACATTATATCGCACTCACAGTTGAAAGGGCGAGCATGTTTGGTACGACGGGGATTCGAACCCGCGACCCTGAAATTGCGTGTTGAACGCCTTAACCCACTTGGCCATGGCGAACAAACCGACTAAGTGAAATTTCTTCATCTGAATACCTTTCTCATACTTCCAATCACACAGTAGGCTTTCTGCATGTAAAGATATTAAGAAATAAGCAGGCTCGCCATGGAAATGCACACACTGTTGACTGTATCTCTTGGCAACAAGTTCATAACTTCTGGAAAACTTACTTTCACTAATTATTCAGAAATAATGGTTTGTTATTATATCAATAAGATAGGACGTACAATAGTACAATCAAAGAAACATCGTACCATGTATGAGTGTGTGTATGTTTTATTACAGCAAAAATACCTCTGGCTATCTGTTGAGTCCGCCGAGAGGAATCGAACCCCTGATTTTAGCATTGTAAATCCGTAGACTTAGCGCTGTACCAGGGAGAAACTATACAATATGTATTGGTATTATAACTATATTTAATATGTATTATTATTATTATAGCAAATATGTATTGGTATTATAATTATATTTAATATGTATTATTATTATTATAGCAAATATGTATCAGTATTATAATTATATTTAATATGTATTATTATTATTATAGCAAATATGTATTGGTATTATAACTATATTTAATATGTATTATTATTATTATAGCAAATATGTATCAGTATTATAATTATATTTAATATGTATTATTATTATTATGGCAAATATGTATTAGTATTATAATTATATTTAATATTTATTATTATTATTATTATTATGGCAAATATGTATCAGTATTATATTTATATTTAATATGTATTATTATTATTATTATTATGGCAAATATGTATCAGTATTATATTTATATTTAATATGTATTATTATTATTATAGCAAATATGTATCAGTATTATAACTATATTTAATATGTATTATTATTATTATTATGGCAAATATGTATTAGTATTATATTTATATTTAATATGTATTATTATTATTATTATGGCAAATATGTATCAGTATTATATTTATATTTAATATGTATTATTATTATTATTATTATGGCAAATATGTATCAGTATTATATTTATATTTAATATGTATTATTATTATTATTATGGCAAATATGTATCAGTATTATAATTATATTTAATATGTATTAGTATAATAATTTATATAATAAATTTAAACATTTTAAGGTAAGTTTGAGACAACTTATTTTTTAAACATAGCGTTCGTTTCTGTTTAATTGTACAAACTCAACAAATAAAGTCTGTGATATATAATAAACAAAAGTGCAGTAAAACCCGGAATGACCAGATGGTTAAGGAGCTCGACTCCTACTCTGAAAGTGGCGGGTTCGAATCCACGTCGCACCAAATATGCTTGCCCTTTCAGCCGTGAAGGCATTATAATCTAGGGTCAGTCCCACTATTGGTTGGTTAAAAATAGCCCAACAGTTGACGGTGGGTGGTAATGACTAGCTGCCTTCCTTCTAGTCTTACACTGTTAAATTAGGGACGGCTAGCACAGATAGTCGTCGTATGGCTTTGTTTAAAATTCAAAACAGATCAAACAAGGGTTCAGTAAAAATAACTTTTTGGTAACAAAGTTTACAGTTCCTGTATTTCGTGTGCATTGCGTGGCCTAATTGTGTCAACTTGGGGTTGTACGTTTTCTGCCAAAACGAAGATAAAGCCATCTTATGGCACACGAAGACTGTATGTGTTATGCGTTTCTCTAGCAAAACCACATCATTCTATCTGCTGAATGCACCGAGGGGAACCGATAACACTGGGGAACACTTTTTCAGTAACTTTGAGTTGCATTGGATATTTTAACTGATTCTGAAGGAGTTTTAGACGCTGATTTCAAATCTGAAATCAGTTTTTCTCTACAAGCTCTAGTTTGTATGCAATTTGAGGTTAATGAAATTGTACAAATGTGAACTTGCGTAAACCATGTATAAGCATTTTCACGTCCATATATATAGATAGCTTCTAATATTTTGATCATTCTTCTTTTGTTTCAGATCAAACATGGCTTCCAAAAATAGATATCATTGCAGAAACAAGCCTGATGCCTTCTGCTACATATGTGGGTGCTACACACTCAATCGTCAGAGACGTAACATATCCTCGTTCGTCAAGCGTGCCTACAAGGCATATTTTGAAGTTCATCTTGGTGATCAAGACAAGCAATAGGCTCCTCATGTTGTGTGCCACAATTGTGAGGAAATGCTTCGAGACTGGACCAAAGGAAAACGCAATGGTCTGCCTTTTGGTGTTCCAATGAATTGGCGCCAACCCACCAACCATGTAACTGACTGCTATTTCTGCATTGTAAACACAACGGGTGTTGGGAAGAAAAACCGACATAAGATTACGTATCCGAACATTCCCTCAGCTATTCGGCCTGCTTCGCACTCTGAAGAAGTTCCTGTTACAGTTTTCAAAGGCTTGCCTTCATTGGACGATAAAGACATTGGACATGATACAAGCGAACAAGACAGTTGTGACAGTGAATTGTCAGAGAAGTGTACACAATCGGATAACTGTTTTTCAGACACTGAACCTTTCCCCGTCCCCATACCTCTTCCCCAGGCTGAACTGAATGATTTAGTGCGGGATTTAGGTCTTTCAAAGAAAGCAGCAGAGCTTTTGGCATCAAGATTACAAGGCAGAAATCTTGTTGATCACTCTGTTAAAGTATCATATTTCAGAAAGCGTGACCAGCTTTGTGACCTTCTTTTCAGAAGACAGACAGTTTGTTTACTGCCATGACATCCAAGGGCTTCTCAAAGAACTGGGTGTACCTTACTATAGTCCTGCTGAATGGAGACTCTTTTTAGACAGTTCAAAACGCAGTCTAAAGTGTGTTCTTTTACATAATTGGAATGATTATGGAGCAGTACCTGTCGGTCACTCAGTGCATTTGCGGGAAGACTATGATGATATGAGAATGGTCATGGACTTATTAAAATATCATGAGCACAATTGGATCATTTGTGTAGACTTAAAGATGGTCAACTTTCTTCTTGGACAACAGAAAGGTTTCACCAAGTTTCCATGTTTCCTCTGTATGTGGGACAGCCGAGCACGAGACAGACATTGGGTCCAGAAGGACTGGCCTATTCGTGACACCCTTGAAGCAGACATGCCAAATATCATACAAGACCCAATTGTAAGCAGAGATAAGATCATCTTTCCTCCTCTTCACATCAAATTAGGTTTGATGAAGCAATTTGTCAAGGCACTGGAAACCGAAGGTGAATGTTTCCAACACATCATCACAGCTTTATCAGGGTTATCGTTTGAGAAGATCAAAGCAGGCGTGTTTGATGGCCCACAAATTCGAACCCTAATTCGTGATGATCAGGTTGTTGCTAAGATGACCGCTTTAGAAAAGGTAGCATGGTTATCCTTTGTGGCAGTCGTTCAGAACTTCCTTGGAAACAATAAGGCGGAGAACTACAGTGAACTTCTGAACAGAATGCTCCTCGCTTTTCGTGATCTCGGGTGCAACATGAGCATCAAACTTCATTTTTTGAACAGCCACCTTGATAAGTTCCCTGATAA
Source organism: Carcinoscorpius rotundicauda (assembly GCA_011833715.1). NCBI lineage: Eukaryota > Metazoa > Arthropoda > Merostomata > Xiphosura > Limulidae > Carcinoscorpius > Carcinoscorpius rotundicauda. The sequence goes on from CM022393.1 coordinate 8,045,970, forward strand.
GTGGGGGCTGTGAGTGACGAACAAGGAGAACGATTCCACCAAGACCTAAAGGTCATGAAAGAACGCTACCAAGGGCGCTGGGACAAAAGTATGATGGCTGACTACTGCTGGAGCATTAAACGAGATTGTGCAGATGGAGTGTACAAACACAAATTCCTACATGAATAAAATACACAAACAAATTGATAAGCTATTCCTATAATTTCCTATAATAACGAAAAATTAAAAAATAAATAAAAATGTCAAATTGCATAAAATCTGTAGCTTTCAGACAAAAACCGACTTCAGATTTGAAATCAACACACTCAAATTGACTATAGAAAGGTCTTTTATTAAATGCAACAAAATGAGTGTTCCCCAGTGTAATTACCGTTGTCCCACAAGATACCCGTATGTAAAGCAAGCTAAAAGAATTAGGTGAGGGTTAGCTCACTTCTCCCCATCAAAAAAGAAGTAAACACACTTGTGTGTAGAATGGACACTTGACACTTTCATGTGTCTAGTTACACTAAGTTTGTCAAACCAAAAAACTTTAGCCATGTCATCGATGAATAAGGAGTTTCATTTTCTCATCGTGCGCATATTTTACCACATAGTGACGTTAGCTCACGTGACATACTAAACCTATCCTAATGACTGAAGACTGTGAGTACATTATTTATTTCTCAAGATGTGTTTTGGATGTAGCTGCCGAAAATCCAACCAACTCTGCGTAAACTGTAAGAATTACAAAACAATAACTTTACAACTAGAAGTATATACTCTAAAAATGTTTCCTAAAAAAACAGTACGTTGTCATCTATACGTTTTCTTTATATGAAATTATACGTTTTGTTGTGAGCATGATAAATAAATTTACTTTATTGTTGCTAAAGATTCATATTGCCAATAAAGGGTTCTCATGTCACAATCATTGCATGAACAAAAATAATTCTCTGAAGCAAGAGAGAACAAAAGATGCAACCATATTTCACATTGAAGTGTAGAAGTCATTAGTTTTGTTTTTTTTATTTCGCACAAAGCTACTCGAGGGCTATCTGTGCTAGCCGTCCCTAATTTAGGAGTGTAAGACTAGAGGGAATGCAACTAGTCATCACCACTCACCGCCAACTCTTGGGCTACTCTTTTACCAACGAATAGTGGGATTAACCGTCACATTATAACGCCCCCACGGCTGGGAGGGCAAGCATGTTCTGGTATGACGGGGGTTCGAACTCGTAGCCCTCGGATTACGCTCGAGCGCCTTAACCCACTTGGCCATGCCGGGCCGAGAAGTGATTAACCAGTTGTCCTTATTTACACAGAGAGAAAGTAAGAAAGGGGTGACTTTTCTTTGTAAAAATTATGGACTTTTTCATTTCAGTTAGTCCCCCGCTGGTACAGCGGTACGTCTATGAATGTACAATGCTAAAATCAGGGGTTCAATTCCCCTTGGTGGACTCAGCATATAGCTTGATGTGGCTTTGCTATGAGAAAACACATACAAACACATTTCAATTACCCTGAAAGGGGGTCAAAAGCAGTTTGGAGCAGCCACATATCTTAACCACTCCCACCACTTGGCAGTAGCGTATTGTATGTCATTTAATCAGTAGACACTACAGTGACATCACAAAATGGATGCTTTAACGTTGCAATTTTTTACTGTCATGATATAAGAAACACATTAACATGTCATAATTCATGAAAAAAAATAATATATTTGTTACTTTCAATTTTGATTTTATTTACTCTTGAATCAGAGCACCTTTGGACACTCAAATTTGGCCCAATCATTGACCTGTAAAAAAATGTAATCTCTTTAGACTCGTATATAATATTTCTATGGATACAACCTAAAATCCTGTTTGCTATTTGCCCTATCACTAGCAACAGCAAACTACTTTGTTGGTTTAAGTGAGTGATCAACAACTGCATCCTATTATTTTATAAAGGGCTATTCCATCCAAATTATAACCCACATTCATTATTTTGCATTTATTATAATTAAAACACATCTGCCATTTATTCGTCCAACTCACTAGATGATTTAAATGCTACTCTAAGTCAGCAGCACCTTCTTCACAGCTAGCAACACCCAATACCTTGATATCACCTGGAAATTTAAGTAACTTGTAGATCATTCCTTCATATATGTTATTGATGTAGATCACAAAGAGCAAAGGTACTAAGTCTGAGCCCTGAGATACCCACTTGTGACATTTGTCCACTCTGATTGAGACCCATTTCTAACAACCCTCTACTTTCTTCCATCCAATTTGCTAACTGTTCCCCTCACACACAGAGATAGTTATTTTTAAGACTTTTTATGTGTAAGTTGTCAAATCTGTCTAAAAATCCCGACATTCCAAAGTTACTCACTTATCCTCATCTACATAAGCAGTAATCTTTTCAAACAATATTAAAAGATATGTAGAGCAAGGTTTTCCCTTAAAGTAACAATGTTGACTATCTAACAAACTTCTAAACTTTGTTAAATGACTTTACAAAGTATCTTTCATCAGACTTTCCAAAACTTTTCACACAACCAATATAAGAATAATGTATGTATAATACCAGGACAGTTTTTATCAACTCTCTTTAAAAGAGGGGTTACATTAGCTAACATACAATTCTCTAGTACCTGCCCAATCTTTAATAACTTATAAAAAATTGTAGTAAGTAGCTCACGTATCCTATCTTTAACCTCCTCAAAATCCCTTAGAGAAATAATCTCTGACCCAGGAGCCTTATTGTTGTTTAAACTTCCAAATTAATATTGTTATACAGTTCAGTCTTCTTCCCATCTATCAACTGTTCAAAATGTGAAATACTGATTAAATCTTCACTCGTAAAAACTGAAGAAAAAAGACATTTAATGACCCAAACATTTTATAATCATCCCTTCAGGGTCTTATTCCATCATTTTATTTACCCTTAATGTGTTTTTTTAAAATATCCTTACTGTTAATAATTTTACATTTTCGGTCTACCTTTTCTCAAACATTCATTTTTATGTCCCAAATTTCTTCTGTGATATTGCGGTTAATATTATATTGTAATTTGTTTGTTTGTTTTGGAATTTTGCACAAAGCTACTCGAGGGCTATCTGTGCTAGCCGTTCCTAATTTAGCAGTGTAAGACAAGAGGGAAGGCAACTAGTCATCACCACCTGCCGCCAACTCTTGGGCTACTCTTTTACCAACGAATAGTGGGATTGACCGTCACATTATAACGCCCCTACGGCTGGGAGGGCGAGCATGTTTAGCGCGAATCGGATGCGAACCCGCGACCTTCAGATTACGAGCGCGTGCCTTAACGCGCTAGGCCATGCCGGGCCATTATATTATAATATTGTATTATATAATATTATAAGTCTATTGTCAAAGCAATCAATTTAAATTTCCTAATTTTTTTAAACTTTTCTTTAATTTTATCTCTTAAACTGTTTATGATCGACAAAAACATTTTGTCATACCTACATAGTAATCATGAGATGCTTTAGAAAACTTTTACCCTGCCATCATGGTTGCTATTAAATACCACAAAAAAACTTTTACTGTATCATAATGATATTTGATGGATACCGTAAAGATCTTCTATTGTACTTTCATTGTGTTTACTAGCTACCAAAAATAATTTTCATTACGATAACATGTATAAGATAATATAAAGAACTTTTACAAAACTTTCGTGATATTTATTAGATACCAAAGATATTTTATCATATATTCATGATACATGTTGGATACCACATTTACCTTTTATCATACCTTCATGGTACTTATTAGATACCACAAACACCTCTAAAATATTTCATGGTGTTCATTATTAGTTACCACAAAAAACTTTTGTGATATTTAGTACTTACAACACCAAATCTAAATTGTACCATCATGGTAATCATTAGACACGAGTAAGACCTCCTATGATATTTTCATGGCGTTTATTAGATACCACAAACACCTTTATTCATAATTTCATTATATTTATTTGATACCACAAAAATCTTTCTTCACAATTGCATGGTGTGTATTAAGAACCACAAACTTCTTTTATCACACCTTCATGGTATTTATTAGATACCATGAAGACTTCTTACAATACCTACACAGTATTTATTAAATAGCTTTTATTGTATTTATTAGATACCATAAAAACCTCTAATCATACGTTCACGTCATTTATAAGACACCATAGATCATTTTATTATATCTTCAATCTATTTATTAAATATCGCAAAGACATTCTATGATACCGTCACTGAAATTATGAAATACATCAAACACCTTTCATGGTATTTAACAAACGTGTGTTTTCTTATAGCAAAGCCATATCAGACTATCTGCTGAGTCCACCGAGAGAAATCGAACCCCTGATTTTAGCGTCGTAAATCTGTAGACTTACCGCTGTACCAGCGGAGAACATTTAATAGATAAAACATCGGTTTCTTATCATACTTACATCGTATTTATGAATTAACCTAAAAGCGTTTGTTTTATATATCTGTAAAATTACCCGAAATTTCTGACAATGGGTGATACAACTTTGTACTACTCTATAAATTGTCGAGTGCACCGCTGTGATTAATATTAACTCTTTATGAATTTTTAGATCGATGTTTCGTTCTCTAAAACTGTGTTATGAACTTTGAGGTCATGGGGCTGATTGATTGGTTCGTAAATACCCAAGGACGATTTGTACTAGCCGTCACTGATCTTGGTCTGTCAGACCAGAAGCTAGAGTCGATCACCCACTGTTTCGCCCTCACAGCAAACTTACAGTCTGAACGCGTTTTCAAACACAACGGATGACAAACAATTAATTCTCATATTCACAGTCCGAACACCCTAATCACAAGTCAAAAATAAGACACAAAGTGATAATACCACTGGATCTGTGTTACATTTACCTTGCACGAATGTATATATTACCAAAACAAAACCATCTAAACATTATTTCTACTGTTCAGGAACAGACAAGCAATTCTAACTCGAGATTAATACAAGAACTTGTAAGACGGCAGAACATGATAATTGTTAAAACAGTCTATACTATGTATACTATTATAATACAAGAACTTGTAAGACCACAGAACATGATAGTTGTTAACACAGTCCATACTATGTATACTATTATAATACAAGAACTTGTAAGACCACAGAACATGATAGTTGTTAAAACAGTCCATACTATGTGGACTATTATAATACAAGAACTTGTAAGACCACAGAACATGATAGTTGTTAAAACAGTCCATACTATGTGGACTATTATAATACAAGAACTTGTAAGACCACAGAACATGATAGTTGTTAAAACAGTCCATACTATGTGGACTATTATAATACAAGAACTTGTAAGACCACAGAACATGATAGTTGTTAAAACAGTCTACACTGTGTATACTATTATAATACAAGAACTTGTAAGACCACAGAACATGATAGTTGTTAAAACAGTCTATACTGTGTATACTATTATAATACAAGAACTTGTAAGACCACAGAACATGATAGTTGTTAAAACAGTCTACACTGTGTATACTATTATAATACAAGAACTTGTAAGACCACAGAACATGATAGTTGTTAAAACAGTCTATACTGTGTATACTATTATAATACAAGAACTTGTAAGACCACAGAACATGATAGTTGTTAAAACAGTCTATACTGTGTATACTATTATAATACAAGAACTTGTAAGACCACAGAACATGATAGTTGTTAAAACAGTCCATACTGTGTATACTATTATAATACAAGAACTTGTAAGACCACAGAACATGATAGTTGTTAAAACAGTCTATACTGTGTATACTATTATAATACAAGAACTTGTAAGACCACGGAACATGATAGTTGTTAAAACAGTCTATACTGTGTATACTATTATAATACAAGAACTTGTAAGACCACGGAACATGATAGTTGTTAAAACAGTCTATACTGTGTATACTATTATAATACAAGAACTTGTAAGACCACAGAACATGATAGTTGTTAAAACAGTCTATACTGTGTATACTATTATAATACAAGAACTTGTAAGACCACAGAACATGATAGTTGTTAAAACAGTCTATACTGTGTATACTATTATAATACAAGAACTTGTAAGACCACAGAACATGATAGTTGTTAAAACAGTCCATACTATGTGGACTATTATAATACAAGAACTTGTAAGACCACAGAACATGATAGTTGTTAAAACAGTCTAAACTGTGTATACTATTATAATACAAGAACTTGTAAGACCACGGAACATGATAGTTGTTAAAACAGTCTATACTGTGTATACTATTATAATACAAGAACTTGTAAGACCACGGAACATGATAGTTGTTAAAACAGTCTATACTGTGTATACTATTATAATACAAGAACTTGTAAGACCACAGAACATGATAGTTGTTAAAACAGTCTATACTGTGTATACTATTATAATACAAGAACTTGTAAGACCACAGAACATGATAGTTGTTAAAACAGTCTATACTGTGTATACTATTATAATACAAGAACTTGTAAGACCACAGAACATGATAGTTGTTAAAACAGTCTATACTGTGTATACCATTATAATACAAGAACTTGTAAGACCACAGAACATGATAGTTGTTAAAACAGTCTATACTGTGTATACTATTATAATACAAGAACTTGTAAGACCACAGAACATGATAGTTGTTAAAACAGTCTATACTGTGTATACTATTATAATACAAGAACTTGTAAGACCACGGAACATGATAGTTGTTAAAACAGTCTACACTGTGTATACTATTATAATACAAGAACTTGTAAGACCACGGAACATGATAGTTGTTAAAACAGTCTATACTGTGTATACTATTATAATACAAGAACTTGTAAGACCACGGAACATGATAGTTGTTAAAACAGTCTATACTGTGTATACTATTATAATACAAGAACTTGTAAGACCACAGAACATGATAGTTGTTAAAACAGTCTATACTGTGTATACTATTATAATACAAGAACTTGTAAGACCACAGAACATGATAGTTGTTAAAACAGTCTATACTGTGTATACTATTATAATACAAGAACTTGTAAGACCACAGAACATGATAGTTGTTAAAACAGTCTATACTGTGTATACTATTATAATACAAGAACTTGTAAGACCACAGAACATGATAGTTGTTAAAACAGTCTATACTGTGTATACTATTATAATACAAGAACTTGTAAAACCACAGAACATGATAGTTGTTAAAACAGTCTATACTGTGTATACTATTATAATACAAGAACTTGTAAGACCACAGAACATGATAGTTGTTAAAACAGTCTATACTGTGTATACTATTATAATACAAGAACTTGTAAGACCACAGAACATGATAGTTGTTAAAACAGTCTATACTGTGTATACTATTATAATACAAGAACTTGTAAGACCACAGAACATGATAGTTGTTAAAACAGTCTATACTGTGTATACTATTATAATACAAGAACTTGTAAGACCACAGAACATGATAGTTGTTAAAACAGTCTATACTGTGTATACTATTATAATACAATAACTTGTAAGACCACGGAACATGATAGTTGTTAAAACAGTCTATACTGTGTATACTATTATAATACAAGAACTTGTAAGACCACAGAACATGATAGTTGTTAAAACAGTTTATACTGTGTATACTATTATAATACAAGAACTTGTAAGACCACAGAACATGATAGTTGTTAAAACAGTCTATACTGTGTATACTATTATAATACAAGAACTTGTAAGACCACAGAACATGATAGTTGTTAAAACAGTCCATACTATGTGGACTATTATAATACAAGAACTTGTAAGACCACAGAACATGATAGTTGTTAAAACAGTCTATACTGTGTATACTATTATAATACAAGAACTTGTAAGACCACAGAACATGATAGTTGTTAAAACAGCCTATACTGTGTATACTATTATAATACAAGAACTTGTAAGACCACAGAACATGATAGTTGTTAAAACAGTCTATACTGTGTATACTATTATAATACAAGAACTTGTAAGACCACAGAACATGATAGTTGTTAAAACAGTCCATACTATGTGGACTATTATAATACAAGAACTTGTAAGACCACAGAACATGATAGTTGTTAAAACAGTCCATACTATGTATACTATTATAATACAAGAACTTGTAAGACCACAGAACATGATAGTTGTTAAAACAGTCTATACTGTGTATACTATTATAATACAAGAACTTGTAAGACCACAGAACATGATAGTTGTTAAAACAGTCTATACTGTGTATACTATTATAATACAAGAACTTGTAAGACCACAGAACATGATAGTTGTTAAAACAGTCCATACTATGTGGACTATTATAATACAAGAACTTGTAAGACCACAGAACATGATAGTTGTTAAAACAGTCTATACTATGTATACTATTATAATACAAGAACTTGTAAAACCACAGAACATGATAGTTGTTAAAACAGTCTATACTGTGTATACTATTATAATACAAGAACTTGTAAGACCACAGAACATGATAGTTGTTAAAACAGTCTATACTGTGTATACTATTATAATACAAGAACTTGTAAGACCACAGAACATGATAGTTGTTAAAACAGTCCATACTATGTGGACTATTATAATACAAGAACTTGTAAGACCACAGAACATGATAGTTGTTAAAACAGTCTATACTGTGTATACTATTATAATACAAGAACTTGTAAGACCACGGAACATGATAGTTGTTAAAACAGTCCATACTATGTGGACTATTATAATACAAGAACTTGTAAGACCACAGAACATGATAGTTGTTAAAACAGTCTATACTATGTGGACTATTATAATACCATATCTTGTAAGACCACAGAACATGATAGTTGTTAAAACAGTCCATACTATGTGGACTATTATAATACAAGAACTTGTAAGACCACAGAACATGATAGTTGTTAAAACAGTCTATACTGTGTATACTATTATAATACAAGAACTTGTAAGACCACAGAACATGATAGTTGTTAAAACAGTCTATACTGTGTATACTATTATAATACAAGAACTTGTAAGACCACAGAACATGATAGTTGTTAAAACAGTCTATACTGTGTATACTATTATAATACAAGAACTTGTAAGACCACAGAACATGATAGTTGTTAAAACAGTCCATACTATGTGGACTATTATAATACAAGAACTTGTAAGACCACAGAACATGATAGTTGTTAAAACAGTCCATACTATGTATACTATTATAATACAAGAACTTGTAAGACCACAGAACATGATAGTTGTTAAAACAGTCTATACTGTGTATACTATTATAATACAAGAACTTGTAAGACCACAGAACATGATAGTTGTTAAAACAGTCTATACTGTGTATACTATTATAATACAAGAACTTGTAAGACCACAGAACATGATAGTTGTTAAAACAGTCCATAATATGTGGACTATTATAATACAAGAACTTGTAAGACCACACAACATGATAGTTGTTAAAACAGTCTATACTGTGTATACTATTATAATACAAGAACTTGTAAGACCACGGAACATGATAGTTGTTAAAACAGTCCATACTATGTGGACTATTATAATACAAGAACTTGTAAGACCACGGAACATGATAGTTGTTAAAACAGTCCATACTATGTGGACTATTATAATACAAGAACTTGTAAGACCACAGAACATGATAGTTGTTAAAACAGTCTATACTATGTGGACTATTATAATACAAGAACTTGTAAGACCACAGAACATGATAGTTGTTAAAACAGTCTATACTGTGTATACTATTATAATACAAGAACTTGTAAGACCACAGAACATGATAGTTGTTAAAACAGTCTATACTGTGTATACTATTATAATACAAGAACTTGTAAGACCACGGAACATGATAGTTGTTAAAACAGTCCATACTATGTGGACTATTATAATACAAGAACTTGTAAGACCACAGAACATGATAGTTGTTAAAACAGTCTATACTATGTGGACTATTATAATACAATAACTTGTAAGACCACAGAACATGATAGTTGTTAAAACAGTCCATACTATGTGGACTATTATAATACAAGAACTTGTAAGACCACAGAACATGATAGTTGTTAAAACAGTCTATACTATGTATACTATTATAATACAAGAACTTGTAAGACCACAGAACATGATAGTTGTTAAAACAGTCTATACTGTGTATACTATTATAATACAAGAACTTGTAAGACCACAGAACATGATAGTTGTTAAAACAGTCTATACTGTGTATACTATTATAATACAAGAACTTGTAAGACCACAGAACATGATAGTTGTTAAAACAGTCCATACTATGTGGACTATTATAATACAAGAACTTGTAAGACCACAGAACATGATAGTTGTTAAAACAGTCCATACTATGTATACTATTATAATACAAGAACTTGTAAGACCACAGAACATGATAGTTGTTAAAACAGTCTATACTGTGTATACTATTATAATACAAGAACTTGTAAGACCACAGAACATGATAGTTGTTAAAACAGTCTATACTGTGTATACTATTATAATACAAGAACTTGTAAGACCACAGAACATGATAGTTGTTAAAACAGTCTATACTGTGTATACTATTATAATACAAGAACTTGTAAGACCACAGAACATGATAGTTGTTAAAACAGTCTATACTATGTATACTATTATAATACAAGAACTTGTAAGACCACAGAACATGATAGTTGTTAAAACAGTCTATACTGTGTATACTATTATAATACAAGAACTTGTAAGACCACAGAACATGATAGTTGTTAAAACAGTCTATACTGTGTATACTATTATAATACAAGAACTTGTAAGACCACAGAACATGATAGTTGTTAAAACAGTCCATACTATGTGGACTATTATAATACAAGAACTTGTAAGACCACAGAACATGATAGTTGTTAAAACAGTCTATACTGTGTATACTATTATAATACAAGAACTTGTAAGACCACGGAACATGATAGTTGTTTAAAACAGTCCATACTATGTGGACTATTATAATACAAGAACTTGTAAGACCACAGAACATGATAGTTGTTAAAACAGTCTATACTATGTGGACTATTATAATACAAGAACTTGTAAGACCACAGAACATGATAGTTGTTAAAACAGTCTATACTGTGTATACTATTATAATACAAGAACTTGTAAGACCACAGAACATGATAGTTGTTAAAACAGTCCATACTATGTGGACTATTATAATACAAGAACTTGTAAGACCACAGAACATGATAGTTGTTAAAACAGTCTATACTGTGTATACTATTATAATACAAGAACTTGTAAGACCACAGAACATGATAGTTGTTAAAACAGTCCATACTATGTGGACTATTATAATACAAGAACTTGTAAGACCACAGAACATGATAGTTGTTAAAACAGTCTATACTGTGTATACTATTATAATACAAGAACTTGTAAGACCACGGAACATGATAGTTGTTAAAACAGTCCATACTATGTGGACTATTATAATACAAGAACTTGTAAGACCACAGAACATGATAGTTGTTAAAACAGTCTATACTATGTGGACTATTATAATACAATAACTTGTAAGACCACAGAACATGATAGTTGTTAAAACAGTCTATACTATGTATACTATTATAATACAAGAACTTGTAAGACCACAGAACATGATAGTTGTTAAAATAGTGCATGCTATGTGGACTATTAGGCTCGTTAATCTCAGGTTTATCTTTTAAAGAATCGTGTTTTTGGCCGCTCGCAGAAAACATGAATAATTCAGAGGACTTGAGTTCAATTCACTATATATTAAATTCCTCGTCGTTTCGAAACGATAGAATGCCATACCTTTTCGATCAGGAGGAAGGTAAACATAAAGTTTTTTCTAACTTTGGGTTAGCAGTGATGGATGACCTGTGAAAAATGATTGTACGACGCCTTTGGTCTCGAGCCAGTTGCACAGAAAGCCGAGATCCAGAACTGCGTGAATTACGGGGTGACTGAACTTTCTTGAAACAAACCTGGACAGTGCTGTGGTAGACTGAAATGCGAGAAGCCTCCATTAATCTTTATCTCCGAGAGAAGAGTTCTCCTAGCAGCCTCTCTTTTCCGCAGTTCGTCAATGATGAAAGAGAATACGTTAAAAACATTGGTTGAGTTCCTAAGTAACACGGTTACCTTACCATTAACATTATACTGACTTTATTTCTGTTTCCAGCGAATATTGAGTTTCAGAAACTATAATATAATATATACTGGTTTTCTCGGCTCTTATGAATAATTTTGAATTTGATTAAATTTTATATAAATCTTTATTAAAATGGCACAAGTTGTTTTACACTTGATATCTAGTTCAGAGCTAAGATGCGGTTAATATAAATTTCGGTTTACCAAATTTAAATTTAGTTCAGACAGAGATACAAAAAAACAATATTGTTCTGTTTTAAACTATCGGATTATCTTATAACTTCTCTGAAGAAATGGACTACCTCAAATTTGTTTAATCAATAGATTATCTCAAACTGTTCTGAGATAATGGATTATTTCAAGATGTTCTAATGGAACGGATTATCTCAGACTGTTCTAAAAGAGGGGTTATTTGAAGTACTTTGAAAGGATAAAATAATCTCGGGTCGTATCAGGGTAGGGTTAGTCATAGTTATAATAACAGAATCAGTATCAGGGTATAGTTAGTCATAGTTATAGTAACAGAATCAGTATCAGGGTATAGTTAGTCATCGTTACAGTAACAGAATCAGTATCAGGGTATAGTTAGTCATAGTTATTGTAACAGAATCAATACTAGGGTATAGTTAGTCATAGTTATAGTAACAAAATCAGTATTAGGGTACAGTTAGTCATAGTTATACTAACAGAATCGGTATCATGGTATAATTAGTCATAGTTATAGTAACAGAATCAGTATCAGGGTATAGTTAGTCATAGTTATAGTAACAGAATCAATACTAGGGTACAGTTAGTCATAGTTATAGTAACAGAATCAGTATCAGAGTATAGTTAGTCATAGTTATTGTAACAGAATCAATACTAGGGTATAGTTAGTCATAGTTATAGTAACAGAATCAGTATCAGGGTACAGTTAGTCATAGTTATAGTAACAGAATCAGTATCAGGGTATAGTTAGTCATAGTTATAGTAACAGAATCAATACTAGGGTATAGTTAGTCATAGTTATAGTAACAGAATCAGTATTAGGGTACAGTTAGTCATAGTTACAGTAACAAAATCAGTATCAGAGTATAGTTAGTCATAGTTATTGTAACAGAATCAATACTAGGGTATAGTTAGTCATAGTTATAGTAACAGAATCAGTATCAGGGTATAGTTAGTCATAGTTATAGTAACAGAATCAGTATCAGGGTACAGTTAGTCATAGTTACAGTAACAGAATCAGTATCAGGGTATAGTTAGTCATAGTTACAGTAACAGAATCAATACTAGGGTATAGTTAGTCATAGTTATAGTAACAGAATCAGTATCAGGGTACAGTTAGTCATAGTTATAGTAACAGAATCAGTATCAGGGTATAGTTAGTCATAGTTATAGTAACAGAATCAATACTAGGGTATAGTTAGTCATAGTTATAGTAACAGAATCAGTATTAGGGTACAGTTAGTCATAGTTACAGTAACAAAATCAGTATCAGAGTATAGTTAGTCATAGTTATTGTAACAGAATCAATACTAGGGTATAGTTAGTCATAGTTATAGTAACAGAATCAGTATCAGGGTATAGTTAGTCATAGTTATAGTAACAGAATCAGTATCAGGGTACAGTTAGTCATAGTTACAGTAACAGAATCAGTATCAGAGTACAGTTAGTCATAGTTACAGTAACAGAATCAGTATTAGGGTATAGTTAGTCATAGTTATTGTAACAGAATCAATACTAGGGTATAGTTAGTCATAGTTACAGTAACAGAATCAGTATCAGGGTATAGTTAGTCATAGTTATAGTAACAGAATCAGTATCAGGGTACAGTTAGTCATAGTTACAGTAACAGAATCAGTATCAGAGTACAGTTAGTCATAGTTACAGTAACAGAATCAGTATTAGGGTATAGTTAGTCATAGTTATAGTAACAAAATCAATACTAGGGTATAGTTAGTCATAGTTACAGTAACAGAATCAGTATCAGGGTATAGTTAGTCATAGTTACAGTAACAGAATCAGTATCAGAGTACAGTTAGTCATAGTTACAGTAACAGAATCAGTATCAGGGTATAGTTAGTCATAGTTATAGTGACAAAATCAATACTAGGGTATAGTTAGTCATAGTTACAGTAACAGAATCAGTATCAGGGTATAGTTAGTCATAGTTACAGTAACAGAATCAGTATCAGAGTATAGTTAGTCATAGTTATTGTAACAGAATCAATACTAGGGTATAGTTAGTCATAGTTATACTAACAGAATCAGTATCAGGGTATAGTTAGTCATAGTTATAGTAACAGAATCAGTATCAGGGTACAGTTAGTCATAGTTATAGTAATAGAATCAGTATCAGGGTATAGTTAGTCATAGTTATAGTAATAGAATCAGTATCAGGGTATAGTTAGTCATAGTTATAGTAACAGAATCAGTATCAGGGTATAGTTAGTCATAGTTATAGTAACAGAATCAGTATCAGGTACAGTTAGTCATAGTTATAGTAATAGAATCAGTATCAGGGTATAGTTAGTCATAGTTATTGTAACAGAATCAGTATCAGGGTATAGTTAGTCATAGTTATAGTGACAAAATCAATACTAGGGTATAGTTAGTCATAGTTACAGTAACAGAATCAGTATCAGGGTATAGTTAGTCATAGTTACAGTAACAGAATCAGTATCAGAGTATAGTTAGTCATAGTTATTGTAACAGAATCAATACTAGGGTATAGTTAGTCATAGTTATACTAACAGAATCAGTATCAGGGTATAGTTAGTCATAGTTATAGTAACAGAATCAGTATCAGGGTACAGTTAGTCATAGTTATAGTAATAGAATCAGTATCAGGGTATAGTTAGTCATAGTTATAGTAATAGAATCAGTATCAGGGTATAGTTAGTCATAGTTATAGTAACAGAATCAGTATCAGGGTATAGTTAGTCATAGTTATAGTAACAGAATCAGTATCAGGTACAGTTAGTCATAGTTATAGTAATAGAATCAGTATCAGGGTATAGTTAGTCATAGTTATTGTAACAGAATCAATATCAGGGTATAGTTAGTCATAGTTATAGTAACAAAATCAATACTAGGGTATAGTTAGTCATAGTTATAGTAACAGAATCAGTATCAGGGTACAGTTAGTCATAGTTACAGTAACAAAATCAGTATCAGAGTATAGTTAGTCATAGTTATTGTAACAGAATCAATACTAGGGTATAGTTAGTCATAGTTATAGTAACAGAATCAGTATCAGGGTACAGTTAGTCATATTTACAGTAACAAAATCAGTATCAGAGTATAGTTAGTCATAGTTATTGTAACAGAATCAATACTAGGGTATAGTTAGTCATAGTTATAGTAACAGAATCAGTACTAGTGTATGGTTAGTCTAATGTGTTTCTGACAAGGGAAACATTCTCTAAAAAAGAAAGCCTTCAGACGTGACGTATAATGTAAGAGCCTCATATTGCAGTTTAAAATGGTTAATTTATGGTGTGTAGGGTAGTTGTGTTTACATGAAAAGAATGCCAAAGAACTGTTGTGAGCGTCAGTCAGTTATTACGTGGGTACAAATATAGATTGCTATTTGTAATGCGTAATTAAGAAACGAGTCTTTATCAAGAAAAGTGGCGAGATAATACAACAAAAATACCACGAGTAGCTGTATACAGGAGATTCATAATAGTACAGGGAAAAATGTTACCAAATACAGTGTAAAGACACCATTATAATGTTCCAACAGTACTACAATAAATATGGTTCAGAATACTAGAGAAAAAATACAATAACAAGATACAGAAACGTTATGGTCGGAGTTTGTTTTTTGTTTTTTTAATTAAGCACAAAGGAACACAATGGGCTATCTGTGCTCTGCCCACCACGGGTATCGAAACCCGGATTTCATCGTGTAAGTCCGCAGACATACCGCTGAGTCACTGGGGGGTTATGGTAGGAGTCCCACAATGAGGCATTTAAGCAAGTTGTACTGCATGACACAGGAAATCAACCGTTAACTGACAAAGAGTCATGCAGTATATACACGTCAACGTTGCAGAAAAAACGACCAAATACAATGATAGGATGCCGAGTAGGAGCTGAACAATACAGACAATTTAAGATACTAAAAATAAAACAACCAGATGGAATAGCAAGATATCGCAACTTTATGTCAGAAATCCTACAACAAAGACAATTCTCATGCTGCAGGACATAACCAACCGAGTATTTAGGAAAGATACTTGAACAATGTCTTACAATGGAGACAATTCAGAACTCAAGAATTGAATATTACCAAATTAAGTAGCAAGGTATTAGAACAATAGGCCGAAAGTCTTACAGTGACTATAAATAAACATGTTATAACACGTGATAGATAGAAAGAAGCCCCTACGTACTGTAGCAAGGTACCACAATAATATTCTCACAGTACAATAACATGATTCTTAAAGTATAAATAATTGTACATTCTAAGGAATACAACTACCAAATATATGATAAGATTCTATAATAATACACCAAGAGTAACGCAATACAGAACATTCAGCCTGGATGTACAAAGTGATAGAAAAGAAAGATATCAAGTACAGCGAAAAACATTCCAGTACAACACGAAATGATTCCCATCTTATAGAGAAGTCACCATACCAGAGAAGAAAACTACCAAATATAGTGGCAACATTTTGGAACAACGTGCCATTATATTAGGGGTCCTTAAATACAGACAATTCGACATGCCAAAGGAAAAAAAATGTGGAGTCAAAGTACTAAACCACCATGGTCGTAGTTTGGTAAGTTCTACTACATTATAAATATAAAGCCACAATAACAGGGTCAAGATACCAAACCAATACAACAGAACCCTAATCCAACATACTGCAAAAGAAACCCTCCAAGATATCACAAAAATATGTCAGACAATTCCAGGTACTAGAGTGTTAAGAGAACAGAATATTCCAAACGTATTACAATATAACTAAGAATAAACAACAATGGTGTTAGAAAGATATGAGAGCGATATCTCAAAAGTTGCAAAATGCAGACAATTCCGTGGAAGAAAACTATGGAACATAAACCCTCACTTAAATTTAAAGCAAGTTAAAAATCCTTTCACATCTACCTAAACGAGAACCCACTGAACAAATCAAACATTAAAGTTGGCAGGTTTTCGATATTGCTTCTGAAACAATAACAATCTCAACTATACACTAACCTAAAGCAGTTTAATCCTCCAATCAGTAGTCGAATCTTCTGTTTCTAACTCCAGAAGATCTTTTCAGGAGTGCACTATAATTAACCTGCAAATATAATGCAACGACTCCCACAAGTTTTATATTGGAGTAATAAGCAGTGAAGTGGAAACCAGATTCCAAAAACACAAAAATCACCTTCACACGTTTTTGAACACTGCAAATCAAATAAACACAACATAACCATAGAAAACTCCCAAATACTAAGTAGGGAAACAAATATAAACAAACATAAAATAAAAGGAAGTCAAATTTATACAGCAACTAAAACCAATATAAAGGAACACCTTTATACCTATACTAATTAATAACCTAACATCCAACTGCAACGTCCCCTACAATCGTGTACCCCTTCATACTGTCGTCCCTAAGACATGTGTTAACCCTTTATCAACTTGAAGATGGCCTAGGAAGGTCGAAACGTTTTTTCTCTGTTTATCAATAAAAGTGTTAATACCCATACCAGCCGTTTTGAAATAATATTTTTATTTTAAGTGGGTTTCTCGTCATCAATAATCAATAATCATAATTAACCTGACTAACTCCTCAGCGGTTCTTCTCTGAATTACATATCCACCAATGTGTACCATATATCTGACTCCATTACCACCTTTCTCAGGAATATACAACTACCAATGTGTAGCATTATTCAAACTCAAAAACTATTCTTCTCAGGAAAATACATCCACCAATGTGTTTCATATTTCGAACTCAATAACCACCTTTTTCATGTATACACATCCACAAAGTGTTTCATGTTTGTAACTCAATAACCACCCTTCTCAGATATACACATCCACCAATGTGTAGCATGTTTCTAACTCAATAACTCAATAACGTGAAGCCTAAAGTATGTATTTATATACAACTGAAAGAAAAGAGAGCACAGATAAACACTTATTAATAAGTGTTAATAATAATAATAATAATAAATACATACTTTAGGCTTCACGTTTAATACTATAATTCAAACCAGGCCTCGTGTTACTCAATCAACCGTTTGTGTCCGGCTTGAAATATTCTACCCTAAAACTTTGTATTAAATTTCTAAAATTTACATTTGTGTCTCCGAATTCCATCAGGCGACATCAATAGCAACTACAAACGTTGTCTATAATATTGAACTTCCTTCTCCCTCTGTTGATTCTGAAGGATTTTCTGTTGTCGTATTTTTTTTCATAAATTTCTAAGAATTCTATTATGTCCTTACAATTTTAACATGAGTTTAGTTTGGTTATAAATATTTTTACTAAAGCTGGCCCTCTTTTGGGATTTTTTTTTTTAAACAGAAGAATAAAATATTACATACCATAGTGATGGAATGAAACCTAAAAAGCTAGGAAAAGAATGTAATACCGTTCAAAGTTTGATATTGAAAACGATTTTGTTCCTTCTCAAAACACTTGCTTTTTATTATTGTATTTTTCTTCTTTAAGCACAAAGTCAGAAATATGGTGAATAAGGAATATTTAACCAAACTCTTCAGTTTCAAGCGTATCTTCAAGTCACGTAGAGATACTATGAAACATCCGAATATTGTCCAAGATATTTATATAAAATTTAGCAATAAGATAATCCAAACCGCCGATGAATATTCGACAGCTGGATGTACTCGAAGTCTTTAGACTGTACGTAAACAACCTATTTCTTTACAGTCGTTTCTTCCATGATATAAAAAAACGCCCAGAGTGGCACGGGAAAGTTTATTTCCTTTCTTACAAACCTCTCTCTTGTCAGATTAAACCAGAATTTGTCAGATTTTACATGTTATCATTTTTACCAGAAGATTCTCAAATTTATTATGTTACGTACTACGATTTCAAATAGACGGAAATCTTAATTTTAATTTTGAAGTTAATTAATTGTTCATAAATATTAAAGTTATATTTGTTAACAAGATTGACACACACAATTTTCTTTCTTAACACAAATATATTTTATTACACGAACACAATGCAATTTCTAATAACAATTATTACTTATAATGATTTATATACAACAGTTTTACAAACTTACATACAATATTCAGCCTCCTATCTGGTCTTATCGACGGTCCTGGTCCAAGACAAGCGAATTAATTCCATGTTGATACACGTTTTTTACTGAAGACAGAATCTAAAGACCTTCAGTAACATCTGAATTTAATTCACTAAAGTTAAATGTAACATAGTCGCTTGGCGGAACTATCATATTAATTTTGGATACTCAATGTTCATCATGGTTATTTAGAACGGTTTATTTTTACTCTTTATTTTTTTATAACTTCGGTGGTATAAGAATAGTTTAAATCAGAAGTTTTGTAAAATTAAGTTGTAGCCTAAAGCAAAATAAAATTCCCTAAATAGTGTTTCAGCTAAGCCTTACGTCACGTTTATTTGTTAAGCCTAATGCTTAAATTAGGCTACAAATAAGCCTACTATTATTATTACAATAAGAAATAAGTATAGAAGTAGTTCCAACGACAGGCGTAGCTGTTAATGAGGTCACAATCATGGGATACTTTAATTTTAGGTATATAGACTATGAAATTCTAGACTCAGACGATAAGTGAGAAATCTTTTGGAAACTGTTCAAGATGGTGTTATTCACCAATTGGTCAACGAACAATGTTATTTTAAATTTATTGTTAACTTGCAATACAGAAATCGTTGCGAGGGTAGAAACTGGAGAACATCTAAATGTAAGTAATCATTGCTCAGTTAGGTTCGATGTTTCATTGCATGTATAGATCTGAAATAATAATGTTTTAGTTACAATTTTTTTAAAAACAAATTTTTAAGGGATGCGACAAAAATTGTCTGTTGTAAATTGGGCAACTGAGTTACTTGTAACACTGATCAAATGTGGAAAAATTTTAAGATACGTTTTCCAATACTCGTAAATATATTCCTTATGGAAATAAAATGGTGGCTGCAAATAAAAATTCAGATTGGATACATGAAATGAATTGAAGAAAAGTATCTCAAATTTAACAAATTTAAATTTACTAGTTTGACGGGAGATTTAGAAAATTACAGATGATCAAGAAAGTTGGTCAAAAAAAAATGACATCAAAAATGAATTAATAAAGTTTGACTGAAAACATCAAAAATAATAATAATTTCTTTAAAGACATTAAATGTAAACAATATTTTAGGTATTGGTAGAACTATTGAGGAATGATAAAGGAAAGAATATATCTGTTGAATATGAGGTGGCTGCTTTATCACATTATACTTTTCTTTCAGTTTTTTTACTAATGAAGGATCAAGCAATATCCCTCATATTCAACAGTTTATAGATGGAAACAAGGTCGATGAAAATGACTGCATTAATTATGAGCTTGTTAAAAACATATGTGGAATTTAAACACAGTCTAGGTTCCTGTGCTACATAATATTTCTTTAAGTTTTTAAGAAGGTTGAGGATTGGATGCTTAGCATGGCCAAGTGTGTAATGGACTTCGACTCGTAATTCGAGGATCGCGGATTCGAATCCCGGTCGCACCAAAGATCCTCGCCCTTTCAGCCGTGGAGGCGTTATAATGTGACGGTCAATCCCACTATTCGTTGGTAAAAGAGTATCCCAAGAGTTGGCGGTGGGTGGTGATGACTAGCTGCCCTCCCTCTAGTCCTACACTGCTAAGTTATGGACAGCTAGCGCAGATAGCCCTCGAGTAACTTTGCGCGAAATTCAAAAACAAATAAGGATTGGGTATGTAAGCCGCTCGTTTTTATTTTTTTAGTAAATCATTGAATAGTGGGCAAGTGCCAAATGACTGAAAGTTGGGTGATCAAAATTGTCCGTTGATTATAGGCCAAACAGTCTTACATCAGTTGAAAAAAAAAACGTTTTGGAAAATCTGATAAAAATGCCTTGCAAAGTCATTTAACAAATTATCTTTATAGGTTTAGAGGACAGGTTATCTCTCTGGTAGAAGATTAACTGAATGTTATAAATGGAGTTCAGTCAAACTGGATTAATGTTATAAATGAGGTACCTCATAGCTCAATATTAGGACCTCCGCTTTTTTTTAATGTACATCGATGACATAGATAAAGAAATGGTCAATACATTACTTACATTTCAAGATGATATCAAGATATTGGGTGTTGATGGCTGGGTATAGAAGGCTGCTGCCTTAGAAGAGGATTTAGATCAATTAGTGAGTTAGGCAAATAAACAACGAATGGGTATTTATCATAGTAAACACAAGATAATGCATGTGGATTATCCTAATTTAAAATATAAGTATAATTTGAATGGAAATAACTTTAGCAGTGTAATAAAAAAGGATCTTCGTGTAATAGTTGGTCAGTCTCTTAAGCCATCCAAGGTGGGAAAACCAGGAATTTAGGTTGTTTCTGGAGAAATATTGAATATAAGTCTAAAGATGTTATAATTTCATTGTATAGGTAAGTGTTTAATCCACTCATGGCATATTGTGGTCAGTCTTGGGTTCCTTACATTAGGAGTTACAATAAATTGTTGGAAATGGTTCAAAAAACGATGCCTGTGATGTAGGGTTATGATACAGAGAGAAATAAAGATCTCTAAAACTATTATCACTTGAAAACAATTTGAAGGTTGGGGTATCAAAGATTGAAAATGCAATTAATTGTGTTGATGCTTTTTCTCTTTATATACTTAAAGGCACGAATAGTAGAACTAAGGGACACAAATATATATTTTGGCAGAAAAGGAGTCATCTTCTGCTATGACAGTTTACTTTTAATAACAGGGTGGTTGGTCTATGGAAAGAAGTGCCCTCAGGTATTATAAAAACAGTAAATTTAAATTAGTTTAAGAAAAATCTTTACTGAATGAATGCTAAGGACTGGCTTCAAGATTTATTTTGAATTGTTTCTTTCATAGTCTCAATCTAGTTAAGAAGTTGAGATAGCCGAGATCGACCAATGCGTTCCTTGTTATCTCAAAACATTTTCAGTAACGTCTCTTATTCGTTAAACAAAACGAAGATTTTACACTAGATACATCTGTTATTTGTTAGATTAAACGAAGATTTTGGTTGCTATATCTCATGCTTATTATGCAACATATTCTACTCTATAAATGTCATATAAAAGATATATTTAATTAGATGTACTGGTCATTACACATATCTTTTATGTGTAACATAAAACCAAAATTTTTGTCCATACATCTCTCGCTCGTCGCTATATCTTAGAATATACCACAATTTTTGTTGTGGGTATTACCAGTTTCATTACGTTCCTCATAATGTAAGTTAAGAATTGTTATTATTATTATTCATTAGACGTGTTACGACAAAACTTGCTATTGTATTGCTGGTTCTATATTATATACCAATATCCAAGTTAACAATAGGCTGTTACAGTATTGTCAACAGCTCTATATTAGTTTGTGTTGTTATAGTATTATGTTCTATATTAGTTTGTGTTGTTATAGTATTATGTTCTATATTAGTTTGTGTTGTTATAGTATTATGCTCTATATTAGTTTGTGTTGTTATAGTATTATGTTCTATATTAGTTCCCAATGTGTTGTTACAGTATTATGTTCTATATTAGTTCCCAATGTGTTGTTACAGTATTATGTTCTATATTAGTTCCCAATGTGTTGTTACAGTATTATGTTCTATATTAGTTCCCAGTGTGTTGTTACAGTATTGCCAACAGTTCCATATTACTTCTCAGTGTGTTGTTACAATATTGCTACTAGTTCTGTATTAGTTCCCAGTGTGTTGTTACAGTATTGCCAACAGTTCCATATTACTTCTCAGTGTGTTGTTACAATATTGCTACCAGTTCTGTATTAGTTCCAAGTGTGTTGTTACAGAATTATGTTCTATATTACTTCCCAGTGTGTTGTTACAGTGTTACCAACAGTTCTATATTACTTCCCAATATGTTCTTAAGATAAACAAAATTTGTTTAAAGAAAATTTCGAAGTTTTTAACCTTTAATTCTGACCCTGATTATTATTATTTGATTTTGACATAAAACTACGAATGTTTTTTATTAGTTTCCGAACGTGTTAATAATTTTATTTTATTGTTTTCGAGATCTGAAACCTGCTAATACTGTTGTTTTTATTGCTTTTAAAGTTCTTAACTTACAAATCAAAGAAGAATCTCTGATAATGCAAGCAGTGTGCGCGCACAGAACCTTGACCCGTAGAGGTCGTGAGTTTGACCCTAAGTAGGCAGGGGTAAGTAGATTTTTATGGGGAGGGTCGCAGAATGTATATATCACACAGGTCGCAATCAACGATCGATATCGCCCTGGTACAAATAATTTTTCTATTGTCTTAAAATTCTGATTTCATTAGTATCTTTGTAGGTTCCAAACTACTTAAGCAGCGACTATAAACGCTTTATATTTGTAGGTTAATTCAGTAGAAGGAGAAATTACCTGATTATGATTTTAATGGATAAACACTAGCGTTATTCCTGACACTTTGCTTCATTCCAGTGAAACAATAAATATTTAAATCTTCTAAAATGTATGAATTTTACGTTTTTGATAGTTTCATGCTGTCAACATTCAAAGTTAATTTTGCACTTCACTTAAGAGAATATATGCGGAGAAAGTGAAACTCATCATATAGTTTTTGTTCGATTTAAAACACAATTCACCTGTTCGATCTGATACATGTGCCCACCAATGAAAACGTAAAACGTGTGATTATGCAAATAACTCCGTCTCCCAGTGTATAAACGGTCGCAGAGTTATTATTTTTATTCATGTGTTATCATTGAGAATCTTTAGCTACAAACTAAGTTATTTGTTTTTTGTGTTGTTTAACTGAACATAACACATGAACTGGAGAACCTGAATGTATTCCTCCATCAACTAACTCGGTTAAATATCAACAAAACAATTACAGTAATGTTTTTAGCAGCCCGCCATGACCAGGTAGTTAAAGCACTCGACCCGTAATCTGAAGGTCACGAGTTTGAATCCCGGTCACACTAAATATACTCGCCCTTTCAATTATGAAGGCGATATAATGTACGAGGCGAAATACCACTATTCGTTGGTAAAAGAGTAGCCCAACCGCCAACTCTCACTACAAAATGAGATACGGCGAGCGCAAATGATCATCGTGTATATTTGCGTGAAATTCAAAATAACCTCATTTTTCTAGTGAGAACCAAGATCCGCAGTAAGACCAAGCGCGCTGTTTTTGTTTTGCCTCTTTATGTTTTATTTTAATTTTTGGCTTTCGTTATTTAATGTAATTAACGTTCGTTGTCGTTTTAACCTTGTAATAAATAATTTTCGTAGAGTTTCTTTTCCCTTAAAGTAACTTCTTCACGCCTTGAAATTGTTTGTTTTAGGGTAAAGTCGTGTTGGACTATTTGATGTATACACCGCGAGGAATCGAACCCTGAATTGATAACGTTGTAAGTTCGTTTATAATGATAAAATATTTATGCGAGTCTTGTAAGACTTCTATGATTTGGTTAGGTGGTTGTAAGTCAACCCTCTAAATGTATGTTCCTAACAGCAGAAGGTAGTGTGAAGTTTCAAACTGGGAAAGTCTTGTAAGTGAAGGGAGAAAAGAGCCCGGCATGTCCAGGTATGCTAAGGCATTCGACTCGTAAGTTCAGGGTCGCGGGTTCGAATTCCGGTCGCACCAAACATGCTCGCCCTTTCAGCCGTGGGGTCATTATAACATGATGGTAAATCCCACTATTTGTTGGTAAAAGAGTAGCCCAAGAGTTGCCGGTGAGTTGTGATGATTAGCTGCCTTCCCTCTAGTTTTACACTGCTAAATTAAGGACGGCTAACACAGATAGCCCTCGAGTCGCTTTGCGCGAAATTCTAAAACAAACAAAGATACAAAAACACTCGTATTCTTCAATAATTTCCTGTGAACCAGAGTCTTGGTTACGTTCGTAAAGTTTCTTTTCATTTACTAGTTTTCGATAACGTTACTCAAAAAGTGTATTTTCAGTTATTTACACTGTGAACTTTGTATAGTAACACTGAAATAACACATCAATAAAAATTACATATTAACTAGAAGTGGGTGACACAGAGTACTTTTAACACCATGCAATGCGTCACTTATCAAACATAAATCTCTTTTGAGAAAAGCGTGTTTTATAACAAATTCAAATTATAAAGCTTCAACAGATAAATTTACGAACTGCAATACAACAATCTGACATTAAAAATATTATTGCATGTAGCGACTATCAGCTTACAAACCGTGTCTGAAAACTTTGTACTATATATGATAATTTGATAATAATGAGTTATTCTAATTTCCATCAACGTATTGTTTGAACACTGGGAAATTATGTTACATAGTTTGTTTTGATCTTTTTCAAATAAAAATAATAATTTAAATAATATACCTACAGTTACTATAATATATGTTTGTAATTATATTTAGTTTTGGAACAATTAAGTGTGAAAGGTTTATGGTCAATAAGTAAAATCAGATTAAACCTATAATAAACATATGAACTCATATTTTACAGATAGAGCTATTAAACAAGTACGCTATGCATAATAATTACATATAGATATCATTAAATCAGAGAAATATAAACAAAACATTGAGAAAAAGCATTTTTGTGAACATTAAAAATATTAGTTGTATCTTTTCAACATTATTTTTCGCGTTATATTTTCAATATAAACAAGAATTTTTCAAAACTCTTTAACAAAAAGTCCGGGTAACAGAAAAATAAATAAATTTCAACTATCACCTAAGGCCTGGCATGGCCGAGCGCGTTAAGGCGTGCGCTCGTAATCCGAGGGTCGCGCTAAACATGCTCGCCCTCCCAGCCGTGGTGGTGTATAATGTGACGGTCAATCCCACTATTCGTTGGTAAAAGAGTAGCCCAAGAGTTGGCGGTGGGTGGTGATGACTAGCTGCCTTTAGCAGTCTTACACTGCTAAATTAGGGACGGCTAGCACAGATAGCCCTCGAGTAGCTTTGTGCGAAATTCCAAAACAAACAAACAAAACTATCACCTAATAGACTCGTGAAAGTGTAAAAGTAACCAAATGTTCGCTTCTACCCTTCTAGAAATAGAAAATAGTACATATTTATTCCAATTGGTTCCAAAATATTTTTTCTGCAGAAGATTTATACTTATAATCAGTGATAATGTTACTTAGGACTATTATATGTTTAACACTAGATTATACGAAATGAGTAATTAATTAATTAATATAGTAGGCCTAACATAATGTCCTATGAGAAGTATAATTAGTTCTAATCATGTTTTATCATCCCTTAAGAGGCGTTCACACAATAACATTTCTTGATCTATTATTAATTAAAACCAATGTAAACAAATAGTTTGTATTAATCTTTGTTGAAGGATTAGTTAACACGAACCTAAAACCAGAGCCATAAAATTGACCTGCCGATGTAGTTTGTCCTAACTTTTTATGTTCATTATATATTATTACATTTTTGCTCAACAGTTACAACGTTACAAAAACATTTTCAGTAAGGTCGTACAATTGTTGAAACGCTTTTTCCGTACAGTCGAGATAAGGTCTCGAGAGTATAATATTTGGTGATTTAGAAATCTCATTTTCGAAGGTAAAATAGCTATAATACTTAACTGTTGTTTCAAAACAAGTACAATAAGTGTCACATTAAAAATTAATTTAACTGCAGTCAATTTTACTATGTAATGGTCCATTAGTGTATATTAATTGTTGTAGCAATCTAGGCCTAATGAAATACTACGCTAATTTGTATACGCCTAAAGTAAAAAAAAAAACTCAACTAATTTTTACATAGTAATTTAATATCCGTGTTCTCTTACACAGACCCAAATATATAAACACTTTGATTAATTGACACATTAAAAGCTGGGTTACTTGTCTATTGACTAGTTAATTCGTATTTATAATCTAATTTATTAACACTAAAAACCGACTTCCGATATAAGTGGTAGGAACAGCATAGGTATCCCACGTTGTAACTTTATGCTTACCTACAAACAGTGGTGGGATTCAGCCGGTTCGCACCGATTTGTAAGAACCTATTTTTAAATTTCACGAGTTCGCTGAACCTCCTCTTAGCCATCTGATGCTAGATGTACAATTTATCGACTGTCACTATGAGAATTTATGCTATGTAATCGGCTTTTACTATGGGGATTCTTGCTACGTAAAGTCACGCGCAGTTACACAATTGTAAATTTGTACGATGACGTTTGAGGCCAGATTTGCACGGGTCTTTGCAAATGACATATCAGCCATTTTAGACGAAGGAAGAAGAACATTGCCGTAGACAAATGTAGGCCTACATTTTCCTGTGTGAACATTTAATATCAGTCATCTATCATACTTGGAGCAGACAGAGAAAAGAAGGTGAGTTTGAAAAATGATGTAGTCTATGTAGACTTATACGCTATTAACGTTAAACTGTAAGGCTTAATGTTATTTTGTAGGTTTCACTATTCTAGAGCAAAATTAAAAGTTCATGAATTGGAGATTTAGTCTGGATTGGTGTTTTCGTTGTCTATCTTTTCAGTACTGATTGGTTAATATTGCAGCCCCTCATCTTTTGAAAACCAAATTTTGCTGGTTAAATATTTAATTTACTCAGATACAGACAAGTTCTTTTAATATGCATATTACCAAAAATATTAAACGAAGTACGCGATGGTGTCTGACCGTCAAAGGTAATAAAATACATCCCATGTTTTTGCTCAGGATACTGAATCTCTCATGCTGACAGGATACGAAATTTGGATACTAGGTTTAGGAGGCTAGTACTCACGAAGAATTATCTCAATGATAGATATAAACATGAACCATTTTACAACATTTGTATTTGATTGTATGGCTTGATAAGACTATGTTTCAGTGTATTTATGCTTGTTGATATATACTTATCATATGACATTCCTTATGTAAGTGGAACAGAGTTATCTTACAACAATACTTCCAAAAACAGTTAAACGTTAAATTAATTTTCTTTGCTTATATGCCACTAATAAATCAAAAGACGATCATAAAAATAGTTTTTATATGAAACATTTATAACAATAATTAGAAAAGTTTCTATATTTTTAGCCCTTGTGGTGAAAGTTTAATAAGAAGTTATATTAATACATTTATTTTTGAACAAAGGAATTTTGGCATCTCAAGCTTCAGCACTTATAATAAAGCGGCAACATGACATACTGGAGTTTGTAAAAAAACCTTCAAGAACCAAAACTTCAAAGTAAGATCGAGTTGAACATCTGACACCAGCAACTTCAAGAAGAGATGAAACTTCCTCTTCTAATATTGCCCAAACTAGAGATGGTGAAGATCCAGCAACTGGTCTTCAGGATTGTTGGAGTATGAATCAGGTCGAGTAGTTCAAGAAAAATATGATGGTTTGATTGTTCGCAGCAATAAACATGGTTGTGACGACTGTGCCAAATTTGATTCCATAAACATGAATGTAATTCACGTATCTACGGAATGAAGAAGCTACAATGTTCAAGCATCAGGAAGGAATAAAACCATCCAGCAAGCATTTTTCAGAAAATAAATATGAATGAATGTTTTCGTCGCAGACACACAATATGTGTGCAATACAATTGAAAGATCGTTCAGATGAAGCAGTTACCAAATGCCTAGATAAAATAAACCAAAAATATATCAGTTCTACATGTAAAGTTTTTAATACAGTCTACAATGTCACAAAATCAAGCAGGTTATTTTCTGACATTGAAGATGAGATTGAGCTACAAAAGAAAAGAGGGTTCAGCATAGGAATGAGACTCCGTTCTCGGAAAATTGGTGTTAAAATACTTTATCACATGGCAAAGGAAATTAAAAGTGAGAAAGTTACTAAAACAACTAAACAAAATTTAAAATTCTGTGTCATCATTGATGAAGCTTCGACCATATCCAGTAAACCAGTGATCATATTTTTTTTTTGTAAAGGTTTAAGATTGTGATCTGTCACCAATATTTTTTCTTGATTTGGTTGAGTTCAAAGGACAGGATGCTGAAACCATATACACATCTCTATTAAAAATTTTCATGATGCAGGATTTGATAGTGGATATTTGAAAAATAATTTTGTCGCATTCTCCTCACACGGAGCAAATGTAATGCTTGAGAACAAGTCAAGGGTGAGCATTAAACTTAACAATGAATTTCCTGACATCATAATTTGGTGTTGCTTAAATCACTACTTTCAACTGTTTTGGGATGATTCTGTCACTCATAAAAAACAAGTGAATCATTCAGAATGTTCTTAGATAAAATTTACACGATCTTTCACCAATCAAACAAATCCAAATGGAACTTTCCGGCTCGTAATCCAAAGGTCTCGGTTTCGAATCCCTGTCTCACCAAATATGCTCGCCCTTTCAGCCGCTGGAGCGTGAATCCCACTATTCGTTGATAAAATAGTATCCTAAGAGCTAATGGTGGGTGGTGATGACTAGTTGTTTTCCCTCCTGTATTTCCACTGCCAAATTAGGGATGGCTAGCGCAGATAGCTCTCGTGTAGCTTTGCGCGAAATTCAAAAACAAACAAACAGTGAAACTTTTCAACATTTCGAAAGAAACTGTACTAGAAATTCTGGTAATTGGTTGAGTTTTAGAACCAAGATGAGCTTCTTGCAGCCTGAGATAACACTTCCTGTAAGGCGTGCTTATTCAGCATTATACAAATATTATTCTACTGGGAAAAGGTATTCGGGAATAGCTAGCCGTCCTTGCAACAAATTTTTCCTGGGTGATTTAGCAATAATGATAAATATGCTACAAAAAATGTTTGTTTACTTTCTGATGCCCTTCAAGCCAGAATTGCGAATTTAGCAATAGCTGATAAACTAATAACAAGGGTCATTAAAGGCATTTGAAATGCTCAAAGAAAGTAAGAGAACCTTTGAAAAGAAAGGAAAATTGATAAACCATTGCTTCTGACGCCTTTAGAAATGTTGAATTTGTTGAACGTCAAGGATATGTAGGACTTCCTTGTCAGCAACTACTGTAAGCAGTAATAAAAAATGTGAAAACCAGATTGATGGATTGTGATAATTTAAAATGACAATAAGATTCATGAACTAGTAAACATATTTGAACCAGATTCTTCGTATATAGATGAAGTTGTTGTCCATTGGAAAGCTTCTGAAGAAAAATTGTATGAATTCAAAAAGTTCTTTCATCACGAAATCAGCATTAATGATTTCCGTAACTGTGTGGAAAATGTCCGACGAACTTGCTATCATCATGAGATTCCAAGAACTGTTCAAAAAGCCAAAAATATCACCAATACTGTTGCTCTTAGTTCTGTAGAGGCAGAAAGAGGGTTTTCAATAATGAATGTTGTACATTCAGATAAAAGAAGCTGTCTTAGAGTTGAAAACGTTGCAAAGCTGATGGCAAATAATTTGATTGGCTTCATATTGGATTCATGGGTTTCAACTTCTTCAGTTCAAATGTAGCTAAGAGAAAAACACTTCTGATGTCAACAAGATCAAACGTGGAAGGAATATAGATTTTAATGATAATCAAGTGGTGATTTGGAGATATCTAAAGCATAATAAATAAATTAATTCAGTGAGATATTTTTATTATTGTCTCTCGTTGGAGAAATTTGGTTTCTGTAAAGCGAGATAGAACCTACCACTGCCTTCAAACAAACTTAGAATATAATAGGAAACCTAATGTGAAATCTTGAAACCTCCAAGTATTACAGAACATGCCAGATTATTTGGTTCCAATAAGCCATCGTAACTATATGAAGAATTAGGGCCTCTAAATTCTGGTGTGAATAATTCACTTCCTGTTGTCGGAATAACCACCATTTCTACTTGAAGGAGAATTTAAACCTTTGTGTAGTGATTTCTGTGTAGTTTATCCATACGCTGCAAAGTTTTTGAAATTACTCTAATACCATATTCATGTACCTGTATATTTCCAGTTCCCAATATGCACTCTTCTTTGATGTCACTTACTTAAGCATGACAAAGTGTAGAGAATTCATTTGCACTTTCCTGTTACTGGGACTTGAACTTGATATATGCTTGCTGTTTGCAACACTCCATTTTCCAATTTCATTTTTGGGGCAATTTTCTAAAATTCATTAAGAAATCTGAATGAAAAACTGTAAGTGTTGAATAATGTCAGTCAGCATACAGCACAGTTATCTTTCCATAACCATATGAAATCGTGGACGATATTTTCATTCGTGGTAAACTGAGTATTTCCAGCTGAACTTTGCTCATTAATTCATATAATACCTGTTTGTGTGTATGAGTGTCTCGTTAGTTCTTTATCTGGTTGAGCTCAATTTTAACGGCTGTTCTTTTCTTATGAATTTTTTCTTGTACAGGACAGAGATATCCTACAATCACAACATTCACCTCTCTCTCGTTTTCTATGAAGGAATTTATATTTTTTTTATAAATACAGTTGTTTATTCCTCACAATATGTTATTGAAACATCTGTTTTCCTTTACTTTATTTCTTTCACTACTTGAAACTACTTTCCTACCAATTCCTTTCAGTTATTGTAGACCATCGTCACCAGATGGTGCTTCAGTGATGTTCAATACAATGGTCCCTTAATTTCAAGCTGGTGTATTCAGTTTTTGTGTGTGAACTTAATAGATTTTAATTCCATCAACAACTACAGAGCTTTTAAAGAGTAAAACCAATTTGCTTCAGTCTAATTCTCTTATACTCGTCTGTTATACCATCTGTAAACTGTTCACGTGCCAATAAATCCATCATTTTATCAGAAGTATCCAGATAGCATATTTTTGCCAGTCTCTTCAAATCTTCTGTAAGGTTAGGTAAGATCTCGATTTTCTTGTGTTTATTGTTGTGAAAGTGTGCCCTAGAAACATCTTTTCTTGTGTGGCACGACAAATAATAGATAGATATACCAACTAGTATTGTTTAATAGATTTGACGGTTCTCAGCTGCGAAGTTATTTAATGTTATCTAACTTGTTCAGTTTAAATGGACACAAAACTTATAGCTTATTGATCACTATTCCATCCCTTCTCTCAGGCAGTGATATTGAACTGACCCTGGTATGACACATTTGGTGCCCTACCATCATATTCTGTGATTTCTCTATTATCCAATGTTGACTTGGCCAGCTACATCATGGAACTTGACTTCCAAGTTCGAGTTGTTCAAGACTGCGCTTCAATATCTGATGGTAAAGCATTTGTTGTATTCGGTGAACACGGTGTTTCCAGATGACACCCTTGAACCTATGTAGGAAGACATGTGGCTGGTTTCATCTTGGCATTTAACCATATATTTTGCAGTTGCTTTATTCTGACATCGATGTTCATTTCTACCTCGATGACATTTCTCTTTAATTTTTTGATGTTTGTTTTCACTTTGCTCTTAAGTTACCAACACCCTCGTGCACTTCTTAAATATTGTCAATACATCCTATCAATACTTCAATATTATGAATACATCCTATCAAAACTTCTTCATTATTATTAATACATCCTATCTATACTTCTTCAATATTGTCAATACATCCTATCTATACTTCTTCAATATTGTCAATACATCCTATCAATACTTCAATATTATGAATACATCCTATCAATACTTCTTCATTATTATTGATACATCTTCTCTATACTTCTTCAATATTGTCAATACATCCTCTCTATACTTCTTAAATATTGTTAATACATCCTATCTATACTTCTTCAATATTATTAATACATCCTATCAATACTTCCTGAATATTATTAATACATCCTCTCTATACTTCTTAAATATTGTTAATACATCCTATCTATACTTCTTCAATATTATTAATACATCCTATCAATACTTCCTGAATATTATTAATACATCCTCTCTATACTTCTTAAATATTGTTAATACATCCTATCTATACTTCTTCAATATTATTAATACATCCTATTTATATTTCATCAATATTGTCAGTACATCCTATTTATATTTCATCAATATTATTAATACATCCTATTTATATTTCATAATACATCCTATTTATATTTCATCAATATTGTCAGTACATCCTCTCTATTCTTCCTCCTCAAATTTATTGTCATCATTTCTCCTAACCTACACAATAGCTTCATGACTCTTACCTTCAGTAAGACATGATTTTTGTATTTAAACTGATTTTTCTTACTTTCAACGCTTCCTTATTTTCCTATCATGTTCTTCCAGTTTTACTTATTTTTTCTAAATCTTACCTGAATAGTCGATCTATATTACTTAACTTACCAAACTGCTCAAATGTATTTATAATCTCATTTAAAATATATTAGAAAATTCTAGCAAACAAACCATAAGATAAAAATTAACTTACAACAACATAATTTGTCTTATAAAAATAGCTTCAGACAATGATTTATTCTTAAATCTCACATACGATTTCGTCCATATTACAATTTCTATTTTATTTCTCACACACCATTTATTCCAAACTACAATTTCTTTATTGCACATTATACGAATAGTTTGAAACAACAATTTCCATACTGTGTCTCATGTAAATGGTTTCAAACTACAAACCATATTTACATCTTTCAGAGTGAGTAACCAAACGCAGTTTTCTTGCTGTTTTGTGCTTAATGTGCTCTCAATCAAAGTTTTTATATTGTTTCTAACACACTTACTTCTCACCCAGCGTTTTCATATTGTACACATCATAGTTAGTTCTCAACCAATGTTTTCATATTGTACACATCATAGTTAGTTCTCAACCAATGTTTTCATATTGTACACAGCATAGTTAGTTCTCAACCAATGTTTTCATATTGTACACAGCATAGTTAGTTCTCAACCAATGTTTTCATATTGTACATAGCATAGTTAGTTCTCAACCAATGTTTTCATATTGTACACATCATAGTTAGTTCTCAACCAATGTTTTCATATTGTACATAGCATAGTTAGCTCTCAACCAATGTTTTCATATTGTACACAGCATAGTTAGTTCTCAACCAATGTTTCTTATTGTACACAGCATAGTTAGTTCTCAACCAATGTTTTCAAATTGTACATAGCATAGTTAGTTCTCAACCAATGTTTTCATATTGTACATAGCATAGTTAGTTCTCAACCAATGTTTTCATATTGTACACAGCATAGTTAGTTCTCAACCAATGTTTTCATATTGTACACAGCATAGTTAGTTCTCAACCAATGTTTTCATATTGTACACAGCATAGTTAGTTCTCACCCAGCGTTTTCATATTGTACACAGCATAGTTAGTTCTCAACCAATGTTTCTTATTGTACACAGCATAGTTAGTTCTCAACCAATGTTTTCATATTGTACACAGCATAGTTAGTTCTCAACCAATGTTTTCATATTGTACACAGCATAGTTAGTTCTCACCCAGCGTTTTCATATTGTACACAGCATAGTTAGTTCTCAACCAATGTTTCTTATTGTACACAGCATAGTTAGTTCTCAACCAATGTTTTCATATTGTACACAGCATAGTTCTCAACCAATGTTTTCATATTTTACACAGCATAGTTAGTTCTCAACCAATGTTTTCATATTGTACACAGCATAGTTAGCTCTCAACCAATGTTTTCATATTGTACACAGCATAGTTAGTTCTCAACCAATGTTTTATGTACACAGCATAGTAGTTCTCAACCAATATATGTACACAGCATAGTTAGTTCTCAACCAATGTTTTCATATTGTACACAGCATAGTTAGTTCTCAACCAATGTTTTCATATTGTACATAGCATAGTTAGTTCTCAACCAATGTTTTCATATTGTACACAGCATAGTTAGTTCTCAACCAATGTTTTCATATTGTACACAGCATAGTTAGTTCTCACCCAGCGTTTTCATATTGTACACAGCATAGTTAGTTCTCAACCAATGTTTCTTATTGTACACAGCATAGTTAGTTCTCAACCAATGTTTTCATATTGTACACAGCATAGTTAGTTCTCAACCAATGTTTTCATATTGTACACAGCATAGTTAGTTCTCACCCAGCGTTTTCATATTGTACACAGCATAGTTAGTTCTCAACCAATGTTTCTTATTGTACACAGCATAGTTAGTTCTCAACCAATGTTTTCATATTGTACACAGCATAGTTAGTTCTCAACCAATGTTTTCATATTTTACACAGCATAGTTAGTTCTTAACGACTGTTTTCATATTGTACATATCAGATATAGTTCTCAACCAATGTTTTTATATTGTACATATCAGATATAGTTCTCAACCAATGTTTTCATATTGTACATGATAGAAAGAGTTCTCAATTAATGTTTTCATGTTGTCCATAACATAGATAGTTCTCAACCAATGTTTTCATATTGTACATGATAGAAAGAGTTCTCAATTAATGTTTTCATGTTGTCCATAACATAGATAGTTCTCAACCAATGTTTTCATATTTTACATAACTGAAATTGTTCTCAACCATTGTTTTCAAATTTTACCTTACACAGTGAGTCTGTAGGGTTTTATATACATTATCCCTTATGGTTCAATTTTACAAGCAATGTTTTCGAACTGTACTTTAAACAATGTATTTACAACCAATTTTTCCTTATCATTCCTTAAACTATGTGTTCAAAACTACTGTTTTCATATTGTGGCTTTTATTCTTAGTTCCAAACCCTTCACGTTGTTTTGTTTTCATACTGTTTTACAGTCCTGTAATATAGTATTATAATAACAATTTAAATACTCAGATATATCTCATGACATTTTGTAAAACTTTTATTTGTATGGATCTGTTTATACCATTCAGATTATTTATCGACATTAATATCAGAAATTTGATTGGAGGAAAGCGTAACAGTCAACAGTTTGTTTTAAACTCCGTTGTGGAAGGTAATACCCAATGTGTATAGTCATGTTGTCTCTTCACTACTCGCAGCCTTAATCTTGAACCCAACATTTCTCTCAAATAGATTAGGATCTAATAAATGCTGTGGTAATTTGTCACAATGCAGAAAGTCCACTAGATACCACAAACAGTAATAATTTCTAAACGCATCTAACGGTTGGTTACCTCTTTTATTGTGTCCTTTGTATTCTCTCAACTGCACGTGAAAATTGATTGATGGTGTTACGGAAAAGGATAACATTTATACAAAGCTGTAACGTTTATTGCAGCGCGAGTTGCCGTGAGTCGTCATGCAAGCTTACTTACCTTAGAAATACTTAACATACGTTCCAGTCTGTAGGGCAGAAACTGTGGCGAGTAAGAAGTCAAGGTCCTGACATTTTAAAGAATAATTATGTGAAATATGACAGTCCTAAGCAGAGGGTATAAAATTAGAACAAGCAGCTGGAACGTATGTTATGGCCGAACAACTTTGTTTAAATTTCGTGCAAAGGTACTCGAATCTTAGTCGTCCATACGTAAGCACCCATCGTTAACTCTTGGACAACTCTGTCACCAACTTATAGGGGGATTGGCCATAACAATATAGCGTCCTCACACTTAAGTGGGCAAGCAAGTTAGATGACGGGATTCAAATCTCCGCCTCTAAGATTCCAAGTGGAGCACCTTAACCCCCAAGTCATGGGACCAATAAGGTAAACAAAATAAATAATTTCATTTATTCTATTCAACTCTATTTACTGTTTATACAGAGTGATCTAAGTGAAACAGGAACAAATAGCGTAAGAAACAACAGATAGCCTTAGGAACAAGATATTGCGTACTGTTGTTTTTATTGCCTCGACATGGCCAGATGGTCAGGTCGATTGACTCGTAATCCGAGAATCACGGGTTCGAATCCCCGTTACACCAAACATGTTCGCCCTTTCAGCTGTTTAGGCATTATAACGTTGCTGTCAATCCAACATTCGTTGGTAAAAAGAGTAGCCCAAGAGTTGGCGGTGGGTGGTGATGACAAGCTGCTTTCCCTCTAGTCTTACACTCCTAGCGCAGATAGCACTCGAGCAGCTTTGTGCGAAATTCAAAACAAACAAAACCAAATCATAACCATTTTTTCTGCTCATTTAAATTACACAAACCGTTTCACCACTTTAGAGCATACATAATAAATAAATATTGCCCGATACGTAATCATTGGAATTTTGTCCGAGATTAACACACCTTCTCTACAAATAGGGCATGGCCAAGCGCGTAAGGCGTGCGACTCGTAATCCAAGGGTCGCGGGTTCGCGCCCGTGTCGCATCATACATGCTCGCCCTCCCAGCGGTGGGAGTGTTATAATGTGACGGTCAATCCCACTATTCGTTGATAAAAGAGTAGCCCAAGAGTTGGCGGTGAGTGATGATGACTAGCTGCCTTCCCTCTAGTCTTACACTGCTAAATTAGGGACGGCTAGCACGTATAGCCCTCGAGTAGCTTTGTTCGAAATTCAAAAAACAAACTCTACAAATATTGTCCCATGTTTATTAAATTTAAATATCTTAACCATTTATATTACCTCAGAGAGTGATCTAAGTCAGTTAATTTATTAGTTAAAATTTAAAGGTTTACTACCATCTCACTTGCCTTATGATATTCCAACACACACATCTACACGTATATATGGCTACTATCTTTAACTCTCATCTGCAGTACACCTCACTCAAAACATAAAAGTCTGTCTACCAATAATAAAGTGGAATCTTTCCCATAGTTTCATGTTCAGTAACACTCCTGTATTCGTCTGTTTTGCTGTAAAGTTAGTAAGCCTTTCCTTTATGAAACGCGCGCCATATTAATTCTGTTTTAAAATTAAATGTTTCACTTTGAAAAGCGAATATAAAAGAATGTTCGTGATGCTTTAGTTTTTTACATGCTAGTATCTTTCCAAAGTTTGTTTGTTTGTTTTGGAATTTCGCTCAAAGCTACTCGAGGGCTATCTGTGCTAGCCATCCCTAATTTAGCAGTGTAAGACTAGAGGGAAGGCAGCTAGTCATCACCACCCACCGTCTTGGGCTACTCTTTTACCAACTAATAATGGGATTGACCGTCACATTATACACCCCCACGACTGGGAGGGCGAGCATGTTTAGCGCGACGCGGGCGCGAACCCACGACCCTCGGATTGCGAGTCACACGCCTTACGCGCTTGACCATGCCAGGCCTTTTTCCAAAGTTCACAAACAGAAGGCCAATACGTGCCTCACTTTCAGCTATGCTTATTATAACGAATACTGAACGAGAGATGTTTTTCATTAAGACCTTGTATTTGAGAATCGTGAATCGACTACATGTAGGCCAGCCACCATTCACACCACAGTGTCATACAGTTACGACAGAAAGTGTTCTTACCTCTGTGTTCCGCGTGGTTTTTTGCTCATAAATTAAAAAGTTGTTGTTGGTGTTGTTTTGAATTAAGCACAAATCTACACAATGGACTATCTGTGCTCTGCCCACCACGGGTATCGAAACCCGGATTTTAGCGTGCAAGTCCGCAGACATACCGCTGAGCCACTGGGAGGCAATTAAAAAGTATCACGAGGCTAATAGAAGTATATTATATTATAAATATTATACTAACACAAATCTACATATTTTTTATGTAAATTAAACGACAAATAAACTGTTTATAAACAAATAACCAAAAATAGGAGGAGCAGAAAGTGTTCGTACAGTTCAGAACGTGCGAAAAAACTGATATTCCCGTAAAAATGTTGTTTAGTTTGGCGAATAAACTTCATTATATCATTCCAGAACTGGACACTGGGTTCATAATTGTTGGAATTTAGCCAGCAAAAAATGTACTTCCGGCAATTTAGCGCCTTTTCCGTTATTATCTGCTTGGTCATCATGGCGAACAGGAAACAACTGTCCAGTGATTAAAAAAACGAATTATTGTAAAATACAAGTCACTTGTGTCTCTTTCCAGTATTGATACAGAACCTCATGTGCCGAAATCTACTGTTCAAAGCATAATTGCCAAACCTTAGCTTACAGGATCAACTGCTAACCTCCCTCGTTCCGGACACTACACCAATAATTCCAGAGAGATCCAAGAGGAAGGTTCTCAGAGAAGTTAGTAGGAACCCTCGTTTAACACGAAATGACATACAGAAACTGGGGTTGAAGTAAGCACCTCTCCAGTTTCAAACATGTTACGCTCTTCTGGATTCAAAGCATGTTGTCCTCGTAGAACTCCATATTTAAAGCCTGTTCATTTAGAAGCACGATTGAGGTATGCAAGAAAGCATGTAGATAAACCCTTTAGCTATTGGAAGAGTATTCTTTGGTCAGACGAGACTAAAATCAAGCTTTTCGGCCACATTGATGTTCGAAATATTTTCCGTAAGAAGGGGGAATGAAATTTTCCAAAGAACGTAGTCCTTACAGTTAAACAAGGAGGTGGCTAGATCATGCTATGGGGTTCCTTCAGCTCTTCTGGTATAGGCAGCCTTCACCGCATCAACGGAATCATGAAAAAGAAGAGTACGTTGATATATTGGGCACTTATATCAAGAATGATGCTCAGAACTTGAGGCTCGGGTGTCGTTGGATCTCCCAGCACGACAATGACCTTAAGCACACATCGAAATATGTGCAATCCTGGTAGCAGAGGAACCATATAAGTGTTCTGGAGTGGCCATCGCAGTAATCCGATCTCAACCTAATTGAAAAAGTTTGGCATGAAGTGAAGACCAGGGTTCATCAGCGTCATCCGAAAAACTTGCAAGAGTTGAAGGCCTTCTGTAAAGAAGAATGAAAGAAAATACCAGTTGAGTATTGTAAAACGATCATGGAGGGCTATGAGGAGAGACTGCACCAAGTAATTTACCTGAAAGGCTACACAACTGACCATTAAAGTAGACGCACGAACAGTTTCTGCCCCTCCTATGTTTGGTTATTTGTTTATAAACAGTTTATTTGTCGTTTAATTTACATAAAAATGTATGTAGATGAGTGTCAGTATAATATTTATAATATACTTTACTTTTATTATCCTAATCGTGATACTTTTTAAATCAAGAGGGAAAAAAACTACTCACGATGCAAAGGTACGAACACTTTTTATGTTGTGACTGTTGTTAGCGTTAAATAGCGTGATATTATAAACAATCTGATACCATAATAACTTCGTATTAAGCAGTATATCGCCATAAATAGTTCCTATTAAACAGTTTGACAACACAAACAGTTCCTATTAAAAAGTCTGTGATCATGAGCAACGGTTTGACAACATACACACTTTCCATTAAACAGTCCAGCACCAAAAGCAGCTCCTATTAAACAGCTTGACACCAAAACCAGTTACTCTTAAACAGTCGAACATCAGAAACAAGTCTTACTGTGTAGCCTAACACAAAAACGGTTCCTAGTAAACAGTCCACAATATTTTAAGGTAGAGGCCATCAATTCTTGTTACAAGTCTCGACGTTCGTGAACTCTTTAAGTGTATAAATTTTGTGTGTTTTTTTTTTTCCTTTTTCTACAAGCCATAAAGTCTCGCGGGCTGACAGGTAATATTTACTTTGTTCAAGGGCACAGCTTTCCTTAATGGATATTACTTGACACTTGATTGTTTGTTTGTTTTAGAGCCAAGTTACACAAAAACTAACTGGTCTTCATCCACCACTTTGAATGATAATGTTTTACGTGAACGAAGAAAGTTCATAATGTGTGTTTTATAATAAAAAAGTAGAGTTAATAAATTAATTTAACAGTTTCAATTTGTGATATTGTTTAGTTAAAAAGTCTTTGTCGTCACAATTGTTGACATTAGTACGATCTCTAACACTCGGTAGTTTGTTTCTTTGTTTTGAATTTCGCGCAAAGCTACACGAGGGCTATCTGCGCTAGCTGTCTCTAATCTAGCAGTGTAAGACTAGAGGGAAGACAGCTAGTCATGACCACCGACTGCCAACTCTTGGGGTACTGTTTTAACCAACGATTAGTGGGATTGACCGTCATATTATAATGCCTCCACGGCTGAAAGCGCAAGCATGTTTGGTATGACGGGGATTCGAACCCGCGACCCTATTACGAGCCGAACGCCTGAACCCTCCTGGCCATGCCGGGCCCTCTCCGAAGTATCGAAATAATTTGTTGTTGTTTTGAATTAAGCACAAAGCTACACAATGGGCTATCTGTGCTCTGCCCACCACGGGTATCGAAACCCGGTTTTTAGCGTGTTAGTCCGCAGACATACCGCTGAGCTACTTGGGGGCTTCGAAATAATACACATATATGTACTTTAATAAACCAGGTTTTATGCAAGTGTCAAATATTTTGATTCAACAATGCTTTTGTGATAATTTTTCTTCTTATGTAGTTTCGAAGTATCCAACATTTAGTAAAAGATCCATTTGAATGATGTAAGTATTCTAACATACGCAGTTTCTCAGCATTAAAAGTGAGGACTGATACATCTCAGATTTTAATCGGATATATAATCATGATCCAACGATCTACGTTTTCGAAGTCAGGTTGTACATCAAAATGTTTGTGCGAAGAAACACTGTTCTTCCCTGGCAACTAATGTTCTCATTAGCGCCTTGCAAGTACAGATGAATTTCCCTCAAGTTCGAAATTGTCAGCGGGTGAAGTTAAAATAAGAAGATTCATTAGGAGATTCGTCGTGACTGTCATTAACTGTTTTACTAGGAGCGTGTTAGTGCAAAGTACAGCGTTAACAGCGATTTCACTCTTCTAAATTGGAATACCGAAAGGCAATAAACAAGGATTCAGCTGAAGGTTACATTTCTGCGTTGAGTGGTAAAGTGGTACTTTAACTGTGACATATGAAATGTTACACTTTTATTATTGATAAGAAAGTGTAGGAACTAAACACCCACAATAAAGTACTTGTTATAAATCTAGACTAATTTTAGTGAAATGTTTCACTATAATTAGTCCAGATTTCTCGTTTATTCGTGCAAGTGTTTCGTTAGCTCAAACAAGACCGGTTATGTCGTTTCAAATAAAATGATGTATTATTGTAAGGATATAGCTATATGTTAGGATTTGTAAGTAATGTCCTAAAAATGAATGAATAACAAGCAATCTTGGAAAGACTCTATACATGAAGATGCTTTTTCAGTCTAATGAAACAGCATAAAGTATATTTTTTGGAACAGTAAACTGTTTTATGTTGTTATCATTTTGAAGCAGAATAGATTAAAAACATAAAAAATATTGTTTCAAAGCTTTATCGTCCGGATACGGATTCAAGTTACCGGATACTTCAGATCAATTCATACATTAGTTTACCTTCAAATATAAAGTCTTAAAAATTAGCTGGTTTAGAATGTATTCACACACCACTTGGGTTCAAACTCTTACCGATATTTTCGGTCATAATAAAAACAATTTTCTCGTGATTTTTGACCTAAATTTATTTTAGTTCCAGTTCTGTATCCTAAACTGACAACACAAAACAGAAATCATAGGGCTAAGCATACATCCCTATACAAACATATATGTGTATATATATGTATAATAAATAATTTTTAAACATTAAGAAT
The DNA here is from genome assembly GCA_011833715.1 of Carcinoscorpius rotundicauda. NCBI lineage: Eukaryota > Metazoa > Arthropoda > Merostomata > Xiphosura > Limulidae > Carcinoscorpius > Carcinoscorpius rotundicauda. The sequence goes on from CM022393.1 coordinate 8,088,785, forward strand.
CATTATATTATATTTATTAATAATTTAACCCGCGGGTTTTTATGAACACTGTGAAGTTTCTCAGAGAAATTGTAGATGTCTCATAGTGTTACAGAAGGTTTCTCAGAGCCGTTGTAGGTGTCCCACAGTAATGACAGGAGGTTTTCCAGGTCAATAGTGGGTGTCCCAAAGTGATGACAGTCGGGTTTTCACAACCACTGTAGATTCTCCAATCTTACTACAGAAGGTTTATCATAATCACTGTAGATGTCCCATAGTAGGGACAAAAGGTTTTTTCGGAGCCACTGTAGATGTCCCATAGTAGGGACAAAAGGTTTTTTCGGAACCACTGTAGATGTCCCATAGTAGGGACAAAAGATTTTTTCGGAGCTACTGTAGATGTCCCATAGTAGGGACAAAAGGTTTTTTCAGAGCCACTGTAGATGTCCCATAGTAGGGACAAAAGGTTTTTTTCGGAACCACTGTAAATTTCCCATAGTAGGGACAAAAGGTTTTTTCGGAGCCACTGTAGATGTCCCATAGTAGGGACAAAAGGTTTTTTCGAAGCCACTGTAGATGTTCCATAGTAGGGACAAAAGGTTTTTTCGGATACACTGTAGATATCCTATAGTAGGGACAAAAGGTTTTTTCAGAGCCACTGTAGATGTCCCATAGTAGGGACAAAAGATTTTTTTCAGAGCCACTGTAGATGTCCCATAGTAGGAACAAAAGGTTTTTTTCGGAGCCACTGTAGATATCCTAGAGTGACAACAAATGGTTGTCGAGGGAAACTACTTATATCCCTAGTAACAACAGATGTTTATTAAATATGTTTATAGGTATCCCAAAGTAACAAGAGGAGGTGTTCATAGACGCTCCACGTGTTTAAAAGTGATGTTCGAGAGTCAAGCAGATGTCCCTGATCGACGACAATACGTTATTAAGGACTTCTCAAGATGTCCTCCATTGAAAGAGATTTTCCATAGCGTCACTTTAAACGTACGGTGCCTTCCTTTAGACAAGCAACTGTAGTTTATGTAGATCTTTATCTTTTTCACACATTCAGTATTCAACTTATATTAACATAAGGTCCAGTCTCACACGAAGTACATATTTTTCTATTGGGCACGAGAGCTCACGTCTGAGATGTTAATGTTTTATGGAAACTCGGATGCATGTACATAAGTTAAACGTGTGGAGCTAACACGTTAATTATATATCGAGTCAGATATCAAATACTTAATAGATGCTATGTATGAGAGTTAATAATTTGCGTGTAAAAATACAAACTATGTTGTCTGTAAAGTGATAATAGATACCAGATACACTTTTGTATATGTGTTTGGTTTTTGAATTTCCCCCAATGCTACGTGAGGTCTATCTGCAGTAACCGTCCCTAATTTAGCAGATAGTACAAGACTAGAGGGAAGGCACTTAATCATCACAACCCACCGCCAACTCTTGGACTACTCTTTTACCAACGAATAGTGGGATTTACCGTCACATTAAAAGGTCCCGACGTCTGAAAGGACAAGAATGTTTGGTGGGTCGGGAATTCGAACTTGCGACCATCAGATTACGATAAGAACGTCCTAACCACCTAGCCATGTTTGGCCGGTATATCACGCTATAGCTTAAATGAAAAATTATAAATAATTTGCCAAGTATTAATCAAACAAAAATCACTGATTGTGATTAGATTCTGGTATTAAAATATGATCTAAAGCGGATAGAAAATATGGCAAATATTGTAAACCGTAGGGGCGTTATAATGTGACGGTCAATCCCACTATTCGTTGGTAAAAAAGTAGCCCAAGAGTTGGCAGTGGGTGGTGATGACTAGCTGCCTTCCCTCTAGTCTTACACTGCTAAATTAGGGACGGCTAGCACAGATAGACCTCGAGTAGCTTTGTGCGAAATTCAAAAACAAAACAAACATTAGATAAAAATAAAGCAAATACACCAAATGTCACAAAAAGTATTTTATCTCCTGTTTACGATGTTCGATTTAGCTGTCTAATTTTCGAACAAATTTCTTTCAGAATATTGCGACGTAGAAGCGCATCGTACTTTATTAATCAAAATAACGTATAAAATACAATTACAAACTCCTTTACGTTGAAGTTTCTATGTAACGTACAATACGGCGTGATGAATAAATTTTGTTTTCTGATTTTTTTTGTTTCTGAACACACCTTTTGTTTATTGTTCAACATAAATATTCCACTGAACATATTCCTACAATACTCATGTAAAACCGTTATTTCCATGAGAATCGTAGAGAGATCAAATTTTCTGCTTTCTTTTAGACGTCAGAAACTGAGCATAGCAAAATTTATATATCCCTTAGCCGCCGTTTCTCATAAAAATAAAACCAATTATGTTCCCTGCAGTGAGATATAGACTCATGAATGACTGGGTAAGGTGGCCTTTGTCATCAATAAAGGCAAAAAAACCAAATAAGGTGTGTTTACAAAACGAACAAAATCGAGTCAGATAAAACATTCTGCGTTAAACGTACACCACACTCGTTTAAAATAACACACTGTGAGACTTCAATATTATAGTTTTTTTGTAGCTAGATAATTGTGCAAACTCTGTGAACAAACTGTCCTGAGCTGTGGTCGATTGTAACGATGTGAAGTCTAGAATGGCGTCATAAAATAAGTCAAGATGGAGCGCGTGGGGAAGACGTGAAATGGTTTTTATACTTCAACACCATCCCTGGGAGAATCATATACGTGAGATAAAAGATGGTTTATGTAGATTGTTTTTGACATCTTGAAGATAAACTTTTGAGCTTGTGTATGGAACTACTGATTTTACGAAATATCCAGAGAACTTAGAATTAGCTTTTATCAATAGGTCAGGAACAGACGTCGCATTCAGTCATTGAGATGGAACAATACAATTCATTCATTACTTGAGCGTGAACAATGCGGTTTCCAAATTGGCTAATATATTGAGTTTGTGACATTAAGTACAGACATTTTCTTTTAATATAGAAAGTGGGGAAGAAAACAAACTATAAATACGATTAACATCGTTTAAGCAAATTAAATAAATGTATTATTCGTTCAATCTTAATTAATCACTGATTATAGCTATTATTAAAAACTAAATAACGAAATGATATGATAATCTAACCATTTGTTCATAATATTCATAATGTACATTTTGTGACTGTTAATTACTGAGATTATTACAGAAAAACAACAAAGGTTTTTGTAGTTAAAGAGCTAAAACGATAACAGCTATTGAAACATAAATATTAAGCGATTGTTTAGGCCCTCGACTCGTAACCCGAGGATTTCGGGTTCGAATCCCGTCACCCCAAACATGCTCGTCCTTTCAGCCGTGGGGATGTTTTAATGTGACGTTTAATCCCACTGTTCTTTGGTAAAAGAGTAGCCCAAACGTTGGCGGTGGGTGGTGATGACTATCTGCCTTCCATTTATTCTTACACTGATAAGTTAGGGACGGCTAGCGCAGATTGCTCTCGTGTAGGTTTGCGCAAAATTCAAAAACAAAACAGACAAAACAGTTACATTGCTACTCGATCTGTACCATGGCTATTAAAATATTATACTATTCAAATTTAAACATATACTTAACTACCAACTTGTTACACTTTTAACCATCTATACTGTAACCATTCAACTGTTACACTGTTAACCATCTATACTGTAACCATTCAACTATTACACTGTTAACCATCTATACTGTAACCATTCAACTGTTACACTGTTAACCATCTGTACTGTAACCATTCAACTGTTACACTGTTAACCATCTATACTGTAACCATTCAACTATTACACTGTTAACCATCTATACTGTAACCATTCAACTTTTACACTGTTAACCATCTGTACTGTAACTATTCAACTATTACACTGTTAACCACCTATCAAGTAACTATTCAACTATTACACTGTTAACCACATACACTTGACTACTAAACTGTTACACTATTAACCACTGTTACTGTAACTATTCAACTGTTACGCTGTTAACCATCTATACTGTAGCTATTCAACTGTTACACTGTTAACCACCTATACTTGACTACTAAATTGTTACGCTATTAACCACCATTTATGTAACTATTCAACTTTTAAACTGTTGATCACCGAAACACTAACTATTCAACTGTTACACTATTAACCACCATTACTGTAACTATTCATCTGTTAAACTGTTAACTACCTACACTGTAACAATTAACCAGTCAGTCTCTAACTATTAAACAGTTACAAGAGTAATAAGTCTGTACTCTAGATAAAAACTGTTAGACTGTTAAAAGAAACGTCATAATTACTGTAATGAATAAAAAGCATATTTATAGAGTTGTTATTGTTGTTTTGAATTAAGCACAAAGCTACACAATGGGCTATCTGTGCTCTGCCCACCACGGGTATCGAAACCCGGATTTTAGCGTGTAAGTCCGCAGGCATACCGCTGAGCCACTGGGGGGCATATTTATAGAGTAACAAAGTACAGCGTCTAATATAATACATAACACATTTCTTGAAATTTATACAAAATAAATCGTTACAAATCTAATACATCGAAATGTACCGTGATGTACTAACTATCGTAGTTAAACAGAGCATATTTAGAGAACCTTACCCAAATCATAATAATTATTGTAATTAATACAAAACGCATGTATAAAGAATTACACAAATATTACTAACTGATGTAAGCAACATGTAACCCATTTACAGAGAATTATACGAAGTGTTAAAATAGTTGAAAATTGTTTTATAAAGCATATATTATTTATAAAACGTGATATCAAGTACAAAAAACGTTGTGTATATAATTTGTTAGTTTAATGCGTTCGTCAGGTCTACGAATAAGCTCTGATAAAGTGAACAACAATGTAATTAAGGTCTTGGAATATTAAAAGTTTTTGTTCAATAACTGGGAAGTGCATTACGCTGTGAAACCCCGACTGGAGATAATCCTAGAGGCGAATAGACATTGATCTGTGTTGATGCTACCTTAATCCGACATGAGACAAGTTATTCAGGTTGAGGTAAACCAGTTAATTGTTCCATGAACAGAACACCGTACTAAGTTGGTATGTTTCCACCTTTTAAAATGTTTCATAATCGGATTTCCTTGTTATCAAGCTTGGCTTTAAGTAAATGAAGTAAAAAAAACAAACGGTATTTCATTATTAAAAAGTTTCTTTTACCTTCAATAGGCCTAGCTTGGATTTATGACGAAGCTCCATTTGGAAGAGTAGTTTAAGGCTCAAGATGAATTTGTTTAATACATGGTAACTTTTGTTTAAAATGCTCTCGAGATTAGACTTTGTTCGTTTTATTTCAATAACTTTAAAAGTAAAAATATGTACAAATAACGTATACTAGAGCCCTCCACGTAGAACAAAGTTTTTTTATTTGTTTTTTAATAAACATAAACCTACAAGATGTGCTATGCTTACCAAAGTTAAATAAATTTGACATTTATCGTGTTAAGTCCTCAGACTGACAACTGCACCACAGGGGAAGGACTGTAGAATTAAAAATAAGAACGTTAAACATAGTCGATATTCATTGAAATAAAATGATTGAGTGTTTATCTTGTGGAGTGCGTCTGTAGGCTGTGTTGCTGCAGGGCTATTGTCAAGATGCACGGTCGTCAGATAGTGCACGACCGAAAGTAACGATATTCCAAAATAATTGCTATATTCTTTCTATTTTTACTGTACTTTCTCATTATTACCCATCATTTCTGGTCTTCGTTTCATGTATAAATGTGTCCCACTGTCTCCACTTTTCATCCCAAACTCAGAATTTTGTTGTTGCTGTTTTTATTTCTTTTCCTCACTCTGCCTCCAATATTACTTATTCCTTTTGTCCTCTTTTGTAAACCTATTATTTTCGTCTTTCCAGCCATCCTAACTCTACAACTGTTTACCTTCATTCTTCATCTTTGTTTTCTTCCAGTCTCTTATTGCTATCCAGTTTCTTTTCCTAATTTACTTTCTTCATATTGTTTTCTCTCTCCCTACTGCCGCCCTTGTTTCCCTCCACTTTCTAAATCCTGTACAGTCGCCCTCTCCAACTACTGGACTTTCTTTTCTCTCTCTGTAATACACCAGTTTACTAAGGGCCTTTTATCTCACAAACCTAATATAACTTTTAACATTCGAATCAAACTTTATTCAAAGGTAATGTTCTCAGTGATCTTACAAAAACAAGTTCTTACACACCGATCCAGAATTGGTGGTAAGTGATGTTAGCACTCTCGATTCAAAAACATGTTAACATGCGAATCCAAAAACGATCTGACACTTAGAATATTGTTCTTAAATAAACCTGACCCCTGGTGTTCCGTTTATATTTAAAACAATGTGAAATTCTTTGTTGAAGTTAACAAAAAATAAATTTGACTGAACTACGATTTGAATGTATCTTTTAAATGTAGTTATGACTTGTAAAATGTGGAAACACAACTTGTTCAGATTAACGTATCTTCAAACTAAATGAAGCGATCAAAACATTTCATCCATATTTGTAATGATATAATCTCTTGATAGAAGGCGTCGGTTCAGAACAAAACAGCATGCAGTGGAAACGTTTGACTAGGGTTACTGTTGGAGATAAATGTGACTTGATTTTCATTTCTAGCTAAGAAACATTACTGTCTGGTAATATCTGTTAGCGTGTGCTGACACTCGTGCATCACACTTCCATGCAAATAGCAGTGTATCACAAATTAAGTTCCAAGAATCTATAAAAAAATTACCTTATTTAAAGAACTGGGAGTGTCAAGGGTGTGTCTAGAATGAGACCTGAAATTGTGAATCACGTGATTTTTTTTCCTTTTCCATTGATAACCATCTTAATTAACATAAGACAGAACTGAAAATATCACGGATTCTAAGATTAACTGTTATTAAATATTAATTTCTGCGGAATAAAGTTATATGTCACAATCAAACTTTTAAACTCAAACCATAAGAAGACTAATCTGGAATTGGTTCAAGCAGTTTCTTACAGATAAGTAATACTTAATGTTATAAACAGTTCCAAGTGAAGCACAGAGTTCTGATATAAAGTTTAACTGATCGACGAATGGAATTATATTCACACATTTAGGTAATAAGCTTCACAGAAGGTGAATTATTTTAGGCCCGCCCTTACATGATAGTTGCTGAACGTGGATTTTTACATAATGTAAGTATTTCATGTTAAAACATTATTGAGTTCCCATGATGCTCATTAGAAACTTTAAAAATGGACAATCTTAGAGGTATGGTGTTAGAAAATGAAACTGTTGCATTAATGTTAACCACAACAGAGCAAAAACTTATACACCATATAAGTAACCATAGAACCAGCTGAAAAATGTTGATGACACAGAAGTAACCACGTAACAGTCTTTAAACATTTGCTGCAATGATAACACTAAGGAAACATTTGGAAGCTCTTGCTGACAAAATAGGAAACCAATTAAAATGTAGCTGCCACAAGAGTAACCAATGGACATTTCAAGAAAACTTGGTGTCCCAAAACTGACCAAGGAGAGTACTTTCTGTCACAGAAGCAACCGCGGAACAACCTAACCTATGGACACTTACTTGCATAAAAAAGTAACCAAGGAACAATCTGAGAACATTTGCTGTCACAGAGAACCACAGAGAGCACTTGTTGTGCTACAGAAGTAGTAAAGGGAAGTCTGGCTTAACCTAATGGTAGTCGTGGAAGAAATGGATGAATTTGGTATTGCTAAATCAGCTGGGCTAAGTCAGTTTTTATGAAATAATTTAAAATAACAAACCCGACGAAGGAACAATATTACAACGCTGGTATCAGAAGCAGACTTGTTTTAGTGAAAACAAAATTTTACTTAAATTAATTCTAACAAGTTGACATGGCATCTAAATCCACAAGCAACGATACAAAAGCATTACTAGAAATTATGAAACTGTTGACAAAAGGCCAAGAAGAATTAAATAGATAATTAGAATAAAACCAGAAAATTAAAACAACGAACCAAAAATTTAAACAGACCAAAGAGAAACTTATAGAAAATTAAAATATTATCAATAACAATGGGACGGCCAATTAAAAATGGGTCAATTAGAATGAGATATAAAATTACAGGAAGTCCAAAATGAGCAACCAGAAAATTAAAGGAACGTCAAGAAAAATGAAATACAAATTATAAAAAAAACAATAAAACAGCAATCAATAAGCTCTTAAAAGATTCCTTAAAATGAATGTGGTATTTAAGAACTGAGAATGACAATAAAGCTGGTTCAGGACAAGATTTATGAAATCATTGTGGAATTACATCAACAAATTTCAAGAAATGCGAAAAAATACATCAAAGTTGTACAAAAAGGCTATTGTGACAAAAGAACATCAGTGACAAAATAATGAACAAAATGTTTAAAACGAATCATTAAACCCAAAGATTGAACCAGTCACACCTCCACTACAAAATATAGATAAAATAACTCATTTGGCTCACATGTATTATCACTATTTCGTACCGTATGTTACTAAAAGACCTTATTGGGTTACATCAGATGTGACACTATCAAATAAAGTTTCAGGATATTTGCCAATTCAAAATCAGCCAATCGAGAAAGATATCACTGGATCATGTGCAACTGAAAATGTTTCATCTACTCTAAATGGAAGAGGTCCGCAATTTGATGAAAAACCTTACAGTATGATGATGATCGACATTGGTCCAACAGCTACAACTGTTCGACCCAGTGTGTTAAATAAATTTTGGAACATTGGTTCCAGAGACGAAGAAGAAGTGGTGCGAACAGCAAGTGGACATAAAATTCGACAAAAAGGGAACTTGGGAATTGGTCTTGATGTATAAAGCTCCTGTAGATAATTAGCATCAAAGAAGAATGTGTGGGAACATGGATGCAAGATTAGGCTAGTTACAGGTGGTTTTATAATCTCTCACTAGGGAATCCTTTGTACTGTGTAGCTAAGAAGTCTGATACCCAGACCAGAAGTTATGTGCAATAAACAGTGTCTAGTGTGTAGAAATATCAAATACCCCAATGTTCCAATGGTTGGGAGAACTCTCGTGCATGTCAATAATATAAATATTGTGCATGAAATTACTCATGATAGGCTTATATTAGCTTGTGATACGTTTTAAGAAAGATATTATGTTAATACTAATAAGAAAATATTTTGTCAGTGTAAAATGGTATTGGTATGGCGAACAATTTCCATCTGGTGGAAAGACGAACTCCAAACTTATGTAGGTTTGTGAAGATATTTGATGACATAGTTTTCAGCATCGGAAGCAAAGGTCAATAATCATGACCACCTGTGGAAATAAAGTAAACTGGATAACTCCAGAGCAGAGTTTATAAGTGAAACTCCAATTTCCAGAAGAACCCAGGGATCCAAAAATGGAAACACAAATAGATTCATTTAATCAACTTCCCCAGTGAGAAGACAAATAGAGGCTACGAGAGACTAGAGGTCATGTCATCTGTCTACCATTGGTGAAATAAAATAAAACAACCAACAGGAAGAATTGTTTAATAGGCGTTTGGTTTAATGTTTTATATTTGTATTAAAAGTCTTGAAGAAATTTCATAACTCAAAAGGAAACAAAGTTGTATCCTATATTTAATTTAGATATTAGCTAAAGGATACAGGACATTAAATTAGTCCTCAAATACATAGAACGTTCGGAAACATAGTGAATAAGAAACTTTGTACAGTATCTAAAAACAATACTATTTTATAAATACGAAAATCATTGAAGAGTGGGTCAGTCTGTTTAATTCAATGAAGTATTTTGCTCTAGTGAACTATTTAGATTAGCTTCGGTTATTGCGTATATTTAGTTACTCGACTGATTATCCTTCAGACTGACTGCACACGTTATCGTCACGTGAATTTTCACCAATTAATTTAATGTAACTTTTTCCGAACAACCTCACAATGCCACAATTTTTAATTAGTCACATTTCTCCAAATAGTTGACCTTTCGAAAGCGCTTGGGTTAAAGGGTTTCTATTTCATTTCTATCAAGACATCTTGAAACCATGTGTTTTTTAACATCATCGGTTTAATGCATTGTTTTTGTTGTTTTGATTTGTTTTGAAGTTCTTGGGCAAGAGATGTCTGTGTTGACCCTCTCTTGTTTTAACAAAAGAGGCCAGAGGGAAAACAGCTAGATAACGGTATCCACAGGCAATCCACGTGCTACTCTCATCTAACCGAATAGTAAGGTTAAATCGCCTGTCTTATAACACACTCTGCAGAGCACGTTTCTCTTTCCACAATGGGACTCAAATCCTGAATCTTCGGTTTTTATGAGGTAGGTAGGATAATTACTGAAACATTCTGACCACTATATATCGTAACCCCTAAAAAAGAAAGTATTTCACGAGTGTTTTAAAACGTTTAATATAAATATTTCTTTTTGACAAATAGATTTTCAGTTTCTTAAAACCTTTGAAAAAAAACAGCTTGTACAACAAACGATTAAAGCTTACGTCTTAAACGAAATTATATACTCGACAAGTGATAGACTCTTCAGAAAGTATTGATCCATACAAATAAGTGGAGAAGGAGATAAGAGCTTTGAAATCAAGGAATAATTCAATTGCGATAAGTGCATTACTAACGTGTAATACTGTTCTGTCAGAAGTCCTTTGTACTTTGTTAATTAATTGCTACAATTACCTGAACAATATTTGATATAAGTTCAATATTTGAATGCTATGAGTGTTTATTGTGTGAGATACGTCAGTACACTTCTTATGAATAATGTTCGATGCTCCTCCCATAAACACAACTTGTATAATTGCGGATGTATTATAAGAGTAACAGTCAAAAGAGGCCCGGTATAGCTAAGCGGACAGGGCGCTCGACTTATAATCAGAGGGTTGCGGATTAGAATCCCCATCATACAAAACATGTTCGCCCTTTCATACCTGAGGTTGGTAAAAGAGTAGCCCAAGAATTGGCAGGTGAGTGGTGATGACTAGCTGCCTTTCGTCTAGTCTGACACTGCTAAAGTAGGGACGGCTAGCACAGACAGCTCGCGTGTATCTTTGCACGAAATTCAAAAACAAACAAACAAACACAAGCAGGGACCGTTACTGACTGGTTGCCTTAGAATTATGGAAGGCTAGGAATTAGCAGTCGTTTCTTTCAAAAATAAACTCCTAAAGGGCATCGAGGGGTTAAAATCTGCAACATTTCATACATTTATAATTCAAACTCAGCTCCTTTTATACGAATACATCCATAAGAACCTTTTACTGTAGTGGTTTGGACTAAATCTACACTCTTCTGGCCGTCATTACTTATTACAAGTTTCCTAATAATATAAACTTTCCATTCCGTAGCGCCAGGTGTCGCTTAACAAAATTTGTTTTTACTATTATAATTAAAAGAGTGGATTTCGGCAGATTATTTTTTAGCATATAGGAATGAGCATTATGTACGTTAGTAATGTTTGTACAAAGTGGGATGTCATACAAGTCCATGGAAGTCCACTGTTACATTTGTCATTTATTATAAGTTAAGCCATGTCATTTTGCATCTTGAATTTGTATAAATAATATATTTCGTCTTTAATTTCCAGCACGAATTTAAAATCTCATTTCAATCAATTAAATTTTCAAATGTTACTTTTAGCCAGATTCTGACTGAAGAGCGAAACGTTCAGATTTGTTTTCAACCTTATAGATCATGTCTAGAAGTCTGAACGTATACGATAACTTTAGTTTTATCTGCTTAATAAAATGTATTTTATGTGTTTATAACAAGAGCTTAATGTGTTTGATAACATGTGTTTTATTTGTTTAATAACAATAGCTTTATGTGTTTAGCAAGGAGTGTGTTGTGTTTAATAACAAGCGTTTATGTGGTTAATAACAATTGTTCATGTAGTTGATAACAAGTGTTTACGTGCTTAATAACAAGTGTTCATGTGCTTAATAGGCATTTGTATAACTAAAATGAACCATAAACATACGGTTTACATTTAGTGGATTCTTGCTATTGCGCATGTCAAGTTCCAGACTGTCATGGTAACTTAAATATTTTGTTTAATTTTATTAAAGTGAGTAATAAATCCTGTTCATGGTTTAATGTTAACACATTATTTCTAAATTACTGCCATGTTTCATTATAATCGGGCGTCAAAACAAGTATAAATACCTTCCACGTCATTTCCTCTACAAAATAAAGCGTGATGTGTGTGGAGAGAGTACTTTAGAAACAAAAACTTTCCATCAATCGATTAAGAAATTGAGAATAATATATACAGTCTGTAAATTAACATACAGCAAAAATTAAAACCACAAATATTAGCGTTTCGCGTCATACATAAATTGGTGTTTTATGATGTGTTTCATACCGTTACATCATGCAAAACGAATTAAAACCATACCTAACGTTGTGAGGTACAAAGATAACAGAACAAAAATGTATATATATGAAATCAAATCTAACTGATAACGTGTATTATGTGATGTTTTATCCTTGAATATACGTCACAATAGATTATGGCTTTTAGTATCAGAACGTGATCACTCTCAAGCCTTTAACACAAATGTAATAAAAGAAGAATTTGAAAATAAACCTACGAATCAATTATAAAAACATGAACAAATAACAGAGGTAAGAAATACACTTAACAAAGAAACAGCCCAGTTTGTACTAGTTTACTTCCTACTTGATATTCCATTCAACGAACCTTGACAAAGAATAAAAACACATCGATATTTTACTAAAAAAAACATTTATTACTACTCAGCAGTCCATGAACATACTTTTACAATCTGTAAAACATAACTATAGTACACAAAATTTAAATTTGACCTGGAATTATGATAGTAGTGTCATCTATCGAGAATAAAAGTAGTTTTGTAATTTATACTTCTGTGTAAGCAGGGCTATATTTTAACCAACCGGCACGAGTAGGGGGGTTGCAAGTTTCCAACATTTTGCAGATACCAATACACTATTGTGTATTATATTGCAGAAATATATTTTCTATTAAAATATTACAAATTATTTACAGCGTTATCTACAGTATTACAATGTTAAATAATACATTTGTCATCAGGCCAACAAATTAGGCCTAATACATCTGTAACACCACATTCCTAATCTAGTCCCTTACAGATTCTCAAGAAATAGAAGAATGTATGTTAATAGTATTATAACAATGTAATATTTTTCATATTCACTGATGACGACGCGTCTCTCTCAGTCAAGAACACTTCAGATAAGTTCAGGTAAGTTAGTATATAAAAAAATTCAGTAGCGATCATAAACTCTATTAAAACAAGCTATTTGATACAGCAACAATCGTTATGGCTTGTATGCCTTTTACAAGTCGGCGAAGAATGAATATAACAGATATAACATAATTGTACACCTGTTATTATGCTCTCTACTAATTCTTGAAAATCGCAAAGAGACTTCAATGAAAATATAGTGTTGCAGATGTGTTAGGCTTAACAATAAAGTTTTATGACAAATATGGTTCTCATCACGTTTGGCAGATTAAAGAAACATTATATAGTTTTACAGTACAGCGTAGAGTGTAAGATTATTTCATATATAAAATATCACGATACATAATACATTGCATGAGTGGAAAACACAGCGAATACAGTGTAAGATACCCAGTGAAGAACACAGTTCTAACTACATAACACAATGCACACTACCAAGTGTATTATACAGAGTATATTTTCAAGTTTAAAATATACTATACATCAAGTGAAGAACATAGTCTCCACTACCTACTATAGAATGCGTTGTGCACTACCAAATGTAGAATACACAGAATACTATCAGCTTCAGAATACAGTATACATCAAGTGAAGAACATAGTCTCCACTACCTACTATAGAATGCGTTGTGCGCTACCAAGTGTAGAATACACAGAATACTATCAGCTTCAGAATACAGCATACATCAAGTGAAGAACATAGTGTCCTCTAGCAAATATAGAATGCGTTGTACACAACCAAGTATGGAATGGAACACGTTGTACACTACTTTGCATAGAATACGAGGTACACAACCCAGTGAAGCGCTCTATTCAGTGTATAAAGGTTGAGGTGTGTCCAAAGTTTTCTTCATTCGGAAAGCTTCCTGTTCTTGTAAGACATGAACAGGAACTTGGTTAGCATATGCGGAAGTAAGTAAGTATATACGGACTTGTAAGCTTTAGAGCTGTACAATGTTACGGTTCATTAGGATGTGAAGGAATATGGAAGCAAAGAGTTTGTGAAAGCAGAATCGATCATGAGAAAATGGAAAGCTAACACTTAGAGGAGTGTTTACATATGTTGTTTGACCTGGCGTGATCAGGTGGTTAGGGCGTTTACTCCTACTTCATGAGTCGCTGGTTCGAATCCCCGTCACACCAATTTTGATAACCTTTACAGCCGTACTCGTGTTATAAAGTTACGATCAATCCCACTATTCGTTGGTAAAAGAGTAGCCTCAAAACTAGCTGCGGGTGGTGATGACTAGCTGCCTTCCCTCTAGTCTTACACGGCTAAATTAAGGACGGTTAGCGAAGATAGCCCTCGTGTAGCTTTGCGCGAAAGTCAAAAAACAAACAAACAAAGCTCACCAAAGCTGGTACCACAACTAATCACAACAAATAACGGGATACATACTAAAAAACATAAATTTACAGTTCTAAGTATCAATATTCAACTTGTTTCCAAGAAACACGAGATCAGTGACATAATAAAACATACTAACCCCGATATTTTTATTCTAAGCGAAACCCTAATTTATCCTAGTAATAGATTTAAAATATGGAATTATACATCAATAAGGAAAGACGTGTCATGCTATTGTAAAAAATTAACCTTTTTCGTAACTGAAATCAAAATGAACAGTAATACCGAGATTATAATGGTTGACATCCTCCTATAAAACCAGTCAACAATAACAGTATCAGGTATTTATCGTTCACCAACAAAATCCATTGACATAAACCTAACCCACAACCAAAATACAATTGTAATAGGTGATCTGAATGGTAAACACAAGAATTTTGGATGCAAATCCACTAACACAAATGCAGACACCTATTATAATCCATCAATTATAATAACTTTACCCTAATTAGGGATAGCACACCCACGCATACTAACCATGCGACAAATTCAAATGACATCTTAGACATCTGCCTCACCTCATTTAATGTTAGTCAAAAGTTAATAAATTTTAATGTGGGAAAAGATGTTGACAGCGATCATCTTTCAATATGGCGTTTCTTTGATCTCACCCCCCCATAAAGATAAAATCTAAAGACCAGACAAATTTGACTACAAAAGAGCAAATTGACAGGTAATTCAAAATCTGTTAAACGATGTGCTACCAGACAAAATTAACCATATAGGTAACAACGAACCAGAGACTGATAATTATTGTCAAATAATCATGGAGTGCCAACTAAAAGCAGCTACAGATACGGTACCAAAACAACAATGTACAACCACAAACAATGCATGAAAACCAAACAGACAATTGTTAGCACTGATAAAACAATGAAGACAATTAAGAAGACATTTCATGGCAACAAGAAATAAAAACACAAATTAACGACATCAGAAATAGAATTAAAGCAGAAATCAAACTGTTAAAACAAGAAAAAATGTGATAACTTGTGCTCCCAACTAAATGAACAAAGTGACCCTAGTAAGTTTTGGTCGCACCTGAAAAGATTCACCAATGAAGCCACTTCAAGAAAATACCCCACATTGGAACATAACAACTCCTTAGCGAGCACCAACAAAGAAAAATCAGAAGCCTTGAGACATCAACTGAAAAACACATAATGACCCAAATATGAACAACTTTTTATACAGCAACCATGTGATAAATAACACAGAATTATACAAACCATAGTTTTCAATCAATAGTATTAACAATAACACTGATAATACTTATGAATATAATACCCTACTTCTCCCAAAAAGAATCACACTCACTGAACTTAAACAAGCAATCAAAAATTTCAAAAACAAATCACCAGGAAATGATGGCGTACAAACAATTCTCCTAAAAAAAACACTCCAAAATCATTTGACCATCTAATAGCTATGCTTACTTTATGTTTCTATTCTGGATACATCCCAATTTCTTGGAAGCAAGCTAATACATTAATGTTCCACATAGAAGGAAAATCAGCTGATAAGACAAATAGTTATGAACCAGTCAGCCTGACCAGCTGTGTATGTAAAATTCTTGAACGAATAATAAGTAATAGACTCTCCACATTTTTGAAGATTACTTCAAAATAACCAGAACAAAACGGATTTAGAAACTATAGACAAACAACAAATCACTTAATTAGATTAACTGAAACAATAATAAATAGTTTTAATAAAAATGAATGCACTGTCGCTTACTTCCTCGATATCGAGAAAGCATTCGATACTGTATGGCACGATGGTCTAAGGTTTCGTATGTATGAAGTGGGACTACCGTGTGGAATTATTAATACGATGGTCATCTAACGTTTTGGAAAAAGAAAGTCCAGAGTAAACGTAGAGGGAACTTTCTTGGAGTTCTTCACTCCAGAAGCTGGAGTCCCTCAAGGAGGGTTGCTTAGCCATATTTTCTTCATCATGTATGTGAATTATATACCAGCTTAAAGACAACTGACAGTACACAATAGACGTGCTTTGTAAATCGGTCCTTTATGTGTCTTACCGAAACATTTGTTTCAGGTTGAATGGTTGGTTACAACAGAAACTAGACATCAAATTGTTATAATAGAAACTACATATCAAATGGTTATAACAACAACTACACATCGAATAGTTACGACAGAAACTACACATCGAATAGTTATAATAGAAACTACAAATCGAATAGTTACGATAGAAACTACACATCGAATAGTTATGATAGAAACTAGAATCGAATAGTTATTATAGAAACTACACATCAAATAGTTATGATAAAAACTATCCATCGAATGGTTATGACTGAAAGCATAAATCAAATGATTATGAAATAAATTAGACATCATAGAATTATGTCAAAAACTATAGTTACGATAGTAACTAAAGTAAGTTACTATCATGTAACAAGTGTGATTTTTGTGTAAGCGAAAATTTGGATTTCGTTCGCTCTTTTGCTGAAGCAGAAGTCTGACGATCAAACATATCATTAATTCTAATGAATTAATATACTTTTATACCGTGAGATGGCAATACTAGCATATGTTTACATGTTTGATAAATCAACCAAGGAGAATAAATTAGTCCGATAATAAGACATTAAAACAATACAACCATCAGGAAGATGAAAAATACAGTTTATTCCCACTACAAAAAAGTTTATTATTAATGTAAGGTTAAGTGGTTAAATGATAACTAATACTATGTATTAGTGTGTTATAACCAAAACCTTTAAAAATATAAATTAAAATAAAAACGTCTCACTACTTTAAAGGATCCCAGGATCAAACTATAATGTGGGTTATAAAATGTACCCTAGGCTACAGAGATAACTCTGCAAGTAGGACCTACATTGCGATGGAAATACATCGACTATCAGGTAAAAGGCCTAACCGACAGAGCAAGATATATAATAAAGGGAACCGGCAACGTTGCAGTTTTTGTTATGTATGCACTGGCTAATAAAAAGAGTATTGCAGTATGTACAAGGGGTTGGTAAAAGCACTTAAAGATAAAGACCATAAAATAATTGTGTCAGAGATACTGAAAATAATTAATTGTGAAAATACAAAAACTGACGTCACTGGAGGTAAATGCTAGGCTGAAATTAATGCGTAAGGTTAAGCAGGTTAGTTGATTGGATTTGCAATTAGTTCAGTGGGAAGAAGAGACTTTTTTGGAATGAATGGTTTACGCTTAAGTATTAAAGGGTTTGATACACTTGCAAGGGCTATTTACTCAGCTGTGAGGGAAGTTTTAAATTAGGACTAGATAGTGATGAGAGCAAAGATAAACTAATTGGAACAGGATTGAGAAGTAGAGGAATTTTTAGCATAGGAAATCAGTACAAAAGTAGTTATAAGAACAGACTTAATTGTTACATTGTAATGCTAGAAGTATAAGAAATAGAAGAAATAACTTTAAAACACTGGTAGGAATAGAAGGCTTTGATATGATGGAAATAACTGAAGCATGGTTAAATGTAAGTGATTTTGATGACAGAAATTTCTTTGAAATACGTGGTTATAGGTTATTCAATAGGAACAGAGTAGTAAAGGGAGCCCTTGTATGTAAAGTGTGAAATACATCCTGTTGAAGATGAAAATATTAACAATAATAACTAGAACCTTGTTAGTGAATATCAAGGAAAAATCTCTTAGTAGAAATTTGTTACAGAACATTAGATCAAACTGACAAAATTAGTGGATAACTTCAGAGTAAAATTAAAATTTCTGGAAAACACTTGACAAAGTGCTACATAAAAGGCTTGTGAAGAAACTTATCCACAGAGGTATTGGGAACAAGTTAACTAACTGAACAGAAGAGTGGTTTCATGAACTCAATGTCGCAAGTGTTGTACTTCGAGGCTTCGTTTTAGGACCATTGTTCTTATTGATTGACGTAAGCGACATAGATGAAGTAATGGTCAATAAATTATTTTCATTTGTTGATGATATCAAGGATCTGGGTATTACTGGCTGTGAAGAGGATGCTGCTGCTTTACAAAAGGATTTAGACCCTTTAGTGAGTTGGACAAACAAATGATAGATGGGTTTATTTATGATAAATGCAAGATATTACATGTAGCTTATCATAACTTGAATTATATGTATAATTTGGATAGGAATAACATAAGAATTACAGAGATGCCAACCATTACGATTTTTATGTACACATTACGACTTTTCGCTCACACAGACAAATATTACGTCTTTTTCCAACTCCAAAAATTATTATATATTATATAGGCCTATACAATGAAGTGATAAATTGTTTCCCCAACGTTTGAAATGGGTGAAAAGAAAATTTCTAGTGAAATACAAATAAATTTTGATAATAAATAAAAGACATAGTCCAAATGGATACTTTACGATAATCATGTTTGTGCTTGAAATAATAAAACATATTTGTATCTCCGACGTCTACCAATAGTTTGAGTGCGGTGCTTTTCCATACTGGGTACTTGGGGAATCCATAGTTACGTCATCATTGCTTGTCAGCCAATCACCGCTCGCGTTGAATTGGTATTTCTCGTTTTCTAAGCGGCATAGAAACACCAATGCGATCGTTCACAAATGGAGAAAAGAGGCCTCGTTCACCAGATTGTATTGTTTCTGGCAAATCTAAAAGGACTAAAACTGTGAATCAAAAATTCAGGAAAGAGTATAGTACAAAATATCCTGTCATTGCATCAAAAGTCAATGACAGTCATGCGTTTTGTACAGTTTGCCATATCGATTTTTCTGTGGCGCATGGCGGGATAAACGATTGTTCCAGACAAACAAAATCGGCATCTCACCAACTGAGAAAAAGACATAAAAACGATGCAGATAACGACATTTATAAGCAAGAATTCAGAATATGAAAAAGAATTTCAAAGTAATTTTTTAAAAAATTATTTATTAAATACACAAAACACAATCACAAATGAGCAATCAATAGCAGTAATAAATAATAATTGTTATAATAATAATATAATAATAAACAGTTTAGAGACATTGATCAGGCCTAGTAGCTGCAAATGTCAAAGGCCTCTGTCTACAATCAATACGCTCAGTCATTTGAAATAGTTGGCATCTCTGGAATTGTCATGACAGAAGAAGATCCTATTAAAGGTTGAACACTCTCTTAAGTCATCCAAGCAGTGTGCTGCTGTTATTGGTGGAGAAAAGAGAATTTTAGATTGTGTCTACAGAAGTATTGAATACAAGTCTAAAGATGTTATGACTTCATTGTTTAGGTCACTGGTTGGGCCATATTTGTACTTAACACCAAGAACTATAGAGTCAAGTGACAAATATAGGTTTAGATAAGGTAGAAGCTGTCTTCAGCTAAGACAATTTTATTTTTCTAATAGGGTGGTGGTCCTACGAAATGGGTCGCTTTGGAATGTTGTTGAGGCAATAAAATTGGGTGAGTTTTAAAACTTAGTAAATATATAATGATAAAAGCTGGATTTACTGTTTTGTTGTTTTTAATTGATTTATTTAATGGTTTTAGTTTGGCTTAGACATCTGGACAGCCAAGATGGACTAACAGGTCCCTTGTTGTCCCTGAGTATTCTGTTATCTTCTTGGTTAGCCAAACCAGATATTAAATGTGTAGACAGAATGCTAAATATTCAATAATTATGACGTATTTATTATTTACACGTGTTATTTAGTGTACTGGAAAAATAATGAATTTTTGGTTGTCAGAAAGTATAACTTACGTGTATAAGGTATTCATTGTATTTGAATATTACTGAATATATGGTATTCAGAACGTATTGAATATGATCGAGAAAGTCAAAACGTTGTTCTCCGCTTTATTAGTAAAAGTGTTAATACCCATACAAGCAGTTCTGAGATACATTTTTACGTCATCACGAATATATGTTATTGAAAGTATCAAGCGTTTAGTATTTGAGATGTCTGATATGTTAACAAGGAGTTTGTTAGTCTAATATATTTTTACAGATTATTCAGTATTTGATATAGAATAACAAGCACGTGATGTATGTGATAATTACCTATTATATATACAAAACAAACAGTAATTTAAATAAGCATGATTCTCAGTAATAATAGTGGATCGTGTTTAGAAATAGTGCACACAGACAGACTTACGGAGCTTTTCCCACAATACTAAAGGTAACATTAGTGGATCGTGTTTAGAGGTACCACACACAAATAGACTTACTGAGATTTTCCCACAATACTAAAGGTAACATTAGTGGATCGTGTTTAGAGGTACCACACACAAATAGACTTACTGAGCTTTTCCCACAATACTAAAGGTAACATTAGTGGATCGTGTTTATAGGTACCACATACATATAGACTTACTGAGCTTTTCCCACAATACTAAAGGTAACAACAGTGGATTGTGTTTAGAGGTACCACACACAAATAGACTTACTGAGCTTTTCCCACAATACTAAAGGTAACATTAGTGGATCGTGTTTAGAGGTATCACACACAAATAGACTTACTGAGCTTTTCTCACAATACTAAAGGTAACAACAGTGGATTGTGTTTAGAGGTACCACACACAAATAGACTTACTGAGCTTTTCCCACAATACTAAAGGTAACATTAGTGGATCGTGTTTAGAGGTATCACACACAAATAGACTTACTGAGCTTTTCTCACAATACTAAAGGTAACATTAGTGGATCGTGTTTAGAGGTACCACATACATATAGACTTACTGAGCTTTTCCCACAATACTAAAGGTAACAACAGTGGATTGTGTTTAGAGGTACCACACACAAATAGACTTACTGAGCTTTTCCCACAATACTAAAGGTAACATTAGTGGATCGTGTTTATAGGTATCACACACAAATAGACTTACTGAGCTTTTCTCACAATACTAAAGGTAACATTAGTGGATCGTGTTTAGAGGTACCACACACAAATAGACTTACTGAGCTTTTCCCACAATACTAAAGGTAACATTAGTGGATCGTGTTTAGAGGTACCACACACAAATAGACTTACTGAGATTTTCTCACAATACTAAAGGTAACAACAGTGGATTGTGTTTACAGGTACCACACACAAAAAGACTTACTGAGCTTTTCCCACAATACTAAAGGTAACATTAGTGGATCGTGTTTAGAGGTATCACACACATATAGACTTACTGAGCTTTTCCCACAATACTAAAGGTAACATTAGTGGATCGTGTTTAGAGGTACCACACACATATAGACTTACTGAGCTTTTCTCACAATACCAAAGGTAACAATAGTAGATCGTGTTTAGAGGTACCACACACAAATAGACTTACTGAGCTTTTCCCACAATACTAAAGGTAACAACAGTGGATCGTGTTTAGAGGTACCACACACAAATAGACTTACTAAGCTTTTCCCACAATACTAAAGGTAACAACAGTGGATCGTGTTTAGGGGTACCACACGCATATAGACTTACTGAGCTTTTCCCACAACACTAAAGGTAACAACAGTGGATCGTGTTTAGGGGTACCACACGCATATAGACTTACTGAGCTTTTCCCACAACACTAAAGGTAACAACAGTGGATCGTGTTTAGGGGTACCACACACATAGACTTATTGAGTTTTTAATCAATATCAATAAGAATAATAACCTATTAAATGACCAGTTCAATCTTTATCATTCGAAGTGTTCTCTGTTTCTTTGAGTGCAAAGCTGCACTCTGTACTCTATCCAACAAGGGAAGTCTAAACCCGGATTTCTATTTTATAAATCTACAAAATTACCGCTTAACCACTGGTAATGAAATTCTTCTACCTCTGGAATATTAATTTTGAGATATAGTATAATAAAATAAAATCATACCAGTTTTAGAAAATAATTACATATCTTATTTGAACTATAAGTTGTGGGAAAGAGTAACAGTGGTATTATATTTCTATAAAAGTAAAGCGTTATATTTCATCCGGAATAACTATAACGTGTTTAACGTAATCATGGGTTATATCCTGAAGTAACTACAAGTGTTGAATGTGAATATCAGTCATACCTATAGTAACTACAAGTGTTGAATGTGATCCTTGGTTATATCCTGTAGTAACTACAAGTGTTGAATGTGAATATCAGTCATACCTATAGTAACTACAAGTGTTGAATGTGAATATCAGTCATACCTATAGTAACTACAAGTGTTGAATGTGATCCTTGGTTATATCCTGTAGTAACTACAAGTGTTGAATGTGAATATCAGTCATACCTATAGTAACTACAAGTGTTGAATGTGAATATCAGTCATACCTATAGTAACTACAAGTGTTGAATGTGATCCTTGGTTATATCCTGCAGTAACTACAAGTGTTGAATGTGAATATCAGTCATACCTGTAGTAACTACAAGTGTTGAATGTGAATATCAGTCATACCTATAGTAACTACAAGTGTTGAATGTGAATATCAGTCATACCTATAGTAACTACAAGTATTGAATGTGAATATCAGTCATACCTATAGTAACTACAAGTGTTGAATGTGAATATCAGTCATACCTATAGTAACTACAAGTGTTGAATGTGATCCTTGGTTATATCCTGTAGTAACTACAAGTGTTGAATGTGAATATCAGTCATACCTGTAGTAACTACAAGTGTTGAATGTGAATATCAGTCATACCTATAGTAACTACAAGTGTTGAATGTGAATATCAGTCATACCTATAGTAACTACAAGTGTTGAATGTGAATATCAGTCATACCTATAGTAACTACAAGTGTTGAATGTGAATATCAGTCATACCTATAGTAACTACAAGTGTTGAATGTGAATATCAGTCATACCTATAGTAACTACAAGTGTTGAATGTGATCCTTGGTTATATCCTGTAGTAACTACAAGTGTTGAATGTGAATATCAGTCATACCTGTAGTAACTACAAGTGTTGAATGTGAATATCAGTCATACCTATAGTAACTACAAGTGTTGAATGTGAATATCAGTCATACCTATAGTAACTACAAGTGTTGAATGTGATCCTTGGTTATATCCTGTAGTAACTACAAGTGTTGAATGTGAATATCAGTCATACCTATAGTAACTACAAGTGTTGAATGTGAATATCAGTCATACCTATAGTAACTACAAGTGTTGAATGTGAATATCAGTCATACCTATAGTAACTACAAGTGTTGAATGTGATCCTTGGTTATATCCTGTAGTAACTACAAGTGTTGAATGTGAATATCAGTCATACCTGTAGTAACTACAAGTGTTGAATGTGAATATCAGTCATACCTATAGTAACTACAAGTGTTGAATGTGAATATCAGTCATACCTATAGTAACTACAAGTGTTGAATGTGAATATCAGTCATACCTATAGTAACTACAAGTGTTGAATGTGAATATCAGTCATACCTATAGTAACTACAAGTGTTGAATGTGAATATCAGTCATACCTATAGTAACTACAAGTATTGAATGTGAATATCAGTCATACCTATAGTAACTACAAGTATTGAATGTGAATATCAGTCATACCTATAGTAACTACAAGTATTGAATGTGAATATCAGTCATACCTATAGTAACTACAAGTGTTGAATGTGATCCTTGGTTATATCCTGTAGTAACTACAAGTGTTGAATGTGAATATCAGTCATACCTATAGTAACTACAAGTATTGAATGTGAATATCAGTCATACCGATAGTAACTACAAGTATTGAATGTGAATATCAGTCATACCTATAGTAACTACAAGTATTGAATGTGAATATCAGTCATACCTATAGTAACTACAAGTGTTGAATGTGAATATCAGTCATACCTATAGTAACTACAAGTGTTGAATGTGAATATCAGTCATACCTATAGTAACTACAAGTGTTGAATGTGAATATCAGTCATACCTATAGTAACTACAAGTATTGAATGTGAATATCAGTCATACCTATAGTAACTACAAGTGTTGAATGTGAATATCAGTCATACCTATAGTAATTACAAGTATTGAATGTGAATATCAGTCATACCTATAGTAACTACAAGTATTGAATGTGAATATCAGTCATACCTATAGTAACTACAAGTATTGAATGTGAATATCAGTCATACCTATAGTAACTACAAGTATTGAATGTGAATATCAGTCATACCTATAGTAACTACAAGTATTGAATGTGAATATCAGTCACACCTATAGTAACTACAAGTGTTGAATGTGAATATCAGTCATACCTATAGTAACTACAAGTGTTGAATGTGAATATCAGTCATACCTATAGTAACTACAAGTATTGAATGTGAATATCAGTCACACCTATAGTAACTACAAGTGTTGAATGTGATCCTTGGTTATATCCTGTAGTAACTACAAGTGTTGAATGTGAATATCAGTCATACCTATAGTAACTACAAGTGTTGAATGTGAATATCAGTCATACCTATAGTAACTACAAGTGTTGAATGTGAATATCAGTCATACCTATAGTAACTACAAGTGTTGAATGTGATCCTTGGTTATATCCTGTAGTAACTACAAGTGTTGATTGTGAATATCAGTCATACCTATAGTAACTACAAGTGTTGAATGTGAATATCAGTCATACCTATAGTAACTACAAGTGTTGAATGTGAATATCAGTCATACCTATAGTAACTACAAGTATTGAATGTGAATATCAGTCACACCTATAGTAACTACAAGTGTTGAATGTGATCCTTGGTTATATCCTGTAGTAACTACAAGTGTTGAATGTGAATATCAGTCATACCTATAGTAACTACAAGTGTTGAATGTGAATATCAGTCATACCTGTAGTAACTACAAGTGTTGAATGTGAATATCAGTCACACCTATAGTAACTACAAGTGTTGAATGTGAATATCAGTCATACCTATAGTAACTACAAGTGTTGAATGTGAATATCAGTCATACCTATAGTAACTACAAGTGTTGAATGTGAATATCAGTCATACCTATAGTAACTACAAGTGTTGAATGTGAATATCAGTCATACCTATAGTAACTACAAGTGTTGAATGTGAATATCAGTCATACCTGTAGTAACTACAAGTGTTGAATGTGATCCTTGATTATATCCTATGGTAATTATAATTTGTTGAATGTGTCCTTCAGTCATATCGTATTTGATTCAGAGCTCGTTGCATTCTGTTGTAATATTTATGTTATTTTTATACACCTGACTGTATTGTGCAGTGATCTTTAAATATTTAAATATTCTATTTGGACCTTGTTATATTCTGCAGTAACATATTAGTGTATTTACTGGACCTGTTTTGGTTTTGAGTAACTTTTATGTGTATTATATTGAGCTAGTTGTATTCTGAAGTCATTTCAGTGTTTCATGTGTTTATGGTTATATTTTGGATTATGAGATAAGTAATTTACACGGACACTGTGATATTTGTGTGTTTTATATGGATTTACTCCATTGTATAGTAATATATGTGTGTTTTATATGGATTTACCACATTGTATAGCAACATATGTGTGTTTTATATGGATTTACCACATTGTATAGTAATATTTGTGTGTTTTATATGGATTTACCACATTGTATAGTAATATTTGTGTTTTATATGGATTTACCACATTGTATAGTAATATTTGTGTGTTTTATATGGATTTACCACATTGTATAGTAATATTTGTGTGTTTTATATGAATTTACCTCATTGTATAGTAATATTTGTGTGTTTTATATGGATTTACCACATTGTATAGTAATATTTGTGTGTTTTATATGAATTTACCACTTTGTATAGTAATATTTGTGTGTTTTATATGGATTTATCACATTGTATAGTATTATTTGTGAATGTTGTGTAGATACAGTCATATTCTGTAATAATATTAAATAATTTTACACGGTCCTTTTTAGATTCTGAGTAATCTCAGATAGTTTTACACGTGCCTAGTTACACGTTTTTACAAATATGTAAGTATTTTATTTAGAGCCGGTTATGATCTGTTGTTGTATTAAAAGGTTTTATATAGACCGTGATGCATTCCATAATAATGTTAGGTGTATTTTATGTACGGTGTTACCGTCTTAATGTCGGATACATAAAAAAATGCCACGAAACATTAGGTTATTGAAGAATTTGTAATTGTTAGTGTTAAAACCGTTCTTCTGACGTGTGATTTTTATGAACACCATGGTTTGATTACAGGAACGTTTCTTTTTCAGATAAAGCTTTATTTGTTTTCATATACTCAAGTGGTTGCGAAAGTCGCGGTTAATATCTCAACGATTCCTATTTTTAAATTCCATTCCTCTTTTCCCTGCGAAAACAAATATAACAAGAAATTGAGCAGATGAGAGATAGAATGGGGTAGGTTTACAGATGAGAGATAGAATGGGGTAGGTTTACTATTATAAGTCGGAAACAGCTGTACTGCGTGGTATAAACATCATTGACTTACTGAAAGGCTGCAGCTGTTTCCGGTTCCTGCCAGACAAAACAGGTCAGGCTAAACACACTTGTTTATATAATGAATCATCAAAATGTATTCATACGTTAAGATAACTGATACTGTATGTTCACATCTATCTTTATAAAAGTCTTCTTTTTTTCAAATGGCAGGAAACAAGACACTATTAACATACGCCAACATTGGTTATATTGTAATGTTTCCTAATCGTTACATTACAGACCATGATTTTTACTCGAGTAGTAACAATACGATATGCCCTAAGAAACTTCGTTACTAGTGCAGTAACAACATGATATCTTACAATCTAACACACAACCTTCGTTACAGGTTCAGTAACAATGGATATACCCCTACATTCTACACACAATACCCGTTACTGGTGAAGTAACAATATGATGTACCCCTACATTCTACACACAATACCCGTTACTGGTGAAGTAACAATATGATGTACCCCTACATTCTACACACAATACCCGTTACTGGTGAAGTAACAATATGATGTACCCCTACATTCTACACACAATACCCGTTACTGGTGAAGTAACAATATGATGTACCGAACGTTATAGAACGCAAATTCAAAATATTCTTGTATTTGTATTAAACTATACATTCCTTGTTACGATGTGACTTCAGACCGTTGTTCACATAACATTGACCATTTCTAACCACGGTGTGGTTTTGTACTTTTGCTATATTATATTTTTCAATGATCACTTAGAGAGAACCGGAAATCGTGAAAAGTGGGACAAGTTTTCTTGATAATACAGAGAAATACAGAAAGTAACCAAGTGCTAGGTTACTGTATATTTAATCTTTAAGTACGATCTTCATTTCTGTAACCATTCTGAAACAAATTTTAACACAAGATTTATTCAAACCAGAATTTATGATTTTTTAAGGAACCTGGCGGTCCCCTCGTTCTGCTCATTGGGATCAACCATTAAGTTGGAATTTCATACTATGAAACAATCAAACCTAAATATTTATACACAAAAGAATAAAAGAAAGGGGTTATAAAACTAAAACTAGGGTGCATGTCACAATTTGGAAAACTCTCCTAGTGGAAGAACTAACATTCCAGACTTTACTTACTTGGACAAAGATAACTAGGTCAGTATGTTATACTTACCTGATTGTGTAGGTTTTATCGTCAAATGAATAGCACGGTCGGGTGAGCGTAGTTTGTGATGAAACCGGTACCACGCAATCCTGCCCTATTAAAGACGGTCTGCGACTTTGTTTAATTGTTCCTTCATCCGTGCATGTGCATTTTCTATGCTTCAAAAAGGTTTGAATACATGCAGGAAGAGAAGTGAGAAAGATTACACGAGAAGAATTTATAGACAGAGCTGGCTATACGCTCTCCACACCACTCGTTATGTACAGACAGAGCTAACTCTACACTCTCTAGACCACTCGTTATGTGGAGACAGAGCGAGCTCTACACTCTTCACACCGCTCGTTATGTAGAGACAGAGCTAGCTCCACACTCTTCACACTACTCGTTATGTCGAGACAGAGCTAGCTCTACACTCTTCACACTACTCGTTATGTGGAGAAAGAGCTAGCTCTACACTCTTCACACCACTCGTTATGTACAGACAGAGCTAGCTCTACACTCTTCACACTACTCGTTATGTGGAGACAGAGCTAGCTCTACACTTTCACACTACTCGTTATGTACAGACAGAGCTAGCTCTACACTCTTCACACTACTCGTTATGTGGAGACAGAGCTAGCTCTACACTCTCCACACCACTCGTTATGTGGAGAAAGAGCTAGCTCTACACTCTTCACACCACTCGTTATGTACAGACAGAGCTAGCTCTACACTCTTCACACTACTCGTTATGTGGAGACAGAGCTAGCTCTACACTTTCACACTACTCGTTATGTACAGACAGAGCTAGCTCTACACTCTTCACACTACTCGTTATGTGGAGACAGAGCTAGCTCTACACTCTCCACACCACTCGTTATGTAGAGACAGAGCTAGCACTACACTCTTCACACTACTCTTTATTAACAGACAGAGCTAGCTCTACACTCTTCACACTACTCGTTATGTGGAGACAGAGCTAGCACTACACTCTTCACACTACTCGTTATGTACAGACAGAGCTAGCTCTACACTCTTCACACTACTCGTTATGTACAGACAGAGCTAGCTCTACACTCTTCACACCGCTCGTTATGTAGAGACAGAGCTAGCACTACACTCTTCACACTACTCGTTATGTACAGACAGAGCTAGCTCTACACTCTTTACACTACTCGTTATGTGGTAGACACACACGTTCTTGTTATGTCCTCAACAGTAAATTATTGTACGTGAAAATTCTACATTCACTGACCATTTATTTCCTGGACTCCTATCTTGCTCTGGTTAAAACATTATTTAGCATTAGTTTTTAGATAGAATATCTTTCTCGCTTCTACCGAGCGTACCTCTATACAGAATGAAGCCTGAATCCCAATAAAGATTTACAAATATTAATTCAGAAACTTATTACAAACTATGTTGTATTACAAAATGATGTATTGGATGAAAAGAACCAATTTCATCTTGTTACAGAACTTTGATACACTGTAAGAACTAGGATTCAAGTATGGTTTAACAATTAGAGCTAGCCTTTGTAATATAAACAGTGAAATGTAAAAGTAATGAGCAAATAACAATGAAACACTTTAACAAGAACGAGTAATAGCGAAATATTGTAATAAAAATATATAAGTAAAAGTTTGACACCATAAAAATAATGAACGAATAAGTAATATGTTGTAAGGAAACTAAGACAAAGGTATACATTATCACAACTGAAACACGCTATAACAGAAAAACATAACAGTGAAATATTAACAAGGAATAGTGAAACACGATAATTGTGTACTGTTTTGTTTTCTATGTTTTAATTAGGATGTTAACTAGAGAGCGGATAACGTTAACTTAAGGGTAAAATACTTAGAATGCGAACTCCAATAAATAAATTACTAATATCGGAACTTATTAAAATGGATTTGTACATAATAACTGAATCACAGTGGAATCAAACACTTCAATATGTTCTGACTGATTAACTCACATCATCGCGTTTATTTACTTGCATTCAAAACTTTATTGAACCTCTATTTTATGAATTTACGTCAATAAGTTTGAAATCAAATTGTTGGTTATAATTCAAACTTTAATAATATATATGAGTTAATTTCTTAATTGGATAGTAAATGTTAAAAGAACCCGCCTAAATATAAATTTTTGTGATTTTTTTTTGTATGTTAAACGCACCACTAATTAAAATTGGATTTTTGTTAAGCCAAAATACTAAGTCTGTTAGTTTCGTACAAAAAGGGAACAAATATTATCAATATTTACAAACTATAATATAAAATAGAAACCTCATATATTTTTATTTTAAAGAGATACGGTCGATGTACTGAATCAAATACTATGGCCCCCGTTCATCTTTTTTCCATTTTTCGAAACGCTCCCTTATATACACTTATTTCAATATATTAATTTGAATAACCAATCAACAGCTTGGAATGTCCTCTAGTGGTTTTCTTAGCCATTTGAATGTGTGAAAGAGCTACTATGCTTTTTTAAACTAAGATTTCGAGAAGACAAATTGTGTCTTTGATTTGCTGGAAATTTCATAGTTTTTAGACAAAATATCTCACGAGATTAATACTAACATAAGAGCATCATTTCATTGAGACATTGTGCTTTTGCTACAACCGTGACCGTCTACTACTTTTAAATTTGTTACAAAAAATCATAGATATGTACTGTATATAATTCGGCCCATACATATTACTGCTAGCATCTATAACATTGCAATGCAACTTCACAAAGACTGCTACTAATTCCATCATTATGACAATATATTATTACTAGCATCTTTGGCATTTCAGTGTTACTCTCCCAAGAAACAACACTGCTGGTACAACCGTGGCAGTCTGCCATCGCTGAAATGATGACAGAATATTATTGTTAGGATAACTTGCTTTTTTCCCCAGACTGTCAGTCCACTACCGCTTTCACCATGATAGTCTACAATCACTAATAGTATTATAAACAGACATATTATACTTGGAAAATATTAAGGCAGTAACATTTTAAATTTAAAATCATGGAATTTAAGTCTTATGGAATCATAAGATGTTCTAGCAGAGAGTGAATTTGAATATAGTCCAGAGCTAAGTTTCTACCTTTCCAGAAAAGCCATTGTCTTCGTCCTTAAGAGTGATCCTATAATTAGCTCCCGTGTTAAAGGGATTAAAATATTATATCAAATAGTTTATTTTATGAGTAACAATCTTGCTTTATTTCTAAATCAAGCAACTATCTCGACAATTGTTTCTTTTAGTCGATATTCATTTATTTAAATTCTCCATAAATTTTCTTTAAAAAAAATATTTCGTTATTGTTGACGAGAGTATATTGGAATATCAAGAATGTGAAACGTCTGTCTTACTTTATTATTGTTTATTGTGAACTATATTTTTAAAATTTAGCCTGCACTCAGTGAACAGTAAATATAACAAATATTTCAAGACCAGTGGGATACATCTGGAGTAATTTCATATTTTGGCTTTAACTCCATGAGAGAACTAACTAAAGTTTGAGTAAAATTATTAATTTTATGTGTAAACAGCCCCTAGTTAGGGAACTTTATTCCAGTACATGTGATATGTTTGTTTATGCTTTTCTGTGACTTATTTGTTTCAAAGCCTGTTGTATCCAACAAAGACGTGAGACCACAAGAAATTTGGTGCATATACAGCTTAAAAAATGTATTTAAAAACATTGGGTTTTAAATGGGTCTTGTTGATATTTCTAGCGTTAAAGAAGGTATTTTTGGTAAATAAACTAGAAGAACAAAAGAAAAATGTTAGCAGGAAGGGAGTTTGTTTCTTTAGAAGAACAACTCTTCCAAACATTGACCTCGATTTACATTGTAATCCTAGGTAAACAAAAATGTGGTTGTTATTCATGTGCGTTATTCAACGATAACCTCTGCTTGTTATCTTATATTAAAGTTTCTTTGTGATTTTTGTAGGTGGCGTGTCAACTCCACAAAGAGAGCGGTTAGGGTTTGTTCACTGGAAGAATTCTTCATGGTTCGTGTGGACTTAAAGGTGTCAGCTTTAAACTAAATCTAAAAACACAATACTAACCACATTTCATTTAATCTGTTTTTATTTCAGGTTTATTTGTATATATTTTTTTTTACTTCGTAAGTATTTTAGAAATTTTAAGAAATTAATCCGTATTCAGACTGATAGTGTCTTGTTGTAAGACGTGTCTTCATTAGCGTTGGTTTATAGGTTACCTTATATTTATAACTGCTTGGCTACTATTTTATTCAAGTATTTTGTCATCCTAGACTATTCGTTCTGGTAAAGATAATTATAGAAGAAATGGTTTTTGCTCTAACTATACAAATAAAGCTCAGCTGAATTTTTCACAAACTGCTGGGAAAACAAAGTAACGTTTCACTGATTACTAACTTGATCTTGAGGAAAATACAGGAACACCAAGAAGTTAAGCCTAATTTTCGTAAAATCTTATATTTGTCTTCCATAACGTCTCTTGCCAGAAATAAATACTGTGGTAAACTTTTCAAATTAACAGAGGTTTCTGATTCCGTTGTTTGATGCACATTTTTCTGTGGTGTCGACTGATTTAAATAAGTGTGAACATTGTTTTATCTAAAGTAAATATTATTGTCATCTTTCCGATTTATTTATTTCCAGTCGATTGTTGTTGTTGTTGTTGTTTTGAATTAAGCACAAAGCTACACAATGGGCTATCTGTGCTCTGCCCACCACGGGTATCGAAACCCGGATTTTAGCGTGTAAGTCCGCAGACATACCGCTGAGCCACTGGGGGGCGACATCGTTCAGTTCTACTTAGAACTGCGTTTCCACCAATCTCAGGCACTGTTAATCAGAATATATCAATTATATGTAGCAATTCAGCGGAATATAAGATCTAGGATTAACAAACAGGAACAAGTGAAAATTCAAAGATATAAAAACCCATGTTAAAGCTGTCAATTGTACGGGAAAATTCAAGAATATACAAAACTCGAGTTGTAACTAACAGCTGTATGTGAAAATTCAAAAGTGAATAAAAACAGAGTTTTAACCATCAGCTATACGCAAAAATTTAAGGACGTATACGCGTGTAAAACCCAGACTTTAACACAAAAATTCAGAAGTTATAAACATGAGATTTAATAAAGAATTATGTATAAAAATTCAGAAGTGTATAAACCTAAATTTTAATAAATAATTATATGTAAGAATTCAAAAGTGTATAAACCTGAAAGCCCCTTCCCTTTAGTACAACGGTGTGTCTCCGGATTTACAACGCTAAAATAAGGCTTTCGATTCCCCTCGGTGGGCTGAGTAGATAGCCCTTTGTGACTTTGCTATACGAAAAACACACAATAAACCTGAGTTTTAATAAAGAGTTATATGTAGAAATTCGGGAGTGTATAAACTTGAATTTCAATAAAGGGTTATATGTAAAAATTCGGGAGTGTATAAACCTGAATTTTAACAAAGAATTATACAGTTTTATGTTAGACCACATAGTCTTGTTAACAATATTTAAGAATTCATTAGTACAAAAGTTGTTAAAACTTTGACCTCTTGATGTACCTCACGTAGAAGTAACATTCTCGCCCTTTCAGCCGTAGGGGCGTTATAAATTTATTGTCAGTTCCACTGTTCGTTGGTCGGTCTATTCGTGAAAGTGGGTTTTCTCGGGGTACTCCCCCCCCCACACACACAGCAAATTTTGAAGCTTTTGAATCTACAGATCCGTCCCGCTGCTCTGAATGACCCTAAGTCATATATCGGCCGCTGATTTTGTGATATCCACGCATATCGGGTGCTTGTAGTTCATTTTTCGCTTATTTTTGCTTGCTCACTATCTTGACTTTAATATCATTATTCTCAGCAAGATTATTATTTTATTTTATCTTCACAAATATATTCTTTTTTCTTTCTCTGGTCTCTTGATCTAATTCTTAAATCAGAAATTGGTTAAAGAGTAAGATATTTTCTGAGTATCCCGGTTATCTCTGTTTTCTTAGAGGATAGAGAATCAAACCGAAACAACTGTCAGTACTTTTGTTTGTTTGTTTATTCGTTGGTAAAAGTTTAGTCTAAGAGCTGACAGTGGGTGGTAATGACTAGCTGTCTTCTTTCTAGTCTTTTACTGTTAAACTATGGATGGCTCGAAATATGCTCAAAATTCATAACTAACAAACAAACAGCTATCCAAATGACGTCATCGTGTGAGCTGTTTAAAGACACGTGGTGGTGTCCAATACATCATTTTCCTGAATATAATTGTTCGTGATTTCTTATTCGAGAGACACAAGAAACATCAACTTGGTAAAGACAAAGAAAGTCACTAACGTGTGGATGCACGTTGTTTCTGTATGTCATCTTCTTTGTGCATAAAAATCCCACTTGTTTTGGAAAGCATTGTACATTCTACTAATAAAAATCTTTATTGAATTTGCCTCTTACATTACAATTCCCAGCTAACAGTTTCTCTCAACATCCGTACAATGTAATGTCTGTATAAACGTTTTCGCAACTTGTTATAAAGTATTCACAATATTCGTACAGTTTTCTCATAATATCTATAAAATGTCCTCACGACCTTGGTTTAATGTTCTCACAATGTATGTACAACGTTTTCATATTTTTTTTACAATGTCCTCACAACGTCTGTAGAATCTATATCTCAGGGCTACTGGTATGGGTATTAACGCCTTTACTAACAAAGCAGAGAACAACGTTTGGACCTTCTTAGGTCATCTTCAGGTTACCAAACAGCCCGTAGAAACTTTTCACATCTATACAATGTTCTCACAATGTTTGTATAATCTTTTGTTGTTCCACAAGTTAGAGTTCGTTTTACCGTGTATTTGAGAGCTTCAAAAGAAAGAAACACTTTGAACTGAACCCATGTTTAAGTTCATAAATAAATCAACAATTCTATTGTTGAATTCATTTATAATGCAACCAACGTGATGTGTAATTCATTGTGCAGACATTTATAATGAATCAACTGAAAGCAGTGTTTCGGTGATTTTATTATTCAAGTCCTCTTGTCTGAGGTCTAAAACAAATTACGTTAGTATCGTGTCTTTATGAGCGGTAAACGAGGTTTCAGATATTTTAACATCTTGGTCACGAATCGCACAGTCATCCGGTACAGAAGAATTTATTTATTAACGTGGCTGGAAAGAATAAATCACATCAGTGTATATGTTAGTTTCCTAACAAGGTGGCCGAAGGCCGCTTGGAGGTATCTCCTGTTTTAACCACTCCCACCACTTTACAATATTGTATTGTCTGTCAGTCAGTTATAAGACACTAAAATTACGTTACATAAGGGACGCTTAACGTAGCAATTCCGCACTTTGTAAATTACAACAGATTATAATATATAAAATATAAAAGTAAAAAGTAGAACATGCGCAAGTACATCTAATTTATAATTCATTATTATGCTAAATCTGAGGCTTATAACTCACAATATGCATGGAGTTTGATATAGATAGATACTTTAGTTATTACCTTATTATGACCATAACTAAAAACTTAGAAATAATTTAATCCGTATACAAAAAGGAGTTAGTTAGTTAGTTGATGTATTATAGTTAATACTAAGCAATTAAAGTGGGCATTCTGTTTAGATGTTGTTTACTTGTAAAGTTAGCCTATTAGGACCCGGCATGGCCACGTGATTTAGGACGCTTGACTCATAATCTAAGGGTCGTGGCTTCGAATTCCCATCAAACCAAACATGTTCACCCTTTTAGCCGTGGGGAAGTTATAATGTGACACTTAATCCCACTATTAGTCGGTAAAAAACTAGCTCAAGAGCTGGTGGTGGGTGATGATGACTAGCTGCCTTCCTTCTTGTCTTACATTCTAAGTTAAGGACGACTAGCACAACTAGACCTCGTGTAGCTTCGCGCAATAATTCCCAAAAAGAAATAAGCCTATCAGTGTGTGTTCGTAATGCTAAACGTGAAATTTGAAGATCACAAAATGAAATATTTATTTTATTATCAAGTAGACTGAATTTTACTACGTTCTTTTTATCCTCCCAATGGCTCAGTAGTAAGTCTACAGGATTAGGACGCTAAAAATTAGGTTTCGTTACCCATAGTGAACAGACACAGATAGCCCATTGTGTAGCTTTGCACTTAACAACAGCCAATTTTTTTAACCGAAAAATTTAAAATAGCCAGCCGAACAACAGCAAACTCTACAACACGTGTTATAGTGAAGTAAAACTTCAAAAATGTTTGCAGACGTAAAAGTTATTTCGTAATATAATTCTAGTGCAAGCCGTTGGATGGTCGAAAAAAAAAACATTTTAAAATGTCGTACTCGTCTCATCTCACTGACTACATTACCCAAATAGTCATTCCAGTAAATGGGATTTTTATTTGTTTGCAAAAGTTAAAAAAAAAACAAACGATTATTATCTTACCGTTTTATATGATTAGTTAAGTAACTTCTTTGTATACAAATGTATAATTCCCTCGGTGGACTCAGCAGATACTAAGAAAACGCCCACCCACAGTATTTAATTTTGGTATGTCACCACCTGGGGACTGAATCGTCTGTCTGCTTTCTCTACTCATACCATCCGTTTTAAAATACATATAATTTTCTCTGCAAGTGTTTCCTCGTCATCACGGATTAAGTTTTCATCTGATAAGCAAGACACGAGGGAAATTAAAAACTTGTAGAAATACAAAACATAATTTCTATTCACTGTTTCATTATCAAAGTTTGTAATATAAAGTACGAAACCTCTTTTTATTATTCCAAAACAGTATGTCAGTTTCAATAAATTAAGTTCTCTATTAGACACAAAGAGTGTTAACTTTCAAACCAGATTTAACTTACTTTACGGTATTGATAAAGAAAAACAACTTGTTGAAATGGAATTTTGTAATTATTGTCAAAGACGGTCTGTACATTACTGAGTGCTTTTAAAATATTAATGTTATGAAACACCAGAAACAAAAGAACATGTTAAAATATTCGTTGTTTTATAATTTCCTGTTTGAGTGCTATCTAATCTAAGATGCTTAAAGTATGATCCCAAAAACGTTCATTTTCACACTGACGTAGCTAAAATGACGTGTTGTGAGCATTCAGTGATATCGAGAAAACCCACTTTTAGAGAAATATGTACGCAAAAACGGCTCGTTTGGGTTGAGAAAATATTTAACGTGGAACAGCGAACAAGAGCCTTACTTATACAACTTAAACCCAAAATAAAGCAATATAAAGGAACGCCTTTATTCCCTATATTAAATATAATAAAATAAAATTATATATTCAAACATCTAACCTCACCCTCTGCATTCCGACACTCAGTTACACAACCCCTTCCAAACATGTGGTCAGCTTCCGGTCAGTTACCTCTTTCTTTCTTTGTGAACCTGACGATGACCGATGAAGGTCGAAACGTTGTTCGCTCTTCTACATAAAATATTTTCTCAACCTAAACGAGCCGTTTTTACGTATATGTTGTGAGCATTGTTCGCAAAACAAACGTATCAAAATAATGGCATAGCTTACGATAACTTGTTTTATGTTGTTCATTTTTAATCTTGCAAAAAACGTATAGAGAGTACGAAATCCACAGAATACAACGAAGTTAATCTTATGATATTATTAACCCTGAAATACACCTGGCACAGTGTGTGGTATTGAGTATTTCTGTAAGACACTTTAATCCAAGTAAAGCTGATTCAATGTAGAGGCTAAGCCTCTTTTGTATCGTCTATACCACACAGTCGTCAACCGTTGTTTAACACCTGTCTCTACGGTGCCTGTTGGACACGTCAACAAAAAAAAATAAACTTTCAACAAAAACATCTTAATTTTGGTGAAATTAAAGGTTGTTGCCTCAGTGTTTATGCAGTAACAACGAACTAGACACGTGCTACTTTTATTACAAACAACTGCAACACTGCTGAAGAATTTATATCGTTAATTTCTCCAAAGAAGGAAATGACGTCAATAACAACACCATTCTTAAATAGTCTTCACTTTTATATGGTTTGTTTGTTTTGTTTTTTGGAATTTCGCACAAAGCTACTCGAGGGCTATCTGTGCTAGCCGTCCCTAATTTAGGAGTGTAAGACTAGAGGGAAGGCAGCTAGTCATCACCACCCACCGCCAACTCTTGGGCTACTCTTTTACCAACGAATAGTGGGATTGACCGTCACATTATACACCCCCACGGCTGGCATATTTAGCGCGACGCGGGCGCGAACCCGCGACCCTCGGATTACGAGTGCACGCCTTAACGCGCTCGGCCATGCCAGGCCTCACTTTTATATGGAACAAAAAGTCGGTTATAATGTGTTGTTGTTATCCATACGTCTCTTTTTTTGTAGCCCTCCAGTGACTCAGCGGTGTGTCTGCAGACTTACAATGCTTAAAAACTGGGTTTCGATACCCGTGGTGGGCAGAGCACCGATAACCCATTGTGTAACTTTGTGCTCAATTCAAAACAACAACTCTTTTTGTTAAATATAGTTTAGTAAAATTAATTAGACTTTTCTATTAATTTTTGCTAAAATGAGATTTAATGTCATGTGAAACGCTCGAAGTTCAGTGTCTGGCAATCTCTTCGTTTGTTTTGTTTTGGAATTTCGCACAAAGCTACTCGAGGGCTATCTGTGCTAGCCGTCCCTAATTTAGCAGTGTAATACTAGAGGGAAGGCAGCTAGTCATCACCACCCACCGCCAACTATTGGGCTACTCTTTTACAAATGGATAGTGGTATTGACTGTAAGATTATAACGCCTCCACGGCTGAAAGGGCGAGCACGTATGGCGCGACGGGGATGTGAACCCGCGACCCTCGGATTACGAGTGCACGCCTTAACGCGCTCGGCCATGCCAGGCCGGCAATCTCTTCAAAATTTGAGAAGGAAAAAAAATGCGTCAATTTGTTAATTATTTATTAGTTTATCAGTTGGGTTTGTTTATTAGTCTAGAATATTTGTTGGTCAGATGACTGTTCTCCAGTTTTATGAAGATGTGAAAACATATTCACAACATATTAAATTGTGGACAATATATAAAAACCTCTGGTTAAGGGTTGACTTTCATGCTTTTCCTGAAAAATACATTACTGTAATTGTTTTGCATTCTTCTAAGATAATATAAAAAATAGAAACCCCCGACAGCTTCCTACGGACTGTTTACTGCATACAAAAAGTACTTTAAACACCTTAGAAATGTCATTAAGACAACAGTATTATTCCATAATGAATACTTTTCCGTCACCGATAAGAACAAAGATTAGAAAATTACAAGTTCAAAGTTTTAATGGTGATAATACTTCAAACTGAGATAACAACGAGCATCATCATGGAAGTTCTTTTCTCTTTCTCTTTTCACATGTTACCCTGAGAAAAGTGAGAGTAATTTAATTAATCAAATGAAAGCAGAGTTTGGGTTTATTTTCTCTCCCTCTCTGGAGTCAGACACATTTGGATGTCTTTCAAGGATATAACGAACAAAGAAGTAGATAAACCAATATTTAGTGACAGTTACTGGAAACAACAAACATAAATTAAAATATTTGAAATAAATTGATAAAAGGATTTAATTTATTTAGGACTGGGAGAATGTAACGGAAAAACGAACCATACTTATCATAAACTAAAGAAATAAAAATCTTCACTAGTAAAGCAATTTTATCTCACATTAACCTTAAACTCTGTTAAAACTTACAATGAAGGAAACCTGTCTTACAGTAATCCTCTACTCTTATCTACATTTCAATAAAGGAAATTTCTATCTTACAATAACCCTGTACTCTGGCTTAAACATCAATGAAGGAAACTTCTGTCTTTCACTAACCGTGTACTCTTATGTAACTTCATGATAGATGACTTCTGTCTTATACTAGTCTCGTATTATTGTGTAAACTACATAATAGACTTCTGTCTTCAGTAACCCTGTTAAAAATTCAACCAAAGTCAGTATATAGAGAGCTGGATTCATTCTGACTGCTGTTATAAATAATTAAAAGTGTTTCACTCTAGGACTGTGTAAACAGACAAACTCAACCTTAAAAAAATTCTATTTCGTGTTATGAAAATATATGTACGATAATAGAAAACTAGTAGTACCCTCTTTTAGGTTTTAAATTTCCAAATATGCTGATAAAGTTCAAAATTTCACTGCAAATAATTCTTCCTGGGATAATATAAAATCACGTCAAAAACAAAAGTTACGATGTGTAAACACACTACATGAAACACCACAAAAACTTATTAAAACTTGCAAAATAAAGAAAGCTGGTTCATAAGCTAACACAACCAACTCATGAAAAGATGATAAAAAATGAATAACAAAAAAATATGTAACCTTCACCTCAATTTATCCCTCGAAAAAATTACTTTATATTAAGCTGTAATGACGATAGTGACACGACATTTTCATCAGTGACGTCTTGTTGTGATCCTCGAGCCACGATAAAAAATACCAGCTCATAAACAGGCTTACCTTTATCAGATGTTCAAATTGCATGTACAGGAAATGACGTCATTAAGAATGATACATCTCGCTTTCACCAGACTTACACCTTTGGACGGATGGAAATAAAAGCGCTTGCATCATAGCTTAAAAAGAACATCTGTTCCTTGAAAAACGACTTACTCCAAAAGCTACGGCAAATATATTAAGACCTCAAATTTTCAGATTTGTCCTGAATTACTTTATCGAGTTTTTAATAGTGGGGCCTTAGCCCTTCAGCAGAATACCCTGACTGAGATTATAAAATTTCTTAGTATGGCCTCAAACTCCCATAAGTATTCTGAAGAACATTATA
The DNA here is from genome assembly GCA_011833715.1 of Carcinoscorpius rotundicauda. Taxonomy (NCBI): domain Eukaryota; kingdom Metazoa; phylum Arthropoda; class Merostomata; order Xiphosura; family Limulidae; genus Carcinoscorpius; species Carcinoscorpius rotundicauda. Next base: position 8,129,770 of record CM022393.1, read on the forward strand.
GCAGTTTTACTGTATGGCTTTAAATCTCCATAAGAAACTCTTGAATTACGTTACAGAAATTTGTTATTAGGACCTTAACCCTTCAATAAAACACTGAATGGAATGACTAAACCTTGTTATTATAAACTTAGTCTCCCAACAAACAGCCTATCCTGAATCAGATTAATGAACTTCACCAGAATTACTTTAACATCCTGAGTGACTAGCCCTGAATCATGAAGTTATTGGCACATTGTGGCCTCGACAACAGCGCGCTTCTGTAATTCAAGTTTCGTGGACAAACACACGTATATATGCATATCGTCGTGATTTTAAGTCTTGGAAAAGCAGTAGTGGATATTAGTAGATTCAGAACTTAGAAGAAGATGGGTTGAAATACAAGTAGTAAATATATATCAATAGTTTTAGAAGTTAGATGCTGATGTCTTGAAATAGAAGCAGTAATGGCTATTAACACTTTCAGAATCGATACAGTAATGTCAGGGAAATAGAAGTAGTGACTACACATTGGTCGTTCTAGAAACTAGGCGCTGATGTCTGAAATAAAACTATCAACTATACATTAATAGTTTGAGAGGTTAGACGATGATGTGCTAAGATGAAAGTAACGACATGTTTTTAGTTTTGTTATTTAGATACTGATATCTTGGACTATTCCCAATGGTAACTACATATTAACTGTTTCAGAATTTAGACGCTAATGTATAAGTGATAGTAGTGACAATATATTCATAGTTTCGGAAGCTAGACGTTGATATCTGGGAATAAAAGTGATTATGTCATGTTAATAGCTTCAGGAACCAGACACTAATCTCTTAAGAATAAAATATTAACTACATATTAGTAGTTTGATAAGCTAAACACAAATTTCTGAGATAAAAATATTAACGATATATTAAATATTAATAGCTTCAGGGACTACCCGCTAATCTCTGAGACAAAAATATTAACGACATATTAATAGTTTGATAAGCTAAACACTAATCTCTAAGATAAAAATATTTAACGATATATTAAATATTAATAGCTTCAGGGACTAGACACTAATCTCTGAGATAAAAATATTAACGATATATTAAATATTAATATCTTCAGGGACTAGACAATAATCTCTGAGACAAAAATATTAACGATATATTAAATATCAATATCTTCAGGGACTAGACAATAACCTCTGAAATAAAAGTATTAACGACATATTAATAGTATGATAAGTTAGACGCGAGTGCCTGCGAATAGAAGTTGTAACATATTAACTATTTCAAGATCTGGACTCTTATGTCTTCGGAATAAAAATAGTAAATACATATTAATATTTTCAGAAGCCAGAACCTGATCTCTTAAGTTCCAGAAAATAGATAATTATATCTTGGGATAGAAATTGGTTTGGTTTATAAATTTCGCACAAAGCTACACCAGGGTTACCTGCACTAGCCGTTCCTAATTTAGCGGTATAAGACTAGAGAGAAGACAGCTAGTCATCACCACTCACTCTTTTAACAAATAATGGTGGGATTAATTGTAACTTTATAACGTCCCAACGGCTGAAAGGGCAAACATGTTCAGTGTGACGAGGCTTCGAGCCCGGGACCCTCGGATTACGAGTCGAGTGCCTTAACCATCTGGCCAGGAGTAGAAATAGCAAGATATTTTAATATTTTTAGAAGCTATACGCTGATGTCTTGAGATAAAAATGTAATGACATATTAATAGTTTCTGAAGCTAAACAGTGACATACTGAATTAGAGGTAGTAACCATAGCCAAATTTTCAAAAACACAGCTGTTATTTTATAATACATGGAGAAATGACAAATTGGATAATTTTGAAAGTTATGAGCTCATGGCTATAAGTAATAACAAGTATAAAGTTTGAAAGTTGAGCATATAGATACTGTTTTCAGATAAAACATGCAACTGTAAAAATACATTTCAGTTGTTAGGCACTGATATTTGAATAGGTTATTAACCTGCAAACGAAAGAATCGCATAGACCAGTCTTAAAAACTGGTCTCGCGCATGTAGTTGTACGTAAAGCTCACTCACATCGTCAAATTAATCTCAACAACGCTCGTCACGTGACCCCAGAATTCTTTAAACGAGAGTTAAGACAAGTATAGTCGAACAAGATAGGCCTCCTTGCAAGGTCGTATGAAGGTCGTTGTTTCATTATTTCCGCTTGTCAAAAAAATATTTCTCAGAAGGTAGGATAGCCATTAATTCAAAACGATACTTCGTTGTCTTGACAACGTACGCATGCTTAGTCAAGTGTTAAATGACCCTGGAGTAACGTTACAAAAACAATAAAAATTATAAATGATAGGAATATACTATTTTGTGTAAGTTATACAACAAGAAACTTACAAAAGTTTAAAAAATTAAAAAATAACACTGAATGTTCTGAATGTTTTATGATATCACAGTAAATGGAAGTGCAGAACCTCTAAAAAGTTTTTTGAAACAATACTAGCAAAACTAAAACCTCTAATATCTCTGTGAGAGAATTTTGAAACTACACCCACTTCACAATTTGTTTTATTGTTAATGCTATGTGTAATACCAACACGTTGATAGATATTTTCACATAAGTCGGTTGCTTCTGGGTGTATATCTCTTCCTATTAATTACTCATTATTCTTACCCCCCGCTAATACAGCGGTATGTCTCCGGATTTACAATGCTAAAATCAGGGGTTCGATTCCCTTCGGTTGGCTGAGCAGATAGCTCTTTGTGGCTTGACTATAAGAAAACACACACTTATTATTCTTTATTAGCTAATTCTAAAGTACTCAACATGCTTTTTCCTTATCTGCCAAAATCTCAGTATTAGGTACATCTCTCCTGTTAAGATTTCCCACACGACTACTAAAAGACAGTAATCGCGGGGTTTTTCAGGTTAGAGAATTACTGGAAGACAGAAACTTTCAATCGCAAAGTGAACAAGTTTACAAAACTATAGGAAGACAGAAACATTCCATCATAATTTCTACCTAATTACAAAATTATTGGAATACTGAAGCTCTATACGCTGAAGTCCACCATGTTCTGAACACAGAACCAATTCATTGTGTAACCCATCAGAAACCCTTGAATTTTGAGACCCAGGCGAGCATAAAGAAATGTCTATGTGTGTGTTTTTCTTATAGCAAAGCAACATCGGGCTATCTGCTTAGCCCGCCGAGAGGAATCGAACCCCTCATTTTAGCGTGCAAATCCGTCGACTCATCGCTGTACTATCGGGGGAAAAAAACAATAATAAATGATAGAAATTCTTCATCGAAAGGTCCACAGATTACAGAAATACTGGAAGACAGAGTCCAACCTTTGTGAGATCCACCAGAAAGTTTTCAATTTAGAGATATAAGCATGAGTTATAAAAACGATAGGAAGACAAAAAGTTAAACAGAATACAAAATTACTGAAAAGCAGACGTTTTCCATTTCAGAGATGAAGCAACAGTATAAGATTATTAGACGACTGGAACTCTTCATTTTTGAGATCCAAGCGAGAATAAATACTTATAAAAGACAAAAACGTGGGATGACTGATAATTTACGGATGACAAGAGCGTCGGATGACTGATAACTTATAGAAGACAAGAACGTGAGATGACTGATAACTTAAAGAAGACAAGAAAGTGGGATGACTGATAATTTATAGAAGACAAGAACGTGGGATGATTGATAATTTATATAAGACAAAAACGTCGGATGACTGATAACTTAGATAAGACAAGAACGTGGGATGACTGATAAATTATAGAAAACAAGAACGTGGGATGACTGTTAAACATAACTCACAAAGCTCAGTCAGGAATTTCAAGTTGAAGAGAGACTTAATTTTTCTATTCCATTCTCGTAACACCATGAAACAAATTTTTACTTTTTCTTGTTCCCGGGAAGAAAGTGTTATTTCCCAATTGCTTATGTCTAAATTAAATGGAAAAGACCTATTTTTTTCTTCAAACTTTGCTTTTGTGACCTGGGTAATGAAATTTTCAAATTTACCCGTTTTCCAGAACATTCCAGGTAGATTCAGTGCTGAGTAGCTGATAGAGAATTTTCTCGAACTTACACAAATTTTGAAGAACTTTCTAGAATGTTGTAGAACTTACGAGAATTTTCTAGAACTTTCCATAGTCATATATATACAGAGGCTCACCACTTCAGTTTAGTTCTAGCTGTCTAAGTGAACACACAGACCTACCTGATTTTATCAGAGATGGCATCAAGAAGCTGCAAGCATTCTGCTATGTATGTGGCCAATTTATCAAGACAAGAGCGAAAACGTGCTCTGTGACAGCATCTGCTAAAATGTGTGAAGCCTACAAGGCGTATTTCTGCACACCTGTCGGGGATCAAGACAAACCCTGGCCACCTCGTTTTACCTGCGAGCACTGCAAAACAAAACAAAAACACTAGAAGGTAAAAACGGACAATTTTTGCTTGCTTGAATAGAAAGATTTTATATTATATAAATTTAGATCTTTTATAAGTTAAATATCTTTTAATTTACTTTTTTATTTCCAGTAGTATAGAAAAAATATCACGTATAAAAGATTTTGTTTCAACCTCTTACACATGAGGCTTTATCATGTTTCCCTGTTATCTTCGCCTTTGGGACAGCAGGGACACCGCAGCGCACTATAACAGGAAGCACTGGCCACAATGAACCGAGTTCTCTGTGGGGAGGCACAGTGTCGAGTGTGTTTGTTTCTTTTTTTTTTAATTTTGCGCAAAACTACTCGAGGGCTATCTACACTAGCTGGCCTTAATTTTACAGTGTAAGACTAGAGAGAAGGCAACTAGTCATCACCACCCACTGCCAACTCTTGGGCTGCTCTTTTACCAACGAATAGTGAATTGATCGTCACAGTATAACGCCCCAGCGGCCAAAAGGGCGAGCATGTTTGGTGCGACAGGGATTCGAACCCGCAACCCTTGGATTACAAGTCAAACGCCTTAACCCACCTGGCCAAGCAGAGCCATCAAGTGTGATCTACTAGTGCACCTCTAGAAGGTGTTGTTCCCATCATTGCACATAAAACTGGGTCTTATGAAACAATTTGTCACAGCTCCTGATAAGGATTCTGCAACCTTCAAGTACCTTCGAGACTTCTTCCCTAAGCTGTATGAGGCAAAGGTCAAAGCTGGTGTCTTCGTTGGATCACAAATAAAGAAGATTCTGGAGTGCCCAGAATTCCCCTAGAAGATAAGTAAGAAGGAAAAAAAAAGCTTGGGGCAGCTTTGTCACAGTGGTTCGGGGCTTCTTGGGTAATCACAAGACCGAAAATTATGTGGAACTGGTTGAGGCTCTGGTGAAGAACTGTGACAAAACGGGCTGCAAGATGTCCCTGAAAGTCCATATCCTTGACGCTCATCTTGATAAGTTCAAGGAGAACATGGGAGCATACTCAAAGGAGCAAGGCGAGAGCTTTCACCAAGATATACTGGACTTTAAATGCCACTACTAAGGAGCATATAACGAAAACATGATTGGAGACTATATTTGAGGGTTGATACGTGAAAGTCATTTACATTACGGTCGCAACTCTCAAAAAAACTAATCACTTCTAAACATTTTTGTATAACTTTAGCATAAATACATGTAAATTTTGATTCATATATTGTTTTCAGACCTTATGCAAATGAAAATGTTCAAATTTGCCTGTTTTTTACACAGGAAATAAGTTAATTTCTTTATCCAACAAAGTTTGAAGGGAATAATGACCATTTTCTGTACTTTTACAACACAAGCAATTAAGAAATAACACATACTATCCAGGAACAAAATTTGTGTTACATAGTGTTATAAGCTGGTACCTCTACCAAAGACCGCAAACAGACCACATTAATATTATGATTATAAGCTTGTAAATATATCAAAGTTTTCAACTAGCTGAATATTTTAAATTTATATTACGATGTTAAAGTTGATAGTTTCTAAAAATAGTATTGCTGCCCATGCCTAAAAAGAGTAATCTTCACCAAAAGTGTCCTGCAGACAACACTTACAGCACTCTGGTCTCAAACTAAAAGTGCTTTACAAGCTTCTCTGCTAGACAAAACTGTCTTTTTGCTGTGATTATCTACATCATTATAATGGTAAATACATAAATGATATCCTTGATCTGGCATGTCTTCATCTCCACTAACACGCATGCGCATATGTTTATCAGTTGCAACAGTAACTTTAGGCTTTAGTTTGTTTGTTTTTCTCACGTTCAGTCTAATACTTACTCTGGAATGAATAGACAAACTCCTGCAAAGGCTGTTTAAACAGCGAAATAATCACGTTTTTTGAAAAGGTGTAAGTAGTCATTAGCACCCATTCTAGAAAGATCCACATTTTTATACTGACACAAAGACAATAATACCCGTTTAGAACAGCTTCGTCCCACATTTCTGTTTCTAAGTTCCTGATCCGAACCAAAGGGCAATTAAGCTACTGTTTCGACTTTTTCTCCCTCCAAACTAAACTTACCCCGAGTCAATATCCTGACGGCTGTATGCCCCCTCTTTCTCTTCTCTTGGCCCGGCATGGCCAGGCGATGAGGGCGTTCTTCTCGTTACCTGAGGGTCTAGGGTTTGAATACCTAGACTATATACTATATACTATAATCGTTTTTAAAGAAATTTGAATTTGAGGGTAGGCCGGTAGAACTCCTGATGAGAAATAATGTGGAATCGAATATACCCGCGCTCGACGAGGAGTATTGCGGGCCCGGCATGGCCAAGCGTGTTGAGGCGTTTGACTCGTACTCCGAGGGTCGCGGGTTCGAATCCCGGTCGCAACAACTATGCTCGCCCTCCCAGTCGTGAGGGCGTTATAATGCTACGATCAATCCCACTATTCGTTCGTAAAAGAGTAGCCCTAGAGTAGCTTTGCGCGAAAACATTGAAATAAAAGAGAGAGAGAAAACATATCATATTTTTATCTTTCCACGACCAGTAAAGAATAAATCTTTACTTGTGTTTCTGTGCAGATGAATGTATTTAGTTAGTTGATACTCTTGTTTATAAAAGAGGATAAATACAACAACAGTCATTTTGTATGATTTATACTCGTTTGACCCTATCTCTGTGTCTCTATCTAACAGCAGCAGTTGTTAGAAATAACTTGTTTGATTTCTTTTTTTAATCTGAATAAATTGGATGTAGAAAAGAACGTTTTCTTTCTTCTTGTCTGTTCTTGAATGTCTGAATGCTCTTAAAACATTCACACAAAACTGATGTTCCATTATAAGACAAATTCCTTTGGATAAGACGTTCGTTGGGTTGTATTAATACTTACAACGGATTTTTAGTGATGTTTGTATGAAACAGATATCTCACTTGCTAAAGTTTCTTTTTCCCGGCTAAGAACAGCATTTACTTCCACCCATTTGATGAAGTGATCCATCACAGATATGATGTGTCTATTCTCACTGTTATTCTGTGGCATAGAAAAAAAAAAATCACATCGACAACAACTCCCTCTAGTTGTACTCCAACACAACCCTTCTGTACTTCTCCATGCTGTTTCTATTTTGTGTCTTGTTAGCCCTGTGATGTTTCTTTGACCTTGTTGACTCGAAGACTCGTCTTTAGGACGTTGTGCCCTTGAGGCATTAACAATTATTAATTACCTCAAGTCTGAGCAATGATGTTTTTTTACACTTATAGGTTTCCTTTAACTGATATCATTTGGAAGGAGCTGTTGTTCTTAACAGTATATACTTTAAAGTTACACTAGAAAAACCTATTATTTTACAGTTTATTTCATCCATTCTGGTTATCAAACTTATTTCTATCCTTCACCAACTGAAGGGCTACTTTTAAAACATTAACCTACTTCCCTTATCCTTATTTGCTATGACATCTAAAATCAGAAAGTAACGTGTCAACAAATCATTACTTCTTATGGAACTTCCATAGTTTGGTCTTGTTTGTTTTTTTGACAAATATTCTGAAGGTTCTGTTTAGACCTCTTCTTTCCCTCGTGTCTTCCAGAAGTCTGCTTCAGATACTACCTTCTGGCATGTCACTCCAATGCTGTTGCAAAAGGCAGATAATAATGTTTAGTGGTTGTTACACCTCTCGACTAGAAGATTACTTAATGTTGTTAAAGCTCGTTCTTTCCAGTGGTCAAAAAGAAGAGCAGATTGTTGTCCACCTACTCACTGAGGAAATTGTTTCAAATGGATCTTTATTTCCCTCCAATGATACCTATCCATCATAGACTGTTAATATCTCATTTAGGCTATGTGGTTGAATTGGAATTGGTAATGAAATGAATGAGGTATTCCAAGAAGGTCTTATAGCTACAGATCGTACAGCAGTAGTGGTAATAAAAGAAGACCAAACAAGTTCTTTCAGCTCTTACTTTTAGCGCCCCCCAGTGTCTCAGCGGTATGTTTTGATACCCGTGGTGGGCAGAGCACAGATAGCCCATTGTGTAGCTTTGTGCTTAATTCAAAACAACAACAACAATTTATTTTTAGTATAGGGCGTTTCAGTTTGAAATTCCTGGACACATGCAGAAAGACATAAGGCTGGTTTAATTTTTATCAATTTGTTTTCCAAGTATTTTATTTTTTTAGCGATGTTTTGTTTTCATCTTGATCTTGTAAGCTTTCTGTTTTTTATAGACGTCTTTCTGTATTTTGTTTTTGTCTATTCTATGTTTTTGTACTTATTAAATGTTGTTATAATTCTCTGACATCTCCAGTAACTTTATCAATCGTCTTCAATCATATTTATATTTATTCTTAATTATTATTTAAACAATATGTTTCCTTCTGCTAATTATTTTCTTACATTCCCATCTATTATCTCTTGGTATACTCTTAATTTCCATACGTTTCTTTATGGCCTGTCTTCTTTCATTTTTCGATAAATTTCTTTTCTGTTTTTCAATTTTGTTTCTCTTTCTAGTCCTCAAATGGTTGAGCAGTAAGTTTAAAGACTTATAACACTTAAAATGGGATTTCGATACGTGTGGCTGGTAGAGCACATAAAGCCATGTTATATCATTACACTTAACAGCAAACAAACACGTAATTTTCTTTCCAGCGTCTTATCACCTCTACCAAGTTTTCTATCTCGCTTTGTGCCCGTGGGTCATTTCGAAATTTGAAGCTTAGTCAATGTTCCATTTTATTTCACCACACTAATAACACTTCTAATATTAGTGTTGTAATGTATTCTATTGATGGACGGATAACTTTGATTTATTCGGTGAATATAATGCTAAATATAGTCCATATATTAATTTATCTTTTTGTATAATACTTGCTATAGGCTATGTTCACTTTGATAAAAACAGCAGGCCTTTATTAGTAGCTTCAAAAATTAAGAAAAATAAAATCCAACAAACCAGAACACCCAAATAAATACATTAATAATATAGCTTAAAACAATATTAGTATTTACATTATATAATATATTAAATATAGCTTACAACAATATTAGTATTTACATTATATAATATATTAAATATAGCTTACAACAATATTAGTATTTACATTATATAATATATTAAATATAGCTTACAACAATATTAGTATTTGCATAATATAATGTATTAAATATAGCTTACAACAATATTAGTATTTGCGCAATATAATATATTAAATATAGCTTACAACAATATTAGTATTTACATAATACAATATATTAAATATAGCTTACAACAATATAAGTATTTACATAATATAATATATTAAATATAACTTACAACAATATCAGTATTTACATAACCGTTTGACAGATATATGTGGCAAATAGAAACCTGGAAGAGAAACTGTACTTGTATAGATGTATTAGAATTAACTTTAACAAACATAAGATACCTCTTTGGACGAGAAGCATCACTAATTACCACAAGTCATAGACTAAATATTAATCATTTGGAACCACACAGCCGGAAGAATATTATATATTCACTTGTTATTTCAATAAGAAAAGCTAATCGAAGTCTAAATAGTGTATTCCAAACATTGTTAATCGCAAAGAAGCTCTCTGCGTTGTTCCCATCATATATATCGAACCAAGAATTTTAGCTTTGTTAACCGACGAGCTTATTACTAGACCACCAGGGCATTTTAAACATAGAAGTATATATGAAACTTTTTTTTTATCACAATGACATTGAGACCAGAACCTTACTGTTGTTACCAATTATCCAATACTGTTTTGGCATCTTCTTTTGACGGCTGGTTATTTTCAGTTATCTGTTGGAAAGTAATTTAACACTCAGCTCACGTAATAATAACACATTAAATTATTTTCTTCTTTAAAGTCTCTACAAAGTTAGACACTTACACACTGTCTTAAACTGTTGTAGCCCTATATTACAAATAACGTTCAAACATCTGTGTAGAATTCTAGGTTTAAAATAATTTATGTTTAAGCTTACCCTGCACAAAACTTTATGATCACATAAACACAAACGGATTTCGCACACACAATCTAAAAAACCATAACAATAACAATATACCTCGTATTTATAACCTAGCTTTGAATATACAAGAACAAAAATTGAAGTCAGATCTTAAAACACTCTAGGTAGCCACCCGTCATCATTACATCATTAACAACTCGTAGTTTCCTCTATTTAATGGACAGATTACACTATTTCCCCGCCCACCCCGCTAATGGCTCAGCAGTTATTTTGTTTGTTTTTCATTAAGCACAAAGTCCCGCAGTGGCATGTCTGCGGACTTGTAACGCTAGAAACCGGTTTTCAATACCCGTGGTGGGCAAAGCACAGATAGCCCATTGTGTAGCTTTGTGCTTTATTACAAACATTGAGTACAAATATTCACAATAGCGTATCTGTACTGTGCTCACCACGGGTATCGGAACAAAGTTTCTAGCGTTATACGTCCTCCGTTGAGCCCCTGCAAGTCTCTGGGCTTACGATGCTAAAAATCGAGTTTCGATACTTGTGGTGGGGACAGCATAAATAGCCCATTGTGTAGCTTAACAACAACAAAATAATATTACAAATATTACTTGCGTCAGTAATACTCTATGTTAGAAGAATTATATTAATACTAGCTAGAGTACTTGTCCACGGAGGTACTGTGAATTCGTGATTAATGAAAAGGCTATCTAAAGATATGAAAAGTTGCTTCCCATATATGCTCGGACCCGACAAACTTTCATTCCAAATTTGGCAAAGATCCATTAAAATGGGGCGGCGTAGTTGGTAAAAAACGCGAAAACATAAAACTGAAAATGTGTATGTATATCCTCTTGGTTTGGTTTCTTTCGAATTTCGCGCAAAGCTATTCGAGGGCTACCTTCGCTAGTCGTCCCTAATTTAACAGCGTAAGACTAGACGGAAAGCAGCTAGTCATCACCACCCACCGCCAACTATTGAGCTACTCTTTTATCAACGAATAGTGGGATTGACTGTAACCTTATAACGCCTCCACTGCTGAAAGGGCGAGCATGTTTGGTGCGATGGGGATTTGCACCCGCGACCCTCGGATTACGAGTCGAGCGCCTTAACCCACTTGACGATGCCGGGCCATGTCCTCTTGGACCTAATGAACCTCCATATGAGATTTGGCGAAGATGCTTCAATACCTTGCGAAGTAGTTACATGGGCATACAGACTACCACTCCATCTATACAGATATACTGAACAATAACTTTAGGATAAAGTTTATTGTTGACAAAATATTCTGACAATTCGAGCGAATATAGTGTAAAGATGTTTTTCGAATAAAAATTTTTTATACTCGAAGTTTTAATAAAAAACTGTACAAAAGCACAAAAGAGTGGGATTTGTCGTATTATTTCCTTCAGTTCTCCGAAAAATACTGAGTAAGATTATAGATTAAAATTATAGTTATAAACGTTTTAAAACAATATATTTTATTTTCTACTCAGAAAAGGCAAAACAAAATATGAACGCTCATCATGCATAAACAAACTGTCATAATACAAGTTCCAAAAGTAGAAGCTACCTTGCCGCTGGCGTCACAATTCACTGACTCTCCCAGCCACGCTTCGACTCTCTCCGAGACTGGCGCACCACGTCTTCCGATTGGTCAGATAAAATACGTTACACTCATAGCCTGACTAAGAAAAGAACAGCGCTAGCTGTTGGTCTATAGGGGTTGAAGTTGGCAATACATCTAACCTTTGTTTTATACTGATGTTTCTTGTGCTATACGATATTTAACAGCGTGTGTTAAACGTGTGTTTTTGATCTGTCATCCTTTTGCACGAGTAAGATAACAAACTCAAACGTTATTATTACTCCAAATTCTCCTGGTTCTTTCCTAAGCCTGACCAGTCATGGAAGTTGCTGTTTACGGAAATATATTTAGCTAGGCCTGACCCTTCGTATGTTTTAGTAAGTTATGAAAGTTTCTGTTTACGGAAACGATCTTTACTAGGCCTAACCCTTCGTATGGCTTATTAAGTTATGAAAGTTTTTTTTTCGAAAACAGTTTCAGCTTTTGACAGATACCATTATTATAATTTGTTTATATTTTCATTGTAATCTAGGAACTGTAATAAGTCCTTGCAAATTTTATGCGCATTTTCACTTTTCAATCACAGCAATGAGTCTGTGTACATCTAAGGAGCTCTCTAATTGTGAAAACCTAAACAAAAATATTCGCCCACCATTCAACTAAGACGGATTTGAACTGTACAGATACATTGAACCAAAATCTTGATAAAACAGTAATTGCGAAATAACACTTCTGGCAAGGTGAGTTTACATATTTTGTGGCATTTCACATTTATTGTTCCAGTTCTGATGCTGAATGTAAACAGAAATTATTTTATATATGATCTTTTTACTTTTACTAAATTTTCGTTGTATTTCACGCTCTACGGTATAGTGAACCTATATATATATATATATATATTATTTATTAATACGTAACATTTATGCTCTAATGTTTTTGTGTGTTAAATCATTCAGCGAACAAGCTGTTTAAGATACTAAAAGTAAGTACGATGACCACGGTTACATACGAAAGATAGAATTCCCCGCAACCATTATAGCTTTGTCTCACGAACTAGCATTAAAACGAGTAATAAGTTAAGTTAAATATTTATTTTAAGTATCTTTAACAGAAGTTATTTTTGTTTCGATTTTATTATAGGTTAAAAACATATTACACCCACTGTTGTACATTCAGCGCTATGACTCCAAGAACTGCATTGTAGTTCTTAGCGATTGTACTAATCGACCATGGATCTCATAGATAATGATTGATATGCATTGTTAATTATTTTTATTAAGTTTTGAATGACAAATCGAAACTCTTGGATTTTGGTGGTGGATGTTCTGTAAAGCGTAAGTGACGTTTAGGGTGAAGCTACAGGGTAAAATAATACGACTGGTGTCTGATTTTTTTTTTAAATCAAAGAACTGATGACAATCATTAGTCGAATTGTCGAGTACCATTAGTTTGAACAGTTGAAGACAGAATGTTCTTTCTTATTTCATCACACAAACTTCCATATTTAGGTTTAACCACCAAATGTTTAGATATAAATAGATACACAAGTGCCAGTGTAGACATTTTGGACTTCTTCACTAAGCCTTAAACACTGAAAACGAAGTAAAAGCTCTAACTTTCAGGCAGTTTGTTGAGTTTGGACCATGTTGGTCCTGCAGCCGTAGATCTTAAGGTTCACCAGTGTCGACAGCCTCAGTTTCACTCTTAACCTGAACTATGTTTTGATCTTTCACAAGGTTAGCAGGTGCGTCTTAAGGAAGTTGTAAAGCAAGAAAAAGTACATCCATTGTATCCAGCTTCAGTTCTAGTTTGGCTTGTGACTGAAAAAGCCTCGAATAGCACGAGGTTGATGGTCATCATTGCATCTTCTTTGCGAGGACAGTAACCTGAGATAGATGCTTTTTCACCAGTCTAACGCGTTGTTCTTGGACCCTGGTTCTGCTATACGTCGAAACACTTTTGAAGTGTTGTCATCATCGCTGTATGTACCCATCAAATATTTCATTACAACTTCATTGCTCATCTTGCAACAAGGGGGTAGGTCCCTTGGAGCCTCTTTTTTAACAGCCTCTGGCTTGCTGATTAGCTTTCTTATACTTTGTACAACAGAATAGAGTGTCTCTGAAGACTTTTGAGACATCTTGTCCAAGAAACTTCAGTATGTTGAAGCACTGATTCCAATGTCAGATAATGCTTTCCACTGCTTCCGCACTGAATTATCTTCACAACTGTACTTTTTCCCTTGAAGTGTGTCATTGGCTTCAGATCTTCTGCTTGTAGGTGAGGCTGTTTGATGATAATACCTTTGATCATTGGGTAGACACTACCAAGCGTAGGGTAGAGATCTGAATTACTTCTGCTAATAACGTTGAAAGGTTTAAAGACATTGCAGAGGTTTTCAGCATTTGTCCATAATACATGTTCTGGAACCTCCCGTTTTCCTTCACTGACGGCTTTATCATGAAGCTAGTGCTGTTCCAACGGATAGCAACGTCCTACTGCAGCTCTTCTGTGGCCAAAGACGAGTAATGGATGTTTGTAACAAGATTTTTGTATGCATTTATATATAATGTCGTCATGAGTTATTCCTCCTTTGTTGGGAAGCTTTAATGTTTGTCTGAAACGTGCTGTGTGTGGTACACCTTCAAGGTCTCGTATGGCTACTTCCATATATGAAGACCCGGTATGGCCAGATGGTTAAGACACTCGACTCATAATCCGAGGGTCGCTGGTTCGAATTCCCTTCACATCAAACTTGCTCGCCCTTTCAGCCGTAGGGCGTTATATGTGACGGTTAATCTCACTATTCGTTGGTGAAAGTATAACCTAAGAGTTGGTGGTAGGTGGTGTTGACTAACTATTTCCTATCTTGATACTCAAGACTGAGGTACGTTTTCACACATTATCTTGAGGAATGGCAGGTCGTATTTTGTATTCGAAGCATTGTTTGTCTATCTCACATATTTTGACCAACTTCTTGATACATGTATGTCGTGATTTCTAGACAGGGACAAGTTAAGTCTAGCACACATTACCAGAGAGGCTTCATGCAAGTGTCCTATGGCTCCAAATAGTGTTTTTTATCAGGTGTTCTTGTTGCTTCTGATCACGTACTAAGCCAGAATTGACATGAAAATTTCGTTGAACATATTTATACTCTTCACATTTTACTTCGATGCCATTAATACATATTGAGTCAACAAACCTATTTCAAAGGACAAATACAATTATGTATAAAAATTGTTGGCACTTGTGGTAGATTGAAGTTCACTTTGTTCAGCAACATGCTTTGAATGAAGATGATGTTCTGTGGTTGATGTATTGCCAACACACTTTCTTTGTAAATGTATATTCCTTGATATATTCATTTCAGAGGCACGTGACTGACTAGTTCCACTAACTGAAGCTGAATTTCACATCCCCAGTTTCTTTACTGGAGGTCCGGCGTGGCCAGGTGGGTTAAGGCAAGGCGTTCGACTCGTAATCTGAGGGTCGCGGGTTCGAATCCCCATCATACAAAACATGTTCGCCCTTTCAGCCGTGGGGGCGTTATAATGAGACGGTCAACCCTATTATTCGTTGGTAAAAGAGTAGCCTAAGAGTTGATGGTGGGTGGATGAATAGCTGCCTTCCGTCTAGTCTTACACTACTAAATTAGGGACGGCTAACGCAGATAGCCCTCGTGTAGCTCTGCGCGAAATTCAACAGACAAACAATCCTTTACTGGGAATGGAAATTTGGGGAAATCCTTTCCCAGAAGAGTTAACAATTTTGTTCTTTTCAAATAAAATCGTGAAGATTTTCTTCTTTGAGAACATTAAAACTATTGCCTTAAAAACGACCCTTTACGTCATAACATTTTAACCGTCAATATTTGGTTTGACTGCAAATATTGTTACTGTTGTGATAAACTGTAATGTAACGGTTGGTCGTTTGATCTAGTTTACTTTACGATTGTGTACAGATAGATTAGAGAGAGAACAAACCGTTAAAACAGCTTCATTAATAATAAATTTATCCGTATTTATCAGTAGTTTTATAATATGTTGATTCCAAATTATTTTAATATTATGTTTGTGTTCATGTTAAACAGCCAAAAAATAAATAAAAAAATAAAAGTTCCAGTGTTTTGCGTCTTCATCACGTATTGTATAGGCACTACTACGTCACGTACAACTCGGCGAAATTCAACGTGAATATATACGTTTAAATGGAGCTTTCGGTGATTTGAAGTACCTACATACATACCTTCTCGTATTAAAATGTACAGAAAGATAATTTGTTCGTTTATCATTGCCAAAATGTTTTGACCCATAGCACTCGTTCCCATATTTAATTAGTCTCCCCCTATGCTTTTATACTATAAACAAATGTGGGTGTAGTGCTATTTGTATTGCATGGATATACCTCTGAATTATTAAGTAGAAGGCGTTAGACTTTTGGAATGTATAAGGGCGGGTCTATAGGTGTACCCCAATCAGACTGGTTTTTCGTGCATCACTTACCTTGTATATATTGTATATATGCTGGTGAGTAAACACTTTGTTCTTCATAACAGACACTCTTCCTATTACACCTTCTGGACACTGTGGTTAGATCACACATACACACGTATATATATACACACACTTTATTTATATTCTCTGTGATAATTTTAGCTATAATATATATATATATGTATCCCCTCTGGTCACTGTCACTACGGTCATGCGTATTACGCTTTATCATAGTTAATATACACTAAAATGTGTGATTCCCTTCAGTATGGGTCCTGGAATGGCCAGGTGGTTAAGGCACTCGACTCATAATCTGAGGGTAGCGGGTTTGCATCCCCGTCGCACCAGATATGCTCGTCGTTTCAGCCGTGGGGCGTTATAATGTTACGGTCAATCCCATTATTCGTTGGTAAAAGAGTAGCGTAAGAGTTGGCTGTGGGTGTAAATGACTAGCTGCCTTCTCTCTTGTCATACACTGCTAAATTAGGGATGGCTAGCACAGATAGCCTTCGAGTGGCTTTGAGCGAAATTCAAAAACAAACAGTCTTTGGTACCTGTGATAACCAACCTTTCATTGTTTGCCCTGTAGGATATGCATTGCTGTCAATTCAATACATTCAAGTTTTGTGTACTAGTAAATTATGTGGATGTTTTAATGAGTTTTATAAGGAGTGGCAAACTCCATTTTTCCTGTAAAACTAGTTTTACTAATATTATTAGTTATAGTTTTGTTTTTTTAATGAAATACTGTAATATTATTATTATTGGTGTTATATTTACGAACACTGTTTTGTATTTTTAGCTTACTGTTGTTTTTAATATCTGACATCTGCCGGACGTGGGCAGTGCCGGATTGGTGAAAATCCTGGCTTCGAAATCATTTCCTTTAAATATATTTTACAGAGAAAATTCTGACATCTTGTCAATGTTCAAGAGTACAGTATATTTACATGATCTTTAACAATAACAGATTTAAACAATGATGAATGTTGTAAAAACCTTTCACTGTATAAAAACTGAAACTTGACGGAAGGAAAGAACGTAAACAAAACCACAGCAGCGTCACTAAGCGGCAATGAACATTAGTATTTGAAGGTATTGAAATATCTGATTATAAGAGCTTTCCAGATATAAAGATGACAGATAAAAAAAACTTTCAGTGTATTTTGATTTAAAACTAACATACTAACATATATCTCCTAAGATGGCCAAATCTTAGGAAATGTTTTTGGGATTACGACCGAAAATGTTGTTAACGAAGATACACAGCAGATAACTCGGTAAATGTGCCTGCCCGCAGTGGCACAGCGGCATGTCTACAACCGGGTTTCGATACTGGTGGGCAGAGCATAGATAACTCATTCTTTAGCTTTGTGCTAAATTCCAATCAGTCAAACTAAGTACAGGGGTAAAGTTTTTTTTGTATGGTATTTGACTTTATGTACTTCTTGTTTGTTTGGATTGACGATTAGCTTCATTAATTTGCGAGTTCACACTTTAGCTGTGTAGTTAGCTTAATTTTGATCAGAAGTTGTTGGTGTTGAGTTCAGTTGATACCAAGTAGATAGAACAAGCTAAAGGTAAATCACCAATGAGAGGAGCGCCGGCAGGTGGTGATGACTAGTTGCCTTCCCTCTAGTCTTACACTGCTAAATTAGGGACGGCTAGCGCAGATAGCCCTCGTGTAGCTTTGTGCAAAATTCAAAACAAACCAAAGCTTCTCCTTCTTAAGAAGATTAACACAAAAAATATTGGGGCACAAAATTCATTATAAGCGCAGTAGTCACCCCCCCCCCCTCCTTCACGGGGTTCCTCTTATTGCACGTCTTAGGAGATCTACTGGAATTTCTATTCAGTAGATAATTTACTAGAAATATGTATTCAGCCTTGATGGTAATTAACCGTGTGCGGTCTTAGTGATGAATAACGAGAGTTCTTGTGTACACCTTTGACATTATTTGTTTGTTTAATCACTACGCGCCACTTAAAGGTTCCTGACATGGGCGTGGCCTGTTTATTAACGTTCCTTGTTGCTGGTAGAGGGCTTGAAGATTCAAATGTGAACATGTTAAACATATTGGGATCGTAATAAAAGTGACAATTAATCTTGCTATTCACTTTATAGAGAGCTGTCAAAGCGATTGTAACGGCTAGTGTTCTTGGAGAGCTGTTCTGCTTCTGAAGGCTCGTTTAAAATTAGCAGTGTCTGAGTTGTATATGAAACAAGTAAGACATCGTTAACTTTAGCGTCTACTTTGCGTAATCGTTATTTTATTTTTAGTAAATTAATCATATGTCCAGCTACACAGTTTTTGTATGAGTATTCTGTATTAATATTACATGTACAAACGTTTTTAATGAAGGGTTAGCGTACGTTTATCAGCCTCTTAATGTAGTTAGAAAACGTTTCAAAGAGCGCGCTCGCGTGTGTGTTTCGTATAGCAAAGCCACATCGGGCTATCTGCTGTGTCTACCAAGAGGAATCGAACCCCCGATTTTTTTGCATTGTAAATCCGTAGACTTATCGCCGTACCAGCGGGAAACACGTCTGAAAGAATCTCCACTAATTCTAGTAAAGCAAACAACCAACGATTTATGTAATCTTATTAGGTGTATTCGTTAACACTAAGAATCCGTGAAACAACTTTTAGAACTAGTTTTTTCATAACAAAATAAAATACAAGAGGCTATACACACACACATAACATGGTAGGTCAGTACTAACTTAGTGGACATGTATGTAGTGAAAAGATGAATTTTGTTTCAGACTCGATGAAAAAGCTATGAGTGCTTCTCTTCTTTGTTATAGATGAACAATATGTAATGTTTGTTGTTTGTTGTTCGAATTTGCAAAATACTCGAGCTATCTGTGTAGCGTACTATGCAGTGTTAAGACTAGAGGAGGCGCTAATCTCACACCCACCCCATCTTGGGTACTCTTTACTACGAATAGTGGGATATGACCGTCAATTTATACCCCACGCTAGGGTAGCATTTAGCGCGACGGGCTACCCGGATACGAGTGCGCCTAAGCGCTCGGCATGCAGGCCATTTACTAATGACGGGTATTTAATGCTAGTTTAGTAAACAACTTTTGTCTCTAGTTATTATAAATGAAAATGTAAGAAAGCAATCTTTAAAGGGGTTTCAAATATGCAAAAGAAAATTGGCTACACAAACCTTAAGTTGCTGAAACTAGATTATACTTCCGCAGTGTCTCCGAAAGTGTTCTGTTTCAGGAGTAAATGAAACCAAAATTGTAAGGAACAAATATTTTTATTTCTTACTTTTCAAGTTCACACGTCATGCTATGCTATTACCTTCAGTGTGCATAATTTTTCACGTGATTCTTGTAATACGCACGTTGTACTGACGTCAGGACACTACAAGTTTACAATATTAGCATTCCTTAAGTGATGTCCTTTTAGTGTTTGTTGTATAGTGACCCCAGCGGGTGGCCTTCGGTACTGTTTCGAGGAACGTATTCGAGGAAGGCGTGTGATGTGAACAAGTTTAGGTATGTGTAATTTTAATGTAATGTGTCATACGACCTAGCATGGCCAGGTGATTAGGGCGTTTGACTCATAGTCTGAGAGCCGTGGGTTCGAATCCCTGTTCCATCAAACATGCTTGCCCTTTTAGCTGTGGGGGCGTTATTATGAAACGGTAAATCCATTTCGTTGGTAAAGAAGTAGTTCAAAAGTTGGCGGTGGGTGGTGATGACAAATGCCTTTTCTTTAGCCTTAAACTGCTACATTATGAGCGGCTAACGCAGATAGCCATTGTATAGCTTTGCGCGAAATTTAAAGCAAATCAAACTCATATCATATATTGTTGTTTTACTTTAACTCGTAAGTTATTAGAACATGTACCCAAGTTTATTTGAATGTATCCTGATGTTTTAGACCAGTTTTTAATTAACATAAGATATTTTGAAGGTACAGTATTATTACAGTTAAACTACCGAATTGTAATTTGGATTTCATGACTCTATCTCAATGTTGATTCTTAATCTGGATGCTTTTAGTGATTTGTTATTGGCCTGTTTCGGTAATTGGATTCATGTTTCTTTTGCTGCCTGGTGTAATTAAAGGAAATTCATTCAGTCTCTCGAGTTATCGACCTGTTTGTTTACTGTTCACTACTAGTAGTGCTTATAGTATTGAAAAGTAAACAAAATAATTCAAAATCTAACTGATGGAACATTTGGAGGTTTTGGTATTCCGAGGCGCGAGTGCTTCCCGGAAGATAATGTAAATTATGTTGCGCATGCCTGAAAATCTGACCTGTTTACTTGAGTTATTTGAGTTCTCACACTGAAACCGGAAGCAATTGAAAATAATTTTCCTCGTGCATGTGTACATCACATGTTTTGTATGTTTGAAACCAGAAGCAATTTAAAGTAATTTTCCTCGCGCATACTACAGTGTACGTCACTTGTTATGACTTATATTTAACACTCATCTGTGCTTGAGTCATCTTTTCTCTGGACTTCTGTGAATTTATTTCCACGTTGGATAGTGACGTACTTCGGAACATGTGGGGTACTAATTCCTTAATGTTTGATATGGTTTGAATAATTTCGAACTCCTGTTATGCTTGTAAACTCTCATATGCAATCTCGTGAGGAAACGACAGTTAAATGTTGATACATATTTTCATAAATATTGTCCAATAAAAATGGTTTATTTTTACGCTACGAACTAAGGGAGGGTATTATTCGCGTTTCAAGTTGCAAAAATATTGCGTCTTCGGCACGTGTATTTATGTGAAACCTTCACGTCAGACAACTAATAACTTATCAAAGGGGTGGCCTCCACCCCCTCCCCTTTTTGTTTTTATTCGAGTAAGGCCATCTTCAAATTGCTAGTAGAATTAACTTAGATCGGTTAACTCTTATCTCGTCCAACATTGTTTTTATTGTTTCTTATAACAAACTTTATCTACGACTCTCCCTCTCCAAGGTGATCCATTATTGACCTTGCTTAAAACAACAAAGACGTCGTACATCTTCTTCAAGATATTTGAGTGTACTAGTTGAAAACGAAGGATTACTCGTACCGTAATCGTTTCACATCGTGGACCGAATTTTCAGGGAAGCGACCTTGACTGTGGGCTGAAACAACGTGGACGTGGGTACAGAATTCGTGCAGAAACGCCAGTTTGTAAGAGCGTTGTGATAAATAGTCGTCCATGTGAAACATATCAGAGGAATTTAACTTTGAAGGATATGGAAAGTTATCGAGATACTAGATCCTTGAAATCAACACTTTTGTTTACATGAAAGCAACTTTTAAGTAATGACGTTTTTTAAAGTGTTTGTTGGCACATAGAAGACTATGTGTTTACGTTCTTTAAAGTGTTTGTTGGCACATAGAAGACGATGTTTACGTTCTTTAAAGTGTTTGTTGGCACATAGAAGACTATGTTTACGTTCTTTAAAGTGTTTGTTGGCACATAGAAGACTATGTTTACGTTCTTTAAAGTGTTTGTTGGCACATAGAAGACGATGTTTACGTTCTTTAAAGTGTTTGTTGGCACATAGAAGACTATGTTTACGTTCTTTAAAGTGTTTGTTGGCACATAGAAGACGATGTTTACGTTCTTTAAAGTGTTTGTTGGCACATAGAAGACGATGTTTACGTTCTTTAAAGTGTTTGTTGGCACATAGAAGACGATGTTTACGTTCTTTAAAGTGTTTGTTGGCACATAGATGACTGTGTTTACGTTCTTTAAAGCATTTGTTGGCACATAGAAGACGATGTTTACGTTCTTTAAAATGTTTGTTTGCACATAGATGACTGTGTGTTTACGTTCTTTAAAGTGTTTGTTGGCACATAGAAGACGATGTTTACGTTCTTTAAAGTGTTTGTTGGCACATAGAAGACTATGTTTACGTTCTTTAAAGTGTTTGTTGGCACATAGAAGACGATGTTTACGTTCTTTAAAGTGTTTGTTGGCACATAGAAGACGATGTTTACGTTCTTTAAAGTGTTTGTTGGCACATAGAAGACGATGTTTACGTTCTTTAAAGTGTTTGTTGGCACATAGAAGACTATGTTTACGTTCTTTAAAGTGTTTGTTGGCACATAGAAGACTATGTTTACGTTCTTTAAAGTGTTTGTTGGCACATAGAAGACTATGTTTACGTTCTTTAAAGTGTTTGTTGGCACATAGAAGACGATGTTTACGTTCTTTAAAGTGTTTGTTGGCACATAGAAGACGATGTTTACGTTCTTTAAAGTGTTTGTTGGCACATAGAAGACTATGTTTACGTTCTTTAAAGTGTTTGTTGGCACATAGAAGACGATGTTTACGTTCTTTAAAGTGTTTGTTGGCACATAGAAGACTATGTTTACGTTCTTTAAAGTGTTTGTTGGCACATAGAAGACTATGTTTACGTTCTTTAAAGTGTTTGTTGGCACATAGAAGACTATGTTTACGTTCTTTAAAGTGTTTGTTGGCACATAGAAGACTATGTTTACGTTCTTTAAAGTGTTTGTTGGCACATAGAAGACGATGTTTACGTTCTTTAAAGTGTTTGTTGGCACATAGAAGACTATGTTTACGTTCTTTAAAGTGTTTGTTGGCACATAGAAGACTATGTTTACGTTCTTTAAAGTGTTTGTTGGCACATAGAAGACTATGTTTACGTTCTTTAAAGTGTTTGTTGGCACATAGAAGACGATGTTTACGTTCTTTAAAGTGTTTGTTGGCACATAGAAGACTATGTTTACGTTCTTTAAAGTGTTTTTGTGGCACATAGAAGACTGTTTACGTTCTTTTTAAAGTGTTTGTTGGCACATAGAAGACGATGTTTACGTTCTTTAAAGTGTTTGTTGGCACATAGAAGACGATGTTTACGTTCTTTAAAGTGTTTGTTGGCACATAGAAGACTATGTTTACGTTCTTTAAAGTGTTTGTTGGCACATAGAAGACTATGTTTACGTTCTTTAAAGTGTTTGTTGGCACATAGAAGACTATGTTTACGTTCTTTAAAGTGTTTGTTGGCACATAGAAGACGATGTTTACGTTCTTTAAAGTGTTTGTTGGCACATAGAAGACGATGTTTACGTTCTTTAAAGTGTTTGTTGGCACATAGAAGACTATGTTTACGTTCTTTAAAGTGTTTGTTGGCACATAGAAGACGATGTTTACGTTCTTTAAAGTGTTTGTTGGCACATAGAAGACGATGTTTACGTTCTTTAAAGTGTTTGTTGGCACATAGAAGACTGTATATTAGTTTTTAAAATTGAATATATAACCTAAACATTATTCTATTAAACAAGTAGCAATAGGCCCAATAATCACGTTGACTCTAGCTCCTATTTTACTAAACAATAGCAGTGGGTCTAAATATCCGTTATGAAGGTCATGTCAAGCTGTTGACG
Source organism: Carcinoscorpius rotundicauda (assembly GCA_011833715.1). Lineage (NCBI taxonomy): Eukaryota > Metazoa > Arthropoda > Merostomata > Xiphosura > Limulidae > Carcinoscorpius > Carcinoscorpius rotundicauda. The sequence goes on from CM022393.1 coordinate 8,153,629, forward strand.
TCACTTGCTGGACAAACAACAGTAGGCCTAACGTCCATTATGAAGACTGTGTTAGGCCGCAGTTGTCACTTTACTAGCGATATGTCAGTAAGCCTCGTATCCGTAATAAAGATGTCATTAGGCTGTAGATATTACTAAACAAAATGCAACTACACCTTTTGTAGTTGTAGTTCAAAACCTAGGAAAATAGTTTGGAAGCTTTAGCATCTGTTCTATAGCGGCCCTCCAGTGGCTCAGCGGTATGTCTGAGGACTTACACGCTAAAATCCGGGTTTCGATACCCGTGGTGGGCAGAGCACAGATAGCCCATTGTGCAGCTTTGTGCTTAATTCAAAACAACAACTGTTCTATAGCGACTTGTTGCATGGCCAAATACAAGCTAAAATAGTTTGTTTTATGGGTGTTTTTGTCTTGTGCAGCGGGCAGTCTTTTGGGTCGATTCTTGACAGATGTTTACTGGAAGTGCATTTTAAATCGTACCATCACATTATTATTGTTATTGCTCAGAAATTGTTATTCATAACCCGTTTACCATATTTGCTATTTTTCGAGAGGTTTTTAGTTTTCTAAAAAAAATATAAAAGTATTATTGGCCCGAATCGTTATAATAACAATTTATAAAGACCCTGATGACACAGTTCCATTTCCTGGCTAGTTCAGTTAGGTTTTCAAACTGGTTTGGCAATAAGGAAGACTTCACAAGTATGCCAACCTTTTTAATGGTGTAGATTCACTGTCAGTTTAAACACGATTTATGTTTGTTTTTTAAATTCATTTCAAAACACTTAACGAAAGTTATGTGTCTGTTTGTAGATTTTATATAAATATTTAGAATTCGTTTTTGTTTCTTATGTATACATTTACGTTCTTATTTTCATATTGTTTGCATGTTGTTTTTTAGACAGCTACTATTTATTTTCGTTACTTATTTTCATATTCTCTGTACATTAGTAGTACTTTTGTTACGTTTATCAGTATTTTTCCTTTGTATAAAAAGTGTTGCTCAGAGAGCTTTCAACTTTTGTTGATTGTTTTCAATGTACAGGGTGGCCCGTAAGTCCTTACCCATCCATATGTTGTGTCTAAACAACGTTATCATACTAAAGATGAGTTGAAGGCAGTTACCGCAGCATTTGGAACAGTAACCCCTGCTATGTTGAGGAAAATGTCTCGCGGAACATGGCGTCGCATAATATTATGCAGCGAGAATGAGGGACAGCACACAGATACACTGGATACATAAGATATATGGATGGGTAGGGACGTACGGGCCACTTTGTATCTATTTGCAGCAGTTTAATACAGCTATTGGTTATTTACTTAGTTTATTATTTTGTGTTTATTTATGCATTTTACTTTAAAGGAGTCATTGGTTAGTTGAGTTGGTGATTATTTTCAGTTTGTTTATGCATTAAGGCATTGGTATTACGTGTATTAAATTTTGGGAATTAAAGGATTATCCAGAAATAATGTTTATATATTGTATATTTAATATCTGTTGCCAACGACGCGTTTTGCTCAATCCAAAGCTAACTCACGCGCCTGTTAAACGCGTCCTACATGGTAGTGGTGGAAACAGCATTTTCATAAGCGGCTTATTACAGAAACAGTTGATATGGTGTGAAGACCTTTTTCATGCCGGCAGAGTATAATTGTAGTTAATTTATTGTCATCAGACCAATTATATCTCGTCTCTTATGGAGTTTCAAGAGTTAGAGTTTCACATCACAAGTATTATGGTAGTATCTACCTCGTGTGTGTGTGATTTTTTCTCAGAGCAAAGCCACATCGCGCTATCTACTGAACCCACCGAGTGGAATCGAACCCCTGATCTTAATGTTGTAAATCCGTAGATTTACCACTGTACTAGCGGGGGGGTTTTCTACATCCTCACGAAAGTTGTGTTATCAAATGGCTTATGTAGACTGTGTTATAATGTTAATACCACGAAAAGTGTAGTGATTGGAATACAATGGTTACACACTCTTCTAGCTCGAAAATCCGTAATGGAAGAGATATATAATGCAATATTAAAATAAAGTAGGCCTGATACTAACGTTTAATGACAAATTAACTGTAAACGTTATTTTTCGTAACATTGTTTAACGCAAACTAGAATATATTACGAGCCATTTCTATAAACGTAAATAAAATTATGACATATGCTTCCTGAATGCAACTTTAACTGAATATTTCACTATTACAGCGTCGACAGAAGCAACTGATATCCTACAAGTTCACTAATCCAGTTGAATTTAAATCTGTAATCACACTTCATAATGACGAGAAACCCACTCGAAGTAAAAATGTATTCTAAAAACAGCTGGTAGGGGTATTAAAACTAATTCAAATAAAGTGCAGAACAACGTTTCGACCTTCGTAGGTCATCTTGGTCGAAATGTTCTGTATTTCAATTAAAGTTTTAACACCCATACCAGCCGCTGTATTTATAATACATAATCATATTTCGCCAGCTTATAAAGGTATTCATAGTATTAACAAGATACTTGCTGGTTATTTACGATAATAAATATTTTGAGTCAGTATACGATGTACACATGATTGTAAGGATTCGCGTAACTCGTGTGGTATAGTAATATAATAAAATATGTTTATTTCTTAAATTATTTATGAAACAGATAATAAGACCTCTAGTGACGTTATTACAAACTAGTTTTGTGTGTTTTAATCATGAGAAAAGTAAGAAGCAGATCTTGGAACACAACTACACGTGTACGATTCTGGTAAAAGTTTTAATTCTTAAAAGTTTGGTTATTCTGAGTTTAATAATTTATTAGGCCTGTTGATAAGTTCGCACTTGTTGGTAAACACTACAGAATCGTGTTTTTTTTTAATTATATGTTGTTGGTGCAGCATTAATAACATACATGTTATGTTTTAAGATACTCCTGAAATGATACGGTTTATGAGCCAACCGAACCAACATTAAAATTATTTTCATAAAACTTAAAAACTTTGACAGAATTTTCTAAACAGCCTTGGAATTTGAGACTAGTTTTTCCCACATATCATTTACAGTAAGATATTCATTGTGAAGTATATATGTTGCCATAATGACATTGGTAGCGTATTGTGTACAATTATATCATTCATAAACGCATGAATGAATTCAGTCTTGTGGTTTCCGAAGCTTGTTAAATCACGCATAAAGTCGAACTCTCGTAGCTCATTGTTTTAACATCTCTATTGCTGGGCTGGTTAGTTGGGCTTATTCAGTAAAACATTCCACAGCCTACTCCACTAACATAACAACGAAAACGTTTTATTTCTTCCACTAAAGTTCTACAGTTTTACTTTCCCGGAACGTTACACACAACCAAGTATAAAAATTACAGTTTCTACTCTTGTACTTGTAATAATACTTTTGTTTTGTTGGTGTTGTTAAGCAAAAAGCTTCATTGTTTTTGTGTTGTATTGTTTTTTTTTAATTTTGCACAGAGCTACTCGAGGGCTATCTGTGCTAGCCATCCATAATTTAGTAGTCTAAGGCTAGAGGGAAGGCAGCTAATCATCACCATCCATCGCCAACTTTTGGGCTACTCTTTTACAAATGGATAGTGGTATTGACCGTAAGATTATAACGCCTCCACGGCTGAAAGGGCGAGCACGTATGGTGCGACGGGGATGCGAACCCGCGACCCTCAGATTACGAGTCGCACGCCTTAACACGCTTGGCCATGCCGGGCCACATTTTGTGTTGTAATTTAAGTACAAAGATTCATAGTGGTCTATTTGAAACTCCTAAAACTACTTAATGGGATGTCTGTATTGTACGAACCACGAGTATCGAAACCCGTTATTTAGCATAGTAACTCCTTTTTCTTATTGGGGCTACACTACAAGTATTTTTTACTTTGTCGAAACAAACTAGGCATTTACAGCACTCAACGCAGAAAGGTTTTCATGCCACTAGGTGAGCAGATGGCTTAAGGTCTGGAACTGTCTCTAAAGCTTCAGAACATTTTGAGTAAGGTATAAGAGCGAGTGAGGGTACACTAATTGATTACAGATGTGTGATTTTGTCCAGTATATTACGTATTTTTAAGTACATTAGTTAATCATATTGTGTGTGAAGTAGTGAATTATTATTAAATGCGCTAGTCATATTGATAGCAGTGTATATATTATCCCTCATGGAGTAAATCTAATGTCCATTTTGTACAGACAAGTATCTTTACACACATTGATAACAGTGTTTGTTTTTCATGTCTATCATGATGGCTTTATTACAAGAAAGAATGTGAGATGCGCAGAGAGTGACGTAATACATTTACTATTTTGTGGTATCACGTATTTCATTATCACATTCTGTGTAAAAAAAAGCTCGAGAAATGCTCAGTGTATTCGTTAGCCAAAGGTCACTGATATGAGTTCAGTTGGTAAGCAAGTTGTTGACATCAGTTCAATAGGTAAAGTAAGTCGTGGAGTACAAACACTCATGCTCACTGTGTGAGTTGTGATTTTTAATATTGAAGGTGAAAGAGAAAACAACTTAAATTCTGATTTATTTCTGGAATAATGCACACTGCAAGGCCCACTTTAAAATTACATGTAACAAATGTAGAGTGTAAATATTACACAACAACGTATTTATTCTAACTTCCAGTCCAAAAATAGAGTGTGCTCCGAAAGAGGACTAGGAAAATCATTGACCAGAACTCAGTATTAAGAGTTAGAATTCCAGTGTTGAATCTCTTACAATAGGCAAACATCCCAGGTGGTATTCCATATACATACACACATAAAGAACATTAGAGTACCGAGCCACATCCTAGGTGGTATTCCACACACACACACACATAAAGAACATTGGAGTACCGAGCCACATCCTAGGTGGTATTCCACACACACACACACATAAAGAACATTGGAGTACCGAGCCACATCCTAGGTGGTATTCCACACACACACACACATAAAGAACATTGGAGTACCGAGCCACATCCTAGGTGGTATTCCACACACACACAACATAAAAAAACATTAGAGTACTGAGCCACATCCTAGGTGGTATTCCACACACACACAACATAAAGAACGTTAGAGTACCGAGCCACATCCTAGGTGGTATTCCACACACACACAACATAAAGAACGTTAGAGTACTGAGCCACATCCTAGGTGGTATTCCACACACACACAACATAAAGAACGTTAGAGTACTGAGCCACATCCTAGGTGGTATTCCACACACACAACATAAAGAACGTTAGAGTACTGAGCCACATCCTAGGTGGTATTCCACACACACACAACATAAAGAACGTTAGAGTACTGAGCCACATCCTAGGTGGTATTCCACACACACACAACATAAAGAACGTTAGAGTACTGAGCCACATCCTAGGTGGTATTCCACACACACACAACATAAAGAACGTTTAGAGTACTGAGCACATCCTAGGTGGTATTCCACACACACAACAACATAAAGAACGTTAGAGTACTGAGCCACATCTAGGTGGTATTCCACACACACACAACATAAAGAACGTTAGAGTACTGAGCCACATCTAGGTGGTATTCCACACACACGCAACATAAAGAACGTTAGAGTACTGAGCCACATCCTAGGTGGTATTCCACACACACGCAACATAAAAGAACGTTAAGAGTACTGAGGCCCAATCCTAGGTGGTATTCCACCACACAGCACATAAAGAACGTTAGAGTACTGAGCCACATCCTAGGTGGTATTCCACACACACGCAACATAAAGAACGTTAGAGTACTGAGCCACATCCTAGGTGGTATTCCACACACACACAACATAAAGAACGTTAGAGTACTGAGCCACATCCTAGGTGGTATTCCACACACACGCAACATAAAGAACGTTAGAGTACTGAGCCACATCCTAGGTGGTATTCCACACACACGCAACTAAAAGAACGTTAGAGTACTGAGCCACATCCTAGGTGGTATTCCACACACACACAACATAAAGAACGTTAGAGTACTGAGCCACATCCTAGGTGGTATTCCACACACACGCAACATAAAGAACGTTAGAGTACTGAGCCACATCCTAGGTGGTATTCCACACACACGCAACATAAAGAACGTTAGAGTACTGAGCCACATCTTAGGTGGTATTCCACACACACACAACATAAAGAACGTTAGAGTACTGAGCCACATCTTAGGTGGTATTCCACACACACACAACATAAAGAACGTTAGAGTACTGAGCCACATCCTAGGTAGTATTCCACACACACACAACATAAAGAACGTCAGAGTACTGAGCCACATCCTAGGTGGTATTCCACTCACAGACACAACATAAAGAACATCAGAGTACTGAGCCACATCCTAGGTGGTATTCCACTCACAGACACAACATAAAGAACATCAGAGTACCGAGCCACATCCTAGGTGGTATTCCACACACACACAATATAAAGAACGTTAGAGTACTGAGCCACATCCTAGGTGGTATTCCACACACAGACACACACTAAGAACTTCAGAGTACTGAACCACATTCCAGATGGTATTCCACTTACTAAGAATATTAGAGTACTGAGCTATATATTAAGTGATATCCTATTCACATTACAAACGTTAGAGTACTGAGTTACATCCTAGATTGTATTTCACTAAGAACGTTAGAGTACTGAGTACTTGTGGTATTTGAAGACACACAAAGCTAGATGGAACGAATATGTAAAAATTGTTGTAATTGTGATATTTAGATAGTGATGAGGTGCAAAAGTCCCACTTTTATGTTCATTTTGAAAACAGTAATGCCTTTCATAATTTGAAAGTAAATATTTATCAGCGTTTTGCTTTACCAATAACTTTATATGAATCTGCAATAAAAATTACAGTCAGTGCATCACAACTGGTATTTAAACATTCTTAAGATCTTGAAATACAATTTTTGACCTTTATACAAAGTAACTAACTGATATCGTTAGATGGCAGAAGAAAATATTGTTTTCATTAAAATAATAAGATCACAAAATATAGTTTCAAAAACATGTTTTTAAATATTTAATTCTGGATACTTGGGTTTCGAAATGCACTATGTGACAATTGGTGCTCTTTTGTTTAAAAAATACTGCACTTTGCTTTATAAATGTACAACACGACCCTAAAAATTAAAACGTTTATTAAATGATGTTGAAAAACTTGAACAAGAGGAATTCGTAAAATTCGGTTCCAGCCGAAGGCTATACAGAAAGTAGGCCTACCCTTATGCACGAGATCTTGCTTCTTACGTGCAATCCGATCTTTCCCAAACCTGCAACCCTAAAAGGGCCTCAAACTTACTACGATTATCAGTTTTGTTACTTGTGTATTGTTGTCACGTGGACTTCATAACGTCTCTTGTTTTTATCAGTGTCCTTATCACCTGTATTGGTTAAAAAATGGAACAGAGTTCCAAACGTTCTTTGTTAACTATATATTAATATAAGTGTTTCATATTTTATTATCTGTCTCTTTAGCGCGTTCTATACTTTTAATCTTCATTTCACCAGTCGTGTCTTACGCTCGTTTTCTCTGTCTGCTACGTTTGTTTGTACAGCTTAATTATTTGCTGTAATGCGTCACTGTTGTGTATGTGTCCCTGATGCTTTTTTATAAAATTAAGTGATGCTGAACGAATACGTAATAACATAAATATTGTGATAAATAATATTTTTATGATAGTAGCTTTCTATTGGATACTTAGTTGTTGCTAGAACCACGTTTATTATTTAAATATAAATATTTACGCGCAGAAAGCTCTCTTTGACCTATTAGTACGTGAATATGGGGCCGTACAATGAACATGTGGTATTTAGGTTAACGTTTTTACTTTTATCTGAAACTTAACAGTCAGGTATGAGATAATTATAGTTTTACGTGTTTATAACTTGTGTGTCTAAATAAAATACGACTTCAGTTTCTACGCATGTTATTATAAACAGAGTGAAGGAAGAAAATATGTGAACTACAAAAAAAACCCAAAAAAACAACAATAAATAAATTATTTTTTTGAGTTTCGCGTAAAGTTACTTGAGGACTATCTGCGCTAGCCGTCCCTAATTTAGCAGTGTAAAGCTAGAGGGAAGGCAGCTAGTAATCACCACCCACCGCTAACTCTTGGGTTGTTCTTTTACCAATAGTAATGGGATTGACTGAGATATCATAACGGCTCCACGGCTGAAAGGGCGAGCATGTTAAGTGTGACTAGGATTCGAACCTGTAAACCTCAGATTACATGTCGAGCACCGTAAACACCTGACCATGTCAGGCCTCTAATAAATTGAAAACGAAAGCCAAAGCAATATAAACTTAAATGTGTCACATTGCTCTAACCCTATTTTTATTATTTATTTTCGACATAATGTTTGATTTTGAAGATAACACATATTTCTTTTAAATTTTCCCTAAAACTTCTAACTGCTATTATGAAACATTTTAAAAAATGCATATTATTTTAACACACTCGCTCCCAAGGTCATATGTATGAAATTTCACTTTGGCCCAACTTCAGTCTTTGCACACAGAATTATTATTATTATGCCACTCTATTCCATGAAGGAACACAGGGCCGCAATCGCTTGTGGATTCATTAACAGGCTGGTTTTTTAAGTGAGCAGATTGTTAGCCGACTGCACAACCCCCAACCAGGAGGAGAATCCTTAGCCGTCCATAATTTAGCAGTGTAAGACTAGAGGGAAGGCAGCTAGTCATCACCACCCACCGCCAACTCTTGGGCTACTCTTGTACCAACGAATAGTGGGATTGACCGTAACATTATAACGCCCCCAAAGCGGAAAGGGCGAGCATGTTTAGCGCGACTGGGACGCGAACCCGCGACCCTCGGATTACGAGTCTCACGCCTAACGCGCTCGGTCATGCTGGGCTTACACACAGAATAGTAGTTTGTTTGTTTTTTTGCCAGAGTTATGTTTTATTAGGTGTAAGGTTGGTTTTTGCTAATGTCAAAGCCTGTTTACTTCCAGGATCATGTCACTCACATCGTTTTAGTTCTGACAAGAGGTATATTTTATTTATGTGATACATAACCCAGTTTTGAAATAAAGTAAAATGTTTTCGACAACGATTTACGATTCACGTGTTTATTCCGTGATATATATATATATATATATATATAATCACTTTCTGTGATAGTAATACATTTGTTTACAAGTATAATTTGGTTCTGCATGATAAATAAATCTCATCGCATTCAGTACTGTACAAAATTATATTTGTACTCGACCAGAGATAAGTTTTGTATGTGTGTGTGTGTGTGTGTGTTATCGCTAAGTGTCAACGAAGTGTTTTTTAAATTACAAGATTTATTACTCGATATCTTACGGTAGCACGTAACCCATTGACAATAGGCCCTTGCTCTGTGAAAACTGTCTATTAATAATAAAGTACGCTGTATTCTCCTCATATCAGCCGTGCCCCCTTGTGGCTCAATTGTAAGCTGCATAGACAGCATAGTTAGACTGTTGTTCAGCTTTGTTTTAAAAACAAAAATTAGTTATAGGCTTATGGCTACGTATAAGCACTATGAACGAATATTCTTATCTTTACCTTAATGATTTTAGTATTGCTGAATAGGATATATTATATATAAACTTTCATTTCCAACAACTTTGAAAATAAAATTGTTAATTTGTGTTTGAAATAAATTAAGTCTTACTTTCTTCATTTTGATATGAAAATCACAATTTTTAATGGCAAACATTTTTTCATATTGCTGATACCAGTTAAAAAAAGGGTTGAAAGTTTGAAAGTACACATTTAATACATACAACTATACACCACACGTGGGTTGGTGTAAATTTAGAAGTGTAAGGTATTCTAATTAGACTTACCACTAACTCTGATTATACAAATTGGTTTTAACAAACCAGTGCCCCTTGCTAGGACAGTAAAGTTCATGGACTTGCAACACAAAAGTCTGGGGTTCGATACCTTGAAATGGACACAGCAGAAAACTTATTGTGGCTCTGTCTCTGTTCTGAAACAATCCAATTAGCTTGTTGGTTAGGGAACCAAGAAAAAGTTGTGATGTTCTTATCTCAAATTAAGATAAGTTACTGATGTTACACTTCACATCAGATGTGGAAATGCTCTATAGGTTTATTTGTTTATGGAGGTTGACAGGTCACACTGACATGAAGTGTCAGACAGCTCTGTACAACTAACTGGTGTAAGTCACTTGAAAGGTCAAATAGAACAGCAGAAATCCCTGTTTATAGGTGTAATTATTTGACCTTCATTTAACAGAGACAACTGTAATTAGACTTCGTAATATTTTCTTTAATAATTCTCTTGTGGTAGAAATAAAAACCAAATACAAAAACTAAGGTTTGATCTTTCATTTAAATGCATTTCTCTAAGTGGAGAGATTTGGGGGAATATTACCCCTCCTCGTCTTATTTTTTCTAAGACTGGCAGAAAACAAATGGATATTTTATAAACAGTGAATTGTATAGAATTTTTTATACTCTATGTTAAATGCATCGACCCTAACAAAGTTTTTAAAAAGTTCTTTAGTCCTTGCTTGATAGAAGAGTAAAATGTAGCAGTAGTAAAAAAATTAAAGTATTAAAAAGTCAGTCCAAGCTTTATGTTGAACCAATGAGTGATTTGATTTGTACCATGTAATTTTATAAGATGTCACATCTCACAGAAGTGATCCATCTCTGTTTATACTAGATGACTGATTAGCCAGAGAGTGCATTTATGAGGTATGTAATCTGTTAGTAGTTGAACTATATAATATATTATTGGTGATGGAACATACCATCTCAGTTTGAGTGTTCATGTACAATGCATTTGAGTAATTAGTGTGAAATTTTGTTCATCAACAGTCAACTGTGTTGGCATGATTTGACCCCGAATTAAAGATGTGGATTCAAATGTGTGTGATACCACAAAATATTTCTCTCACCTGAAGCTGTGAGTGCATTATAAGTGTGACAGTCAATCCCATAGTATGCACTGTAGATTCCTTGTTGCCTTCCCTCTGATCTGTAGTTCAGTATTAGAAACAGTGATATGTATTTTCAGCAGCTTTATTAAAAATACTGCAGTGTTTTCATCTGAATTTTTTATTTTTCCCTCATAGTTTAGACAAAATAAAATGTAAGTCATATTTTTGTAGACCATCACAATTGTTTTTGTATTATATATTCATAATACTTTTACTTAATGATTATTTATATACAGTAATAAATACTATGTTCCAAATGAAAGTAAAGTGTCAATCCACACTATATATGCAATATTCAGTGAATACAAGTTCTTTCACCCCAATTTTTAACTAGTCCTCAATGAGGTCAAGAACCAAGCAGTCTGATATTTACCCAGTTAATTAACTTGACTGTATGTCTAATAAATGGGTTGTCCTTCATGGTTACTAGCTCAATGCTAACAGATAATATGGGCCTGTGGGTGTGTGAATTCATTGTAAATATGATTCATTACAAGGCTGTCAGTTTTATTTAAAACCAGCAAATGCAATTATGAGACATTACCAGACACAATAAAAACCAGTAAACCTCCACGAAAAGTTGTAGTTCTTGTAATAAGGCAACAAATTCAAATTTTAAAATTATACAGTTGGCAATGGCTTTTATTTTGATGTTGCTTTTATGATTTAATCGTAGGAACTGAGCTTGTAATGAAAAATTATCTGGAAAGAAGAAAACCATGTGGAAAAGAAAGTGAGAGTTCAAATTGAGTTTTACGAGTACAGTATTCTTAACTGTGTAGCGTCATGATTCAGCACTGTTTTTTTGCCAGCATGTCATAACATGAAAAAGCTCTTCCAGTTGGTCAACTTGAACATGTGAATCAAATCTCCATAAATTCTTCTGTGCTACAGAAATATCTAAGCCTGTCTTCATATCTGCACTTTTTATGTTGATATTCTGATGACGTAACTATAATTACACCAATGTTCGTGTTACTCAATAGATTTGGAATTTCTTTACTCCAAGGATTTAATTCTACGTTTCTCAATATTCAAACCTTTTTCTCACACTTTGCTAAGATTATCAAAGTATATTTTAATGATAGTACATTTCTAACCAGAATCAGTTGACTTCTCAGTATTTACTGAATTAAGGAAGCTATCCATACTGTTAACTTAGAATGGTGAACAATAAAGATTATAGAAACAGACCTCTTGAGGTGTTATTCCAATATGTACCTCCCTTTACTCACAAGATTAACTTTTCCCACTTTGTGCTGCCCTCTACATGCAAACTTTTTTATAGCACATGCCACAAGCCTTTCACACCCGTTGTTGTAATGAAAGATTCCAACATATCTCTAATGCAAATCAAAATGTGTGTAATCTTTTTATCAGTAGGCCCAAACCACCATTACATGATACATGTGACTTCCTCAGTGCTTCGCTACCAAACCTTCATTTCTCATTTTGCAGTGCTCGAATTCATATACATTTCTTTTCTTCTAGTTCTGTTATGGATTGGTTTACTTTAGTTTAACTTACATTTTAATTAACTTATTTTAAAGGTTAATTTTACAGAAAAAAGAAAACTTTGCAGTCAAAAGAACTACTCATACTGATTAATTTTGCAGGTTCACATTTTTTTTTATAAAGCATGTGCTAATAAAGGAAACATAGAATTTGGTGCAGAAAGAGCCCTTTCCGAGCAGCATTCCGAACATTTTAGTTTTTATGTTTGCCACTAGGAAACGTACTGCAACATAATAGTTGCCAAACAAACTGCCAATGCCAGCACGTTGAATGTAAATAAACATGGCCAGAGCAAATGGAGAAACAGAGGCGGAGTCTGTTTTGACTTTGTGTTCTGAACAGTGTCGAGTAGCACCATATCAATTCAAACCTACTCTAAACGAACCTAGAACAGTTATTTTTTGACACAGATCTGACAAGTTCTAGTGATGAGGACAGTTCCACGAGCAAGAGTAGTGGAACTTTGAGTAATACTGATAGCACCCATTCTGGTTGCAAATTGGTCATACCTCCAGTGGAAGAATAGTAAGCCTGAGACATGACAACAAATATGGTCTGTATTATTTCACGTGCAGTTTGAAGCATCTTGAAACCTGTCTGTCGTTTATAAATTATTTGTGTCACAGACTAGGTTTTATTTGTTTATACTTTGCCGACTATGGTAACTAATACTCGGTCCTTCCATAATCATTGTACTGGGTATTTATGACTCCTAACAAAATGAATTTCAATTATATGTCATAATTCTATCTATAAAATCAAACTAGGTGTAGCAGTCTGAATAGTTAATTTAATATTTACCATAAATGTATAATTTATAAGACATATTCCATATGTTTGTGCAAGGTGTAAGTGTAAACCACATTATCATAAAACAAACATAAAGTAGCAATATCAAGACAAAAAATAGTCTCACAAAGTATGTAATCTGAGAAAAGCACTGATAGATTTAGATAAAACACCAGCACTGAAAGGAACAAAATGGTTGGTGCAAAACAAAGCATGTTTGGCAACTATTACGTCATAGTTGTAAAACGTAACGGAAACAGCCGAACAACCGATTGGAACTTGAGTTCGAGGACCTACATATTTTGTTTCATTTTTTACTCAAAAACTAAATTATATCTAACCAAAGTACAGTTTCTAAGGCAATTATTAAATTTCAGTGATGTCGAGAAACCCACTTGTTGAGAATTTTATATGCAAAAACGGCTCGTTTGGGATTGAGAAAATATTTCAAATAGAAGAGCGAACAACGTTTCGACCTTCTTCGGTGAACCTGACGATGACCAAAGAAGTTCGAAACAGTTGTTTGCTCTTCTATTTGAAATATTTTCTCAACCCAAATGAGCCGTTTTTGCATATAAAATTATTAAATTTGTTGAAAATTCACCTTTAAGTAAAATTTCACTTCCATTTTGTAGACATTTATTTAACTGTGTTTTACCAAATATTTCATTTGTTTGTTGATATCAATTATTAATCTGAAGTTAACATTACCACTTAGGGTCTGTCTCATTTATCAGGTACCATATTTCATGCCACAGGAGCATGCAACTCATTCAAGTGTTATATGAGATAACCTTTATCTCCTCCTGAATTCTGAACGTTTGCTCCCAACCCCTATGGATTTTGCTGTGCCCCACATGAGGATTCTATTTCATGTTTTAGAATTTTATTTCTTAGGTATATGATACTTTGTCTGTTGTTTCTATCTCTTATGGCCCAACTCCTTCTCTTTTGACTGGTTAATCTGGAGAACTCATTCCCTCATCCTGACCAGTACCTTCTTTATTTGGTTATTTTCTTCAACACCCATCTCAGTTAGATCCAACCTTCTTTTCTCTGGCTTTGTTGTATATAACTGGCCATTAAGGATGTCTTGTCTATTCATGAGGTTTCATCACTTTTGGGGATGTGGTTTTCAGTGACTTATGCTCTTTGGGTAGGCTCATATGCAGTTTCTTTGATGGGTTTTCCATGACCAATGGAACCTTACCACTTAGGATTCTCCCATCACTCTTCCTTTTTACATTATTGATGATCTCCAATGCTTGGATGGACAAGACTCACACTTCAGCAGGCATCCAACTACCTTCTCTGAGGCTAGATTCACATCTGTTTGTGAATGCATCCCTTCAGAGCTGAGGTGCATGGGTCAGTCAACGAGTGGCTTATGATTCATTGATCTGTGGAAGACCGTTCTCTTCATATCATCGTCTTTGACCTCCTTCTGATTGTTCGGTTTTGGATGATTTTCTTCTTATCCTCAGGGGTCAGTTGATCGTGATCCACTCTGACAGCTCAATAGTAGTGGTTCATATTATTCACCAAGGAAGTACTCATTTGAGATCCCTATGTTTTCTCACTTTGGATCTTCTCTTTTCGTCCCACAATAATCATATCTATTTGATGGTGTGTGTCATATATCATGTGCCTTCAACCTTATGATGGATTATCACTTCTGATCAGACCAGATTTATCTGGCAGCATTGGTCCTTCATTCCCATGTTTTTCAATGGATTTTTGGTTTGTGGGGTACCCTTCATATTGATGCATTTTCTACTTCTCTCAGTTACCAACTGCCTTTGTTTTAGTCCTCTTTTTCCAATCCTTGATATCTGGCTACAGATGTCTTCTTATCTGGTTACTTCATTAGGTAGTTTTCCTCATCCATTTTACTCTGTCAAAGTTCTTGTGATTGCTCCTTACTGGCCTGCTCAACCATGACTTCCTTGCTTACTCCAGTTACAGTTGTTCCCTCTCGTCCCCCGTCTCTTTCTAACCCGACCTTTGTTGGCGTCAATCACAGTCATTGTTACTTACTTTCTCAACTTATCTTTTCCCAGTCAAATGTGCTTCTTACCTTTTCCACTTATTTATAACTGTTCATGACAAGAAGATACCTGGTTAGAGGTTATGATGTGTCTCTCAGGTTAACTGGTCTGTTTCTCCTATATACAGATATCCTTCAGAGGTGTTTTATGAGGGGGGGTACAGTATGTCTCTTCTTCTCTCTCACTCTACTCTTTTTCAATCTTGTGAGAAGTTGGAAGTACCATTTTGAAAGCTATAATTGTACTAAGCTGAAAATCTAATTTGAATAGGTACTTCCCTCACTCCAATTATTATCAGTCTTATTTTAATGTAACATTACTCAAAACACTAATATAGTTTCATTACTTCCCAGACCCTGTCTTAATTTGTTCTTCTTTTTTTTTTTATTAATGGAGAATTCTTTGGTAGTCTTCTAACTTAGCCTGTCTTTTCCCACCCAACTCTTCACCAAACTTCATCAGTGTTTCAAAACAAGTACCAACAGAACCAGGAGGATAATTTTCAAGAAACTTCTCAAACTTTTCTTGAAATAACTTGCCCTTCAATTATACCAGCTGTTGTCTCTGTAATGTGAATGCTGTTTCAGCTTAAAAACTTATCAGTAACATAAAAGGTGACTTCAAACGAAGGACATTTTAATGCCGTACTACAATCTGTAGTGTAGTTGCTTCATAAATTTATGTTTTGCATTATTACAAGAAGGCTAACAGTTTCCAAGCACCAACTTCAGTGAAGGTGTAACAAATGAAGAAAATGTTTATATGTGGAAAACTTTGTAATACTAATTTTGCACTTTGACTGATGATGGTAAGATGTGATTGACAACTGGTAGTTTTTCTTACCCTCAATTTTCCTTGCTTTATACATTGTTGTGGAGTTCTGTTTCAACCTGTATGTTTTTTTCCTCTTCAGTATTTAAAGGTTGAAGTTTGAACAATGAATGGTGGAAGGCCATCTAAAGTTTTTATCCTTTTTTTTCCGTTGTTTAAATGTAAAAATTTTAATTCCAGAATCTTAATAATTTGACAAGCTGAATCTTATAATTTATATTATTTTCATATTCATATTCTTTCAACAAAATAACTCTGAATTTTAAGTCTTGCATTATATGCATCAGGAATGATTTTGGTAGCCCTTGGGATATTATAATTTACTTAGTGCCTTGGAGTAATCTGTTCATTATCTCTTGGAGTATATTTTATAGTCTTTGGGGTATTTCTATCCTTTTGGTAGTTTTTCAATAGATTTACTGGCATTCCATGGAGCATCTTTATATATCTTCTATTCTCCTTTGCGTATTTATATCCTTTTAGTAGTTCTTGGAACTCCTCTGTTGTTGATAGCCCTCTGAACTTTCTTGTAACTTTGGCAGTCTTTATAACTCTTCTATAATGTTTGTTGTCTTTGAAGTATTTTTATACTTTTTCTGGTCCTTGAAGAACTTTTAAATTTTTGTAGCTTTTGGAACACTTCTATTCTTTACGTAACATTTCAAACATTTTTTGATTCTTTATTTAGCAGCTCTCAGAACATGTTAAGTGTTTTGGTTCCTTCTCAAGATGATGCAGAAGGTTTACTTTAATCCATTCTTACTTTATGGGTGTACTTGTTACATCACTGTTTATATTTACAGAGGCCAGATTGATGTACTTTGATAAGTACTTTTGACACTGGATCTATTGGTGTATGGTCTGTAGGTCTCTTCTTTAATAAGTTATACAATATGTCATAATTAATTAAATTTCCTGGGTTTTTTTTCTAGCTTCTGAGAACACAGAATGCCTGTTTGATAAAAGGTTACATGATACTAAAGTATGGGACTAACAAATAAGTAAAATAGAGTATGTTTTGAAAGCCACAAATGTGAGGTGAAAATTACTATAATTAACATATCAAAAAGTAAAGAATTTTACTCAAATAAGAGAATTCTTAATAGCTGTGGACACTTCAAATTCTCTTAGGCATGATTAGAGTAAATTAATCTATAAGACTTTTGCTTTCCTTTTCAGCAATACCAAGTGTGGGACACACTGTATCTAATTTCATTTTATTACTTACTAGGATTTCTACCAGTCTGCCCTCAAATTGAAATCTTTTTAGATACAATTAGAGTAAAATAATCTGTGAGGTCATGTTCATGGTCAGATACATCAGTTGAAAGGGCTTGACCCATCTGAGTCCAAAACTGTAATTCTATCTTGTGTCAGTCAAGAGTTGACAGAGCTATGAGCTAGAAGTTTGTAGTTGAAAAAACAAACTTAGAGTCATTTTACAAATGGCTATACTGTAGCTAAAAATATTGAAATGAAGTAAAATGAATGGAAATTAAAGTATCTAAAAATGACAGAGTACTTGTATCTTGATCTTTAAAAACGAAATTATGATTATTCTGTAATGTTGCTTTGTAGTCAGTCATTGCCCATCTTTATAAATTCTTGAAAACGTAAAGGGTCAAAAAGAAGCAGAATAGCCCCTTAAGGATATACTTTTGAGCTCCATACTATAACCACCTCTTACTTCTCATTTATTCATCGAATCTTTTCTTTAACTCAGTTAAATTTTTGTGTTTCCACTGTCCTTGAAGGCAGCTCATTCCAGAAGCTAGCCATCCTGTTTGAAAAGTAATACTGTCCAAACTGCAGATGACTCTACACTTTCAGGATTTGAATTTATGACCCCTTGTCCTGTTGTTTTCACTGCTAAACACAAAAGAGTTTAAGGGTTCTATATTATCAATACCTTTAATAATCTTAAGCATCTCAATCAAATCTCCACTGACCATTTTCCTTTCCAGAGAAAACAAGTTGAGAGATTTTGATTTCTCCTTATAGGGCAATACTACTATCCCAGGTATCATCCTAGTGGCTCTACTCTGAACCTTTTCCAACAGTTCAATGTCCTTCTTGAGGAAGGGAGCATAGAACTGCACTCTAAATAATGCCCAACAAGTTATCTATATAATGAAATAATGACATCCCTTGTCTTGTAGTTGATATTTCTATAGATATTACCCCAAATCCTATTAACCCTATTTGTAGCTATGATATACTGTTTAGATGACATGAGTGATTTATCTATCACAACACCAAGATCTTTTTCTTTAACTACAGTATTTAATGTTTTCCTATTTGAATTGTAAGAACCTATGTACATTACCTTACATTTAGGATATTTAAACATCACCTGCCATGTATTGGCTCAGTACATCTAATGATATAAACCTCTATGTAAGTCTGCAGCATCTTTTATACAGTTACCCATCCCAAAAATCTTAATATAATCAGATGGCTTGAATATTTTGTTAGTCATTCCACATTCAATATCACAAAACAGCAGAAGACCCAGCATAGAACCAGCTCTCTTTCATCTGCAGTTTTTGCTCTTTTCTAAAACTTCCTTTTTAACCGACTCTCTTGATTTCACATTGTCTTCCAAGTCATTATTTCCAGTAAGTTTAAATTTCTTGAATTTATTATATTTATTCCTAATACGCTCCCTCAAACCTTTAATAAACCATACTGACTTATTCTGCCGTTATTTTCTGTAGGGAATGTGTATGATCTGTATTCATATCGGTTTTTCCCTAAATGATTCTCACATCTCTTCAAGATCACCTCTTAAATTGTTGGTCCAGTCTATAGAAGGCAAATCATATCTCATTCCATAGAAACTCGCTTTCCTGAAATCTAAATATAACATACTATTCTTCATTTCTACATGTAGTCAGATTCCAAACTCAATAGTTCAATGATTTCTTGTACTCAGATGTTCACCAACCACAACTCTGTCTATCATATTAATGTTGGAAGTTCATACTAAATCTAAAACAACTTCATTTTTGTAATTGGATAGTGTTTAAAATTATTCTGAACAATTAAAAAAAAAAACTATCCCCCTCACTTTCAGACTTGACTGAACAATTTTAAAAATGCCTATCCTCCTCACTTTCAGACTTGACTGAAAAATTTTAAAAAAAGCCTATCCTCCTCACTTTCAGACTTCACTGAAAAATTTTAAAAATGCTTATCCTCCTCACTTTCAGACTTGACTGAAAAATTTTAAAAATGCTTATCCTCCTCACTTTCAGACTTGACTGAAAAATTTAAAAAAAGCCTATCCTCCTCACTTTCAGACTTGACTGAACAATTTAAAAAATGCCTATCCTCCTCACTTTCAGACTTGACTGAAAAATTTTAAAAATGCTTATCCTCCTCACTTTCAGACTTGACTGAAAAATTTTAAAAAAAGCCTATCCTCCTCACTTTCAGACTTGACTGAACAATTTTAAAAAAAGCCTATCCTCCTCACTTTCAGACTTGACTGAAAAATTTTAAAAATGCTTATCCTCCTCACTTTCAGACTTGACTGAACAATTTTAAAAAAAGCCTATCCTCCTCACTTTCAGACTTGACTGAACAATTTAAAAAAAAACCTATCCCTCTCACTTTCAGATTTGACTGAACAATTTTAAAAAAAGCCTATCCTCCTCACTTTCAGACTTGACTGAACAATTTAAAAAAAAACCTATCCCTCTCACTTTCAGATTTGACTGAACAATTTAAAAAAAAACCTATCCCTCTCACTTTCAGATTTGACTGAACAATTTTAATAAAACCTATCCCCCTCACTTTCAGATTTGACTGAACAATTTAAAAAAAAGCCTATCCTCCTCACTTTCAGACTTGACTGAACAATTTTAATAAAACCTATCCCCCTCACTTTCAGACTTGAAATTTTTCTAATAAATTTATTTGAAATTAAAGTTTTCCACAGTGTATTTTTTGGCTTCCATTTTATCTTATTATATTTCACTTTCTAATTTGGCGGTTTATAACAAATGTCAGTTATAAGATTTTTTTCCTTTATGTCTACTAGCATTAATCCAAACTAAATCATCAAGATACAATTCACATATAAAGTTACATTTTCCCTGCAATTTGTAGCCTGGTGCAAAAAAATCTCAAAGAAACTGTTCAAATCCAACCAAGTTTCAGTGATACCCATCATTATCATCAGTTTCCGCAATAGCTTTGAACTAATCAATTTCTAATACTCATAGTATTACAATAAGAACAGTTAGTTACAGATTTTAAAATATGTTTATGTTTTTGTGCCTGTTCTACGTGTTTTCCTGTCAAATATATTTCCTATTTTACTAATAGCACTCACCTCTGTCTAACCCTAGTTTAAATCTTCCACTATAGCTGAGTATAACCCTTGCTAACATGCTTGCCCCAGCCTTATTTAAGTGTAAGCCATTCATTTCGAAAGTATTAACTTTTCTGTTGAAATTATCCCACAAATCCAACCAGCTTATTTGCTCATCCCTACATATTGATTTAACCCTGGCATTCAATTCTAGTGACATACTTAGTATCTTATCCCCACAGTTTATTCTTAGCAATATCCCTGGCAAAATTAAAACTATTATTTATTCCTTAAATGTGTATATCATTGTTTTATACTTATAAGTAACCTTCTGAGATCCATCTTTATTTACATCATTAGTCCCAACATGTGCCACAAAATCTATATTTTCATCTAGCATCGTACCCTTATTTCTGGATAGAATAAGCATATTCTTTTGCTCCTACTCTACATACGTAACTAGTCTTACATACGTGAGATTTATATTATCTTTAAAGAGACTAATGGAAACCTGAAAAAATTATTGTTTATTGCCTTTTTTTTTTCTTTGGCTAATAGATCTGTAAGTTTCTTGTACTAACAAATGATAGGCCTAAAATCTCTGTGATGCTTAACAGTCATTTACCAATTTCTTCCTTATACCTAAACACTCTTGTACCTTTAGTACTTGTTTAAATACAAACTCGGTATCCATACAGCTGTGCTTCTGTGGGCTCCTTTTTGTGGTCATTTACCATTATATTGATAAGATTGAGTGTTGGAGAACAAGAATGCATTGAAAGAATTTAAAATTTTTCAATACATGAATCTGGCATGCACCTGTGTCTTTGAAATGAAAAACTGTAACACATTACATTTTTGGCAAGTTGCCCAAGAAAATATTTATTCTTCAATTTCTAATCTGATATCAGTACTCCACTTTTATGTTTTAACTAAAAAAAATCTAACTGTATATTTTAAAGTTCCAAATTGATTAATTTTTTCTTTGTGCTTTAAAGCTATGGGATTTTTTGCTCCATTCAAAAGTTTTGTTTTGCTGAAAAGCCCAGTTTGTACTTACTAGTTAAAAGCTTGGTTTTTTTAATATATTCTAGAATGGATGTTAATTTATCATGAAAAATTAATCAATGAAATAAATTCTATTTCTGTGTGCTAATAACATCTGTGAACTAAATGATAAAAGACCATTTTGGTAAGATTACGTATATGTGCATATTTTGTAAAATACAAATTAATAATTGATTCTCCATCTAAGTTTTCTATATTTTAGAAAGGTTTTGTGATTGTAATTCTAATGTTCCACTGTATTTCACAATACACGTATTTCTTTGCCTTGGATTTCAATCGTATACCTGTTCCATGACAGTGATAGCAGTCTGCCAACTGCACTAGAGTGATAAACCCTTAGCACTTATTATTAAATTGCAATAAGAACTCAAGCAACCCTTAGCAATTATTATTAAATCGCAATAAGAACTCAAGCTTGTACCATTTTAGATATATAAAAAATCTTTTAGGGAAATTCGATGAATCGAGACACAAGAAACCTAGCACACTTAGTGCTTCCAGACATTTCTTATTCATGACATATTGATAGCCTTATAATATAGAAGTCCAACTCAATAAAAATAGTTAAATAACATGAAAGATGAATAAACATGCTGGAGAAGTAAAGTCTGCCTCAGTGTAATGCTTTACAGATCATATTTTCCTGGAATTTGTCACTTATAAGCATGAGACTTTTAATTTAACTCGTGAATTCTTTGAAATGTAAGTAAAAGTTTAAATGAGCTGTCAATATCTTTGCAACATTATTTTGTTGATTTTTATAAAGAACTACAGTATTACACATTTCTTAGCTTAATGTTTTTTGTTTTATTTTTGATCAGGGGCACGATACTCAAGGATTGCATAGATGAAAAGACATCACTTATGAATGTTGCAAAAGAATAATTGTGAAAGATGCCTGGAACTTGTAAAAATTCAGCTACATTGAATAGAAGTTGTAAGGAATGTGTTTCATCAGCAGATAATGGCTCCAGTGAAACATCCAACTCATCTTTGGATGTTGATCCTATAAATAGCCATAATGGTTGCCATTCTCGTGACAACTCTTTTGAAAGTTCAGCCAGTAGCGGAAGCTCTGGTAGTCATTCCCGTCAAGTGTCTGGTGATAGTACAGGAGGTGTTGGTTTGAAAAAATCTCTTCCACAGGGCGCTTCTACACCTGCTATTAATCCTTTGCAGTTTGTTAAAGTAAAACCATGCCCACTATCTCAAAAGGTAATCACTTCTAGTATTGAAAGGTAGAATGTTAAACAATATTATAAATTTTCTATGTGCATTTTTCACAAAAAATTTTAGATTTACTTATTACTTTTTTTTCATAGTTTATAGTATTGTAACAGCATACTGTTTTATATGAAGTCTGTATTTTTCTTATTACTATTTGTATTTTGACAATCAGGATAGAGAGTCATCTATTTAACCTTCAAGTCCTGGGAATTCAGTTGTTTAGATGATGTGTCAGAACATTAATGTAGTCTGAATAGGTGGTAATGACTTCTTTATTGTCAATAATGAAGAGGACAGAGAGTTGTTTGCTTGGTCCCTGTGTTCTAGAAGTTCAGTTATGAAAGTTATTTGTTATAGAGCAATAGTATGAGTTGGGAGTGTCAGATTCAAACCCAGGTCAGGTCTGTTATGTCAGAATTCTTCCAGTTCAATTACCATGTCTGAGTCACATGTTAAACTGTGATCAGTGGATGTGATGTATAGTTTCTGCAACCCATTCTGGTGAAGTACTCTCATCAAAATGATAATATGGCCTGTATTTTGTGTAGTTGGTAAAGAAACTATCTATGAAGTGGATATGTTTAAACACATAGAGGTAACAAGAAATTTAAAGGGATTGCATTTCATAGGCTTTAGCAGTACGTTTTAGTCAAAAGCTTCTGTACTGATTCAGGAGGATAATGCTCATTGCATGGTTGCAAAGTGAAAATACTGGTAACTTGGAATGCCCTTTTACTTCTTTGTACACAGTAACTATTTCTGTTCTGTCTGCCTTCTAGATTTTATTTGCATGCCAATAACCTTAAGTATCTTCCACCTAAGATAAATGTTAAAATGTGAATTATGATAGTGCATAATGTAATCATCATATGACAGTAGCCTTCCACCAGTAGGAGCACAACACATCCTCCATACATACTATATCTCCATAACCATTTGCACTCAAAATTAACATAATTTTTATCCTCAACACTGTCATTAACAGATGTATTTCTTTAAGTTTGAACTCAGTCAGTTCTTGAAATTTACAGTGTTTTCACAATGTTTACTTTTTTAATTTCACTGTAATTTATTTTAACTTTGATTTCAAGCTATATAACTATTAAATTAAAGAAAATCTTTTCACATGAGTTATCATGTAATGATAAGTACCACATCTTATCAAGATTTAGGTAATGTTGCTAATGCTATTCTCACTTTAGTTCATCTGTTTCTATTTGCAGGCCTTTGGGCCCCTCTTTTTGCTGATTAATGGGTTATTAAGGTTCTTACCCATGCTGTTTCTTGTCTTTTTCTTCTCTGTTGTCTTTCCATTCTCCTTCTGATCCTCTGCATCTTCTGTATCTCAAGAACATGAGAGCCATCAAGAGGGTAATTTGCTGCTCTCCAGAGTTTTGTTCTTGCCTTCTTAATGTTCCCCAAAACATCATGACTAGCATTCTTTTGTTGACTTTTCCTCTCAACCACTGTCTCATGATTCCTTGTTTCAAGTTGGAGGGTTTTCTTTCTTTTCATTTGCCTTTTTCTTCCAGATTATGGAAGGACAGGGTTGACATCTTGGATGATTTTATCCATATTCTAATTACCCCATGATGTTAATTACCTCATGATGTTAACCAGGGTTAACATATGAGTTTCAAGCTTTCCACTTCAGTTTTTTGTGTCTTTAACAGTCCTGGGAGCTCTTGCTCATCATATTTGCCTCTTCTTGAGAGGTCTCTTTCTTGGCCACATCACTTCACTTCCAAGTGGCTGCTCATGTAGGTTGACTGGTTAAGTTCTCAATTTGTTTGCATGACATGGGACATCTAGTCAACTTATTTGTTGTTTCTTATACACTTCCTGCATAGTAGGTTATGTCTCTTTTTGGGGGACTTTTTTGTCCTTTCAAGCCAGTTTCACAAAGCTTTTTCAGCATACTTTGAGTGAATAATCAAAAGTCTCTTATGGTACTATCCTTTTTTGTGATACTGCTACTTTCTCTTCTCAAGGGCCTGTCTTGATGGCTGGATCATGCCAGTACTACTGTTGTTATCTTATCTTCAAGTATCCATTTCCTTCCTCATCCAAATTTCCATCTCTTACATCTCAAACTGTTCAATTCAAGAAAGAGAAAGGGACTTAATCCTGATTCCTGCCCATAAGGTAATTTCTGCAACAAAACACATACTAAACTGTTTGGTTTCATCATTGCCTTAGCAACACTACACCTCATGTGCCACTGGCTTTTTGTGTACAACTGCTTGGCTGAGTATATCTTTTTATACCAATCTCTCCAACACATTAGTTCATTCTGTCTTAATCCTTTCATATTTCTATTGAATGAAAGAGAATACCCTGCAAGAGTGAATGAAGTCTCCCACAAGATTTATATCTCTAGTAAACCCCTACTACATGGTGTTACACTCCATGGGATTTTCTCCTCTAGTTGTCTTCTCAAAATATAGTTCATCTAGAGGTTTGCAATCACACTGGGCCTTCCATCACATTAATATGAAATCCTGTAGTGTGTAGAGAGAGGTAAGAATATTGTTTTGGAAATTAACATTTTCCTTACCTAAAAATGTATTTCCAATAGATACCTTTTTACACATCTTCACATCCTTCTCCATTACTGGTGTATACTTTGTTGTTGCCTCATCTAAGAATGATGTTAACTTCAAGTGAAAGTGTGTGTAGACATTTACTTTACATGGAGTGAAAGGCTTTTGTTGTGTTGTGGTTACATCATGCACTAGTATAGTTCATGTTATAACACATCTTAGGTGGAGGATATAGCTGAAGGTGAATGACATGCACAAAATCTATTAATCAGATACACAAGTAATAACTGCTGTGTGCAGTAAAGTAAAGATTTACTAGCAGTATTTTCAGGTAAGGAAAAATATAACTTCTGTGGCTACTATTGGTTAAATCATTAATTATTCCATCCAGTATTAACATCCATCTAAGACCTCCTAGATAATCTACAAAAACACCTGCAATACTTGTAGTGGCTGACCTGAAGACAAAAGATGGAAGGAAGTCTTTTTAAACATTGCCCAAGGAAGTCTTAAAACTGCCCTTTTCCATCTCTTTGTAGATAAGTTCTCAAAGATTTTCTTTACGAGTATTACTCTGAATTATACAGTTGATGCTCACTTAACCTTTGTTTGTTCTTCATAAGTACTCCTTTATAAATCATCTAGAAAAGAACTCAGTGAGTAAAAATCGGTTTTTGAACTGATAAATATGGCAGAGTTTTTGTGTTGTTATGGTAAATTAATTTACAGGTGTAACATATTACTTACTGCTTTTCTTAAATGGAATAGCATATTGTTTGTATTTTACAGTCCTGGGGTAATCTCCAGAACAGCAACAAAACTAAATGTTTATAATCTAACCTTTCTATGATAAGTAAGGAAGCAAGGATTTTTAAACATAATAAAGGGGAAAACATATTACATGTTTCAACAGAATATGGCTACATTATCAGCATAATGTTCTTCCTTACTCAACTAACTTTACTCTATGTGTACTTTCTAAGGAGTTACTTTATTCCATGAAGATTTCCACTGGCATGGTTTCAGGGTTTATTAACCATATTTATCATTATAATAACTTTTTCACTTCTATGGATTTAGAGTTTGTTGACTCATATTTGTTATTCAACTAACATTTCCACTGGTATGGTTTCAGAGTTTGTTTACCCATATTTGTTATTCAACTAACATTTCCACTGGTATGGTTTCAGAGTTTGTTTACCCATATTTGTTATTCAACGAACATTTCCACTGGTATGGTTTCAGAGTTTATTAACCCATATTTGTTATTCAACTAACATTTCCACTGGTATGGTTTCAGAGTTTATTAACCCATATTTGTTATTCAACGAACATTTCCACTGGTATGGTTTCAGAGTTTGTTTACCCATATTTGTTATTCAACGAACATTTCCACTGGTATGGTTTCAGAGTTTATTAACCCATATTTGTTATTCAACGAACATTTCCACTGGTATTGTTTCAGAGTTTGTTTACCCATATTTGTTATTCAACTAACATTTCCACTGGTATGGTTTCAGAGTTTGTTTACCCATATTTGTTATTCAACTAACATTTCCACTGGTATGGTTTCAGAGTTTGTTTACCCATATTTGTTATTCAACGAACATTTCCACTGGTATGGTTTCAGAGTTTATTAACCCATATTTGTTATTCAACTAACATTTCGACTGGTATTGTTTCAGAGTTTATTAACCCATATTTGTTATTCAACTAACATTTCCACTGGTATGGTTTCAGAGTTTATTAACCCATATTTGTTATTCAACTAACATTTCCACTGGTATGGTTTCAGAGTTTATTAACCCATATTTGTTATTCAACTAACATTTCGACTGGTATTGTTTCAGAGTTTATTAACCCATATTTGTTATTCAACTAACATTTACACATATATGATTTCAAAGCTAACTATAAATGAAATTAGTTATTTTTATGCACCTGTTTGTTTATTTTCACTGCTATATTATGTATACATTTTTCAGGCACAAGAACAAATAAAATTAGCCAAAGAAACAAAAATAGCAAAAGAAAAAGTAAAAGAGGAGGAGGAGGAGTGGCAGGGTGTAAGTATAATAATGGTAATGAAATTACACCATGTAACAACATCTTTACTGTTTGTTATTCCTGGACAGAAAGTATTACTTCCCAATAGCTTATGCCTAAAGTAAACAGAAATGTCCTATTTTTCTCTTCAAACTTTGCTTTTGTGATCTGGCTAATGAAATTTTCAGATTTACCTATTTTCCAGGTAGATTCAGTGTCAAGGCAATTTGAATTGCCTGTAACCCGAACAAGTGGTGCCTCTTCATTGATAACTGATGCAGAAGCCTCAAAGCTGTGCTGCTACATAATGGGAATAAGTATCCGTCTCTTCCCCTGCCTCATTCAGTGTACCTCAAAGAGGAATACAACAACATCAAGATCTTGCTGGAGGCCTTGAAGTATGATGAGTTTAAAATGGAGACTTTAAAATTGTGGCATGCCTGATGGGTCTCCAAGGAGGCTTTACCAAGTTTTCCTGTTATCTTTGCCTTTGGGAAAACAGGGACACCGCAGCTCACTACAATAGGAAGCACCGACCGCAACGAACCAAATTTTTTGTCGGTAGGCACAATATCAAGTGTGAACCACTAGTGGACCTCCAGAAGGTGTTACCGCCATTGCACATAAAATTGAGTCTTATGAAATGATTTGTCACAGCTCTTGATAAGGAGTCTTACAACTTTCAAGTACCTTCGAGACTTCTTCCCTAAGCTGTCTGAGGCAAAGGTTAGAGCTGGTGTCTTCATTGGACCACAAATAAAGAAGATCCTGGAGTGCACAGAATTCCCCAAGAAGCTCAGTAGGAAGGGAAAAACAGCTTTGGGCACCTTTGTCACAGTGGTTGGAGGTTCTTGGGCAATGACAAGGCCAAAAATTATGTGGAACTGGTTAAGGCTCTAGTGAACAACTTCGACAAAATGGATTGCAGGATGTCCCTGAAAATCCATATCCTTGATGCTCATCTTGATAATTCAAGGAGAACATGGGAGCATACTTAGAGGAGTAAGATGAGCACTTCCATCAAGATGTACTGGTTTTTGAACACCACTAACAAGGAGCGTATAACAAAAACGTGATGAGAGACTATATTTGAAGGTTGCTGCATGGAAGTGATTTACATTGCAGTTGCAACTCTTAAAAAAAAAAAACAATTCACTTCTAAACACTTTTGTTCATTTTTGTATAACTGTAGTATAAATATATGTAAATCTTGATTCATATGTTGTTTTATTCAGACCTCATGTAAATTAAAATGTACAAATTTGCCCATTTTCACATAGAAAATAGGTTAATTTTTAAATTTCATTATCCAGATCACAAAAGCAAAGTTTGAGGGGAATAATGGTCATTTTCCTCTACTTTTACAACATGAGAAATTAAGAAATAACTACCCATACTATCCAAAAACAAAATTTGTATTACATAGTGTAATTTTTATTATTTTTACCTGTTTTATAAATATTAGTAAGTTTAATATTCAGTGTTTAATTTATATTTTGTTGATGTAAACATTTTATCATAAGGTTATATTTTTAACCATTTGTTTGTATAATGTTTTATCTTTCAATTTTCATGCATATAGCAGTGTATCAAAACAATTTGTTTAATTTTGGGTAAAGCTGCTCACCTACAACCTGATAAGAGGTGACCAAGCTAGTCAATGCTGCCATCTTGTGGGCTACTCTCTACTAACAAAAAGTAGGACTTCTTTTATTCCACCCCTGTGCTGAAAGAGTATGCATGTTTGGTGAAATGATTCAAACTGTGACTCATATGTTGCAAATCAAAAATTATAACCAGTAAGCCAAGCCAAACTAACTGTTGAGTTGACAGTCAAAAGGTTTATTTCTTTCAGCGCATAGACACATAATAGTTATCAGCAATTTGCCCACCATGTATATTATCAAGCCTGTGATTTGAACACTGTTAATACACAAATGTGTTGTTGGCCAACTGAGGGACTGACATAAAAGTTTTACTCAGCTTTATTTTTGTTTTAACATAATTTGAAGAGTGATATTTATATATCAAAATATAAAGATATATCCATATTTTAGCCTACTGTAATGGAAGCAAATACAGAGATAACTGGTAAAACACCAGATAAAAATTTATTTTAGATATCTATTATAAACCTAGAGACTTAATTGGTCCTAGAAACTTATAATAGCCTGAGCTGTAAAGGCTTTATACAGATATATATAGATATATAGCTGATATTTTTGTTATTGGTTTGTAAACTGGGCTTTCTTTAAAGCAAGACAACATGATGCCAAAGGATTTATTGGTGAAAGTGTATGAAATGTTCCTTCAAAGAGTGTGTAACATGTCATACAATTACATAGTGTTTTTGATTGCTTCTTGACGATTTTATCTGATTAGGTACCTTTTTCCTGATGTTCTGATCTGAATAAACTCTGGACAGGTTCCAACATCCTGTTCTGTCTCCTGATTCATGTTTTACTGCGGAGGCTTTATGCTGAGAATCATTATATCTTACTGAAATACAAATCCCTGGCCACTTGGGAATGTTCCAAGTTAGCATGTTACCATAGTTTATTAGGATATTCTTGTGCTTCCGTATTGTAAATGTTATCAGTTTTTAGTGATTTCTGTCTCTACCAGAGATGCCACTCCAAAATTGTACAGTGCTTTTTGTAGCTGTTGTACTTTGGTATTTGTTATTTTTCATTTCCATTGTTTTATATGTATGTGATACCACTGGTTATTACTGAACAACCCTGATCATCTGTCCATCTCATTTGCATCATTGTGAACTTTTGGTAATTTCTGTATTGCAAAGGTTTCTATTCAACATCATGTTCACTGTGGTTACATTGAGACTGATTCTTCATGTGCCAGACAGGGCATGCCAATCCCATGTGTTAATTTGCCTGAGTTTGTTTACAAAAAATGAAGTTTTTTGTGGAATTTTGACCAAATTTGGCTAAAAGGTTTGAAAGTCCATTAGGACCAGTTATTAACTTTTTTAGAGAGCTTTTAGTCAGATCTGCATTGAGGAATTGTCTGATTTATATTTGAAGTTAGTTTCTACAAAGAGTAAGATTTGGGGTACAAATTACACAACACGAGTGCCTTTATAGTTTCTTGCTGTCTTTAGTGTAACCAAGACACTTATAATTGAAGCTTATCTTTATTGAAGTGTCTTCTGTCTTACAGAAATTATGTCCCAAGATGCTTGAGATCTGTATGCCTTGCATACAGCACCCTCTGTTACTTGCAGTTCACAAAGAATAACCATTATTTTATAAAATAGTTTCCCTACACTTGTTACAGGTATTTTCTTACTTGGAGCTGTGCCTTCTTCAATATATGTACTGAGGAAGTGGTATTGATCACTATGCTTGTATATTCATTAAGTTGATTGGTTAGATAGCAACCAATTATAAACTATAACATAAGCAAAGCTTTTCTACTATATTATCAGCATGTTCATGGGGTGGTTATCTTACACTACATAGTCAGTAATGGTGTTTTCTCTACTATAACTTTTATGAATTAACTCTAACAAGGGTACTACAACTATCTGAAAATTTATATTTTATTTTTATATTTATATTTATATTTACAAGACTGTCCAGAATAAACATTCCAGAAGATTGGAATGTCTATGATTACAAAAAGTCAGTACTAGAACAAGATGAATATAAATATATCCAAGTATGGGCTATGTCAATGATGCTCTGTGAAGCAAGTGTTACAGGTTTTGCTTTTAACCAGTAAAGAATTGGTGTATAAAGTAGGAACTCTGATATAATTGATATGTTGTTACACCAAAGACAGTATCATAAAGTCATACAAAAAGTTTCCATTTAAATTTTGTGTAACTTTGGTCATTAAAAAAATATTTGAGTTTTTTCTAAGTTACTTAAACTTACAAGATAGCATAAACATCCTAAGAAAACTGAGAAAGTGAATAAAAAAATGTATAAAATGTTAAAAATAATTTCAAATAGTTTAGTAGTTACGAACATAAGTTTGTAGTTACGAACACAAGTTTGTAATTTATTACATATAGAACTTAGACAGTTGGAGGTCTCGCAGAAAAAAGGTCGTTGAGAAGGTAATAAAGAGAGTTGAAGAAATTCGACAAATTGAACTCGACGAGCAGTTGAGACATCAACCAAACAAAACAAAAACTTTCTCCAGGATGATGGAAGAAAGGTAGGTTCTAGAAATTGAGTGTTTCACAAAGTATTCCCTTGAAATAAAATATTATAGAAGCATTTGTGTGAAAAGTTTTTTATAGGTCAGGTGATAAACTTTTCAGACACCCATCTCTAACTCTTTGAATCTGGTGACAGTTTTTTGAAGGTTCTTAGTGATCTCAGTTCCCAACCATTCATAGTTATACATTACCAGTTTTGAGTACATTATGACTTGAATGTTTTCCAAATCTTTTAGAAATGTGTTGTGTTTAAGATTGAAATACTAATGTCTGTTCTCATCATCAGTCACCCTCTTCAGCCTGGTTTTAGACATACGGTAATTAAAAGTAGACGAATCTTTGTTTATGAAATGAAAATGCAAGTCATAGAATAATATGATAAAATGTGTTATGAGCTGATGTTTCAAAATGTCCTGTTTCATTAAAAGTAGAAGTATAACAACTAACAATGCTTCTAAATGTATTGAATTTATAGGTCACTAAAACGAAAGCCTTTGAACTTGGCTATTTACTCAGACCAAGAAGGAGGATACTCAGGTGAGCTTATATCAGATGAAGAAAGACAACAAGATGTGGTTCAGTGTGGCTCCAACAATGAAAACAGTGATAAAGACCAGAGTTGGAAGAGTGAAGTCTTTCATGAAATACGTAATGAGGTAAGTATACAACATAAATCTTTACAACTTAAAAATTAGGAACTATAGCTTTTCCAAAAACAAACAAACAACAACGATGTTTCAAACAATTGGTTCTTTTTTCATTGGAATGAACTCTACAAATAGTAGATTTGTGAAATCCCATTGTTAGACCATTGAAAAGTTTTTCTCTTTTTTTGTGTGTTTACTTTTGTGAAAGTATTATTGATAATACATGTTGCTTTTAATAAAAACTAAAATTGTGTTTACAGTCCTAACTTTATGGCTGTATTCCAGAAATGTATAATCTAACTTGTGCAGTAAAACCTTTAATGTTTTATAAGATATTTATTAACTAGTATTAGCTTTGTTTTCAATTGATGTTGATGATTTTGGAGTTATCTTTAATGTTTATCAGTAGATAACTAAAAACATGCAAGACTTTTATCAGTAATGGTTCCTTTAGCTCCAGCTACCTAGAACATTATAATCTGCTGAGGATGTTTATAATACATTTTTACATTGAATTAGCTTCATGGTGAGATAAAGTGAAGTAATAAAAAACAAAATATGAGTGCTTTAAAGTTATATGTCAAATGTATAAAGTTGTAAGTATTCCATTATTGTTGTTATACAAGGTTGTAAGTATTCTATTTTAAGTGCACTGATTGTAAGTATTACATTATTAGTACATCAGGTTCTAAGTATTACATTATTAGTACATCAGGTTCTAAGTGTTACATTATTAGTATATCAGATCCTTAGTATTATATTATTAGTACATCAGGTTCTAAATATTACATTATTAGTACATCACATTCTAAATGTTACATTATTAGTATATCAGGTTCTAAGTGTTACATTATTAGTATGTCAGGTCCTAAGTATTACATTATTAGTATATAAGGTCCTAAGTATTACATTATTAGTACATCAGGTTCTAAGTGTTACATTAGTATATCAGGTTCTAAGTATTACATTATTAGTGCATCAGGTTCTAAGTGTTACATTATTAGTGCATCAGGTTCTAAGTGTTACATTATTAGTACATCAGGTTCTAAGTGTTACATTATTAGTTTGTCAGGTTCTATGTGTTATATTATTAGTACATCAGGTTCTAAGTGTTACATTATTAGTATATCAGGCTTTGGTGAATCAGCCTGTGTGTGTGTATAACATTAGTAGAAACCAAACACATATACATACAGGACAGTAAGGGATCTGTTATTCCATTTATGCTACTCCATACATAATATTAAACTTGAAAATAAAGTAAAGGGCCAAGAGCTAGCCAATGATTCAAAAGCTTTTCCTTAAACTCTGTTACATTATACCTGCTTCTATCACAACTTAATACAAGCTCCAACAACCATAAATAAAGTTGTCTTAGCTAGAGATAACTTGTACTCTGACAAAATTTGTATTTGTGTCTCATAGTCCGACCATTCTCACCATCAAGTATGTTTAAAGATGATGCATCAACACTGTCAATTCCATTTACAGTCTTAAGTACCTGAACTGTATCTGTTCTAAGTTGTTGTTTACTATAATCCAAGGGAAAACAGTTGTATTTTAGTTAGATTGGTTTGATTGAAGGTGTTTTAGGCTTACACAAGCTATAGGTAAGCTTAAATTTACAACATCAGGCCTGTTAGTGTACCACTACATTATGTTACCAAAATGTATTGGACTTCACATACCCAGCCAGTAATTGACTTGTTTACATCAGTTGATTATGTAAAACCTGTGATAATCTCTTGCCAGATGTTTACAAGAATCACAAATTTGATAGACAACCAGGTTAAGATGATATGAAGAAATGAACTCACAAATCTTCAAAGAAAAAATTTATTGAATAGTGCATTGGTGGTGTGAGTGTGGAAAAACTTCAGTTTACCTACTGGCACTAGAACTTCTTCATATGCTGAAGGAAAAGAACAAATTGTGCAAAAGTGAAATAGCAACCAAAAGTCAATCATTCGTTTGTCTGTATGAACTTTAAAATATCTTGTAAAATGAAGTAATATGGTTGACATTAAGTTCATTACTTAGGACTTCAATGCAGGCCAACACATTGACTGTAAGGAGTGAGTTCCATACATCTGGTTTTCAAAAATTCGAATTTGAGAAATTGAATTGAATCTTGTGATGCCTTGAGCTTATAAGGTGAAGTTAAGCACAACTTAAATCATAATACATCAGATTACTTTGCACAACAAAGTTTTTTGCTTCTTGAACACTGTTGGGTGTTCCTTTTGGCTACTGATCATAAAAATCACATCCAAATTTGCCCATCACGTACCATTTTATTGAAATCTTCAGTTTTGTTATATTTTTTCTTATATTTGTGTCCAAAAGTTTAAGTTTCTGTAAGAAACCTATGAACAATGTTTTGTGCAGTATGGGCATGTCCAGGCATGAGATCAGGCAGTTGGAAGATGTTTTGTGGAAGTATACAGCTCGGGCATGCCTGGGAATTAAATACATTATTGCCAGTAAACTATTAACTGTCTGTTTCTCAGAGTTCCTACGTCATGAAGTAAAACCCAAACTATATTTGTGCATACCCACCAGGTACCTGTTACAATCAGCAAAAACTTTTCAAAAGAATTGTTGTGCAGTGTTATATTTCCTTCTGGATGAACAACAACTTGGAAATTGTTCTGGGCATGACTGTGCCATCTCTTATTGTTCACTGTGGTTGGACAACTTGAAGAATGTTTTGGATGTGAACATTTTGTTTCAAATCAAGTGATTTAAAATCATCATGATACAAATGTAAGTCTCCGAGACAGCTTACAACATGTATAATAATTTCACTGAAAATATATTCTATAACTGGGAATATTGTGATGTATAAAATGCTGTTTTCACCCTACTGATTGAATATTTAATGGAAAAATTGTATCTTTTATCCTACACACATGCCTAGAATATGCTTTAGACAGCTCACTTCTAGTATCTTCTTTGGCCAGTCCAAATTTTAATCCAGCTTAGCTGCTTTGAGAAATTTCCTGTGCAGAAAATGTAATTACACATAAAACTGCACTGCATAAGAAGTTGTATGCTAGCCATGTATGATTTTGTGTGAAGCCAAAAACTTGTAAGCTTTTCTCACTTTAAAAGTCCTTCGGTATTAATTAATTGCCAGTAAATATGCCCAGATTTCTTTTTATGGTTTTGTAGGTTGGAGGGTAATCTTTCATAAATATAATCTTTATTATGCTTATGAGGATGCTAGGTTTTTGGGGCTGGAAATTTTCAAACCTAATTGTAAAACAAGATTTTATATTTTTGCAGGGAACAGTCAAGAGTGCTTTCAGAGTGCTCTGTTTTTGGCTCTGCATCATTTAACATTCACGTAGTGTAAACCTTCTATGACCCATTAGCCTTAATTACATCTGTGGCAGCACTGTAACTTATACCCTTCTAGCCTTCAGTCTGCCCATGGCAGCACTGTGTTTTATACCCTTCTAGCCTTCAGTCTGCCCATGGCAGCACTGTGTTTTATACCATTCTAGTCCTATGTCTGCCCATGGCAGCACTGTGTTTTATACCCTTCTAGCCTTCAGTCTGCCCATGGCAGCACTGTATTTTTAATGAATATTTTCCAAATGTATTGTTGCTGAATATGGCACCATATTTCATCTCCGTGTCAACATGCCACTGTATTAGTAAAATTAGATTGTTCAAATAATGGATGACTAATTCTCTACTGTGTGTAGCTACCACTGAAGTCTTTTACTTGACATTTAATATCTTTGAAAAACAAAGTAGATTTAATTATTTCTATTTACAACAACCATTCAGTAATACTGTATTTCATACTTAAAAGATAATTTGGGTGTTTTATAGTTGAAAAGTACAGACTACAATAAAATAAGTCAGTTGGAGAATTATAACATCTGTTTACTTTCATTTCCTTCAAAGTAAACAAACAACTAAATGTTAAATGTAAATTTAACCCAATTATAAGAAGTGAAGCTATAACCATTAATCTTTATAGTATTTTTAGTCTATCTGGTGTCATGAATAAAGCAGTAAACTTTTAAGGGGCTTAAGAATCCTTTTAAATTAATTTAAGTGTGGGAATAATGTTAAGAAATTATGTTTAATTCATAGATAATTGAAAAGGACTTGAAACTTGTATTATATATACATGACTGTTTTGAAAGGCCTAATTGTTTTTCTCCAAATAATACTTAACTTCTCACACTACAGCTACTACTCAACTGGTAAGATTTCCTTTGCTCATCTAAATATTGGTGTGATTTTTTTTTCACTTGTTCCTGTCTCTTTTTCCTCCATTTAATTACTCAATTCCCTCAGTGGTACCTATGTGATGACACTCTCCACTTATTTCAATGTGCTCTCTATTCTGATACTATATATATGTCAACTTCATTCATATAATACTGTCATTTTTCAAAACAAAATGTTTATTAACAAGTTTCTTTGTCCTATGACAATTGGAGATACTTAAAGCATTCGTTCTTCATGTTACTTAGTTTATTTTTGCAAAAAAAAAAAAAAAAATTCATTTGACAAGCCAGCATAGAGAATGAATTTGGTGTTGTTTCACCAGAGGGCTCTGAAGCTGCATTTGCAGGCAACCCTGGACGTTAGATTTGCTTTCTCCAGCGACTTCCTTCACTTTCTTGGCTTCTCGTGAGGCCTTTTTAGATCAACTGCTTCTGGCTCCTGTTCTATAGTTAGACAATCGAGCATATTCTGTTTTATGTCTTTTCCTGGTTGCTTTTGAGCCTGTTCCTTCCTTGATGACTGAAAAATCTGAGGGTGAATACTCAGACTCTAATTTCAGAAGAAACCAAGGCATACCTTATTATCAGAATCAAGAAATCCATTCTCCCTCTAGCTCAATAGATTTTTCCATCTTGAGATCTTTTTCAACACTTATTTCATTCGCACTTAACTGGTTCTCATCTGGCTTAATGCTATGAAATAGTCTGACTCTTATTCTTGCTTTCTTCTCCATTTCTCTTTCAGGATTGTGGACATCACTCACATCTCTCGTTCCTTTTGAATGAAAGCACATGGTTTCTTCTGTGGTCTCCACATGCCCAATGAATCATGAACAGCAATACACTAAATTCCCCAGTCTCCTTAAGTCTATCTTAAGTGGTGGTTAGATTGAAACAATGCTGTGATAACTGTTCCTCTGCCATTACCTTGTACAAAGATCCATCTCTTCACAGATGCTTTGCCTCAGGGATAGGGTGTGTGTCTCAGTGATCAGGAATTCCAAAGCCTATGGTCAGAGAATAAAGCATCCCTGCACAGCAGTGTTTAAGAACTTTTTGCTGTTCAAAGGGTGATATCTCAAGGACCACACTTATTGAGGAGAAATGTCATGATGCTTTACTCCTACATATCCATGGTGGTGTCTTACATTTTCCAACAAGGGGCACTTGGTCCACATCTCTTTGCTTTCAAACATTGTATCTTCTTTATTGAGTCTACTCTCATCATATCATCCAAGAAGCTTGTCATGTTCTGGGGATGATGAATTTGGTGGCAGATCAACTGTTTCAACCATTCCAGATTCTCTGAACAGAATGACCTATGCATCATAAAATTTTCCATTGGACTTGATCTCAGTTCAGGACATTGATGATTAGAACACTCACCTACCAGCATTTTGGTCTTCATTAACTCACCCTGAGCATTGACAACAGCTGCATTCAGTTTGTAGTGGATGGGGTTGCACCTCTACGTCTTCTTACCTGTTCATTTGTTATCGATAGTCCTAGCTGTGATTTGTTTAACCCCTTGTCGTGTTCTGTTGATAGCATTGGATTGGCAGGCTCAACCCTAATTTCCAATTCTGTTGAGGCAACCATGATTAGACATTGTATACCTAACCATCCTAAAGCTCAAGTTTCATGCAGTCCTTCACACATCATTGGGGTTTAACTTCTAAAGTTGCCATGCATCTGTCTCAGTCTCTATGTATCAGGTCTTCCCTTAAGTAATGTCTAATTTTAGGCTCAGAAAAAGGTAAAGGATTTAAAATGCTTTTAATGTTATTTAATCAATAATGTATGTCACATTATTATTATTAATTACTTCCAGCCAGTGATTCACAAGCTTCTGAATGCAATTTTATAAAACTATTGGGGTTTAGAGGAAAAGAAGGTAGGGAGGGTAGTTTTGACATCTTTATGTGTTCCAAGCTCTTTTCATCAAGATAGTTCTGTAAACTTCAGAACGGATGATAATCATATAGGGCAAGGTCTGGAGAATAAGAAGGATATAGAAGTTTTTCCCAGTATAGCTCTTCAATCTTTGCAGATGTGATCCTTGCTGTATGAGGCAGTGCATTATTTTGGTGTAACACAACACCTTTATGATTGATCGAAGCAGATCTCTTTTCTTTCAGCACAACATTCAAACACTCTAACCACTGACAACAGAAGTCTAATGTAATCGTTACATTGAGTGACAGCAACTCAAAGTAGATTGCATCAAAAATATCCCACCTAATGCTTAACAAGACTTTCCCAGGGCTGAGGTCCATTTTGGGCTGTGCTTTTACCAGTTTATCTGCACTGAGCCATTGTCTGTAGTTCTTAAAATTTTTATAAACTATCCATTTTTCATCTCCAGTCACTAACCTGTCCAAAAAAAATGAGTTACATTCATGTAAGTGAAGAGAAGTGCAAATGTCCATCTTACTCTAAGATTGGCTTCTGTCAAATTATGAGTGACCCATTTTCCAAGTTTTGACACCTTTCAAAGCTGTCACAGATAACAGTGAACTGTTAAATGTGTTGAATTAAGCTTCTGTGCTTGTTTTTCACCTATTAGAGCACAATCTTCATCAAATGCAGCCAGTAGCAAGTCATTATTAAACTCAACAGGATGGCTTGAACCTGGTGCATCACTTAAGCTGTAGTCACCTGATCTGAACTTTTGAAACCACATTCGACATTTTCTTTTGTTGAAAGACTCTGCATCATCAACACCTTGAATATTTTGTGTAGTTTCTGCAGATTGCCTTTTGTAAACTCATAAAGCATTATATGCCTAACGTCCTCCTTAGACACATCCATCTTCATAAGAGTTTATTTGATTAATGATCTCAAGAAATGGAGTTGGGTCAGTTTCTTTTATTTGTCTGAAAATTTATTTACATATCCTACTACATATTTTAGTCATTAGAGTCTTCTATAAAGACAGAAATGATAATACATTGTATTAAATTTTTGGACATTACTTATGGGATGATGTGATAGTTTCATGATTGACATTTATCAATGGAAATAGTATAGATATTGATAGTTGTGTGTTGCAAGGAGGTTAATTCCACTTTGGCCAGAAGTGCCAACCATAACTCATTTTTTTTCTGCCTATTTTTACAAGGGTTTAGCATTTTCCACAGTCATCTTATATAAGATAGCCTTATCAACTACCTTTAGATACTTGAAGAAACTGAAATTATTTGACTCTCCAATTCTCTCTGGCTTCCTCAATTCATTTTAGGTCTTTTGTCCCTAAAGACTATTTCAGTTACCTGAAGGGGATATTAACCATATGAGTATGACCTACTTACATTGTAAGTATGTATGCACCTCTCATGGATGTTCTTTATATAAATGAAACTACTTGATGAAATAATTTTAAATTTGTCTTGCATGATTCTAAGATTATGTAGTTTAGAAAAATAAAACATTTAATATTTTTTTTCTACTATTTATAATAAAATTAATGTTGTATGAATTCAGAATCAGAATAGTTCAAAGGCAATGTGATTTTCATTTAAGAAATGGAAATGCACATATATTTTTTAAATGTTTATAAATTGTTTTGTTATCTTTTTACTCATGTAACAATTTTCACAGGGCAGGGGTCGTCCACAAACTCTTTCACTAATGCTTCCACATGTGAATGATGCCATCTAACTTAGACATTTCCACAAGTCAAACTACATTAAGTTAATTGTATACAACCATAAAATTTTCAAGTATGCATTTGTAAACACATATATTACATAACTAATTAAAATATAAACCTAAAACCAATTCAACTATTTAGATAATACGTATAAATTGTGAAAAAATTGCCAAAAACTAGGTACACCTCAAGAAAACATTGGACTTAGCTTCTTTTCTGTCTCATACTACAAATCCATACACTGGTTGAGGTTTCTTCAGGCTATAACTGAATAGTGCAAAATCACCTCTTTTTACTGGTTGTAAGCACATCATTCAATTTCAAACTATCACCTAGTATCACAGCTTTGGCTTTACAAGTGGACATGGCTGTCCTTAAGCTTAGAAATATTAGAATGTAAAAACACATCATCAAGAAATTCTTGGAAAATTTCCAAGCACTAAAGAAAAACAGGTGGAACGTCAGTATGACCTTGTATACCAACAGTCTTTAGTCTGTTCTCACAGTATTATATATAGTCGCTCGTAAAGTTTAGAATTGTAACCACAGTGGATCATTTGACAACAAATCCTGTAGTTTTATTTGGTGTTTTAAATGTTTCCTTTTGAAAAAAAAAGGAGTAAAATTTAGATAATATAAATTTTAAGAAAGTTATAATGTATTTGATATTATCAAGCGGTTTAATTTAATTTTGAATGTAACTCAGTAAACATATACAGAAGGGGTTTAAAAATGGCTGTATTGACATAGAGTTAAAGTGGTATTTTACACTATTTCTTGACATCCGTTTGTGCCCTTAGCCTCATGTACCATGTGACTCCTTTCCCTTAAAGTTTATTTTTTGTTGCTGATGGCCTTTGGATGTCACCATCAGAGTTGTTTGTGTTGCGTGTGCCCAGGATACTTTACAATTCTACCTACATCCTCCTGTACCCAGACAGGTCCTTCTCACCTAAGATACTGATAGTCAGGAAAGGTGATAAAACCATTTCCCTCATTCATCTGACTTCTATTTTTCACCTCTATGACTGATTGGATCCAAGTTGTTTGTTATATCCAGTGAGAACCTTGAAGTGCCATGTTGCTTACAGTTACACAGTTTGAGGTACTAGACAAGGAATTTTTATTTATTGTGATCCTTTAGTTTCCTGGGATTTATTCCTGATTAACTTGAAGAGGTGGTTACAAAAATTAATCCATATCAGTTATTCTGGTTATTTTGAAGACTTCTGTCAGTCACATATCATTAGGTTCGTCACATTTCTATGTGCTTAGTAGCCTGGTTGAATTGCCAGCTGGATGATGATGTGTGGACCTCGTTCAGTACTTTTATGTCACACTATATGCATGATCTGGAAGTATCTTCTCCTTGAGTTTTTTCAACTAGCCCTTGTAGCTATCTTATTCTCATCCACAAGATTATAAAGAGGGGAGTATTTTCATTACTTTCAGGGAACCTTACCTCTTTTCACAGGATACCACTCTATGGCAAGTATTGCTAAGTTGTAATGTGCTTTTATCAAACCAAATCTGCACTAGTAAACATTTACATGATTTTTTTCATGTAGGTTGTAACAGGCTTTGTAGAAGTGAGCTGTTCCATTTGACCATTTAGAAGCACACCAGATGGTGTTACTGTATTATGCTGTTTTCAGTTTTTGAGGAGCAAAATGTTTATTTGATAGAATGTACCATACCCATGTTTGTGTGACAACTAAAATCTGGAGTAAAATGTACAAAAAGTATTAACAGTTTTAGTTTACTTTTTTATGTTTTTCAGAAATATGAACAAAATGGAATGAATAGCCAGTGTTTTAAACATAACAGAGATGATTATTTTAATAATGAAACATCCAATGCAACATATATGCAGTTGCAAGAAGAAAATATTTTATGCAGTGGAGTTGAAAATTCAGAAAGTAGCAAAGCATTTTGTTCTGCTGAAACAGGAGATAGCGACAGTGGTTCCTTTGTTATCACGAATTCTGTAAAGGACAGTCACGCCAAATGTAATGTGTTTGGTAATGTTAGCCCAGACAATAGCAATGTTGTGGAGAAATGTCCTTCAGAACACAACACAGAATGTGCTGATGATAGTTTGGAATTCACAACAGGAACAGAACTGCTGGAGGAATTCAGTTCAAGTCAACTGGTCACAAGGAATGATCAACATAAGGTAAGGGTTAAGTTCTATGTATTCAGCCAAGGTGAAACCTAACTGTACCAATAAGTGCAAGAGTTCACTTGAGAAGAAAAGGGGAGTTAAAATGTTAAATATTCCAATATTATGTTTATTTTCTGTCTCATTATGATATATATTACTTTTAGGTAGTTTTTCATTTGTTGTCGTGTAATTTGAGTGTCTGAAAACAAAAAAATTATTTTATAGATGTTTA
Source organism: Carcinoscorpius rotundicauda (assembly GCA_011833715.1). NCBI lineage: Eukaryota > Metazoa > Arthropoda > Merostomata > Xiphosura > Limulidae > Carcinoscorpius > Carcinoscorpius rotundicauda. The sequence goes on from CM022393.1 coordinate 8,196,120, forward strand.
GTCCAGTATAAAATATCTTTAAAAATATGGAGGCTATTAACTTTAAAAAAATGACCTTTAGCAAGGACTATTCAAAACATTGTACTTTTCTAAATGATAACTATATCCTCTTAATCAGTGATGTCAAGAAAACCCACTTGTAGAGAAATATATATGTAAAACGCTTATTTGGGTTCAATTCACTCCTCTACATAAAAAACTTTCTCAATCCAAATGAGTCATTTTTACACACACACACACATATATATATATATGTGTGTCTATATACATAAAGGCAATTTTAGTCAAGGTTACATCACAAAAAATTACTTTAATCAACCATATTAGCAAATATAGGTTTTTTTTAACTTGTAAACAAACTACACATGAAATATATATATATATGTGTGTCCTCTCAAGAATCTCATTAAAACTCTGTGTTTATAGCTTTTTGTGTACTAAGTTATTAGATTATGTTTTCTACAAGAAGTTTTTATTTTTTATATGTATATTTCATGTGTAGTTTGTTTTCAAGTTTAAAAAAACCTATATTTGCTAATATGGTTGATTAAAGTAATTTTTTGTGATGTAACCTTGACTAAAATTGCCTCTATGTATATAGACATGCATATCTTTTCTGAACACATTAAGATTGTGTATCATACTTGTTGTAATGAACTCTGCTGTCTTCCTGATGGAGTCCCGGTTTCAAGTCCTGATTAGGGCAGTTTACTTTTCTGTTATTCCTTATCAATACAGTACACATATGTATGAAGTCAAAACATACTATAAAAATAGCGTGAGGCTTTAAAATGAAACATTTCTTGTATCAGTAGCAGTTAAATCTGAATGTAGTTCAGTGTACCTAGCGATAACCAGAAAGAACAAAGGTGCTACCTACAGTGAGACTTCATTTAATATTCAAACTTGAAAATAGATGTACAAGGAAAATTCGTACAATCTGATACAATTACAAAATACATTTAAAGACGTTCTTAGTGAAATTGTCGTGTTAGATAATACCAGATATACTATTAACATTCAAATGATATTTTGATTACACAGACACAAAAGTAAGTTTGTATTTTCACTTTATTGGTATTACATACACTTGAATAATGTATCATGCAAAACATATTTAATATCTCTTGTATTATCTGTTGCAAAAACAGAGTTAATAGTAGTTTGTAAATGTATATTAATCACTTTCTAAACATGTAATGTGTTAAACAACAGTGTGACAGTATTGAATTGAATCTTCATCTCTGGCTGAGAAAAGACAGTGGAGTTAAAGACTTTGGATTCAAAATGAAGGAAAGTGACACCTCATTTACAGTCGAGTCAGTGGATCCTGGTATGTTGAAAAACTAGTTTTCTAAACTCACATTTTGTATTATTTTTTCAAATGTTTTCTTTCTAAAGTACTTGTTTAAAAATAACCAAGAATTAAAGACTATTTAATTTATTTGTTCAATAACAATAAAAAAACAAGTGTTAAAAAACAGTGACTTAAATATAGATTCAAGCTAGTTCTGCCTTATCTGTGAATCTTACAATATACAACACATTCAGTTTTCAACACACAACATTTAAATAAATTTAACTTGTAAATTTAAATACAGATTCAAGTTAGTTCTGCCTTATCTGTGAATCTTACAAAATACAACACATCCAGTTTTCAATGCATAACATTTAAATAAATTTATCATGTAAATTTATTGTACTTCTGCCATCACACAGATAAGAATTTTTGTTTGTTTTTTTGTATAAGATAGCAAAACAATACTGTCTTCTTTTTACTGTAGTAGTTTTTGTTGTGTGTGTTAGACAATATAATATGTATGTAAACAGTGAGAAAAATAGTTACTGCACTGTTTAATATTCTTAGAAACTGTTTTAATTCATATTTTGTTAACTTTGTATTCCTTTTTGTAAAATTGTTTGACTAAAGGAATCTAACATAGATCGTGTTTTAGGATATCATATGGAAGTAAGATGTATATGTAATTTGTTTGTATTCCATCTGAAAGTCTTAATGTTTTATTTACTGTTTGGTAGGAAGTGCAAGTGACCTTGCTGGCTTAAGAGTGGGAGACGAAGTGTGGGCTATTAATGGAGAGAAAACTAAAGGAAGAGCCCACTCATCACTAGTATTTGCTATAAAACAATCCATATATACAGGCTTGCTGGAACTTGCTGTTTGGCGACAATTTTCTACTGAGAAAGGTAGGGGTACAAACTCCCATTTAAACATGTTTTGAATGTAACAGTTTGAAATGTTCATGAGAGTGCTGAAAAGTTAGCTTAACTAACATTCATGAACAAAATATAATGTGAAATTATTGACTGGGATATTGGAAATGAGTTGTTTTTCTCATTTTTCTGATGCAAAAATCAACAAGTCAAATAGTTATTTCTTGTATGTCAAATATTGGTTGGTCAGACACATGTTTTTCGTATGTCAAAAGTTGACAGGTCAGTTAGTTGCTTGTATCTTACAAACTCATTATTCAGTTTTTTTATTCTTGTCAGATATTGAAATATTAAACAATTACTTCTTGTATGTCACAAACTAATGGCTCACACTGTTGGTTTGTCACAGTTGGACAGGTCAGGTCGGTGTAAACTATCAAGTTGAACTATTTTGTCTTATAAATGTTTCAAACTGACAAGTATAATGCTCAGGATATAACATTATCTATTCAAAACTTTAGTTTTGGTACTTAAGTAATTAGAGTATTTGTCTAAAAAAGTAACAGTTGCCTTAACAACGAGGTTCATTATACTGGTGCTCAGTTAGTCATTGTCTCACCACTGAAGGTTTATGAGCATATTTGTGGTCGTATCTTTTGGATAACTATGTTGTGTGGTGGCCTAAAGATGCATGAGTGAGTGAATGGATGTAATACTCGTATAGTATGATAGTCCTGGATTCACACTTTAGTTAGGACAGATTTATTAATACTTTTATTTTTGACACCTTCAAGAAAACTGTGTTATTTACATTTTACGGGTCAAACTGCCATTTCTTATATATTTTTCAATCTGAGATAAGGTTAGTTCATTCCATGCTTCTCAACTAGGTGAATGGTTTACCCAGGTGTTAATAATTTTAGAATTAGGGTGATTGATAATGATGGGTGAATTGCAGGTTGAATGAGTATTATCAAATGTACAACATATTCAAGAACTAATAATTTGGTAGTCTTTATTTATTGTAGTTGTAGTTTGATAAATACATTTATTTGTTGTTTGTTTTACGTTGTATTCATTCTAGTTATAGTTTGATAAATACATTTATTTGTTGTTTATTTAATGTTGTATTCATTCTAGTTGTAGTATTTTATGTATATTTAAATTATCATAAGCCATCTAGAAGTTCTAAACCTGGGAAAAAAAAGGTTATTCATAAAAATACCTTGTTGTTTATACAATCTTTAAAATCTTGGAAAACATACAACAAAGTTAAGGTATTTACTTGGAAAAGGATAATTTTGCTTTGTTTATCAAGATTTTCTTCACACAATTTGTAGCTTTTATATGCATTTTTTTATAGTGAGGTACTTATCTTCTTCCTCTTAGGTTAAAATATTTCATACTAACTTAAAAAATAATATTTATAACTAGACCTCTGAAGTGGAATGTCAGCAAAATAATATTTATAACTAGACCTCTGAAGTGGAATGTCAGCAAAATAATATTTAGAACTAGACCTCTGAAGTGGAATGTCAGCAAAATAATATTTAGAACTAGACCTTTGAAGTGTAATGTCAGCAAAATAATATTTAGAACGAGACCTTTGAAGTGTAATGTCAGCAAAATAATATTTAGAACGAGACCTTTGAAGTGGAATGTCAGCAAAATAATATTTAGAACTAGACCTTTGAAGTGGAATGTCAGCAAAATAATATTTAGAACTTGATCTCTGAAGTGGAATGTCAGCCATCTCAAGTAAAAAATCTTCATCTTATTTATTGATTCCACAACATTCTAACTGTCACACATTATTCAAATGGTTGTATGAATTATGATATAATACACTTTTATGAAATAAATTGTTTTAATATTGATATTATGTGTATCATCTTAAATTTTTATCTTTAGTGATACACAGTCTGTGATAATGATTATTTGAAAACTCTGTACTTATTTTGCACTTTCAGAGAGAGAGAAGGAGATAATTGGTGTTTCAGAGACGAAGCTGAGCACAAATGGAGAGTATTCATTCAATGAAAACACTGATACAATTGATAACAAAGAAGAAGAAATGAATTCTAATAATTCTTTCTCTGAGTTTGAAAATAAAACTCTTAGAACTGGTATTTCTGATTCCAGGGAGCCAGATATTAAAACTAAAACATCTTTTTATGAAACTCAGAGTGTTTCCAAAGTCTCGGGAACAAAAAGTTGTGTTAATGAACAGAGAACAGTAAAGAAACCACCCCCTGTACCTAAGAAACCAAAACACGTTGTGTTACGGAAAAACAGCAGCACGATAGAGCAGACTGAAGTGGAGGAGAACGTGGATTATCCAAGAAATGAAAACTCCTGTGTGCAAAAAGAAACATTTATTAATGATTTAAAACAATTAAACATTGAAGTTGTTACTTCATTTACCTCTGAAGCAAGCATCGAGCTGGGTGCTTCTGTGGATTGTAAGACCAGTGACCACCAGCAGTCAGAAGATGTGACACAGCCTCAACCTCTAGGAACTTGTGACACAAAGTGGACAGCAGAAAGTGTTAAGTGTGAATTACTTCAAGATCAACAACTCAGTAATAAAGTGCCTTCAATAAGCATTATGAAAGAACTACAGAGCTTAGACTCCAATGGCAAAATGGAAAATACAACGAAGGTATCAAGTGAAAAACCTTTCCATGAAAATAACAGATATTTGGATAAGCCATTCAGCATTGAGACAGTAAAACAACAAGTAAGAGTTGTAATTTTAAAAAAAATTGTTATAATAGTTATTTTGTTGTTATTGTAGTTTCAACAATGAAATGCATTTTTGTAGTTCAGTTTATTGTTTCGGAAAGTAGCTAAATTACAGCTGTCTACAAGTTCTCTTATCGTTTACCTCTACTTTCTGACTCTTCTTTCCCAAAAGGCTTAACGTGATGCATTTGTCTCTTTTCGTGTGATATGGTAACACTTGGTGTGTCTTATGCTTCTGTTTTTGGGAACTCGGTGGCCATACTTGGATTGCCTCTACTATGTGTAAACCTACAAGGTGCTCGGATCTTCACAATTTGGTCCTCTGATGTACATCACTTATAATAGTTTCCTTTTAAATTCACCAGGAAGTTGCAAATAGACTGTATTTCATGAAATGTACCTGTTTTTTTTATTATGATTATAGTATTTTATTAAAGCTATTTTTTTTTATTGCCAGTATAATATAAACTGTAAGTTTGTTCTCATATGAAAATATGATAAGTATGAGTGGAAATATTGATACATACAGCAGAATAAGTAAGGGAACTTGTTATTGATGGTGAAATAGAAAACAAAAATGCTAATGAATACACAGACATCAAACCTAGTAAATTATCATCAGACAATGGTTTTGAAAAAATCTAAAGCCAGAAACATTAAAAACTACATGAAATTTTAAAGTGACTATGTATATTTCTCCTAAGGGACACAGTTTTGTACTAAAACTAGTAATTTGATTGTGAATAAATCATAAAATATGCAGTGAATAAATCAAATATAAATTTTTCATAAGCCATCAAATTTCCATCGTTACTAGGAATACAAAATGTTTGGTCATGAAAGACAGCTAAGCTGATATTTTATCAAAATAACAAGTGAATGTACTGGCCTGTATGTCTTTCATAAGAAATTAATATGGTTATATCTTAATATGTATTTGTTTAAACAAGACAAACAGTTTTGAAAAACTGCATAATCAAAGAGAATTTAATTAAATCGACAATATTTTAAGAAAATACTGTAGTATGAACTGAATATTATAAGATCATAGATCTTACAGTAAGATCGGTTATGGATACGTGTTAAACAGAATTTGACTGGGTATTAATATCAACATTTCTTTAGTCAGATATCAGTAACTTGTACTGAATAAAATCTGTATCACATAACAACACTAAAACTCAAAAATTTCCAAAATAAATATTTAACTAGTTGTTTAAACTGCAGATGTCAAACCAGACTTATCGTTTTTATACTATGATTTCTCTTGGTTTGGGTTCTATTAAAGTTTTGTATAATCCTGGTATAAGAATTATCTTGAAAATTAGATGATACAGTTACAGGGTAAAGCTGATGAAAGGGATGGCCTGCCAGTATACAATCCAGTGAAAGAAGAATTAGGGCTAAGTATCGTATATCAGTGTGATGATCCACCAGGTGTGCACACCTCTAGTACTACAATACTCCAAGAAGATCTAACTCAGGAGGATACTTCCATTGTTAATGGAAGAAACATAGAATCTGAACTGCTCTCAGGGGGTGAAGCTGAAGCTACCTTCAACCAGGAAGAAGACATGAAAGAAACATTTAATCTAAGCAATGAAGTACCAGCGTCACCTGGTGACATAACAGAGCAAATGGAAAAATTTGTTCTGGATCAGTTAGAACAAGATGACCTGGAACTCAGAAATGTTAGTATTAGTGTTATAGCAAGAACTTGTTTATTGACTAAATATTTAAACTGTACTGCATTTTATGTGTTTCAGTTCCTAAACTGATGTCTCTTCTTTCAGTTGACTGATTAAAATAAGTAAATCGTGGAAATTTCTCTATTATATCATGCTTATATTATTATTTTACATTACATTAATTACTTTGGCTTTATTTATGCAAAATAATTGATGTGTAAGAAAAAACATAGAACTTAAAATATCCACAGTTGAAACATTATGATTAGAGCGTAAGACATTTGTCGAACTTTTGGTGCAGCACAAAGAAGGTAAGTTGAATTGAGGTTCAGCATTATAACAGAAATCCTGATTGACTGCATTTTATTCTCAGCTGTAATCAGTTTATAGTGATTATGGGATTTTGTTGTATATTAACATTACAGTCTTACAGAGCACATGTATCTCTTTCTTTTGTTGTATATTAACATTACAGTCTAACAGAGCACATGTATCTCTTTCTTTTGTTGTATATTAACATTACAGTCTAACAGAGCACATGTATCTCTTTCTTCCTGGTGACTGTATTATTTTATACTAATGCACTAATTCTTTTGGGGGATGAAGACATTTTTCTGGAGATATATGAGAAAATTTCCAGAAATGTAAAGAGAAAATAACCCTCTTATCTCAAACTGTAGAGCAATCTTGGTGAGCTACCAAGATATTCCATAGAAATTGATGTTGACTGATTAATGACTTCTCTTGAATTGTTTATTCTGATTTACCTTTTCACTTCTTCACTTTTTGGCAACAAATTATATGTATTAGAGGTACACCACTGCCCTAAAGGTGTGACTAGGGGTCTAATGGATAAAATAGTGTTTTGCAAACAAAAAAGAAATGTATTTTATTAACCCCTTCTGTGATTTTCCAGAAGATAACAAGGGTACCCTCCATGATGTGGATGAACTGTGTTTTGTCATATGCTTTAATTATTTACTTAAATATATTCAAATGTATTCACTTATTATCATGGATTGCAATCAGTGTTTGTTAGATGGCATTGAAAATGCTTTTTATGCTGATCTCTATAAGATTTATTCTGAATTATGTATTATAAACACTTTTTTACCATAGTTTCATTTCAGTAATATATGTCACGTATATAAGTACATGTACCTGTCGAGTATGTTTTGTGCTGAAGTACAACAACAGTAGATAAAAGAAAACTTTGTGTCTGATTTCATGCATTACCTCCTTTCACATAAGAAACTATTCTCTTTCACTGCTGTCCTCTATATGCAAAATAATTAAAACTATCACTTCTAATTTGACATCACTTGTGTTCTAATATTCAGTTTGTCCTTCATCAAGTGTTTTATTACTTTTTTACATCTGTTCATTTTTCAACAAGTTTTTCTGTATTTTACAATAGTTATATTTGTAACTGGTGTTATACCAAAATGGATCTTTTTTTATATTTCTACCTGGTTTCAGAACTTATTTTATTACAAAAGCTTTATTCTTTCTTTCAACACAGTTCTGTTTTGTTATTCATTTTGCATTATGAATTCTTCATTACTATATATTCCATTAGTACCTTCACACAGGCTTCATTTAAAGATGCTTTACTTTGGAGACTGATCGTCCTTTGAATTGAGTTTCATTAGGCCTTACCTTGAGTTTATGGGCCTGCACATTTGAAATACAGTCTGCCAACTTTGGAAAAGCAAGACTTAATATTCTTAAGGTTTTAACAAGACTTTACACTGTTATGACTTTTCTATACTTTCACTATTAAAATTATTTTCTGTCTTTATTTGAGTTCCATAACATAAGTTTCTTTAGTTAATACTCATAGTTAAGTTTAGATTAGCCATTAGTCTTGGTTTATTTTTTCCTACTATACCCTTCACTTACCATTCTCTTTGTTATTTTAGGATTACTTGTCATTCATCGTACTAGTATATCATTAATTTCTTCCATATATCACATCTTATATATATAGGTTATTGTTTACTACACGCTTCCTTAACATCATACTTATGTTGTAAACATTTTCTGTTCATATTTCATGATATTTATTGTGCACTGAAGCATCACAAGTGTTTTTTTTTTTCAGTTTACCTGTATTTCTAGTTCAGGGTAAACTCTCTCTCAACACAGGCTCAATCATATATATGCAAAAATGGCTGGTTTGGGTTGAGAAAATATTTCACATACACGAGCGAACAACATTTTGATCTTCTTCGGTCACCGTCAGGTTCACGTGTGAATACATATTTAAAAAAATGACAAATGTTAGTTAAAAGATGTAGTATTTAAATGTACTTAGTTTTCTAAAGGAAAAACAGAAAATTCAAAATTCCCAAAAAAGGAAAATATGTGTGTGAACTTCATTGATCATCTTACTTTAAAACAAACATTGTTTCACCATACTTTGTACACATCCAGTTTTTTCACCATCATGTCTAACTCCAAAATACAAGATTACAGCATCTTTTAAGGTGTAGAATTATCATTAAAGATGAAATGGTTACAAACTGTTATGTTGTTTTTGTTTTACCCTGTATGGAAAAAGTACTGTTGTAAACTTGGGTTTTTTGGATAACTACCACAGTATGACTGTGTCATATAGTGCACATGGATTAGGTTTACTGTAGCCATACTTTAGTGTAATATGCTTTACCACAGATAAACTACAGTATGATATAGTGGGACCGTAACGTGGTACATGTGGACTATAGTATATTACTGTCATACTGTAGTGCTTTACAAAGTATTGTATTTCACTATACTTTACTACAAATATACTGTGGTATATTCTCATACTTTTTTTCTATATAAGGATAAGATCTGAAATCTTCACTGCATGTTTTAGTCAAGTTTTTTATCAGTATTAAAACTTGAATTACTGTATTTATCTGGAAAACAACTTGTTAATTACCAAACAATACAAACACAGAAAAAAGGTTTGTGAAAAACTGTAGTAAATGGAACAAACTATCAGACAATTTGAAAATTGATAAATTAGTTTTGACACATTCATACATCCTTTTCAGTCTAATTCTTTTCTGTCAGGAAAATTGGTTAAAAATGAACATGTGAGCCTGGAACATTGAATTCTTTTAATGATATAGTTCAGGAAACTAGCTTGAAATGACCTTTGTAAGCGTAGAAATTAAGCAGGTTTGTGAGCAACTTTTATTGATTATACAGTTATCTGCTTTGTATAAAATTATTGTTGATTTACAATTGATCTGATGATCAGAATTTCTTGTATTAACAAAATTAGAGTTGTTTATTTTCTATATTAAATGTTCTCTTTATGTTAGAAACTTATGTGGAGAAAACATATCTTTTAGACTGTGATACCAAGTAATTTATCTTATGTTGTCCTGTGTGGAAATATTCAGTATTTTAACGTTTTTATCAGTAAGATTAGTTTTCATGCAGATGTGTTGTTTCTTCTTAGTTATCATATGCATCAAAAACTAGTTTAAAATATTTGTTTGTATTATTTAAATGAATTCCCATGAAAAGTAGACACTGTTTTATAAAAAACAAAAAATTAATACATTAACTTAAGTGTTTTTACTTCATACATGTAATATGATATGTATATCAGGTCAACAGCCTTCCTCTGGACTGTACAATAAGTGGCTTTATCATTTCAGGAAATATATAAACTTTAGTTGGTTAGTTATAACTTGTTTGTAAATGTAATATATTTTTATTTTTTGAACTTAAGATTGCAGCTTCTATTAACTTTTAAAGTCTTGAAATTTCTTTAATCATTTATCACATAGAATGTGCTCTTGCAGTGGTTCTCAAACTTTGTTGGATAGTGCCCCATCTTCCCTCTTATCTGTGGTACTTAGTGTCATCATCTTTACCCACACATACGCACATTAACTATTTAAAACAATCCAGTGTGTCATTCTCACTAAATATTAAAAATTATAGTTTAAATACATTAAAATGTAAAGTAATGTATATTTCATTTTGGACACTTCTCATCTGTTACTGAGAAGGGTGTACCCATTTATTAGAGCACAGCTCAACAAACATGTTTAGAAGTATACCATGATGCACATTTTATATGAGTTACTGATTACCTGTTAATGATGGTTTATTGAAGTTGGTCAGTGTCATCCAGAAATGTTATAAATCTCTCACAACATTATTTCAATGGGGACGTCATCCAGTAATGTGTGAGCTACAAAAGGTACCAGTTGCACACACAAGTGTTTCACTTTATACTGGCGTACAGAGAAGTTTGTTGTAGTTTGTAAACCTTCTCTCCATCCCAGGATACATATCATGCACCTCTTTGAGGAGTACCCTACCAGTTTGAGAACAACTGTACGATTATACTTAATTTGGAAATAATAACAGTTATTTCAGTTTCAAAAATATCAAACATTTATTCTTGAAAACATACATACCAAAAATTAGATGGACTAATGTTTAATGTACAGATTTCTGTTTTTCTTTCAAGATTTTAAACAGTGCAGCAGTAGAGCCACGAGACCAGCTTGAATTAGATGTTCAGGAGTTTGACAGCTTACTTCTTGATGAGATAGATATATCACCTTGTTCTGTAGAACCGCCAAAAGAGAAGCCTCCTCCTCCGCCAATTGACTCTGAACTGTTGGATACTGACATCCATGTGAGTTTAGTAATTCACAAATGTAGAACTCAAAACACTATGAATATATTAGATGGTTCGAGAGAGATAAAGCTTTTGTATGAATACATACACATCTAACACCAATAATAATTAATTAAAGTACAATTATGGGGCTGGATTGAAAGAACAATTTTGAAAAGTTTAATATCCCTGAATCTGATTTACTAACTAACTCATTAGCCACAGCAGTATTACCACAATAACGTGAATTCCACAAAATTAAGAAGTTTTGTTTATTCTGACATCTTACCTCTTCTAACAAAATAACTTTTGAATAGCTCTGCCCTCTGTTGGCACAAATTTTCAATGCATGCAGCAGCTCTCCACCAATAGAATTGTGACACCACTTCTTTCATAACCAATAAACACAATTCACGATGGTCCTCACAAAGCTTAATACTTCTCTGAAAGCATACAGTAAGATCTGTAAGAGTCCATCTTCTAAAATAAAACTTAGTTCAGTGAGGTAACTTGATGAGGTGAGCTGGTCTTCACTCCTGTATCGACAACAATACATTATTACAGGTGGTGGTGATAATTCATCGTGACAACTTTTACAGAGTGTAGTCTTTGCTTCATTGCTTCTAATAAACTTAGCAATGAAGAGCACAGCTAATAAACACCTTGTTACGACATTTCTGTCAAAATTTTCAATATCATGGCACAACAAAATGTTTTACAATTCAGAACAATTGCACAAGTCAAAAACAATTAGTTACCTTTTTATGAGACATTTACATTTTCTCTATTTATGTTTGTAAGTTCAATACATGCTACAGATAAAACATACGATCTGTTATAATCATCCTACAGATGCAAAATATGTAACTCCAACTGGATATCATGTGAGAGATATAAATATCTGAGATATGCTAGTGGATTAGCATTTCTTGAAGCTAGTTTCACTTCATAAGATCATATCTGAACTGTTTTTTGCAGTTACTGTTGTAACTTTTATCTTTGAAAATAATTCACAGTATAGTCCATTTAACCATAACAAGCTTATCTCTTTCCTAATATTTCTACAACTTGTAGGCCTAAATTTTTAAATAACAATCAAATGGAAATACGTCACTAATGTGCAAAAATATATAATAACATAGCAGTATGAACTTACTGTTGAGGTTTCAAAGCTAGTTAAATTTACAGCAAAATATCTAGTGCTGATACAAATACTTCATGTAACTGAAGTGACTACTCACTGCTGTCTGTAACAACTGAATACAGAACAGACTAACTAACTCACATTCACTCAAGGCAGAACACTGATTCTCCATATCTGTAACATATTTTCATCTCTAAATACTCCTTGGTTTCAGATTTAGAACTTTATGGGTGTGGAACATAAACTTACACAGTCTTAATGTTATGCATTTTCTAGCTAACATTTAAATTAAAATATTGGAATTATGCAGGTAGTGGAAACATCATTGTAAAATCATTTAACAGTGTGTTGAGCCACAACAGTTGCAAACAGTGTGGCCTGTATGCATTGTGGCATATAGTCCAGCAGCATCTGGAACTCTGCAGGAGGAATGCAACACCACACTTACACAAGGAAGTCAACTCATACTTGGGTGATGTCAGTGGAAAACACTTTCTTGGACACCTTTCCAGAACATCCCAAACATGCTTAATTGTATTAAGATCATCTGGTGACAAAGAAGGCCACAAAATAGATAATATCAGTGTCCCTGCTCTTGGAGTCATGGGCGACTACCCGTGCTCTGTGGACGGATGCATTGTCATCTTGGAAGACACCTCTACCGTGTGAGACAGAAATGTTGTAACATGGACAAAGATGATCACTTAGTACCACTGAGTAACAACTGGCATTGATTTTGTCTTCTAGGAGTGTGAGTGCATCCATACCATGCTAGGAAAATCTGCCCTGCACCATTATGGAACCACCATGACCCTTCACTGTTGGAACCAAACACTCATGGCTGTAGAGTTCTTTAGGCAAGCACCACACATGAAATTGTACCTTTCTTTATAACATGGTGAAAGATAATTTATCTAACCATAAGACATTTCTTCACTGCTCGGGAGTTCATAGCCACTGCATGTGCACCTGTACATTGCCAAATGTGATGAGCAGATTGTGCACGGTAATTCATCTGTGGAGTTCTCAGGAGACTATTTTTAAGGAAACTGGCTGCTTTTGATCAGTTGGTTTGTGGTTGTTCATCTGTAGTTCAAATTAATGCACAGGCATCACCTCAGACAACATTTCTCATGAAACTTTGGCAGTTTGAGCTGTCTTTTTTTAACAAAGCTCCTGCCAAACATGCCCCAAGAATAACCCATCATTCAAAATCACTGAGGTTTCCTCTTGCAGCCATGATTACAGGCAGTCAGGCCTGTCCAGCATTTTTGTACATTATCCAATGCATGCTGGGATGTTTGCTTAACTAATGGATGATCCACATCTGTTTGATAACTTCTGCATTGCATATACATTCATGTGAAAAAATTAGGACAACTTATGAAAGCCTATGTATTTTTATAACATTTTTGGATATATAGCTATTTAATCTCAATTTTAATAGCACTGAGAGATTATAGGAATACAACTAAACAATTAAAACTGAAGAAAAGACTTTTCAAGATCTTCTGTAAAATGTAATTCTACAAAAATGCATATTCGAACTAAGGAAAAAGTTAGGACACCCTACCCCCTAACAGCCCGTGTTACCCCCTTTGGCTGAAATAACTGCAGTGAGACACTTCTTGTAGCCATCTACCAGTCTCTGGCATCTGTCTGAAGAAAGTTTGCTCCACTCCTCAATCCAGAATTCTGTCAGCTGTAAGATTTTTGAGGGGTTTCTTACATGTACAGCCCATTTCAAGTCACCCCACAGCATCTCAATGGGATTAAGATCTGGGCTTTGACTCGGCCATTTCAGAACTCTCCGTTTCTTAGTTTTCAGCCAGTTCTTGGTGGATTTACTGGTATGTTTTGGGTCATTGCCATGTTGTAGGGTCCAGTTTCACTTCAGCTTTAATTTTCTTACAGGTGGTCTCACATGATCTCAGAGCACCCTCTGATACACAATAGATTTCATGGTGGATTCTATGATTGTGAGCTGTCCAGGCCATACTGCAGCAAAGCAGCCCCAAACCATGACACTTCCACCTCCATGCTTCACAGTTGGTGTGAGGTTCTTTTCCTGGAATGCTGTATTTGGTTTACACCAAACATGTCCTCTGTTCTGGTGTCCACATAATTCAATTTTGGACTCATCTGTCCAAGGAACATTATTCCAGAAGTCCTGGTCTTTGTCTACATTATCTCTGGCAAACTTCAGTCTGGCCTTGATGTTTCTCTTAGAGAGCATAGATTTCCTCCTTGCACACCTCCCATGCAAGTTAAACTTGTACAGTCTCTTTCTGATTGTAGAGGCATGCACTTTCACATCAACAGTAGCCAGAGCCTGCTTTTGGTCCCATGATGACATTTTAGGGTTTTTGGAGACCTCTTTCAGCATCTTACAGTCTGCTCTCAGGGTTAATTTGCTTGGATGACCAGACCTGGGCATGTTGACTGTTGTTTTGAAAGCTCTCTACTTGTTGACTATTTTCTGGACAGTGGAATGGCTGATTTCAAACTTTTATGAGATCTTTTTAAATCTCATAACAGACTCATAAGCTGCTACAATTTTTTTTCTGAAGACCTCAGACAGCTCTTTTGCTCTCACCATGGTGCTCACTCTCACTTTAACAGTCAGGAGCACACCAAACTAAATGTCTGAGGTTTAAATAGGGCAAGCATCATTCACAATGCTGAGTAATGATTTTCTAATCACGTGCATCTGGTGTGATACACCTGTGTGTGAGTTGAGCCATTTTATTTGAGTATAAATGTGGGGTTGTCCTAACTATTTCCTCAGTTCAAATATGCTTTTTTGAAGAATTACATTTTACAGAAGATCTTGAAAAGTCTTTTCTTCAGTTTAAATTGTTTAGTTATATTACTTTAATCTCTCAATATTGTTACAATTGAGATTACATATCCATTCATCCAAAATTGCTGCATATATACACAGGCTTTCATAGGGTGTCCTAATTTTTTCACATGACCGTACTTGTTGTTCTTTATTTATCCAGGTGTTTCCATTTTTTGTACATTACCTGTATTGAGTACACATTTTTGTATTGTTACATGCCAAAGATACACATTAGTGCATTGTTACTATTATGTACCAAGTATGCACTTTCTGATTGGTCAGTGTCATTACATGTGAAAGATACACACTGATTTATTAATGTTATTGTTATATACTAAGTACACACTATATAAATGCATGGTAGTTTTTCTTAGCATTCATTCTTACAAATAATTTTGAAATAAAAATAGTCATATAATAAATTAATTTTAGAAAACATAGAATATGAAATGATTGACTGCTGTTGTAATAACATTATACTGGACAGTTTCAATCAATCGATTCCACTATATTTTTATCTTTGGTTGTCTAAACTATGGTTTTATGTCTTTGCTCAGAGTTAAAAGTAATCCTTTTGTCATTTTGTGTTGAAAACTGAGAAACGTGAACAGAAGGTTAAGTGAATGTTTTTATTTGTTATTTTTCTGATTTAGAAAAATTCCTAACAGAAAGATAAGTGTTTACTGGTTTTAGTAATGACAGTAAAAATATTTAAAATTTAACTATTTGTTCAACAAAAGTTTGGAATGTAAAGTGCACATTGATTTGAAAAGAAACAACGAAGCTCTAAGATCAGTCGTAATTTTTATTCAGAAAAATTAATGTATGAATAACCTCCTAATTTCTGTATATTTGTTCATAACTGTATATGAAATCCCATTTATAAACTCTATAATTTTACAAAGAAATGTAAAATTAAGTCTCAGAAATTGGGAATAAAAATTCATTTTGTTCATTGGAAACATTGTATCCTGTTTGGACATATGCTGAATGTGGTAGCAAAAAGGACTATAGAATAATTTTCCAAAAACGTTACATTTCAGGAAGGGCCATATACAAAGCTTAGGAATGATGATACTAAAAGTGTCAAGAAAGAACTGTTAAAAAGGAGGTCAGACTTCTTAGGTATCAATCCGTCAGATGTTCAGTGTGAATTTGGTAAGTGGTTGATTCATTAAGCCTCGCATATTATGAATAAGTTGTAATGTGTTGAATGAAGTCCAGTATTCTTCCTCTTTGAATCTGTCAAAAGCTATATTTTTAATTTTAACATGCATATTGTTATTTGTCCACAGAGAGGTTTGATATTATGTAATGAAGACAAGCATGATATTTGGAACTTTCTCAATAGTTTTAGAAAACAAGCAGCATGAAATGCAAGTTAGATTATTATTACCTGCTGTGTAAATGTGTTTTCTTTGTTTCACGCCCAGCATGGCCAAGCGTGTTAAGGCGTGCAACTCGTAATCTTAGGGTCGCGGGTTCACATTCCTATCACGCCAAACATGCTCTTCCTTTCTGTCGTGGGAGTATTATAATGTGACAGTCAATCCCACTATTCGTTGGTAAAAGAGTAGCTCAAGAATTAGCATTGGGTGGTTATAACTAACTGCCTTCCCTCTGGTCTTACACTGCTAAATTAGGGATGGCTAGCACAAATAGCCATTGAGTAGCTTTGTGTAAAATTCAAAAAACAAACCTTTGTTTCACATATAAATCTAGGACAGTTTTATTGATTAAATAAATTTTACTCTCATGATAATTATTCTTTTTTCTTTTCCATAATGGTACCTTTAGGATCAAATTGACTTAAGGACAAATTTATTTTATGATTCCAGATGATACTCTTATCCAGCCACCTCCAAACATCGAAGACATTCTTATTTCTGAAAGACAGTTACAGAGGCAGCTGGCGTGTCAATCTGAACCCAACAAAAACTCTGTGAAAACTGAAGAACTTCTCATTAGAAAACAGGAAACAGATAGTGAATCAGAGCATTACATTGGTTGTAATCAAAATGAAGAAATTGCTCAAGTGAAAAGGGAGATTATTAGTAATTTGGAACAACAGCAAGAAATTGACCATAAGGATAGGATTGTTAAAGGTAGTTTTTAAGAACATTTAGTAACCTTATATAAATATAATGTTTATGTTAAGCTTCACATATGTTTGGGACATTTTAGACTGGTTATCTACTTTGAGCCTTTTCTATTTTCCTTATAGTACAATCAACTCCTTTCAGTGACGTCTTTCATTGTATCTGCAATGAGTTGCTAATTTCACTGTGTATCAAAGAATATGATTTTGTTGTCCTAAGAAAGAATTTGTTGTTCTAGAGAAACTTTCATGCAATAAGAAATAATTATATCTTATTATTCTTCATTCATATAGTGAGTTATACTGAATGAGATCCAATGTGACTTATAACTAGCAACTCTATGTTGAGACAGGATGGAAACTGTATAGGAAACTGTTGAGAAGGATGTCAGTTGCTTTGTAATATCTTTCACAAAAAACCTTTTTTTTTTATCAGATAATCAAACTGTAGATGCCGAATGTGAAGAATATTTTGTGAAAGGATATGATGTTGATGAAAAACTAGAAGAAGAAAGGAAGAGTATGTTGGAAGGAGAATCTGATATGGTTGATCAACAGATGGGATGGGAAGAGGAACAACCTTATAAAACAGTGAATACTGTACAAGAGGTACACTGATATGCATAATTTGTCGGACATTATAATTACGTAACTGAGAACCAGTTTCTAATTAAATATTAATGTTGACATTTGTCACAAATTATTTATTTTTCTCATTACCTCTTGTCCAGTCATCTTATTAGTAACCAATTTAATTTGAGCAATAAAGATAACCAACACACATAGGAAAAACTGAATTGAAATTTAGTGCTTAGCGTTAAAATGAAAAATAATTACATGAAATCTTTTTTATTAACTCTTTCTTATGGTTCTTATCACATTTAACTTTTAACTTGTGGAAAAACTGTTGATTCAATTTTTTTTTACTAAGAAATAACTAACCAAACTCACAAGATTGTGAATTGAATTTCATTTGTATTAATTTTATACATACTCAATTACTATTACTTTAGGTGTGTTAGAACTAATCGGGTGTTGTCTAATTATATAAAATGTGTTATAAACACTTCTGATGGTTCAGATCCACTTCAGGCATCTTTTGTATTACTGATGATGTAGAACTGCTTTATTTGTCTTAGGACTAATTTAGGTATATTAGAATTACATTCAAACATCTGGTCATTTGGTGCTGTTCCAGATGTTGACTGTTTCATTTCTCTGTGTAATATTTAAATATGTAATTAGTTTTTAACAGTTTCAAATCAAGTTCATAAATTCCATTTCTACTTTTGAACATCTTTTCTCCACTTATACTGTATGCACAAGTTTCAACTCTTCCCTGGCTTTGATATTCACATGAGACATTGGGATATTGTCACTTGCAGCTTGTAATAATTTCTCAGTTGACAGTATGACTGTTAGAATGTTTTTTCATTTGTTTCTTCTTATTATTGAAAAATTTCTTATTTGATGAAGTTTACTGTTGATTATTAGGCTGCACATATTTTTTTAACTGTACATTTTTTAATCGTTGAAGTTTTGAGGAATAAAACGTGGATGTCAGTTTTTCTCCTGGTTACCTGCACTGGTAATGCATTTGCAATTTGACTTGACATCTGTCATAGCTATTGTCACTACTACAGCTGATTTACTCACCATGTCTATCTGGTCAGGAAGTAATGGCTCTAATCATAGGTATTTAGCGACTTTTTGCAGTTTTCTCACCTTGTGATTGTCTTCACATATCATGCGAGTATTTGCCTGAATACATCCATCAGGTTTTGGACATCCTACCCTCTTCATGGCTAAGCACCACAATCACATGTTGTTTTGAGGAATGTGTGCCAGCTTCCATCAGCATTTGTAAACTTAATCAGCCAGGTTTGTTTTTGGGATCTTTTGGGTCAAGATGTCTTTTTGCCTTGTCTTTGTTTGTCTACATTGTTTTTGCATGATTTGCACATGGAACCTTTCCTAGGCAAGGAGATTTTAGTGGAAATTTCTGACTCTTTGGAGCCTAGAGTTGAGACTGCTCATTTGCATACCTCTTTTTCCATCATGGCCTTCTTTTTATCCAAACTCCCTTCTATACCTGTTTCTGTGTCTCACCTTCCTTCTCCTTTTTCCTTGCTGATTCCAGCTGCTAGTATTCCTGAGGTTTGCCATCATTCATTTGGATGCTGTCTTTAGGACTGTCAGTGATCTCTATGACCAGGTTTTTCAGGTTTGCCCACATTTGAAAGCCATGCACCCTATGGTTCTGAAGTTTGTTTAAGAGGATATAGTCTTTCTTTTTTATTTTCCCCTTCCTTTGTCTCTGCATCCAATTTCTTTCCCTCCTACTCAGAAGCCCATTGCTGATCAGCATCTTTCAAAAGTGGCTCAGCCTTACTTCTCAAGGCTTCCATGAAGCAGGGAAATTCATATTGTCTGGATTTTCTCTCCAGACAGGACTGGTGCCATAACATTAATCTGTTGGGTCTGAACTGCTTCTTTGTACTTCCATGTCTCATCGTGGAGTTCTACCTTACCCTTCATTGGGTTTTCACTCCTGGTTGGTAGATGACAAAAGTCATTGTGTCAAATGCATACCTACACATTCCCATTTTCTTTGCATCCAGGCATTATATTTGATTTGATCATCAGGGGTATGCATTTCAGCTCTAGCCTTTTCCATTCAGACTTTCCTTAATTACCTACAATCTTTGTAAAATGTTCTGGGTGTTTACCCAACTTTTTCCTCACCAGGGTCTTTGTTTCCATCATTATATAAATGACTTGCTACTTTTAGCTTCCTTACAGGCAGACTCTACTCTTCATATCCGGTTTCTCCTCAGAGAAGTGGTTTTAGTTGCTTGGTTGGTGAAAGTGAAGTATTTCTTCATCTAGTTCTTTTTGAAGTGTTGTTTAATTCCCTACATAGTCAGGCCCAACCTTAACCCCTTCAATTAAAAGCTACAGGGTTTATAGTTTACAGACCTTTCTCCTTCTCGCACTGTGCAAGATGTGTTTCTCTGTTTAGATGATATGGGCCTCATTGGGTTTTGTTAGGCCAGTGGAGCCTCATTCAGGATCCTATGGATGCTCCCTTTTCCTTTCTCCTTCCTTACAGACCAAATTTGCTTGGTGGCTGGATTGACACAATACAGCTATTTGTGTTTCTCTTCCTTGACTGAAATATCTCCATTTTGCTGGGATGCTTATGTGTAACATTAGGCAGGCTGAGCATTTGGTTTAGCTTGGTCGTTAGAGCTTCATCTAATACCACCTGTTACACTGTTATTTATTTTAAGTGAAGATGCAGTTGGTGAATAGAGCACACAGGCACTAACTTGAGGCTTTACAGTTAAAGCAAAGAATTCTGAGGCTAAGATTCCAAAAATATTTATTAACTTTTTCACATACTTAATGGTTACATCCAACATACATATTTTCAAATAGATTAACCTTTTTACTTTAATTAACACTTTTACTAAATATTCATTTAACTCTATACTACTTAATACGATAACCCGTTCTTAGAAATAATGACATTAGAATACCTATAGAGAGTTCAGGTGAGAAACAGTTGTCTCATTACAGCAGTGGACTTATTGAAGCAGTGTAGAGAACTTGCGTGGAAGCAACTTCTTTTGTTACGGGAGAGTTCACTTTTTGGCTGTTACATGAAGTTTTATTCAACTTTTCCTTAGTATCCTCATGATCTGTCAAATAGTATGCACAATGATCCCCAAGTAGTTCCAATGCTTAATTGGTCAATTCTGTTATGATCGTGGGCAACAACTGACAACAAAAACAACTCCGATTATCCATTAATCATAACTAGAGATGGTGAGTCATCAGACTCTTCTCTTGTATCTATACTCACAAGCTTAATATCGATATTTGATCAAAGTGCCAGCTTGCTTCCTTTTCAGGCAGTTTTAAGCTTGAAAATCATAAATCATCTACAGCTTCAGCCCATACTTGTGGCATCTTCAAGCTGTCAGAGATTTTTTCCACTTCAGTTTAATTAATGCAGCATCCATAGCATGCATAACCCTTTTACTGACCTTAATAGCATCAGCTTGTTACAGTCTTAAACATACAGCAGAAATTTTCTTAACATGTTTCTCTTGAGTCATCATCTTTATGTAATCATTTTTCATATACTTCTGTACCCATGCTTCACTTTATCACTGTATCACACTTTTCCTTATTACATACAATAATCTGAGGTAATTAAAATATCTGGTTATGCCTCACTTGGGAGGTTTCAAGGTGATGGACTCTCTCCGAGTTCCATCGCAATATTAACCTCCTGGATTTCCTTGCCACTCATCATGTTTTGGTTCATTTAATTCCTGGCCTTCAGGACTGGTCTGTGATGGTACATACTGATTATTTAAAAGTGATCTTGTACATCTTCAGACACAGGAACACTCAGTTGAGAGACCTCTGCTTTTGGACATTGGACCTTCTGTACTGGGCCCACAGAGATCAAATTATCTTTTTATTGTTTGGCTTGTCATGCTCTGGGTGCCCTGTATCTTGTGGATGATTTATCACTTCATGACAGGATTCTTCCTACAGTGTGATCGTTAAGTCTGTGGATGTTTTGAAGACTCTGTATCCATTGGGGTGTTCCAGTGCTTGGATGCCTTTGCTATTAATTGAAGTTCTCAGCGCTCATGGTTTTAGTCTGTTCCACATCCTTTGGCTGAAGCAGTGTATGCGTTCAGTAAGAATTAGTAAGGTTTATACCTGTATGCCAACACTCTCATTTGTCTGATTTTCTGGGACATTTCCATCATTCAAACCACTTTGTGTCAAGTTCTATTTCTGGTTCCATATTGGTCAGCTCAGCAGTGATTGCTGCTTTGTGCAAACTACTGGTGTTATCTCATTCCCCTTTTTCCCTCCATCATCCTTTGTCATCCCAAATTTGGTATGTATTTTCTGTTGATTCTCTCCATCAGGCTTTTGTCTGGTTCCTGGCCTAGCAACCAGACTTTTAGAGCATGTGGTATCTGGTTTCCGATTTGATACACCCTTCCTCCATATAACAAAGTATAACAAAGAAACTGGTACACATACTGTCATTAGTCCATACTTTATGGTCATCCTCCATTCCACCTGACCCTTCCCTACATCACTTCTTCTATAATCTGGCTTTTGCTCCCTTCCACTGTGGGTTCATATGACCCAAAGAGCTGCATGTTTTGTTTTACTTATTATGCCCCTATCTTCACTTCACCAGTCATGTCTCACTTGATCCACTTCCTCTTCCTCTTTGTCCTGCATTTCTCCCAGATTGGAATTTCAGTCTCAACCTTCATGTTCTTTTGAACCCTTTATATTAATTCTTTTTAGAAATGCATTTCCTCTAATTGATTGAATGCAGACATCATCATCGTTCAGATGTGTTCACTCTTGATATCCACCACATCTTATTTTACAGTTCCTTTGTGGTCCTTTTCCCCAGTTCTTCTTTTCTGCCTATCTTTGTGACCATTCCAATTCTAGTTGCTTCCTCTGTCTATTCAAAGCTCTGCTGTTATGTAAGGTGCACTGGTTCCTTCCCAGTAATTTCTCTCATTACCTTTCCAGGTTGAATTCTTTGTTGATTTGTCTGGGCTTATTCTGTTTCTTTTCTTGATGATTGTGGTCTTTTCTGTGTATATTCCCATTAAATCCATCACCTCACCATGTCCACAGCTCCTTATTTCTGTCATGCATTGAAGAACATCATTAGTGCTGGTATATGGGCAACTCCTTTACTGCTCTCTATGTGTACTAGAGCCATTTCTTCTTCTGCAGAGTTTAATCTTCCTCCTGTCACAATGTTGAACTCCACAATATCTCTTTGAGAGGTTATGTGCTTCTCTTTTTTCTTCATTTCCTTTGTACTTTATCTAAAGAGAATCATTTTCTCACTGGACTTTCCTCCAACTCGTTGGGGATAAGATATATTGAAAGTCAACGTTTTCCTACACAGAAAATGTATTTCTGTTAACAGCTTACCACCTCTCTCACTTTCCATCCCACTTCCAATGTTGGTTTCCTATGTGCAATCTTAAAGTGATTACATAAAAGAGAGGACACTGTTGATGACAGAAGTTATGTTATACTCCTTTTGGTGGAGGATTGCCAGACAGTTGTATGCAGATGTCTTATGGCTATGCAGGAGGATAGGTAGGAATATCAAGGTAAGTTACAAGCAAAAATTTGCTTTTTTAGAGGGAGTACAAGTTGAGAAAAGCAATTTATGGTTAGAAGTAAGTGTCTATTGGAAATATGTTGTCAACGTAGGTAAATGTTAAAGTTTGTGTAGTACAATAAATACTTTACATAACAACTTAATATTAAAATAAGTACTGTATTTAAAAGTTCTTGTTACTGTGATAAGTAATCTTTCTAAGTTTTTCATATTACAACAAATGTCTTATTTAGCTATTGTTAATACAAACAGTAATGTAGCAGAAATTTTACTAAAGCCAAGATAAATTTCCTTAATTTGCTTTAGTGATTTTATCTGTGAATGTTGTTCTGTTTTTAAGTGTTATAAACTAATAGCTTATGATATTCTTGTGAAAGCTTTGGGTCTCTCTGTTACTTGATGTTCACATATTCTATATGATGACTAAAGTTTTCGAGAGAGAGATTTATTTTGAAGAACAGTGTTTCAAACTCAGTTTTGTTATTTCAAGGTTCAGCAACCTTACTACAGAACTGATGATGTAGGAGCTACTGCTTCATCTGTAAGTTGTGGTAAGTTGTACATATTTCACTTCTTTAACATTTTGTTTATATCAATTACTATTTATGGAGAAATGGGACAATTATTTGGAAGGGAAGAATTTCACTAACTGTTTGTGAGAACAGTTTGCTATCATCTTAGCTTAGATTTTGGTGTTTTTTGGAAGATTTAAACATTTTTAGTTCACTAACTGTCTGTGACATGGCCTAGTGCATTAAGGAATGCTCTTCGTAATCTGAGGATCGCGGGTGCTCCCCCGAGTCGCGCCAAACATGCTCGCCCTCCCAGCCGTGGGGGTGTTATAATGTGACTGTCAATCCCACCATTCATTGGTAAAAGAATAGCCCAAGAGTTGGCAGTGGGTGGTGATGACTAGCTGTCTTCCCTCTTGTCTTACACTGCTAAATTAGGGACGGCTAGCACAGATAGCCCTCAAGTAGCTTTGTGCAAAATTCCAAAAAACAAACAAACAAACTGTCTGTGAGAACAGTTTGTTATCATCTAAACTTATATTTTGGTGCTTTTTGGAAGATTTAACCATTTTTAGTCATCTATTACTTTTATTTGTTTATATAAAGTGTGTTTATAAAGAAAAATTCAAGTTTAGCATGAAATATCCTGCAACAGTATGGTTGGAAGTAAAACTGAATAGAGGTGTTAAGGATATTACACAAATGCGAGTGCTACAGTTACCTATTGCCATTAAGGTTGCTACTGTGATTTATTTCACATATTTCATTCCCCATGGGTATAAATAGACCTATCATTCGGTTAAAATGAAACCAATGAGTATGTACTCAGTTAACTAATGAAATGTATGTGTAAAATACCAAGACATCTCTCAGGCAGTACTGTAGAGTGTATAACAGCTAAGTAAGATCTTGTTTTCGTGTAGTTGTGCTCATTTTGAGGACTGAGAATAAAATTATTTACAGTTTTCAAAGTAACTTGTCATTAGTAACATTTGTAACATTGTAATCTCCATGCACCTATTTGCTGCCAGAAATGAAAGAAAGAGACTCACATATCTTCTCTTTTACCTCCTATAAAGCTCTTGGAAGAACATTTACTTTTTCTGATCCTTTATCTAACTTTAATACTTCAATTTTTTAACTTATGATCAAGGGATTAATGTATACATAATTCAGATCAGTTTTACTATTACCTATAGAATACTAAAAGTCAGAAACATTTTTGATACCTTCTCCTGTAAAACAGAAAAGAAGAAATATCTGTAATCACATTATTGTTCAAAAATAATCCTGCTATGAGAATGCTTTAAGGGCCAAATTCCCATTTCAACATTTTGTGTACCTATAATGTACTTGCTGTTAGGTTTAATATTATTGGCTATTTCCTGTAAGTTCTCATGGATTTCAAGATTTTTTTTTTATCTTCCAGTCCATCCATCAATTTCATTCCTTTAATCCTCCCTCTGCAGGAAGATCCAAGTGTGCTTGTTATAACATTTTATATTCAAAATTTAAACTACTTTATTATTAGTATTAGTGAACAAATGTGGTATCAAAATATAACCGATAAACCAAATTTTTAATGTTATGTAACTTTTAAGATCTTAATTTTAAAAGGAAGTATTTAAGTAAATCCTTGATCTACTTTTATATGAAAATCACAACATTTGTTCTCTATTTCTCACCCATTCTTTAATTTATTTTACCACCAGTTTCTAAAGCATGGAATTTAATGTAAATTAATTATTATAATATAGACATTACTAAGGTAAAGTATGATTTTTACATCTTTCATCCTTCATTTCTTATGGAGATATAACCTAGAAATTCAGCCCCACTTGCCATGCTCATCTGTCATATTCTTTTTTCACAAATTGTCAGTAATTTTCTCTGACAAAATGATGTACAATATTATGTTGTTTTTACTACAGAATATCATCTGTTTCATCTTCTGGTTGAATATTTTTCTTTTGCTGTTCATTTCGACAAACTTAAAGTAAGATTGAATCCCTGTTATGTCACATTTAAAAAGTTAGTTAAATTATGATAGTTATAGTACATTGTATGCTTTGTGCATGTTATTATTCTGTGTTTTCAGGTACATTCTTTAAATAAATAAAATATATTTAATATACTACTACTGTCACTACAAAACAAAAGTAGGCTTAACTTTCATTGGCAACCAACAACACAAAAAGTAAAGTTGAATGTGAGTACTATATTTCCTGTTTATCACGTACAGTTTTTAGTTAATGTTATCAAAGCAACTAAAATGTAAAAAATAGGAACTTTTATGGGGGAAATTAAGTGGTGTAATGAAAATGATGACAATTCTTTACAAGGTCTGGTAATGAATAGCTCAAGTTACATTATTCAATACAGTAACCATCTTAACTATGTATTGCATTCTCAAAGTGATTTACAACTTGTGTGTCAGGATTATCATTTAGACACAGTTCAAAGTGCAATCAAACACTAGAGTTATTTAGAAACAGATTTAAACCATTGAAAGCTTTAAGCTATTTAGAAGATAACCTTTAGTTTCCAGTCACAATTTGCAGTCATTGTAGAATGAAGAAAAAGTGTAATTTTTATTTATGTTTTCTGGTGGTTGTAAGGTTAGTTAAATTGGTCATGCACATTTTGAGTTAGGGTTAAAAAATAACATGAGATATTATGCTTAAGTGCACAAAAGTTAGATGTTTATTTAGGCAGTTTTAGAAATTACATAAATGAAATTTGAAAATTTTCATTTAAAGAAAGATAATTTTGACCTTAACATGAAACTCACTTTGTATTCAAAGTAGTAAACAGTCTGATTTCATATATTCATGTACAAATGTTTAGTAAAAAATATTTCATTCTCTCAGTAGGAGCTCAGCCAATTTAACCAACAAAGTGTGACCTCTTTGTACTCATTTAAAATATTTATAGATTTAATACTTCTAACTTCCAGTATAGTGTATATATATCTCCACAAAATATGATAGTCTTTCAATCCATGATGATGAGAAAACCCACTTGTAGAGAAAAGTATATATTTAAAAATGGCTGGTATGGGTATTAACACTTTTACTAATAAAGCAGAGAACAATGTTTCAAGCTTCCTAGGTCATATTCAGGTTAACAAAGAGAGTTTGCAACTGAACTTTGCCAGGCACATGTCTTATGGATGAGAGTATAAACTGTGACTTTGTTAATTTGGTTTCTTAATACGTTGAGTTTTTGTTTTGTTTCATGCCTTGAGTCCCAGTGAATGTATATTCTAATATGAATGATTTTTCTGTGGATTTCTGTTTTGAGTTGTGTATCAGTTCTTGCGATCGTGAGGTTGAGAAATGCTATTTCGTTAGGTATTTTTTCCTGTTCACAGGTGAACTTGATGTCACAAAACTCACCTGATAACATTAATGATGAAATGACAATATAAAACAACACTTCATCAACATCAACAAATTTCCTCCAAAAACCATTAAAAATATTATGCAGACACATCTAGACCAACAACACAATCAGCAACGAACAAATGATAATAAATCCCAAGATACATCAAACTACAAAACCTTGCACTGCTGCATACCACATGTTCGCAACATCAGTGAAAAAATAACCAATATTTGGCAAAAACTTATAACAAAACACAACATTCTAGTAAACACCAGATTTATTCAAAAACCAGGTACAAAACTAAAGTTCACACTGTGTAAAAGCTATATTAACAAACTCAAATACAATACAACAACTGCCATGACTTCTGTATTGTAAAAAAGGAAATCAGATTCAAATAACAAAAAAAACACCTTCACAAGTTTCTGAACACTGCAAATCAAATAAACACAACATAACCAAAGAAAATTTCCACATATGAACTGGGAAGCAAATTTAAGCAAATGCAAAATCAAAGAAACCCTCCTTATACAACAACTAAAACCAAAATTAAACTAATATAAAGGAACACCTATACAAATTAATAACCTAACATCTAAATGCAATGCCCCCTACATTCCCATACCCACTTATATTCTCGTTCCTCAAACATGTGTCCAGCAATGGTCAGTTACAAACTTTTTCTTTGTTAACCTGAAGATGACCTATGAAGCTCAAAACGTTATTCTCTTCTTTATAAATAAAATACCATTATATACCAGCTGTTCTGAGATACATTTTTATTTCAAGTTGGTTTCTCATCATTGAGAAGTACTTTTAATAAACTAAAGGATTTTTTCCTGTATTTATTGAGTAGTGGTTTTGAGTAGTTCCTGTGCAAAGTGATTTTCATGTTAAGATTAAAACTACTTTTTCTCATTTCAAAAATCTGAATTTTGTTTTAGTGTAATTTCAAAAACCTTATATTTTATCTGTTATTTTTTCTACCGTATCTCAGCATAGGATTGGTCAGTTTGACTGATGTTGTAGTCACCAAAAAATATCTAAATTATCCTTTTCTTCTTTCTAAAATAACTTCAAACTGTAACATGAAACCACATCTGTTTATCCTAAGTAGCTCTAGGTTCATATTTGTATACATCTATTTGTAATTAAATTTTATTGTTTGATTGTCTTTTTGAACAGTGTTTAAACTACAGAGTGCACAGAAAGTCACTGTGCACTTATATATTTATTAACAGACAAAACTGCACAGCGACTTTCCGAACACCCTGTATTATCTGCGTCATTATGAGTTGTGAATCGCATTAAACTATCAAATTACTTAACCTCCATGCCTCATGAAATATTTCTATTATATTATTAAAATTCATTTCTCCCTAATCTAATATTAACTAACCTAAAATGATCCGTGTTTGCACACATTATTTCTTTTATAATAATAAATAGAGAATAAACACAAAAAACAAGAAATAAATTAATCACACAGTCTTCTTCTTTATACTGTTGATTGTCAAGCACATGTAAGGCTATTCTTTTAAACTAAAGGTAGTAATGCACAAAATAATTTTTATTAAATTAAATAATTCGACAAAGAACATAGACTAATAGCATGCAAAGAATTAGAAAGATTCTCCTAACTCAGAGGTTTTGTGGTTTTCTAATTTTGTAACAAGAGCTGTTACAGGCTCATCTAAGCTAGTCTTTAAGACAAAGAACATAGACTAATAGCATGCAAAGAATTAGAAAGATTCTCCTAACTCAGAGGTTTTGTGGCTTTCTAATTTTGTAACAAGAGCTGTTACAAGCTCATCTAAGCTAGTCTTTAAGTTTTTCATGCATATATTGCTTGTTCTCTGAGTGAAATTGACTGTGTGTTCAAAATATAATGTTATACAATACATCATTAGATTGATAAAAACTTTGACTCTCTCTAGTTATAGGTATTATATAATTAAATGTAAAAGAGGACAATTAACAAATCCTGAAAGAAAGGATGTGACAGATGGGTGTCATAGGAGGGATCTAATATTCTTTTTGATAGCTCTGTAGATAAACAAAATTGAAGGCTATGAAAAATATGGTTTGTCTGAGCAATGATGATTTTATTTTGAGTAATTAACTTTTAATTTCATACTTTTTCAAGAAATGGTGGATAAAATAGAGAAGACAATATGTTTATAGAAAATGTAACAAGTGTTTATACCAGATAAAATTCAGGCATTTTTTAAGTATTGTTTTATGAAATTTGGAACTTAAAACATATATATATACTGTTAAAATATGGATTATTATTAACTGTGGTTTTATGCTGTACTAATTTGTATAACATAAAATATAGTTTAATAAAATTTTGAATATAAGACAAAACTTTCTGTCATGAGTCGGAAAGGATACTTAGGGCAAAAGAGTTAATTGAAAGCATTCAGTTTTTTGCATAAAAAAGGCTGTAGTGTTTACCAAACATTTGCCAAATTTCGTAAAGACACACATATCATATTAAATGTTATAGTATGGATACCTTTTTTATTACTTGGGTAGTTAAAATGTTGGCATAATGTATCAACTCTGTATGGAAAAAGTTAAGCTTTTAACATTTATTTCTGATTTTCTCTTTCATGGGTTTAGTAAACCAGTTAGGTTTGGTCTTCCATGTTATCCTTTTCCTGAAAATTTTCCCAAACCTGTCCCACTTAACCTTTTAATTTGCTACTCAAACTCACTAATGGTTATCTTGTCTCATGTCTTCTAAACTGACTTTTTGAAAGCTAGGAAGAAATTTTGTATGTTTTTTATCTCAACATTTAGCAGAATATCAAATATGATTACAGAACGATTGCTATTCTCAGATGTTTCCCACTTCAACCTTGCTACGATATTCTCATTAGTGGTTAAGATTAAATCTAAAATCTCATCTTTTCCACTTGGGTCTCTGACTGTTTGGTGGAAAAAACCATCTTGTATCACCTGATGAAATCTTTCTCCCTCACTGTTTGACTCCTTACATTTGAAAGCTAACATATAAAGGTGATAGCAGAAGCATAAAAAGTTGGAATTTACTCAGTTAATGATACTGAAAATGTGTTTTTATTGACATATACTGAATTTACTCCATAGGAGTAGACTTTAGTACTTGATGAGACTGTATTTCACTAAAATTTATCACTTAGCAAATGAAAACTTGTTTTGAATTTGTCATAAAGATACGTCCAAAACCACCTCATGTGAAAGTTTCTGGATTGAGCTTACTTTTAATATTCAACAAATTGCAGTATAAAGACACTCTTTTCTTCTGAGGGATGTGTTAATGAGGAAAATTTTGATTTGCTTTTTATAACACATTTTAATGATATCGTGAGTTCAACATTTATTTATAAATATAACTGTTTAATTTTAAATAGTAATTTTATTGCTAATTATGGAATTTTTAGTTTGCTGTAGTGTTTTATTTATGTATTAGGTTTGTTTAATGGACTTGACAGTCAAAGGAGAGGAATGTATTACAGGCTTTGTTTGTAATATTTTTAGATGTTTTGTTTGATAGAGGGAGTTTTAAAATGATATGATGATATATGATACCAAGAAGTTAACTGAGTTTGAGCTTGGCATGACATAATTAATACACAGTATCTCATATTTTCTAAAGTACTGGGAAGATATAATATAAATATAC
Source organism: Carcinoscorpius rotundicauda (assembly GCA_011833715.1). NCBI lineage: Eukaryota > Metazoa > Arthropoda > Merostomata > Xiphosura > Limulidae > Carcinoscorpius > Carcinoscorpius rotundicauda. The sequence goes on from CM022393.1 coordinate 8,227,219, forward strand.
TATTCAAAAAAAAGAAATGCAAAAGGGATATATTTTTATTTTAAAGAGAAATATATATAAGAACATTGCAAGCTTAGAGTATGTGATGTTGCACATTTTAAGGCACTGATTGTCAGACCAAAATGACAATAAAAGTTGTGCACTTTAAAAATGGAGGAAAACATCGGATTTTTCGCCAAAACGCATTCGTGTCCAATAAATTTGTTTGAGAGATCTGCATGTTCTGCAAGTGCAACATGTGCAAAATCCCTATAAAAGTGACTGGTTCTCAGTTTCCATAGCTTAGTGTTAAGCCACCGACATGCAATAAAGTTATGCCAAGACAGACTGAAGCACAACACAACAATGCCATTGGTTGCTTGGAAGCAAGTGAATCTCGATCAGATGTTGCCATAGCTGTAAATGTCCACCCGAGCACCATCACAAGGCTATGGAATCGTCACCAACAACATGGATCAAGTCGTGACCGTCCACGATCTGGCAGACCTCGTGTGACCACGCCCGCACAAGATCGCCACATCTGGTTACATCACCTTTGGGATAGGATCACCACTGCGACATCTACTGCCTCAACCATACAAGGGCTGTGTAGGATTTCCGATCAGACCGTACGCAACCGTCTACGAGATTCTTAGGCCCCATGTGAAACCCATCATGGTGAACGTCAACGACGTTTTTCAACATGACAACGCCCGTCCTCACACAGCCCCGACTCACCACTGTCTTCTTGAGATACCACAAAATCAACGTTCTTCCCTGGCCCTCCAGATCACCAGATTTAAACCCCTCGGACATTTTTGGGACGAGTTGGACCGACATCTGCAACGGCAACAACCTCAACAGCAAAGTCTACCTCAGTTTGCAGCAGCTTTGGAAGCTGAGTGGACAGCCTTTCCACAGGATGTGATTCGTCATCTCATCACTTCCATAGGCAGGAGATGCCAAGCAGTTATTGATACTCGTTATTGATGTTGAGTGACGTTAAACTTCAACTAGTGAGCATGGACTTCGCCTGTGCAGGCTTTGGATGTTCAGCAGTGAATGTTCAAAGTTTCACACGTGTCATACAGAACTACCTGGAATAAACTTGTTTACATATTGTCTCAAATTTTGCCTTTTGCATTTCTTTTTTTGAAGAGTACATATTGAAACATCAGAAGAATGTTGGATAATTGGTTAATCAGTTCAGTAATTAGTGAGTCTGCCAAGTAGGAAGGGAGTTGATTAGATAGTTGAAGTTAATTAATGGCTCTGTTACTGTATGGTTAGTGGACTACTGAGTGTTTTAGTCAGCTTGTTTTTGTACAAAAGGATATTTAATAGTAAGTGACCATTAAGCTTCATTTGTGATTTAGGCTTATCAACAAACTTAACTTTCAGAACCTGTACTTCACAGTTTGAGAATCAAAATTCTTTTTGTTATCACTAAGAAAACTGGACTTTGCATTATGCTTACAAAATGATGAAAAAGAGTGTGCAAGATACTAGAAACGATAACAACAGTATTATTTCTGTACTCTTCAACCCATGTAACATGCTCTTCCTCATCAATCCCCTAGCTGTTTAGTTCTGTTCTTAATATCTGGTCTTAATCTGTAAATTTTTCCATTTACTATAGTCACGTTTTCCCCAAAATTGTCTCTGAATTATCATCAAACATGCAGGTTCTACAAGTGAATAAATCATTGTATTTTTCTGATCTTTCATAAAACATAGCCATAATTATCATACATGACCCAATCAAAGTACCTAACACATCCTATAAATTCCATCTACGTATCCCTGAACTATCTTTTAACATTTTATTTTAACTCACTGTTAGTATTAATATTGTCAGTTTAACCACCTGATATTTGTAACTTTAACTAAAATTAAAGTTCACGGATTAAATTTTAGATAAGTTTAACCAAAATTGTCTGTTACTATTAGTACTGTCACTGTGGTGTATATACCTAATTACACTTTACTGGCTACTTAGCAGTTTTCAAATGAGAATTGGAACAATAATTTAACCCTTAATTAAAATGAATTTTGCTTATTCAAGTAAAACTTGTGTTATTTTTTGTTTTAATTTTAGTATTCCAAAATACTGTAGTTACTTAGAACCAACTGTCCAAAAACAGTCTGTATTGTTTTTACACAACCATACCTAATGTTTCGAATTCAAGCTCAGCTACCTTGTGTTCAATCCAAACCAGTCTTACCAAAATGCTCTTAGAGGTTTTAGAAAAAATTCCAATACCTGCTATTTAAATTGTAAAATCAAACATTATATATAACTTTTGGGCAAAATGTTTGTTTTTTTATTTTCGCACAAAGCTACTTGAGGGCTATCTGTACTAGCCGTCCCTAATTTAGCAGTGTAAGACTAGAGGGAAGGCAGCTTGTCATCACCACCCACTGCCAACTCTTGGGCTACTCTTTTACCAACAAATAGTGATATTGACCATCACATTATAATGCCCCCATGTCTGAAAGGGTGAGCATGTTTGGCTCGACGGGGATGCGAACCCATGACCCTCAGATTACGAGCCGCACTCCTTAACATGCTTGGCCATGTCAGGCCCTAGGGCAAAATAAATATAACAGAATCAAAGTTTGCATTATTAATACTCTGTGGTAACTAATTTGATTATTTAATTTTATCATTGCAGAGTACCTTTCATATAAACTATAAGTTACTCTCTTCAGGTTTTCTAGATTCTCAGCACAATGTGTGAGAAAAAGACACTGCAGTATTTAAATTGTAGTTAAATTAAACCAATGTGATGTCTAATTATATTTCCTTTTGTTTTACAGAAACATGTTTTTATCTGGGTGATGTAACAAATCTCCAATATTAATTGTATCTAATAATGTGTAATGAAAATAAGAAGGATTTATTTTTATCATATGTGTGTTTGTGTAATAAATTAATTTAACTCACTTTAGGTTATAAAAACAACTTCAAATAATTTTGACAAAAAATTATATTATTTTTCTTTGTGGCTTCCTTAGTTTATCAGAAAACACTAATACAAGATCAAGAAATGCCTCCAACATTCCGACATGCCTCAGACCATGGACTGTATCGGCAAAAACCTTTTGTACATGCTGACTCTCATAGTCCAACTGAAGAAAGCACTTGGGATAGAGAAGAAATGATTCGAGCAAGTCGCAATCCTCAGGGCCTTGACAGCCAACTTGTAATTAATACAAACAGATTAGTGCCTGATGTTGGTGAGTGAATCCTTGAAATTATCTAGTAATATAGGAACTACTTTACTTATGCATTCATTTTTATTTTAAGGATTACAAGTCCTGCACAAGATTTTTGATGATATTTTATCTTGTTATAAATATAAAAAATTGTTTTTAAGTGTTACTTATTTTTCATAATTTTTTTTATTTCTTAAAGTTGTACAAATGTTCAATTTATTTTGTATTTTTAGTTGTTTTGAAAGTTAAATGTTAATTTAGCATTTCAAAACTGATGACCACAAATGCCTGAAAGTTTCAGTTATGCCATCATATGAAGGCAAACTACAAAATATAGTCTATTATGTGTTACTGTTGAAACAAGAAACTTCATTTTAACACCTATCTCACACAGTTATAGTTTTTATTAATGAAAACTTGTAAGTTCACAACTAAGAAATCATACACAGAATTAGTGTATGCGGATATTTATGACATGTCAGATAAATTTTATGTATCTGACCTCTTTTTATCTAGGGACAGAAAAGGGGAAAGTTTCTCCAGACTCACAGTCTCTTGTACCTGAAGCAAACATTAGAAGACATGAAAATGTATGTGATTTTAAGTATAGTAATTAACAGTAGAAGACATAAAAACATATGTGATTTTAAGTATAGTAATTAATTACTAGCTGTATGAGATTTTTTCTTCCACTGTTTATTTTAAATTACAATTTTATAGTATATTCCTGAATCATAATGAACACTGAATACACACAAAGTTACACTAACACTCGTGATTTGTTGGCATTTTATGGTGTAAAGCAACTAGGATATCTGCACCAAATGACTGGTAAAAAATTAAAAGTAAAGTAAAATTATTAAAATTCCTAAAAATGAATTATGGTAAGGCAAAACAAAGTTTAGTTTTTTAATTAAAAACTTAAATAGCATTAAAGAGGCTAATAAACTAAAAACATTTATCAGGTGATCAGTATCAGGGGGTAAACCTTGGAACAAAACATCTCTAAAATGGAACAGTTGTTGAGAGTCATAACGATGGCATGACAGTAAAATATGGACTATTGTGACCTGAGTGTCACACATTGGTACATCGGTCCCAAATAAAAGAAAATGATGAAAAATTGTGTCCAGTTCGTAACATATTTAGGACAACTTCTTTTTCCTTCTTACAGAAACAAGACAGCCAAAGTTCAGTAGAGGGTTTTGTCTGGAAAACTTGTTTTCACATTGCTCACTCCAAGTAACTGCCAACTGATACAGAGCTGAGTTTTCATAGTCCCTGTATTGAACAGGCATGGCAGTGGTTGTACCAGAGCAGATAAACTTAGCTGTGGTATCACAGAGTTGTTCCTGCAAATACTAATATGGTCTGGTATCCAGAAGAACTCAATAGAAGTAGATATTAAAGACAAATGGGTCAGTTGGTATAAACAGTAAAATTTGAGTACTGCTTAGCTTCCATTGATGCAAGGCAAGAGAAATGGCATATGGTTCAGCAGTGAACACAGAAACTGTAGAGATGATTCTGTGCATCACCATGGCAAAGCCCACAAAGTCACCTGATTTTGAGCCATTCATATAAATTGGAATGGAAGGATGGTTTGAAAGATGTTCAGCAAATAAAAGATGGTACTTCCAGTTAGGAGTATCCACTTTTCTCAGATGACTCAAAGGTCACATTTTGGTATGGTAATAAGCCATGGTGGGATGGGTTGACCAGTTGATACAGCAATGTCATCCAAGAATAGACCCAATTCATCGAAATGCACCTGTATATGAAGACCAAAAGGAACAAAGGCAGACCATCTACTCCGAAAAAAACATAGCCCACTGAGGAAGGAAACACACAACCCCAGGTGGGATGCTGTGGTAGGGACCGAAGTTTTGAATCATATAGTAAAGACAGTGTCAAATGGCAGTGGTGTAGAGGAGGTTCCTAAGACTCTACATACAAAGTTCCTATGCAGAGCCATAGCCCCTGATGATAAACGGGGTCCAGCATCTTTGAGGCTGAGGTCCTGGCAGAGCCATAGACTAATGTCTTATAGTCCAATTTCAATCAAATGAGAGCACAATATATCTTTAGCATGGAATATCGATCCTCTCCCCAAGAGGTGGAAGAGAGGACATGGAGGATGTTCAGTGCTCTTGTACATTTGACTTATAGCTGCTTAATATTTAGTATAAAAGTCAGCTTAGGTCAAAGATAAGTGTCAAGGACCAGAGGAAGTAGAACTTCACTGTCACAGAGGTGAATACCTTGTTGGCACTAAAAGTGCATGCAAACAGTTTTAAAGAGAGAAAAGTTAAAACTGTTTATTGTGGTCCCCTTCAGTAAACAATTGAGAGCAGTCTGTAGCTGCCATTCAATAAACCTCAAGTTTGACAAATGATATGAGATGTGGAAGTGATCGACATAGAAATATATATGCAAAAAGGCCTTGTCTCGGTTGAAAAAATATTTTACATAGAAGAGTGAACAAAATATTTTCTCAACCCAGATGAGCCATTTTTACATATGTATTTCTCTACAAGTGGGTTTTCTCGACATCACTGATGATCAATATAGAGATGGTTTGCAACAGTAAGAGAGAGTTATCCAGTGATAATATTAATTTTTGCACTGAAAAGTGTGACACCCAAGACACAGCCTTGAGGGACTTCAAGTTCCTACAGGAAAGAACGAGAAAGTGTCAAAACCCACATGAATTTAGAATCCCATGCCCATGAAAAAAATTTTTAATAAAAATGGGCAACTGGTCATTCAACCAATATAAGTGGAGATCTCGCAAATGCCATACCTCCACATAGTGTTACAAGACTTCTCAAGGTAAAAAAATACTGTCACAAAATGTTGCTTGAAAAATGCTTCTCTGATCAACATTTCAAGTTTAATCAGGTGGTCCATGGTGGAACTCTGGCATCAGAACTCACACTGGGTAGGCAAGAGGAGGTTGTTTGATTCAAAGAACCAAACAAGACGAGCATCAACCATCCTTTCTAAGGTTTTACAGAGACAGCTCATCAAAGCAATTGGATGGTAGTTTGAAGGAATCTTGGGATCCTTCCCAGGCTTAGAAAAAGGTAAGACAATAGCCTGGTGCCACGTATCAGGAAAAACATTCTTCTGCCAGATCAGGTTATAAACAACCATAAGAATAGCAAGAGAAGCAGGAGCTAGATGGCACAGCATCTCATGGTGCAGATTATCAGGTCCAACCAATGTACTGCCAGATCAATGAAGGGCCAGTTTAAGTTCCTCCAGTGTAAAGGGGCAATTATAGTTATAGAGATGATCAGCCCAAAAGAAAAGAGGTGGTTGCTGTGCCCAGGTCTTGATGGCTTTGAAGGTGGAGGATGAAGTAGAAATGCTAGATACACAGCAAAGGCTTTTGCCAAGGGTATTGGCAATGCAGTCTGGGCATCAGCAGCTTCCAGGCCATCAGAAAACAAGATTGAAAGGAGGATAGAATTATACTGCTCATTACCTTCTGAATCTTGTCTCATGTGACTTTAGAACAGATGGTAGAAGAAATGCTGGTTATAAATTTAATCCCAGATTCCTTCTGGCTTTGTGCATGGGCCCACTGAAAAGTGATGCAGTTCGAAAGTGTGGGATACCCACAGAAGGTATCTTAGGCCTACTTTTGTGCCATGTGGCAGGCAGGATTCCATAATGGATGTGGATACCATGGAAAACATGTTGAGGTTTTAGGAACACATTGAACAATTGTCTGGATAATACAATCAGTCATTGCTCCCTTGCAGTTGTTTATAGATGGATTACAAAAACCAGTGAAAAAGGGCCAGTTGGCTTGATCCAGCTTCCACTGTGGCACAGGTGTGGGGTAATATTGAACCCCATTAGTCTCTCTTAAAATGATAGGAAAATTACCACTGTTCTGTGGGTTACTGTCAGTCCTGCATGAAAAGTGGGAGAATAGCGAATGGGAGCAGACTGAGAGATCAAAAGCAGTAAAAGACTGACTAGGTACATGAAAATAAGTAGAAAATACCAGTATTGAAGAGAGAAAGGTTGTGATCTGAGCATACACTCAGTGACCCCTCCCATCAATATCAGCACCTCCCCAGAGGGGATTATGCTCATTAAAGTTCCTCGGGATTTAATAGGGAGATGGCAACTGTTCTATGAGATCATCAAGGTCTGATTGATCATAGGTCTCTCCAGGAGACAGGTAGAGAGAACAAACAGTGATGGTACAACCCAAGGAAACACAGATGGCTACTGCCTCCAAGGGTGTATCAAATGACAAAGACAAGGTGGGCACATGCTGATCGATTAGCAGTGCCACCCCGCCATGCACTCATCCATCACACATCCTGTAATTTCTGTACAAAAAACTGCTGAAAAATCACTCTATTGACAGGTTTCAAAAATGTTTCCTGTATGGAAAGACACACAGGATTGTAAGAATCAATCAATGCTTTGATGTCATTCACATTATAACATAAACTTTGAAAGTTCTATTGTATAAAAGTGGCCATTTTTACTTATGTGTAGGCAAACTTGGTGGAGAGCTCTTCTGATTTTGGCCACGCATTTCCTCTTAATTTTCTTTATTCAAGGGAGGTATATCAATCTCCATGGATCCTGCTCTGGATAAATTGGGCAGGTCTCTGTCGTTGGATGAAGATTCTAGTGACTCAGGGTGTGAACGAATGATTGTTCCACATCTCAGTGCCAGAGAAGCAGTTGGACCGGAGGAACACCCCATACTAAGAACCAAAGGAAGTGGATTCGGGGGATCTGCTGGAATGAATGATAAAGACAAAGATTGGTGTTGATGTCGATTCATCAACTTTCTTAACCATGGAGGTCAAACAAATTTTCATATGGTTTGAGAATAATTCTTTCTAAGGCATGGAAAGATCTGTATGCACTCCCACTGTAGAAGTGCAGCAGCATACGTCCAAGAGGGAGTGGTAGGCAGTAAGTTTCAAGGCTCGGGGTAAGAAATGTTGTCAGTCATTTTCAAACACTGTACCTCTTTTTCTTTCACCCACCCAGGGCACAAATGAAAGTAAGGTGGATGAAAGCTACTACAGTTAATACAATAAGGGTCTATTTCACATCCATAGGCATTGTGATCCTTGCCACTGCAATAAGCACACATCAAGGAATCATGACATGATGTCTTTGGGTGACTGAACTACTGGCATTGGAAAAAACTGAGAGGGTACTGGCTGTACTTTGCATTAAGATAACCTGCTTTGATGGCAGCCGGTGAACTTGGTGATATAAACGTCAAAATTAGGACATTGGTCAACATCATGATCCCATCTTTGCGAGTGGAGATATGCCTGACTGCAGAAACTCCTTGAGTGTACAAACCAGTGAGAATCTCTGGGATGTTTTTCAAATCCCTCTCAACTAACTCCTCATGACAAATTCAAAGTAGAGTGAGGAGTAACCTCAGTAGGTATATCCCCAATGGCCTTTGAATCCAAGAGGAATTCACTCTGTATAGGAGTGGATTTTTCCACCAATATGTCACCAGAACAAAGCTTTTTGACTGGCTTAGGAGAGCCAACAAGTCTTTCTAGTCCCTTCTGAATTAAAAAGGGGGACATCTGCACTAAAAATTTGTCTGATAAAATAATTTAATATCAGAAAATGAGGTACAGGTGTTGAAGTTGATATGGTTGTTTAGCAATGCTCTATTTTTCACCATTTTTTCTCAATTTGATCAGGGGGATCCATAATAAAGAAAGAATGCTTTGGTGCCCACTAACCCCACCCACCATGGAACTCTATCAGGGGATGCACTAGAGTGCTAAACAAGGACACTGCAACAATGCCAGAGTTTCATGAGCACTTTACCCAAACACCAGCATCAGATACAATGTTCACAACATTCAATGAGAACATCAAATACTGGTACTTGGTTGACCCTAGCCCAGGATGGCCGTACCAAGGCTGCTCGTCTGCAGGCATTCAAGGGTTGCCACGTGCTTCAAACATGTGGGTGGATGTTTAGATCCCAGAGGAGGTAAACTGAAAGAACAGAACCTTTTCTGGGACGTTTCCTCACCACGTACAGGAATCCACACCAAGAGGAACACTCATGAATACTCAGTACTTACATAGTTACAATAAGAGTCACAAACACTGAATACCTGTATAGTTACAATAACACTTGTACACACTGAATACCTACTTTGTTACACAAAACGTCATGAACACTGAACATGTGTACAATTACATACCATTATGAACCCTGAATACCCGTATAGTTGCACTAACATACAAAAAGGTCAGGACCCAGTGATAGAGCTCTGGATTATAAAATACATTCAGTGCCACATCCTGCACTCTAATTTGTAGATGTTATAAGAACGATTGTAAATCCCTTAGTGTTTGTGGTTGCATGGTGCTGACTTGCTGCCTTTCCTCTGGTCTTTAGTTTAAATTTTGTATAGTAACAGGTAGTATTTCAAGTAAGTAAGGTGCCATGAATACATCCTGCAAGGAATTTCGAATTAATTTAGGATTACCTCGTGTATGTGATTAAAGAACTGAACATACAAATGTGGTTATTTTATTTTCCCAACATAGAAATTGTTGAGAGAAAAGTAAAAGTTGTGTCTGTTAGTTAGTTGAGCATAGTTCCTTCTGAAGAACTCTTAACCTCAAGAAATAAATCAGGACTTGTTTTCCAAAAGTAGGTTTTATTTTTACCTGTTTAAAGTTGCAGAGTATTGGCTTTATTAAGAGAACGTAAACACTTATCAGTGAAGTATTAGTGACAAGTAGGCTTGCAGGACAGGAACAAAGCAACTCTAGTTCAACAACATTACAACAACTGTATAACAAAAGCTTGAGACCCATAGCTCTTACTTTCTACAGAGTAGATGAAAATACAGTAAAAAGTATTGATAAATTAAAGTTTGAAATACACAGTCATACATACACGTGTGTATACAAATGAAGCAACATCTGCACACTTGCATGTACCATTATAAAACAGTAATTAATGTTTTTGTGTTCTTAACTTCAAACAGTGCAAGAAAACATCTTTTGAACCACATATTTGTGAAATAATATGTTACAGATTTCAACTTGAAAGTACGTCCATTAAAACCATGAAAGAAAGAATAAGATATATTAACGTTCATATTTGTTAAAGCTCGTGTAGTTTATAACTTACTGATATAATAATGTAACTCCCATTTACAGGCAGCTGTTCATAAGAGACGATCGGAACCACCTGTTCGAGAACAGAAGTACAACATAAATCATTGGCTGATCCAGGAAGCAGAAATCAGGCGAATTAGAGAAAAAAATGAAAGAGAAAAGCACAGAACACCAAATATCCATCAGGATGTACAGAATAAACCAATAACACCATTTCAGAATGGAAAACAACCTGTAATCAGAACAAATAGAAACCCCCCAAGACCAACATCAGTACCACCCCCAACACCACCTAAGCCTTCTCAGGTAGTTGGTAAAGTTTCATCTGACCAGAATTTGGAAGATTTGTTTAAGTCTCAATCATTAGGACAAGTCAGGCGTTTCTCTCAGGGCAGCTCAGATACAAACGGTGGACACAATTGGATCAGTGGGTTCACTCAGACCACCGGTAGAGATCTTTCCAAACAGCAGGATTCCGTACTTTCTGTTAGTGGGAAAAAACGGTGTTGCAGCTGTGGGAACGAATTAGGTAAATCATCAGTTTGTTTGTTATGTGGCTCATTGCAAGATCCTTTATTTTAGCAATGTAAAACCCAGACAGTATGAAAACTCTACTAAAGTTATTTACTGTGTATGTAGTTTTTGAGTAGATATCTATAAATATATTATTTTCTCCTCAACATTTATTTATAAGTGTCACATTCCATTATGTGAGTTGAACAGTTGTTCCAAATATGAAGTTATTTTACCATGAAAAGGAAAGGATTTATAAACAAATAACTCTATTACCATTAATTATGTTATTGTTAATAGGGGATTAAATCTGTGCCATAAAACAATAATGAACTTAATATGAAATAAGAATTACAGCATAATTGCTATTGTAAGTTCTAGTTGTAAACTTAATGTTACAAAGTATAATGCCTGTGGTGATCCAAAATTCATTGGAGACATCCCATTTATCAGACAAAAAAAAACTAATAATGGGAGGAATTTAGTTTGAAGAAAGAGAAAACAGTGTGATAATTCCCTGTTCTTCCCTGTAGGGATGCTTGGGAACATTGCTTCCCTTCAAAACCAGTGTAAGAATATATAACTATTACGACCACAACTTGCATTTAGAAACATTGACGGGGAGTTCTCGAGAGAAAACTGTGAGCAAATTTGGAGAAAGCAAGATGGTCTTTTTTCAGTGATTGTTGACGAGGAGCAGAGATGTTGTGATTGTTGATGATGTGAAGAGGTGAAGAGTTGAGACGAGACAACGAGATCCAAACATGCATTGGAAATATTAAATTTAAATCATATTGTCTATTGATAAGACAGTGAAATTATTGTCATACTACTTTCAAACATTTTAATCTTAGGAATTAATGTCATTTTAAATAAACTTTAATGAATTGAATTTCATAGAAAGGAACTGTATTGAAGAGAGGTGAGGACCATATGGTCCAGTGCCCAAGGAAATTTTGTTGTGGAAAGAAACTGAAGTGACCAGAGAAAATCCACCTTCACAGAATAAGTGTTGAATAATTTATCTGTTATGTGCTTAGGATGTAAAAGAAAATATGATGATTAACTCTACCACCATGGGCATCCTGTGCAGCTCATGTCACGAAGGTGTAATGATTTACATTCAAAATTTTATTTTAATTTGTTTAGCATAAACTCATAGATAGTAATCCACATTTTAATACTATATAAGTTTTAAATTCTTAATTTTGTAATGCTATAAAAAATCTTGAATTTGCTGCAGCATGAGAAATATGACACATTATTTATAGGCATTGTCTTTCCTCTGTTTCATTCACAATCCTTCTAATAAATATGAAATTTAATGTAACTTACTTACTGTAAATACAGTTAGCGCTCTTATACCCTTGAACAAAATAAAAAAAAACTCTTCAAAATTGTCATTGTTCAGGCAAATCATAAATTTTATAGCCTTCAATTTTATTCAATTACAGAGCCATCTTGCCACGCCCACTTTTCAGGATTTCTTAATGGTTTGACGTGTAATTCTATATTATTCTTAATCAATAGAAGGCCAACATTTTCATCTGTCAAATTACGTATTATATTGCATTGTTTTTTGAGTAGAGAATTATGAGTTTCTCTGTTAGCTTCTTTTCAACAGGAAAAACAATGACAAGATTAGATGAATTTGTAATGGTTCTTTTCACATATTTACAAAAAAAAACAAAAATTAGGGAAAACTGTCTGCTTTTATCATGTTATTTTATGTTTATGGTGCATCATTTTATTTTGTGCATTGCTTCCATTAGTGTAAAGAAGGGTTAAGTGTAATCAACTGCAATGAGAAAAAGACCTTGGTAGGCACCTTATTTTTTCTTTATTTGTTATTATAAAAGTAACTAAAATGTAAAAATAGGGAGGGGATGTCTTTAAATTAGTTAGGGTTAGATCAGGTTAAGTAGTAACAATAGTACAATTAGAATATTTCACAAAGCATGCACAATAGTAGGTGGTGGGTGAAGTGATTCAACAGCATAATGTGAGCTACATGTTTCCCAAACGATTTACACTTTGTAATGGTGCTATACACAGCTGGACACAGTTCAACGAGCAATAAAATGTATGTATAAATCGATGTATATTGTTATGAGTTTAAAACTAATTAGTATAACCAATAGGAAACCAAGGTTTTCATTTATCAAGTGACACTGTGTTACTTTGTTCAATGGAGAGCTGTTAGTTTCTATGTTAGTTCAATATAGATTCCTGCAGGAAAGACAATGACTAGCTTGGATGAATTTGTAATGGCTATTGTTGCATATTTAGGGAAAATTGTCTACTTTTTGCATGTTATTATTCAATATCCCTTGGTGCATTATTTAATCAAATAAAAAATTTAGTGCATTACCATAATTATAATATAGAAAGTAAGGTTAAATATTATTGACAGTGGACAGCAAAAAACAACACAAAAACCTGGTATTATTTAAAGTCATTCTAAAAAGAAAAAAAAGGGTAGTTTAGATTTTTTTGATGGTTACAAATTTGGTCAAATTGGCCAACCTCGTATAGAATTAGGGTTGAGAGAATAACATATAAAATACAGTAAAGTTTTACTGAAAACAAACATTTGAAATGTATTTAGGAAGTTTAAGATATCCCTTTTTTCCAAACAGTCTCAGATTTAATTTGTATAAAGTGTAACACAAAAATCACTTCACTCATGGACTACTCAAAACAAATACTCAGTATAATCATGGACAAATCCTTTTTAGTCTATTGAAAATACCTCACTAAAAATATGATTTTTTATATGTTAAGGACTTGTAGTGTTTACTGAAAATCTGCTAAATGTTTGAAGATATACATATTATATTAAAACTCTAAAGACTAAACAAGTAAAAAGAGGTCATGTAGGTGGTATAATTGACCAAGCTTTTGTTGAAAGGGTTAATAATGACAATATGATCCAGTGTTCAGCCTTTTGTTTGTGCACTTTGTTCTTTGTTTTCCTGTTTGCAAAACAAACTGTATAGAGGAGTTCACAAAGAGCAGCTGTCTGTCTGTTTGTTTTTTGTAATATATGAAAGCTGGTTCAGTTAATGTTTCTCAAGTGATTTTATGTATTTAATTTGCTGGTTTAAATTTTGAAAGCCTTACTATTTCCTTTTGTTGTCTTTATAGTTTTTTAAGATTATTTTCTGATACGTTATAGGTTATTTGACAGCCATATTCTGTAAGTGAGCATACAAATGTTTTTTTATATTTATGAGGATGTTTGTGCTTACCTCCAATGAGCCTTATACATTTGCTGCTTCTTGGATGGTTGTCAAAAGAAAGGTTGATTCAGTTGATTTTGTGAGGAAGTCTGTTATTTTCTTAATGCATTTTTGATTCCTGACAGCAGATTGTTTGTTTCACAGAAGCGTAGAAGTCTATTCAATATTTTTTTTTCTCAATGAATTTGCTAAGATAACAAGCTGATAGGGCAAAAATTGTCTCAATTTGATGTTTTTTAGGTATTTCAGTAATTATTGCTTTTTTCCAAGTGTCCAGATAGTTACCATTTGATAGTGATAGATTCATAATGTTTATTAAGTGTAGTAGTAAAAGGTTGGAAGCTTTCTTTTTAAGAACAGTATTTCAATTCCATCATGACCAGGGCTGACATTTGTATTTATTAGATTGTGTTGGTTAGTTGTCGTGCTAGTGAAAAATGTTGAGTTCATGTTAATGTATTTGTTTATCTAAGCGTTGATGGTAAAGTATTCAGCTGTAATAAAATAATCATTTAATGGTACAAAGCTGAGTGCTGATACACACAACATCTCAACTTCTGTTGCTGTCTGCAGTCAGTTGAAGAAAAGCAGTTATCTTTAAATTATTGAAAAAGAAATGAAATCACTGTAGAATTACTTCTCTTTTTATGAGCATTTAGTTCCATTTAATATATTTTTGTAAGGGCAATGGTTGGGAGATTCACATAATAGAAATATTAAAGTGTCTTTATTTCTAAAATGTGTCTCAGAACGGCTGGTATGGGTATTAACGCTTTGACATTTCAAGGTCATTTCAGGTTAACAACACAACATCTCAACTTTTATTAACCTGAAGATGACCTTGGAAGGTCGAAACATTGTTCTCTGCTTATCAGGAAAAGTGTTAATACTCATACCAGCCATTCTGAGATACATTTTTTTTTCAAGTGGGTTACTTGACATCAAGGTTTTTTTCTGCTTTAAGAATGTTAAAGGTAACTGGTCAAGAGAGATACATCATGTGTTGCTGTCACTGAGAGTGTCTTCATCTTACAATAAAAAAAACATCACTGACTAAACTTAAACCACTGTCATATTTAGTATTTTTATCATTAGTAGGTGGTCACTAAGAGCAGGTTTTTCTTTGAAAATAATTACTTGATTGAAAAATAGTACATAATATTAGTTTGATTTTACTGTCATATGAAATTAATAATTTTGTTCATACCACGTCTCACTTAGCTCGGTGCTAAAAAGAAACAAAAGAGCATCTTTTGAACTTGCAACATAACAATTAAAGTGAATATCAGAACCATTGGTTTGTTTTAAAGTAAGAATTTCTTATGCTTTTAAAGAATAGTTTCAAAGTACATTAGAAACATCTGGAGCAAATATTATCCAAGCAAACCAAAAGTTGTTTCTCATTCAAAGGATTTTTTTTTTCTTTTTGTGGCTTTTTTCAAATGGTTCTTGATCAACCTTCAGATATTTCTAAAGTTACTATTAATATGAATTGTTTAGAAATTATTTTCTCTTTTCTATCAATTTTCAAAACGTGAAGCTATTATAAATGAAACATTTTTCTTTACTTCTTCACAATGGCATTTTCATTAAAAGATTTTTGCAAACATGTTTTAAAGTTCTCAAAATTATAACAAACAAATAAAAGACTGTGAGCTACACCTTCAAATAAAGTATAAACATGATATTAAAGTAACAATTAAGACTTTCTGGGGGGAGATGTGGAGTGGGAGATAAGTTTAGGTGTGAGCGTATTCCCAGACTGTGTACCTAATAACATAATTCACCTAGGTTAACCTCTGAGAACTAGAACTGACAGTATGTGATTATTTATAATTTTGTCAGATGAAGCAGTTGTAGTGAGGATAATTGTATCAGTTGTGTTATTTACTCTTAGGACGAGGAGCAGCTATGATAATTGAGTCCCTCCAGTTGTTCTACCATATCCAGTGTTTTTGCTGCAGTGTGTGTCACACCCAGCTGGGGAATGGATCGTGTGGCACAGACGTTAGAGTGAGGAACAACAAACTTCACTGTCAGAATTGTTACAGCAATGATGATGGTATGGAAGTTATTTTGGGTTGATCTGTTTAAATGTAAACTACTAATAGCCAAAGATAGACCAGAGAAACTAAAAATGTCATCTCGGTCCATGCATTGATTGATGCCATAAATATCTAAATTGAAAAGAATGGTTTTTACCAAATGTAAAACAGATATATTCATCTGATTATTCACGTTGTAGTATTTTTACAGAAAATGACTTGTATTCTTTGAAAATGATGAGTATTTTACCATGTTTTACTATTTCTATACTTTTACACTTTATGTATATTTATCATATACTTTTACAATTTGTCACAAACCTTAGTTTTACTATATTATCTAACATAAATGTTAAGTAAAAGTTTCAGTTTTCTCTAGATGCTTTTAGTAAATCACTTCATTAGTTATCTGTTTTAATTTTTATTTATAAGTTATAAAGGAATAAAGTATTATCTACATTTATGAGAACATCTGATTAAAAACTTTTGATTTACATACAGGATGATTGTTAAAAAAGTTTCACAGTTCTTTGCTTCATATCTCACAAACAGTAGAACATAGGAGTATGGAGTTGCATAGCCACGTTAAGGGCGCTACACAAATATGACAGTTACCACATTTCGCCATCATGGATGCCACTATGTCTGACCAATTAAAGCACCAACAACTTTGCAAAATTTTCTCCTTGTACACCCCGAATGTGTTGCAACCATATGATAATAAAGGTTACAGTAACACTGTGCATCTTGTGTAGTTTATTGGCTGCTTTCTAGACAAATAAATCATTATGGCCTGGAATTGAGGATAGCTTCACATGAATAACTTTAGGTGCCCCTATAACAAGGAATCAGCTGGTGTTAGATCCAGTGATCATGTTGGCCATTCACAAGGAAAGTGATGTGAAGTGATTCCATTCTGAAAGTTCTCTAATACTTTCACCTGGTTACTAGTATGCAGAGGGACAACATTTTGGATGTAAGTTGTAGTGTGTATCACACTTTGTTCCTGCAGCACAAGAACTACATTGGTTATTGCACAGTATCATATGGCATCTAATATGCAGTTTTGTCTTCTATGTGCTTATGCTATTTCACGAGTATCATGTGGCATTTACTATGCAGGTTTGTCTTCTATGTGCTTATGGTATTTCACAAGTATCATGTGGCATTTACTATGCAGGTTTGTCTTCTATGTGCTTATGGTATTTCACAAGTATCATGTGGCATTTACTATGCAGGTTTGTCTTCTATGTGCTTATGGTATTTCATATACTATAGGCTAGTAATAAACTCAGCCATAAAGTTACTCTGTCACATGAACATCGCGGAGGCATGTAGGAAGTGTTAATGTGGATTAGTTTTTGATTAGATAATGCAGTTGCATGTATTGACAGTTCCAGAAAGAGTGAAGTATGCTTCACGATTCCATATTGGCAAACCATTTGTCATGGACTTCTAGTCTTGCCATAAATTGCAAAGCAAAACAAGACACCACATTAATTACTGTTTTATGGTGCTTTAAGATGATACTGCATTTAAGGAAACATTCCCAGAGTTATCAAAGAGCCTTATAAACAATTTAAATAAACAAAACATTGTAACTTGCACAGCTGCACCAATGTGTACTTGTTTTGCAATAGTATGACTGACCTCAGCGAATTTTGTTGAGGTTGATAATTTATGACATGTCTGAAGTTTCTTTTTTAATGAACTTGTACGGAGCAATGCTCAACAAATCTTCCTCCTGTATTCTCTAACAACCACCTCAACATAGCATCCTTTAGTGTAATAACATTTGAATAGTTTAGCACTTTGTCTGTTTCCTACTGGTCTTTCTCTACCATCACCCTGAACATTGTAAATCTATCTCTAATTTTGGGGGGCTCATGATGTAAGGAATATCTTTTTGTGGGGAATAGGTTTTGGTTATGAAACATGAATGACTCAGAAGTTAACTGAATTTTTGTATTTCAATATTTCAGGTTTAAAGTTCAGTCAAGTGTGAAATAGGGAGTGGCCAAATTTGAAGTGTGAAAGCAGAATTTTTTCTTGCTGAAACAATACATATTAATAGAATGTTCAACTTAATATGGAAACTGATTTTTCATCCACTAATTGCAAGAATTGTTTAAAAAAAAAATACTTCAAATTACAGATTATGTGCAAGTTAATTGATAGCTAGCTCTCAGTCTGTTGTTTACTAGGATTGTTAAAGAAAACTTACAGAAGTAAACGTAGCTTACTATGATCCATTATATATTAGAAGTGTTAAAAACTTACACACTGTTTTTCATGTACCACATATGAGCTAGGTATCGTTCACATGGCATAATGAGGTTAAAGAGAATATTTTTCTTGAATGTTTGATTCCTTTATCTTAAAATAACACAAAATGCTGGATTGTTTTCTTTTCATGCTTTAGTTTTGTTACAATTGAGTTTGTGCGGAGTTTGAACCGGTGGTTACTGTCGCAGTCCCGCACTATGTATAAAGTATACTCAGAGTTTACTTTAAAGAATGATGTATTTTGTGACTGTTACAAATGTAACATATGTTTGTTTTTCAGACCTTTCTTTTTAGCTTTTGTTGTATAAAAAAAATTAGTTTTATAAGCTAGTTTTGACTTTTGTATTTTTATATGCTATTACATTAGCCATGGCATTGGCTTATGTATCAAATCTTATACCGATAATATAGATAAACGTAAAGGGAAAGGTACTACATATTTCCTAATGGAAGGGGTACAATGTAGCAGCTACAAAAACTTTTAACCTTTAAAATTAATTTGTAGAATTTATCTTATTACTCATATAACAAAATAGAAACAAAGTGAGTTTTATATAAACTCTAATGTTTTGTCTGCTTCCATCATTTCTTATGACGTATAGATAAAAAAAAACAACAGATATTACATATGTTGTTATGATACACAGATCAAAATTAATCTATTAATCATAACATATGCAATATCTGTAACCTTACAGATTAACATTATTGTTATATTTTAATGCAGTGTCAGTGTAAGGCATAACAGATTACATTTGATTTGCAAGTATACAGATGACGATTTAGCCATTAAAACATACAAAAATAGGTGGTAATAGTGAGGATGTAGAGACCAGTGGTCATGGCAACAGGATACAATCTAACAGACGGAGAGGGCTGTTCTGTGTAAGCTACAGGTTCATCTTTCTTGTCTCTAACTTCATCCATTGTATCCTTTTTATTAGAGGTCATAAAAAAGTCATTAGAATCTGCATGAACAAGGCCCAAGATAACCAAGTTACTTTGTATATATTAAATACTGTAATGATAATACTAATGAGAACCTTCATCATCATAACAGAAAAATATATCCCAGTGAACCCACTTACCCATTCACCAATAACTTGCATCCTTCCCCACATCTGGCTTAACGAATCATTGGCTAGATTTTTCCATCCATTCTCATGCAACACTTGTGTCAATGCATATCGAGGAACTGATTGCCCTTCTAGACTTGCTAATGTGTTTGATCACATAGCCTCACCTCAGATGGAAAACAGTATAAAACCTTGCAACTGTTGTAATTCTACTGGGTCATATATTCCTCCAAGAGCATAAAATACAAGCTTCTCAAACATGAAGCTATCTGCTGTGTTTGTGCTCAGAACTAAAGAAGGTTCAGCAGGAGTGAAACAAGGTTATATTTTCTCCCACTGTGTACCACTTCAAAACATGACTGGTGTTAAATATCCACATTCCAGTTTTGGGGTCCATATACAATGACAGGTTCTGGTGCGCTACAGGTGTTTCCAAGGTACATAAGGTGGATTAGTGCAGCTGGACTTCAATAATAGGATATTGTAGAATGTGCACAACTTCTGGTATACATCAAAAAGTATCCAGTTTGTTCCCTACCAGTAAGTTAGCACTACTGGGATTGGAAGCAGTGATGTGTAGATGATTTAATAATGTTTCTCTGTCCCCTTCTCATTGTACTTTGCTAATTTCCTGATGAGATCAGCAGCAGTTAAAGTGGAACTATATGCATAAGTCATAAACTTGGTCTCAATGTAGCAGATGAGATCTACATTTACTGGTAGTGAAGATCTTAAGGGAAATGGTGGTCTCTGAAGAAATTTAACAATACACAATTCATAGGATGGTATTGCCCACCCATTGATTTTACAAATAGGGCTAATTATGTGAAATTTTACAGTATTGTATGATGCAACATGATTGTATTGTTTATTACTTCCAAAACTTATTCAAACATGAAGTATAAATGAGTTTTGCTTTTCCACCATATGAGGAGTCAAACTGACTTGAATAACAGCCCCTTTTGGCATTGACCACAGGATTCATCCAAGCTCATAATTATAGCAAGAATTGTCACTCAATCCAGAAAAAGCAAGACCTTCCTCAGTTCCAAGCTTAAAATATTTGTATTACTCTTACAAAGTGATTGTGTATATCTGAGAGAGTACAGCATTCTGGTAGGTATAACCACCAGCTTCAACTGCTCTAACAGTGCAACATCCTTCTGCCCAGACTGACCCGGATATTATGGCTCTGAAGATACTAGTCAATCTTACATTTTGAAATATCTGACCGATTGTGGTAATGCTGTGGTCAATATGGAAATGCTCACAATCCACCTGAGTTGACTCCAAAAGATGCAGAGCAAAATCTTAACTAGATATAGCTGAATGAGAATGCATACCACAGTGCCACGTCAGTCACTGGATGTCCATGTGACAACGTCAAAGCAGTAAGATATCAGAGTCTTTCATCTGTATGACCTGACTCTGATAGGTTCCTCATGGTATGTTAGGACTTCTAAGTTAACAGTCAAATGCTATAATACCTGTTGTCAGTGGTGATGATCAACAAACCACATTAGGCTCAAAGATGAAAATGTCTCCAAGGACAAAAACCAACCACATTAAGAAATATTTTCCCATCACCATCTTAGAAGACTTAACACAGTCTTGGGTGATAAACTATAAAAGCTGATGACTCATAAGATAAAGGATACAATGAATTAAATCAGAAATGAGGAAGATGGACCTATAGCTTACACAGAACAGCCCACACCATCTGTTAGATTGTATCCTGTTTCTATGACTATTGGTCTCTAAATCATTACTATTACCTATTTTTGTATTTTTTATGGCACACGTTGTGATATTTAGATTAAAATTAGAGGTATTACACGTTATCACACGTAGATCAAAGTTAGAGACATTTCATATGTTATAATAGAAATAGAGGGAACTATCTGATGTAATTAACCCACTGAGATCAGTATTTCTTTCAGAAATTATATTCTAAATCTAGATTTTTTAAGGTGTCAGTTTTTGACATTTTTTGTTAATTTGTAGATATAATGAGTTTTTATAGTTGTGTGTGATTTTACCATTCATAAGTCGTAGCTTTCTCATAAGTTTAGTGCATTTTGTATGTACTATTGTGAGAAAAACTGTATTAATAGATCTGCAGGAGTGACTAAAAAGTAACTTGGATGCAAAGAAATGTCCCAATTATCTTGTAAGATTACAGTTTTATTTGATAAAATCTACTTTGATGTTTTTCATAACCTATTCAGGCAGAATAAGGTTAACAGGAGAATTGTTAATGTACATTTTAGGGAGTGTTTGTAAAATAATCATGGAGATGTACAATGTTGTTACAACAATCTCAGTTTTCATAATTATTCTACAGTTCAGTTTCTGACAAACAACTCATTTCTTTACACATTAAATTTTTTTTCTTTTCAATGGGCAAGATAAACAATTAACTGTCTTCCTACTATATGAAAGACTTTGAAACTGAATTCAAAATTATTTTATTGTTTTAAAATTTGTTGAGCTTAGGGGGAAAATAATAGAAAGAAATTTATCAGTTTTCCGTAAACAAACTATATGAAATCTAAAGCTTGTTACAGATAATTTCTATAAAAACTGTGAATTTATTTAAATATGAATCAACTTTTCAAGTGAGTTCAAAGTTATTTTAAGTTACACTTATTGATGTTTCATTATTAACATATTTGTGATGGGCATCATGAAAACAAGTTTTAAATTTCCTGCATTGCGACTGGATATTCATAATTAGTCTGTCGATAAAGAAGTGGCTAACCTAGATTGGTATATCATGAATATATATTCTTCCTTCCTCTGGTATCAGCAAATTTTTAATGATATACTAATAACAGTTAACGGTTGTTAACACATAAACACACTGTTACTTGTAGTTGCATAAAAACTGAAATCACTAAACCTCTTGTAACTTTTCTATGATGAAAGTTAAAAGTTGTAAACCAATGTCATTGGTTATTCACTTGTTATATGTCCTACAATACTTCCACATAACCAGAGAGATACACCTCAGAAAGTTTGTTTTCTGTGAAATGTCAAGAAATATTTATTTTACGAGTACTTGGAACTAAGCTTTGTAGTAAGCATGATGTAGAAAATTTATCTGTATTAATAAAGTTTCATTACAAGTAGTAGTGATTCATCTTGTTAATTACTCTTTTGAAGAACCATCACTTACTGTAGTTTTGTTCTTTACCATTTTGATAATCAGATAAGGTACAGGAAATAACAGTTTAATACAAGCTGTCTGCTACATGTTTTAATACCATTAATTAATGGTTCTATTTGTTAGATATACCAATACAATAACAAGTAAATGTCCATCAGTGTTGTGGTACCCCTTTATATACATAAATACATATTATCTTAAAGCTGGTTTTATAGACTGAAGTACATATTGTCATAAAGCAGGTTTTACAGGTTGAAGTATATATTGTCATAAAGCAGGTTTTACAGGTTGAAGTACACATTGTCATAAAGCAGGTTTTACAGGTTGAAGTACACATTGTCATAAAGCAGGTTTTACAGGTTGAAGTACACATTATATCAAATCACGTTCTAAGTACACATTGTCACAGTAAGTTTCTACAGGTTTAAATGTGTCATCTTGTATACTAGTTCATGTATATAATATTCACAGTATTTAAGGATTTGAGTCATTTTATCTAGCACACTGTAGGATAGAAGTTTAAAGTTCAGGCGATCAGTGCTGATAACAAAGATTTCCTGGCTTTCTCTACACAGGAAGATGTAGTTATCCATCTGAAATTTAAACTGAAACTCTCTATTGAACCGTACAGTCCTATGCCATTTCCTGGTTTATAACTTATGTCTACATTATATTCCAGTTCAACCTATGGATAACATGCAAACTGCATTGAATGTAGTTTGTTTTTGTTATATGATGGTGGACACGAGTCACTAGGTTATAGAGTTTATTCTAAAGCTTTATAAATTTTGCATTGAATAAAATAGGTATTAAAAGATCATGAGTACTGTTTTGCTCTATCAAATAATAATAAAACTATAATTACTACCAGGACAAACTAGGTGCTAGACCTGTTTAAGAAGGAAGATGATAAACAAAAAATAAAAATTTTGGTCCTTGGCTATTTACCAGTTTTCAACTTTGGGATGCTCTGGATAGCTGAAAAGTGGTATATACATCAGAGATAAGAATAACTCTGCTACATAGTTTTTCATATATAGCTTCTAATGGCCTGTAGGGAAGGAACTCCAAATGACTTTTGTATTCCTTCAGTGTGGACGACCGTGTCTTCCCTGCATGAATAGTGCAGACTCTCAAATAATGAATAATTATCGCAAAAAATGTAAAACGACTACAAGTACTGGGCCAAAGTATTAATGTAAGCTGCCTACAATTAAGAAATTTATAAAACATTTTAGAATGTTGTAACAGTGATAAAAATATATTACATTCAAAGTCATATTGGCAACAATACATTTACCCTACAAGATAGAACATATTAAGTTTATCTGAGTTAAGACCTATGGTTAATTTTACATTTAACTTTGATGGGATTTATTACATTCTGAACAAGAATTCTTGGAAAATTAAAAATATGTCATCATCACTAGACATATTTACATATTTTAATAACATTAATAAAATGACACCTAACTTAATCTTGCTCACGCTATCAAATATTTTCAGACATGGATAATGCAAATAGCGTCTCCATTACTCCGAGATGGTCTAACAATCCATGGTATTGACACTGAATAAGAATATGGTTATATATATATATATATACACAATCTAGTTTCATAAGTTCTTAAAATTAACTATACAATGAACTTCTCTTTTCATTTATGCTTGTCCTCAAGATAGCTTAACTTCAAATTTAAAACCAACAGCTAGTATGTTCTCTTAACTGGTCTTACTAAACTAAAAAGTAGTTCTGTGAACATTTACCACACGTAAATATGTATAAAACAACTATACACTTATATATCATTTAGTTGGAAACCTAAATAAAGGAGCAAAGTTGGTGTATCACATGAAGTCAGCGTTTGCTGGGATGTTGCCAGAGGCTCTGTCAGCAGTTTCTTTACATACCTAACCATCAATTTAATGAGGACAATAATGCATTTTTCACCTTGAGGTTTCACTCTCTCTATACCTCTTTGTTATCAACTGTAGAGAGTAGTACAGGTTTCTGCAAATCTAGCAGCATGGATAATACTTAAGGTACAGCTTTCCCAAAAGACTAAACACCCAGTCATAGTTACACAAAGTTTTCCATACCGGATGGCAAAAAAGAAATATGAAAGTAAGTCTTAATTCAGTTTATTTTATATTTTGTGCATGACACAGGATTCTAGTATACCAGTTGTTTTATAAGCTGCAATTCACTCAACAGATATTGAAGTGGTGGCAGAGAATTGATCAATGCTTTATATCTCTGACATCTACATGCTGATTATATCCAAAAGGTGATGGTATTTACACTCTAAAACCTGTTACATACCGCAACTACAGAGAATGTTGAAACTTCCTTTCATCAGTACATTTTGAAAATATTCAAAAATACTACATTTTAACTCTGTTCATCTTGTAATAACGTAAACCTGTATCTACTAAAGATGGGTTTTTATCGCTTTTTACCAGACAGGCATGTAATTTCTATTAACGGACAAGGCTTTCTTAAGCTTAAGTGTCCATTTTTCAATTGCAAAATGTTGAGAAAAATCTACATAAATCATAATTATAGGAGAAATTTTTGAAAATATAACTACTAAGAACCTTATGGTCAAAATTTAGCATTCGGGATACATTCTGTCATATTCCAACTAACAAATACGACTACTGTTCATAACATATTATCCTTTACCAGATTACATTGTACCTGGAATAAAGAAGCAAAACAGTAAAAAAAAAAGGTTATTCCTTCTAATGCCTTTTTCCTGAGATAATATTTCATCTGCCAACTTTGTTGTTTACCGTCCATTCTAAAAATTCAAGTATGAAATCCAACAAAAAACAAACTAATTTAACCGCAAAAAATATTTCTTTGTTTTTAATTTCGCGCACAACAACGCGAGGGCTGTATGCGCTAGCCGTCCATAATTTAGCAGTGTAAGACTAGAGGGAAGGCAGCTAGTCATCACCGCCATCTCTTGTGATACTCTTACCAACGGATATTTGGATTACGAGTCGAACGCCTTAACCCACCTGGTCATGCCGGGCCCAGCTGTAGAGAAGAGCACGTAATTACGTCGACATGTCAGTTTGGGTATTTTTATATGTGAAAAAGTAAGGGAACAATAGATTAATAACATATTTTGAAATCATAAATATTTACTAATTAATCACAAGGATATTTACAATTTTTATGTTCGTTTGATTGCTTTGAAATTAATTTTTTTCTGTTGCAGACTTTTAACATCCTACCATTGTTTATTTACTTGATTTGTTGGAAAAAACCTCAACATATTATACATATTTATTGGGCCCGGCATGGCCAAGCGTGTTAAGGCGTTCGACTCGTAATCCGAGGGTCGCGGGTTCGAATCCTGGTCACACCAAACATGCTCGCCCTCCCCGTCGTAGGGGCGTTATAATGTGACGTTCAATCCTACTATTTGTTGGTAAAATAGTAGCCCAAGAGTTGGCGGTGGGTGATGATGACTAGCTGCCTTCCCTCTAGTCTTACACTGCAAAATTAGGGACGGCTAGCGGAGATAGCCCTCGAGTAACTTTGCGCGACATTCATAAAAGCAAACAAACCGTCGTTTATCATTGATAAATTATTATCAGGCCATTCCATAAGTAATGTCCGATTTTAGACTCATAAAAAGATGAAGGATTTCAAATGTTTTTAATGTTATTTAATCAATGATGTGTGTTCCATTATTAATTACTTCCTGCCTAACGATTCACAAGCTTCTGAATGCCACTTCTATACAGTTATTGGGGTTTGGAATAAAAGAATATGGAGAGGGTAGTTTTGACATCTTCATGTGTTCTAAGCTCTTTTCCATCGAGATAGTTCTGCAAACTTCGGAATAGATGATAATCAGATAGGATAAGGTTGGAGAATAAGGAGGATGATGGAAGTTTTTCCCAGTCTAGCTCTTCAGTCTTTACAGATGTGATTCCTTGCTGTATGGGGCCGTGCATTATCCCTGGTGTAACACAACACCTTTATGATTGATCAAAGCAGGCCAATTTTCATTCAGTGCAACACTCAAGCCCTTTAACTGGTGATAATAGAAGTCTGATGTAATCGTTACATTGAGTGGCACCAACTCAAGGTAGATCACATCAACAATATCCCACCAAACACTTAACAAGACTCTCTTAGGGTAGAGCCCCATTTTGGGCTGTGCTTTAACCAGTTTACTTGCACTGAGCCATGTTTGCAGCACTTAATGTTTTTATAAAATATCCATTTTTCATCTCCAGTCACTAACCTCTAAAAAAAAAAAAGTGTATTACGTTCACGAGAGTGAAGAGAAGTGCAAATGTCCACTCTTGCTCGAAGGTTGACTTCAAATTATGGGTGACCCATTTTTCAAGTTTTGACACCTTTCAAAGCTGTCGCAGATGACAATGAACTGTTGAATGGGTTGAATTAATCTTCTCTACTAGTTCTTCAACTGTTACAGCACAATCTTCATCAAATGCAGCCAGCAACAAGTCATCATTAAACTCAGCAGGATGACCTGAACTTGGCGCACCGATTAAGTTGTCGTCACCTGATCTAAACTTCTGAAACCACCTTCGACATTTTCTTTCATTAAGAGACTCCGCACCATAAATACCTTGAATGTTTTGTGTAGTTTCTGATGTACTGTTGCCTGTTGGGTTAGTTTATTTTGTTTGTCTGAACATTTTTATTCATGTCCTACTACATATTTTAGTCATTAAAGCCTTTTACAAGGACAGAAATTATAAGGTACTTTCTGTATTAAATTTTCGGACATTATTTATGAGATGACCCGATATATGTTTGTGTAAGGTAGACAGATACTCAGAGAAATTTGCCCCTCAACACTGGCGATTTCAAATTGGCCACTTGAAGAAAGACATAATATAAGAAAGTTCAGTTAACATTCACTCTACATATTTAGTTGGTTCTTCTTTTAATATGTTTTATTGACTAAGGTAGCAGCTTTACGAAACTTGGCCATACACGTATATATGTACTATGGATTTGCACCTGTACACCTAAGCTGGATAAATAGAAAATTTAAACACTGGTGTTTCGGCCAAGCGTGCTTCCATTGTCAGCTGCTTAATGAGCCTTTACCATACTGCAACCAACCAATAAAGTTGTTGTTTAGAATTAAGCACAAAGCTGCACAATGGGCTATCTGTGATCTGCCCACCATGGGTATCGAAACCCGGATTTTAGCGTGTAAGTCCGCAGACATACCGCTGAGCCACTGGGGGGCCAACCAATAAAGATTCTCAAGACCAACTAAATATATAATTTAACAAACTAAACAAAACAGGAACTAAACGCTGTACATCTTTTGTAAAGGAAATCGCTATTAGTACTTGATATCTAATCCAAAACACCTTAGGCGTGAAAGAAGGTAGGCCAAAAAGTTAGTTAAGCCGCGGTGGAGGGATAAAATAATTTCAAGCTTAAATAACTAATGAATATTTGCTGTAAAATTAGTACCAATCCTATAAACGTAGCCACAGGTGAGGCCGCCAATTTTGAGTTCATCCTTTTAAGTTGTACACTCATCACTCTTACGGCCGCACTTTTTAACACTCAAATTATTTTTGTTACATATTAAGAGATTTTTTTACCATCCTTGTTTTGTTTGTTTGTTTTTTCTATTGGTTGTAAATAATATAAAATTACACGAGAAAGAGCTATTCAAGAATCCTGAAAGAGGATGTTTGTTTGTTTTGGAATTTCGCACAAAGCTACTCGAGGGCTATCTGTGCTAGCCGTCCCTAATTTAGCAGTGTAAGACTAGAGGGAAGGCAGCTAGTCATCACCACCCACCGCCAACTATTGGGCTACTCTTTTACCAACGAATAGTGGGATTGACCGTGACATTATACACCCCCACGGCTGAAAGGGTGAGCATGTTTAGCGCGACGCGGGCGCGAACCCGCGTCCCTCGGATTACGAGTGCACGCCCTAACGCGCTCGGCCATGCCAGGCCATTTTTTTTTTTTTACCATCCACACCAACAAACTACAGCAAGTAAGAAAGTGACACTCGATAATAACCAACATTAGAACTGCAACCGTATTATTCAGAATACCTATACTTAACAAAAATACCAGATTTTTAAAAATACATGGTGGTAATTACTAACTACTTTTACAGTAACGAAATGGAAACTAGATTAACAGTTTATTGTCATCAACCATAAACACTCGTTACAACCATATCAAATATCGTTATTTACACCAATATCAGGTGATGGTGAACACTGTTTAATTAGGAGAATTTTATCAAATTTTATCTTAAAAAGATGATAATGAATAATAACCGTCCACCCACGTGTTTCTTTTGGAAAAATGAACTTCAAAGTGCTAATTTAGTTTGCTTGGCCTAGCCCAATACTTATGTACCGTAATCACTCAAGTATAATGCTCCCCCCACTTTTGAATCGGAAAACTGGTCTTTTTCGACATACCCAAGTAAAACGCTCCCCCTAAGTTTTCAGATTTTTCATGAAAAAAAATTTATTTCTCACAAAAAAATTACATTTTCTGCATTTCAATCAGAATTCATCAAACCAAGAGAAAAAACCAAGCGATAGGGGCGTTCCGACTTGGATGCTCAATTAAGCGGATTTTTCGAGTCCTGCAACTTCCCTCCTTGTATTATACTGATTGATAAAATACCACAAACGTACCAATAAAATATATTACATAATTTGATCTCCTCTTACACAGAATTTGACTTTGCAAACTGGGATTTCTCACATACTCAAGTATAATGCTCCCCCCAGCTTTTGATGTTGAAATTTGGGACGAAAATGGGAGCATTATACTTGCGTGATTACGGTATCCGTAAACGCTTTTACCCAATAGTGTTACCGCTCTAAATTTGTCGTCTTTACTCCAAACGACAAAATTCGAGAAACAGTCCACTTTCACTCTAAGGTGCAGCTTTAGTAAAAATTATTAATCATCAGCTTACGTAACGTTTTACGTAAGCATTCGCAAAAATTGTGGTCAAAATTGAGCGGTTTGTGTTGAATAACTTGACTCGTGGCATATATTTATACCATAGTTTATACCCACTTGAAGGTTGTAAAAATCTACCAGAAAAACAGTTAATGACAGTCACGACGTATCTTTAATGAATTTTCTTATTTTAACTTCTCTCGCTGACAATTTCGAACTTGAGGGAAATTCATCTGTACTTGCAAGGCGCTAATGAGAACATTAGTTGCCAGAGAAGACAGCGTTTCTTCGCACAAACTTTTGATGTAAAACCTGACTTCGAAAACGTAGATCGTTGGATCATGATTATATATCCGATTAAAATCTGAGATGTATCAGTCCTCACTTTTAATGCTGAGAAACTGCGTGTGTTAGAATACTTACATCATTCAAATGGATCTTTCACTAAAAGTTGGATATTTCCAAACTACATAAGAAGAAAAATTTTCACAAAAGCATTGTTGAATCAAAATATTTAACACGTACTTAAAAGCTTGTTTATTAATTTATACATATTTATAATATTTCGATACTACCGAGTGTTAGAGATTGTATTAATTTCACAATTGTGACGACGAAGGCTTTTTAATCACACAATATCACAAATTGAAACCGTAAAATTAATTTATTAACTCTACTTTTTTATTATAAAACACACATTATGACCTTTCTTAATTTAGGTAAAACATTATCATTCAAAGTGGTGGATGAAGACCAGTTAGCTTTGTGTAACTTGGCTCTAAAACAAACAATCAAATGGCAAGTAATATCCATAAAGGAAAGCTGTGCCCTTAAATAAAGTAAATATTATCTGTCAGCCCGTGAGACTTCATGCTTTGAAGACAAAACAAACAAAAAACAACAAAATTTCTATTTGACGATTGGTTGTGATGACTGTCTTCCCTCTACCTTACACTGCTAAATTACAGACGGCTAGTACAGATAGCCCTAGTGTAGCTGTGCGCGAAAGTGGAAAACAAAACAAACGTTATAAATTTTTTAGTTATGTTGCAAAACCATCATTGAGTACTCATTATAACATATATAAATGCAAGAAAGAAATACAACACACATATTATACTATTGGTAAAAACAGTATAATTAAGTGATTGTTATAATATATATACAAGTTTAAGTAATTAGAATATACAAAAAACATTTTGGGACAATACTAGACCTATTGGTCTATCTTGGCTGTTTCATCCTCTAAACTAAATTAGAATTATTAATAAATATATTTAAAAAGAGAAACACATATTAAAGCCAACCCTTTTAATTTATATATTTATCAAACATTTTCTTAACCTAACTTTATTGCCTTCACAACATCCGAAGGCAGCTTATTCCAAAGATTAACCATTCTGTTAGAAGAATAAAACTGTCATAACTGAAGATGACTGATCATGACTCCCATCCTGTCAAAATGTATACTTTTATTTCCTAGTCTTTTTACTCTCACTGTTAAGCATGAAAAAGAT
Source organism: Carcinoscorpius rotundicauda (assembly GCA_011833715.1). Classification (NCBI taxonomy): domain Eukaryota; kingdom Metazoa; phylum Arthropoda; class Merostomata; order Xiphosura; family Limulidae; genus Carcinoscorpius; species Carcinoscorpius rotundicauda. Next base: position 8,258,383 of record CM022393.1, read on the forward strand.
GACGTATCAACATCCGTGATGACAAGAAAATCTACTTGTAGAGAAAATTATATATGTAAAAACGGCTGGTAGGAGAAGAAAAAACACTATGTAGAGGAGCGAACAACGTTTCGACCTGTTTTGGTCATCGTTATATTCACAAAGAAAAAAAGAGGTGACTGACCGATAGCTGACCGCATGTTTGGAGGCGGTTGTGTAATTAAGTGTATGAATATAAAGGGCGTGCTTGGATGTTGGATTATAGTTTTGATATAGGTATAAAGGTGTTCCTTTATATTGGTTTATTTTGGGCTTGAGTTGTTGTACAAGTAAGGCTTCTTTAATTTTACGTTTATGTTTGTTTCTTTACTTCGTATTTGAATGTTTTCTATGGTTATATTGTGTTTATTTGATTTGTAGTGTTCGAAGACGTGTGAAGGTAATTTTTGTGTTACTTGAATCTGGTTTCCATTTTTTTACTTGTTTCTCCAATATAGAAGTCGTAGCAGTCATCACATTGTATTTTATAAATAATGTTGGTGTGGTGTCTGTCGGTGTAGTTTTTACATAGTATAGACCTTAGTTTTGTGCCTAGCTTTTCAATAAAGTTGGTATTAAACTGGAATGTCATATTTTGTTGCTAGAAAGAAAGCAATCAAATATAATTTCTTAACCTTAAAATTACAAGAACCGACACAAAATTTAAATCAGGAATCCACCCAAAAATCACCCATACTGGGCTATACATTCATTGGGACTCAGGACATGAAACAAAACAAAAACTCAACGTATTAAGAAACCAAATACACAAAGCCATAAAACTATGCTTATCAGACAAAATTAACGACAAATTAGATAAACTATAAAACAATACTTCATCAACATCAATTAGTTTCCTCCATCAACCGTAAAAAACATCATACGCACACATCTAGACTAAAAACAAAATCAACTAACAAAAGTAAATATACCCTACGATTTAAAAAATCACGAAACCATATACTGCTGCATTCCATATATTTCCTACATCAGCAGAAAAATAACCAACATTCGGCGAAAACTAGTGAAAAATATGACATTCCAGTTAATACCAAATTTATTCAAAAACCAGGCACAAAACTAAGGTCTATACTATGCAAAACCTACACTGACAAACACAACACCAACATTATTTATAAAATACAATGTGATAACTGCCACGACTTCTATATTGGAGAAACAAGTAGAAAAATGGAAACCAAATTCAAATAACACAAAAATCACCTTCACACGTATTCGAACACTTCAAATGAAATAAATACAACATAACCATAGAAAACAGCCAAATACTAAATAAAGAAACAAACAGAAAGAAAGGCAAAATTAAATTAGTCTTACTCATACAACAACTCAAGCCCAAAATAAACCAATACAAAGGAACACCTTTATACCTATATCAAAACTATAATTCAACATCTAAGCACGTCCTCTACATAACCGCCTCTAAACATGCGGTCATCTATTGATCAGTTACCTCCTTCTTTCTTTGTGAACCCGAAGATGATCGAAGAAGGCCGAAACGTTGTTCGCTCCTCTACATAGAGTTTTCTCTATTCATACCAGCCATTTTTACACATAGATGTATCAACACTATCAATTCCCTTTACAATCTTTCACATTTTAACCCTATCCCTTCTAATTCTTCTTACATCAAGAGAAAACAATTTGAGAGATTTCAGACTCTCTTCATGTGACCGTCCATTCATCCCAGGCACCATTTTAGTAACCCGTCTCTGAAATCTTTTCAACAATTCAATGTTCTTTCTAAAATATGGATCCCAAGACGAAACACAATATTCCAAATGTGGCCTTACCAGTAACCTGCACGATAAAATTATAACCTCTTTAGACTAATATTCAATATTTATATTGGTACAATCCAAAATCTTATTTGCTTTATCGCTAGCAAAGCACACCAATATCCCTTTCTTGCATAGCACTGTTAAGATTATTCACATCCAAATTATATTTATAATCCAAGTTATGATATTCTACATGCATTTTCTTGCATTTATTTTAACGACCCGTCTTTATGATAAAACCCGTTTGTCATTTGTTTGCCCAAACCATTAAACGATCTAAAGCCTTTTGAAATGGGTAGCATCCTTATCACAACTGGTAGGATCCAAGGTAATTTAAGCAAGTTATTGGTCATTCTTTCATCAATGTCGTTGACACAAATAAAAAACAAAGGTTCCAAGACTGAGCCTTGAAGTATCACACTCGTAACATTAATTCAGTTTGACTAAACTCCATTTGTAACAACCCCCTGTATTTTTCCATCCACCACTATTACATCCAATTTCTAATTTATTCCCAACCTTACAAAGATATTTTTACATAACTATTATATGACACCTTGTCAACTGCTTTCTAAAAATTCAGGTATATCAAATTTACACTCTTCGTTTACACTCATATTTATCAGGAGTCATCTTTTCAAAGAATGCCAAAAGATTTCTAATGAAAGATTTTTCCTTTGTGAAACCATGCTGATTCTCCAATAAAATTTTAGACTTTTTAAAATGATTTTACAAATATTTTTTATCAACTTTCCAAAACTTTTCCAGCAATCGATTTAAGACTAATGGGTTTATAATTACTATGGTAAATTTAACCGCTTCCCTTGAAGATAGAAGTTACATTAACTAACACCCAATATTCTGGTACAAGCCCACTATTCAATGACTTACAAAAATAGTAGCAAGTGGCTCACATTTTCAGTCTTCAACCTCCTTCAAAACCCTTGGGGATGTATTATCTGTATCAAGGGCCTTACTGTTCCCATTATTTTCTTAACAAGCTCAGAATTAATGGAGTCATCTATTAATAGTTCGATCTTGTTTCTATCTACCAACTTTTCAAGATGTGGAATTCTGCTTAACTCTTCGTTAGTAAGAACCGAAAAAAAGGCAAAATTTAATAACCCAGCCATATCAAAATCATCAGGTATAAACCACTATTTACCATCCTTCAAAAACTTCTACCCCATCCTAACATTTTGTTTACCTTTAATGTGTGTATAAAAATCTTTAATGTTAAGTTTTACATCCTTAGTCAACCTTTTTTCATAAATCCTTTTTGATGTCTTAATTTCATGTTGTACTAACTTTTTTGACCGTCAATAATCTTCTGTCACAACAGTTAGGCCTGGCATGGCCGAGCGCGTTAAGGCGTGCGCTCGTAATCCGAGGGTCGCGGGTTCGCGCCCGAGTCGCGCTAAACATGCTCGCCCTCCCAGCCGTGGGGGCGTATAATGTTACGGTCAATCCCACTATTCGTTGGTAAAAGAGTAGCCCAAGAGTTGGCGGTGGGTGGTGATGACTAGCTGCCTTCCCTCTAGTCTTACACTGCAAAATTAGGGACGGCTAGCACAGATAGCCCTCGAGTAGCTTTGTGCGAAATTCCAAAACAAACAAACAAACAAACACAACAGTTATTTAAATTTCTTAAGTTTTTGTTGTATATGTATGTGTGCGTGAGTGCGTGATTATTTTAAAATTATAACATTACCTGGATGAGGTAAATAAAACAAATAACACGAGAATAAATTTTACATGAAAATTTTTAGTAGTTTTGTTCTTTAAATGTTTCAAAAGACAGTTCCTCCAAATAATACATTCTCTATGGCCCATAACAATTGTAGGTTGGTTTTATAAATGAATATAAATTATTAATATGTAGTTTCAATGCGTTTGTTTTGGAATTTCGCACAAAGCTACTCGAGGGCTATCGGTGCTAGCTGTCCCTAATTTAGCTGTAAGACTAGAGGGATGACAGCTAGTCATTACCACCCACCGCCAACTCTTGGGCTAATCTTTTACCAACGAATAGTAGGATTGACTGTGACTTATAACGCCCCCACGGCTGGGAGGGCAAGCATGTTTGGCACGACGCGGATACGAACCCGCGCCCGTCAGATTACGATTCGCACGACTTAACGCTCTTGGCCATGCCAGGCCTAGTATCAATGCGATTAAATTTAATGTATACTAATTTATTATTATATGTGTCTAGATCAGCTAAATGTAATGCTGCCATCATGTATAATATTTCTTTCATTTTATAATATCAACAAACGAATGTTAATATTTACTTATATGTTTGAAATAGCGTGTCGTTTATAAATTATTTTGTAGCACTTCTTTCTTACGCTTCTAAGCATACTGTTATTTGTTCGTGAATAGTATATGTTACTTTATATATTATATCTAATTTTTATTTTTGGTTATTTATTGCATGTTATTAAGTACAGAGCTATATGTGCTCTGCATACCACAGGTTTCTTGTGGTATAAGTCCGCAGACATATTTCTGTGCTATTGGGAGGTTTGTTTGTTTGTTTTGAAATTTTGCACAAAGCTACTCGAGGGCTATCTGTGCTAGCCGTCCCTAATTTAGCAGTGTAAGACCAGAGGAAAGGCAGCTTGTCATCACCACCCACAGCCAGCTCTTGGGCGACTCTTTTGCCAACGAATAGTGGGATTGACCGTTACATTATACACCCACACGGCTGGGAGGGCGAGCATGTTTAGGCGACTCGGGCGCGAACCCGCGATCCTCGGATTACGAGTTGCACGCTATTGGAAGGAATTTTTACTTTAAATTTTGTTTACCTTACTAATTTGCCCTTATAGAGTTGATATAAACAAAAATACATTAATCTTTTGAAATTTCTCATGATGGTAACTTTTCGTATCTGGACAATAAAGAAATATTAAAGATAATTACTTGAGATATATACATAAAAAAGCAGTGGTAACAAAAAATAACAAAACGGACGTCTAGCACAGATAGCCCTCGAGTAGCTTTGTGAGAAATTCCAAAACAAACAAACAAATTGTTTATCATGAGACATAATTAATATCTTCCACATCCACCTCAAGTTACGATTGTCTTGATATTTCATTCTGAGATATTTTTCGTAAACTTCGTGACGTTTTTTGCACGTGGACTGTAACAAGATGTTTTCAAATATACCTATTTCAAAGTGTGTTTAAGTGAGAGTTCCATTGTATTTAATAATTAAAATATTATATCTCGTAGTTTAATTGTTTCAGCCCTCTTGTGGTGAAATCGTAGTCAACTCAGGTGTGTAAGTTTAGGTTTGTGTTGATATTGTGTTTTGTTGAATTTTCATTGAAGTTTCTTGATTTTACATGTCTAAGGAAGTTGTCTTTGCAATGAACTGTCGCGTGAATCTGAATAGGGCTGATAAACAAACACTGAAATAGTGATATTGATAATATATACTAATACCACTGGTAATAAGTACTTTAGTTTACCCGGGCAACTGTTTCTCTTACCTAAGCATTTTTGGATTGTTGTGTTTCGTAATTCTTAAAACTAATTATTGAGGTGTCTAAGAATTATTCAGATTTGCCAAAGAAAATTTTAGTTTAAGCTTACACCATTCATACCTGGTTTTCGTATATTTATGTTTGTAGCAAGCTAATAATGTTTGAAACTTTATACCTACCTTGTTAGGACTTTGACCATCTTGAATTAAATTCAAATTAAGTGAGGTTAAAAGATTCATAAAATCAAGTCTTGTTACAGGCCTTTTAATTTTATTACTAACGCATTATTTTCAATTCTTTAATGATGATTTTTATCTCATGGCCTCAGAAGTGATTGTCATAAAGCCATCCTAAATCACTTCCAGTTAAGAAATCTTCTTCACTAATTGACTTGTAATTTTCATCAATATATTTAAAACAAAAATGGCCTGTAATTATCATCAGTATTGTACAAATCCAGCCAAGTTCTAGTAATTACCATTATGTCATAGTTTTACCTAGAACAATGAAACCATCATGTTTTGTTCTTGATTCCCTCAAAATTAGAATAACAACTAATCTTCAACTTTCCCACAGATCCAATTAGCATACTTATTTCTTAAAGCTTATTTCTGATACGCTTTCATTAAAGCCTTCGATCCTGCTAAAAAAATTCCACATTTTTACTATTTTATCTAACTCATCTGATGTTATCTCAATATTTTCTATTCAATCAGAAATACTCGAAGTCTGATGTCAGCAGCAAACTTGCTAATCTTGCCATATCGTTGCTGTTAATATACGAGAAAACATAGAGGACCAATTACTGATTTCTCAAGCACACACTAATAAAGAAAGGTAAGCTTTAATGGATTCCATTAGCTTTGTTTTCTATTCCACAGCAGTCCTTTTATCCAGTTAACTAAACTTTGTCCAACTTTGATGACAAATTTGATTTTCTTAATTAATCTTCTTTGTGATAATAACATACCAAAAATCTGGTATATAAAATCTGACATCTTTTTCATTATCAAACCAAGTAACAACATCATAAACAAATTTGAAACAGTTAACAAATTAATAGTAAGGCAAGATTGCCCATGGGTAAATCCACAGTGGCTTTTGTGTATGATGCCATGTATAAATGTATGCTCTTGTAAAAATAAGAATAACTGTCCTGTATTTCATAAGGCAGCCCCAGCATGGCAAGGTGGTTAGGGTGCTTGACTTGTAATCTGAGAGTTGCAGGTTCAATTCCCCATCAAACCAAATATGCTCACTCTTTTAGCCATAGGGGCATTATAATATGATGGTCAATTCCACTATTCATTGGTAAAAGAGTAGCCTAAGAGTTGGCAGTGGGTGGTGATGACGACAAGCTGCTTTCCCTCTAGTCTTACACTGCTAAATTATTGACTGGTTAGCACAGATAGTCCATTGTGTAGCTATGAGCAAAATTAAAAAAAAAAACAAAGATGAAAAAAGTGTATCAACGAGTAAAATATTTTGAAAGACCAACAGATAACATGGGAGTCTCCACAGAAAACATAATGAAAATTTATAAACAATATATCAGATCAACAATAGAATATACATACCCATATTGTAAATAATAAAAAATTTAACAATACTCACAACAGCTTTCAGGATACCAAAAACCACAAACTCAACATTACTACATAATTATGTAAGCCTACTTCCAATAAAGGACAGATTGATAGATTGCTCAGTTCCACCTAGGTCTGGCATGGCTAGGTGGGTAAAGGCTGTTCGACTCGTAACCCAAGGGTTGTGTGTTCAAATCTCGGTTGCGCCAAACATGCTCTCCCTTTCAGCTGTGGGGGTGTTATAATGTGATGGTCAGTCCCACTATTTGTTGGTAAAAGAGTAACCCAAGACTTGGCTGTTAGTGAAAATGACTAGCTGCCTCCCCTCTACTCTTACACTGCTAAATTAGGGACGGCTAGTGCAGATAGCCCCCAGTGTTGCTTTGCGTGAAATTCGAAAACAAAACAAACATTTTCTAAGGCATTTATTTACCGTCTTTTTTGAACATTGGATTTGTTAACAACTCTTCAGCCCTTAGGTACCTGTTTATTGTCTGAAAATTGAAAGCAAAAGGTTTGCATAATTATAATTACTTTGGTGATAAAAATGTTCCATAATGTTACATCTGAACTCAGTCTATGGGATAGTTTCCTGTGGTCCAAAGTATGACAATATTAAATTATATGGCAGTCACAAGCAATTCATATAGTTCAAATCACACAATTTCTTTCAACTCTTTCTAAAGTTCAATAGAACTTTTATTTTATTAAATACTTGTATTTGTTAGTGGTAGGTAGCATGTCAGTTCTTAAGACATGTATATAAAATTTATTATTATTATTATCTTACTACAATTGAAGGTTCTGTATGAGATGGGTTCTGAAGTTTGAATAACATATATTTGGGCAGAGTATTGAGCTATGAAGATGAAAGGTGAAGTGAATTCTTCAACATTACTCATTCGTCATCTTCCATTGGAGCTGTCCATGAAAGAAAAGGAAGAAATGCTTAAATATTTTGGTGCTAGCCATGTGAGGATTATGTCAGATACAGGAAGGATGGTAAGTTTTATCTCGTATTGACACAAAGTTAGCATAGACATTGTAGTTGAGTGTTACTTGTTCCTAGGGCTAGGCCATAAATGTATTTGCTAATTTATTAATCAATGGTAATCAATGAATCAAATAGTACAGGGTCATTCCATGTCAAATCATCCAGATTTTGGAAAATTCTCCAGGCGACTCCCTCAGAATGCCTTGAAAAAATTCACACGTGCTCATCTACCCATGTAATGAAAAGTTGCCAAAGAGTAGATCAGTATCTCTAATAGTTTCTGATTTTCAGCCCTGTAAAACTCAGTTCATTTTTTTTATTTTTGGCAAATTCGTTTTGGGGCAACTTTAGCTGCTTAAAGCTGCAGGAGTAATGGAGGTAGAAGACTGAAATTTGTTACATTGACTGAATTAATATTACAGAATTCAAAAATGGTCTCAAACCAAGTTTCTCTCTATTAGGATTTTTATAGTGAGGTTGTAAAATCACCTGAAAACCCAAAATTATATAAAACATTGGTTTATGTAATAAGCCAGAGCATAATATGATACAAAGCTGAATTTCTGTTTTTAATATCCAATAACATATCAGTTGATAATTCAGCAATTGTTGTAATTTAAATTCTGTTAGATCTCCTGTTAAAAAATTTAGTTGCATGCAACTTTTTATGATTTAGCTAAAAAATAGCCCGACTTCAGGCCACAGTTTGACCATGTCACCAGTTATTCAGCCTTTTCAGATTTTTACCATATATTCTTATATCTCTGAATATGATCTACAAAAAAATTAAGATGGCATTCAACCTACTTTTTGAGTTATAATTTTTTAAAATATCCTCTGACCAAACATTTTGTATTTTAAAAGAAAATTCAGTTCATGTGTGTTACTGTGTGCAAATATATCTGTACAATTTTGAAATAATTTATGAATCCCATTGAAATATTCCAACCAGCCTTTACCATATATTCTTACATCTCTGAACATGGTCTTCAAAATAATCAAGGTTGTGAAAAATAATAAATTATCAAATTTTAAGTGTCTCTGATATGCACCATTGGGTAAAGGACCACATTCAGGGCATTCAGTTCTTTCTTGTCAGTCATGAATCAGTCCTGCAGAATTGTGTAAAGTTTGATCTACTTGAGCACTATGAATAACACAAAACTGTGGAAGGTATTAGGTCACATCACAGCTTTATTCCTCACTCTACCAACAAACTGTATATGAGAAGGTTATCAGATGATGATGTGTACACAGTTGTAACTGTTGGTAGTAGCAGTGAAAGTGATGCTGCAGCAGATCAAATAGGGTCTGATGATAACAATGATAATTATCAGACAGGGAAATATGTGGCATGTATATATGATCATGAATGGTATGTGGGAAACATAAAAGACAGATCAGGTGAGCATTCCGTTGTATTGGTGTCATTTATGAAGACATCAAGAAACGAACTGTTCTCATGGCCTGCAAGGTCACATAAAGATGAAAGCTGGATTCCTTTACAACATATTCTTTGTCTGATAAGTGGACCTACCGTTCAAGGCAGTAGTGCTCACCACTATGTTCTTAGTCTATGTGATCTCAACATAATTAAACTCAAATTTCAGAAATTTATTCAAGCTGTCTGAACAAAGCAATGTTTATTTGATGTTGTTAAGGCTAATTTATTGCCAGAGCTGTTTTTTAAACATTTCATTGTCACAGTTATTACAGTTTGGTGTGACTATAATCCTTCTCAGTTATCCCCTGTTGTAGCACTGTGCTTTTTGTGTCTGATTTACCTTTGTATTTATTATATTATGAATCTTAAACTCAGCCATATCTGCATAACTGTAATGAATACACAATATATTTGCATTGCCATGTGATCTAACTAGTTATGCCAATAAACTTGTTCAGAAATGAATTAATTCTTTCTTGTTTCTTACAACATCATTATTTAACATTGTGAAAGGCTGGTAAGAATATTCTAGCAGGATTCATAAAATACTGACAGATATTTTTCAAAATTGTATGGATATATTTGCACACAGTAACACACCTGAATTGAAGTTTTCTTTTGTCAAGTAAACAACATATAAGTCAGAGGATACTTTAAAAAAAATATAACTCAAAAAGTAGGTTGAACACCATATTGATTTTTTTTGCAGATCATATTCAGTGATGTAAGAATATATGGTAAAAGTCTAAAAAGGCTGAATAACTGGTGACATGGTCAAAATGTGGCCTGAAGTAGGGCTATTTGTAGCTAAATCATGAAAAGTTGCATGCAGCTAAATTTTTTTACAGGAGATTAACAGACTTTTAATCACAACAATTGCTGATTTATCAACTGATATGTTATAGGATATTAGAAAAAAAAATACAGTGTTCCTTCGTGTATCGCGGTAGATGCGTTCCAAAACCCGCCGTGAAAGGAGATTTTCCGCGAAGTGGGATCGCCGATTTTTACGTATATATTTATGTGCATTTAGACTCTTTAAACCCTCCCTGTACAACTATTTAACCCTCCCATTACAATACTGTTCATTATTGCTGAAATAATAAGAACAATTATTAAGATATTAAGCCTTAAAATTAAAAATTACATATCTTCAGCAGGTGGTGTCTTTTCGGGGGACACCACTTCCTCTTCTGTGGAAGGTGAATTGGCAATTTCTTCGTCAGTCGTTACAACTTCAGGAACAGTACTTGCCACCGGTACCCTTTCTTTCTTGCTCGGCTGGATCTCACATAGCCTTGGCAGACGCACAATGCATACATCTATAGCCTTTCCAGTTGGTTCTGTTTCAATTTTTACGCTGTTATAAACTCAAATATATGTTTATATTTCAAAATATACCTGTTTTTTTTGTTTTTTTTACACTCTTAATTATATTTATTTTTAATATTTTAATGGTATTTAATGCTATATTTTAGATTTAATGTTTATTATTTTATGTATATGTGGGGGGGGGGGTCGGCTGAGCCCATGAAGTGGCGAGGGAACACTGTACAGCTTTGTATCATATTAAGTCTTAGAGCTATGGCTTATTAAATAAACCAATGTTTCATATAATTTTGGGTTTTCAGGTGATTTTACAACCTCACTATAAAAATTTATTTTCATTTCATTGATTTTTTTAAAATAATATTTGAATTCCTTTTAATTTCATATGATGGACTTCTTCTGAATGTTTGTGCATTTTTTGAATTTTATTAAATTTCAAAACAAACATTTTTCCTACAGTACATATATAATTGTTCTTTTGGCAGATAGATTACTAATGTTAACTAAATACCACTGTTGTATTAGATACAGAGAAGAGAAGATCATTAAAATACCTTTGTTAAGCCTTTAGCAATCTCTAATCTTGTGACTTCTTTGCTTTGTAAGGTGTATATAATATTCCTATGTGCAGAAAAGGTACTTAAACCTGATGATGACAAAATATTGTACATTTGTCATTGTGTTACTATACAGTTCTAAATAATACTAGGGTTATGAATAATATTAAATGGTAGACAAATTTCTAATAATAGTACAGGGTGGAAAATGGAGGTTGTTTTTTTCCTTCTGTACTTCTTGGGCATTATTTTTATGTTAGTCTGCTTGCTTTAATGATGGTTACAGTATTTGTAATGTCACATTTATTTATATAAAGTACAAAAGAAAATTGACACTTATTTTTGAACAAGTTTGTTTGGAGGATTTTTGGCTAAAAGTGAATCTTAGCTGATAATAAAGTAAATGAACTGTAATGTTAAATTTATCAACCATCTAAGCCACCTGGGCAGGAATATTCAAACAAAATTAACAACTAGATTGTTTTATTTACAGGCAAAACTCTATAACAACGAGGAAATAAATATATTAAAGTTTTCTTCAAATAAGTGTCACAATATGTTAAAATTTAAATTTTAAGATATATTTGAGTTAAAGTTTCAGGAAGTAGAGACTTGTTGCCCAACATTTCACTTCTTTAGTTTTGTTTTTTTCCTTCTATAAATAACTGGCTTCTGCTTCTTATCTCTTATTCATTGTCTAAAGAACCCACTCATATGCTCCTACATTATGCAGAACATGTGGGAACATGGGAAGTCTGTTCTTATCCCCTCTAAATATCTGTTCATATGGGGATGGATTCTTTCCAACTTCATTTGGGTACAGTCTATTCCCCCTTTGGTGGACTTATCAGATAACCCATTGTGGCTTTGTTATGAGAAAAACATGAACACAATTTTCTCCTATTTGTCTTTGAGTTTGGAGAAAGCAGTTCACATGTTCCTCCTAGTTTTCTTACATCTTAAAATGTTCTATCTCTTTGGGGATGTGTGCTCTCCATGGATTGGATTTGTGTTCACTTTGGTGGACATATCTTATCAGTAAAACTTTTACTCAGATCTCTGGCTTTGTGGTTAGACAATGCTCACATCATTGCAATGGTGCTGCATACTTCACTGTGTCTGGATTTAAATCTGTTCACAAGTTCATCTTTAGTGGTTGGGATTCTTTCCTTGACTCTTGAAGATTTCCAGGCCTCTGGTTGTTCATGAAGTCTTCTCTCCATATCACCTTTCTGCAGCCCTCAGAAAGGTATTGAGCTGTGTCCCATTTCCTTCCTCTCCTAAAGAGGATGATGGTTATGGTAAATTCCAACATCTACACAATAGTCATTTGTAACACTGAGTCAAGGGGTACTAATTCCAGGTACCTGTACTTTCAGATTCTCATTCTCCTTTCTGGGCCTACATTCACCACATTGTGGTTTTAGCTTGCCATTTTTCTGTCTCCCTGAATAAGGATCGGTTATCTTCTCCTAATGAGATTTTCTTTACAGAGTAGTCACTTGTTTCACAGATGTCACCACTCTATTTCACAGATGGCTTTTGTAAAGTCCATTGCTCAGCTCAAGGACTAACTCGGTGTGTTGCATATTTCCTTTCCCAATCTGTTAGACCTTCATCCTATCAGTTTACCACAGATGATAGTATACTTTCTGAATTTAGTCTCTTCTCCTTGGTTTCTTTCTTTACCACCCTTCCATTCCTCATCTTTTTGTAATCTTCACCTGGATGTCTGATAACAGCTTGTCCACTTTGGCTATGTCTTGCTATCTTGCTCTGCTTTAACTCAAACCTACACTGTTTACTGATTGCATTATAATGTTCGTTGTATAGATGGGGTGTTTCCACAAGGTCACTGGTGACATACCCAGTGGTATATATATGCTAGGTATAAAAAAAAACTCACTCTGTGGTGGACTATCATCCATAAAATTCATGAGTAAAACATAAAAGAAATTTTATCTGTCGCTAGTGACTCTTTGATTGAATAAATTGAGGTTTATCTGCTTTTGTGGACACCTAATTCGCTGTTTCCAGTAACTATTCTTTTGGACTCCCCACTGCACTTCCTTCCCCTTTTCTTCAAGTACGGGAATCTTTACCAGGCTGGCTTACCTCCTTCCACTTCTTCTAGATGGCTCTTCCCAGATAGACAACAATAAACAGTAAAATAATATAGCAGATTGGAGCAGGTTCAACCTATGTGAAGTCTTCATGATGCTGTATGCAGGATGGACTGCTCTGTTCCTACAGATGTTTCCAGAATATGATTCTCTTCTTGTTAATTCCAGTTGCAGAAAGTTCTTTCTCTCCTCATACAGTTGAGTTTGAGAGATTTTGTCTGCCATATAATACTGACAACAGGACATATGCACTGTGTTCCTGTGCTTAGCCAAATGTTTTATGTCCTCCTAATGATTCGTAATGAAGGATGTCTTTTCCCTATGTTTATGGTTGGATGAATTATGACATTGACTGTAATACCAGCTATGTTATTACCCTGTTTTTATGGTGAAGTTGAGTCGGTGCTGTATCCTTGTGATGTCACGGTTCTTCTTCCTGTGGTTGGTTTGAGAGTTTGTCTGGTTTTAACCAAAAGCTCACTTCGTCTTTGTAATTCTGGCTGATTGATTTATGGCAGTCTGTCTACTCACAGTTGAGGTTGGTGTGTGTGTAATATATATATAAACCACAATTCACATCCTAACCATAATTATGTTTCCATTTTTTATTTTCATTCTTGACAGTGCAGGAACCTCGTCTGTCCAGTTGATGTAGGTTTTGTACGTAGCTAATTCTTTTGTGTTGATTCAGTCTGGGCCTATTAGAACATATGTTTATACAGATATTTGTCATTTTTTGATTATTTTGTTACTTCCTAGCTAACCTGTTGCAGGAGTGGTATGATATTATACTTTATTTTCATCTTCACACATACCATTCATTCTGATGATCATTTTCCAGTTGCTTTGATGTTTCTGTGTTCACTCTGTTCCTTCCTTCTTTGCAGTATGGAATTCTAGCTTTATATAAGATTGTGTAAGAACCTATCAAAAGTTAGCATATTCACACTTAAAATGTACTTATTCACTTTCACACCCTCACTCACCACTGCTGATGTTCTCCTTTCGGAATCTTTCAATTCTCAAAAGTGAGGAATAAATGGGAATAGCAGAGGAAGTTAGTTGCACCAGGAAAGTGGTGCAATACTATTGTTGGACATCAGTCGCACGGTATGTACATCTTGAAAAATGGCACAAAAGTGATTGGATATGGTGCACTGATCACAAGTATTTAGCAATGTTTAGAGAGCATACAAACAAGCCAAAGAGTTAGAGGTGGGTGTTACAAGACAGTTATCTTCTTTCTAATCAGCAGTTTAAAATTAGTGACAGTAGAAGGTAGCCTTAGTAGCTTTGCACTAACAAAAACAATAAATTTAGTGGCAAATTATGAAGTATCCCTACCTACCCAGTATGTAGGTTTGTACTTAAAAACAAACATAATGTATCCCTACCTACCCAGTATGTAGGTTTGTACTTAAAAACAAACATAACGTATCCCTACCTACCCAGTATGTAGGTTTGTACTTAACTACAAATATAATTGAAGTATCTTACATGGTTGATTATATTTTGAAAATCAGTTAATTGTTGTAATAATTTGAAAACATTAACAACTGGAACAGCTAATTTTGATTAGTTGATTATTTTCATGCAAATTAATCTAATCGTAATTTTAATGAATCTGTTGTTGGAATAATTGAAAACAGTAGTAATTGGGACGACCAGTTTTGATTAGTTGGTTATTTTCATCATATTAATGGATTAGTTTATGGAACACTTAATTGATATAACTCTTTTACCATAGTAACTGATTAAATCACCCCAGCTATCTTTACGTGTTTCAAGTTTCATTTGATAGTGAAATGCAGTGATGGGTGTTACTTATTTACTCACTGTACAAGTGATCTTGTAGACATATTCTGTTAATTTGTTCCCAGTTCTGTGATTTACTGTGTTAGAATTTATGATAAAATTATTAGTATCCTATATATTTTCATTCAAGCTTATGAATGAATTTTTCAAATTGATAAAAAGTTTTGAAATGTTTGCTAATTTTGAAATAATATTGTATTTTCATAGCCTGAAATATAGATACATTGTTCATTTTGCACTAAACAGTTTAGGACAATGAATTAAACAGGTAAAAGGACAAATAATACAAATAACTCTGCATTTTGGTTTTCATAAAATATTAAAAACAACAGATAGATATGTGACACATATCTGCAAACTATTTAAATGTTAAAGACAGTAAATTAGAAAGGTTGTATCAGTTTGAATAAATGTAAATTTGTATTTGTGAAGAGTATAAACTTTACACCAAATTAAAAATGTTTATCTATTAGGTACTAAACTAAATACTGGCTATTTTATATTTATGAAGAATGAACTTACTGTGGTTTATCATATAAAGAAACCAAATATCATTACTAATATTTGTTTGATCAGAAACATACAGCATTTGCTACATTTTCTTCACCGCAAAATGCTGAACAAGCTCTGAAGAGATTACACCAGCTGAATGTACTAGGATGCCACCTGGTGGTCGAATTCGCAAAACCTCAACAGAAGAAATATTTTCCTCATGAAGGTGACTTTTCAAGGTTAGTAAGAAATTACTGGTAGTGCATTACAAAAAGAATGTTTCACCATTTCTCATACATACAAATATAACATGGAAGTTGGTATCATGCAACAAGAATATTGTTGTTCCTTGTTAAAAATATTTAATAAATATGGTTAATGTTGTTAACATAAGTTTACAAAAAAAACAACTAAAAATAAATAAAACTAAATTATCAGTTATTGATGATTTTATTTTAATCATTAAAATGTTTTTGATTTTTCATCAATAGACATGTTAACAAAAATAACTGGGCCCGGCATGGCCAAGCATGTTAAGGTGTGTGAATCATAATCCGAGGGTTGCGGGTCTGCATCACCGTCGTGCCAAACATGCTCGTCCTTTCAGCCGTGTGGGTGTTTTATAATGTGAGGGTCAATCCCACTATTCGTTGGTAAAAGAGTAGCCCAAGAGTTGGCAGTGGGTGGTGATGACTAGCTGCATTCCCTCTATTCTTACACTGCAAAATTAGGGACGGCTAGCAGAGATAGCCCTCAAGTAGCCTTGTGCGAAATTCCAAAACAAAAATAACTTTCAAAAGACAGGTTATTTAGTGTGTTATATAGCTTTGTAATTAAAAACAAACAGATAACAGTATTATTTTGATTACTTGGATAGTTAGAATAACTGAAAGTAGTAGTAATCAGAAACCCTAATTCCATTTACTTGATTTTTTTCATGAAATTTGACTTTGTTGTAATTTCTGTTGTTAGAATAATTGAAAACAATAATAATCAGGACAAATAATGTCAATACATTGCTGGAATAATCAATAATCATAACAACGAGAAACAGTAATTTAGGTTAATTGATTATTTTGCATTATGGTAGCCCTTATTTTTGAAAATCATAAATATCTTGCTGTCACTCCTTTAATCTATCATATTTCACTAGAAGACAATAATGCAACATTTAAAGAAAATTGAGATTTATTTATTGGTGCCTTGCACATGTTAAAAGTCAAATACAAAACTTGAAGTTTTTATTTTTGAGCAAATGGTACTTTTTGGAGCAAAAGGACAGAATAATGTAAATTAAACAGGATGAGAAGTTAATATGATGACACTGAAATGAGGTCCATGTTTGTGAGTAGTTTTTCAGAAATGGATCATTACTGAATTTGTACTTTACTTTAGGACTGTAATCCCAGTGTACTTTTAATCAGGGCACAGCTTCTAATGCTGAGAGAAAATGTGGAGCAAGGATTATTTTTGTTCATTATTGTAAATTTGTTTGTGATTAGACTTGCATAAGAGGCCTGCTTATTTCTTCAGTATCACTGACCACCTCTGTTCCCTTGATAAGTTTGTGGTTGGCTTCAGAGAGATTATCTTGAAGTCAGACCTCTGGATCCTTGTGAAAGAACAATTTAATGAGACCCATGATATTGATGAGTCTTTTCATCTGTTGCATTATTAATACACTTGGCTTCCTGCTAACTCTAGTATCAGAGATCTGCAGCTTATTCTTCCGTGGATCCTCTCTTCCTCCGATCTTTTTTCTATACTTGTAACATGACTCTTTTTAATCAAGAGGGACCAATACTCTGTTACCAGTGCTCCATAATTTCTGTACTGCACTGTCAGTGACATCTTGTTGGTTTTGGAGTACTTCTGGCATCTTTTCAAAACATTAAGTCATTTAGTGGGGTGGAAGTAGCGATGGAAGCTGAGAGACAGGTTTAGATATACCCTCCTGCAATAGCAAAGAAAAGGAGTACATGAAATATATTTTCCTTTTTTACTGTAACCTTGAATAATCCACCCCCTTCCTTTAACTAAAGCTGAAGCTTTTGAGCAGGCATACTATCCATTGTCTTCTATAAAGTCCATCTAGAGATTGTAAACAAATTCTTACAGAAGACCTGCCACCTAAGATGATGAAGAAGCAACTGTTAGTTATGTTACTTGTATTCCTTCAAGCTGTTGCCAGAGAAAGGTAAGAAAATTCTATTTTTTGTCAACTGTGATGTTTGATATCACTTCCTTATCGTCAAGTTCTGTCTGAAATTTGGTAAAACAATGAGACTATAACAATGAGACTATAACAATGAGACTATAACAATGAGACTATAACAATGAGACTATAACAATATTGGAAGCAGCTGAAGAATTGGATGTTTAGCCCTCGAGATGCTGCAAGTTTTAGTGTGAAGGTTTTCTTGAGGACAACCTTCATCACATGGAAATGACATGAGAATCAGAACAATCCATTTCTGATATAATAAGGTGGAAGCTTCAGTTTTGTAACGTATATTTACAGAAGTCGTGCCAGAAGTTGATAAGACAGATTACACTTTATAAGATGCAGTCACATGGACTGTTACAAGAACGACACATACTAAGAAAAAGTAGTGAAAATCTAAGGATTGATTAGACACCTCCTAAATATATTCCACATTTGATATAATTTTCCACGAAATAAGTTTCACCAATTGAAAAAAATAATTAGAAGGCCATAGGTCAAGATTTCATATTTTCATATCTTACCATGTCTATACAACCAGATTGGTTTCTTTGACACTAATCATTGTAACTACTACTCATGGGCAATCAGTTAAATCACCCAGCTTTATTAGTGATAGGTATAACAACAACTTCCAGGCTGTACTTGATGTTGGAACTTCATGTGTTAGGACTCCATCTAGCTCTTTTATAAAAAAATTTCCAGAAGTTAGACTTATATCCTTAGTCTACTCAAACTTTTATTTTTTATCAAAATACAGCTTAGTCACTAAACTTGATAAATGTTAGTATAATTCTATAGTATTGATATGGTAATTTATATATTGTATAAAACCTAAAATAAATTATATTGTTTCACCTCTTCTACATGCAAAATTTCTTAGGCTTAGCAAGCTATGAAAAAGAGCAACCAAGTACGAAGGCCATAACAAGAAGAGAATTGTTTGCTTAACTTCTTTATTTATTGTTCTATGTTTTAAGAAAAATAAGTTTAACAACTTGTTTGTGTGTAACAATAATCTGTATACCTATATAATGCATAATAATTGAAATATTGTATACAAAATACTTCTAATTATTATTAAAATTCTACCACATTTTATGAAGATACAGATACTGCATTAAAAGTTATGATGTGAATACTAAATATGTGCTAGTGTGTATAGAAAAAGTTGTTTATACTGAGGGTTAAGGCAGACTTCCTGAAAGAGAGGTTTAATTGCATTAATATTTAAGACTATATGTTGGTAGTTTTATGAGCAAGTGTAGTTTTCTAGCAAAATATATCTGTATTATTTAATGTTAAGATGTTGTTTTAGCCAGTTGTATGTACAACTGACAAATGTATGTACAATTTTCAGTTTTGTAACATTTATATGTAGAACCGAAATGACAGAACAGAAAGTACTTCCTGCAAAGGAGATGTCTGAAAGGGAGGAAATCCAGTCTAGGATGGCAAAATTTAAATTACAGTTGCATAGCATTGCTCCTAAACTTGGGTAAGAATAGTTTATCAAAATATCTTTTTTGTTGCCAAAGAAATTTATAAATCATGTACATTAAGTACAAAAGTTATTGATGACTTATCTCTTAAAATTTAGGTTATGTGAGTTTTAGTTTTGTTGTTTGATTGAGTTTAGTTTTGTGTGTTTTATGTTTTCATTATGTAGCTTTTTTCCTTTTTATATTTAATTGTTTTGTTTGTTCAGTTGTGTGGGTTATAAAATAAACAGTTATTGTTTTAGTGTAAGTTATTTGAGTTGTTATACTTTAATATTTATTTGAATTCGGCAATCAGTGATATGGATATGAACTTTGATTTCTTATACTCACAACATGTAAGTTTTTCATTTTGAAACATTATTAGTTCGTTAATTGTGTTAGTTTCGATCATTGTTTGCCACTAGGTTGGATTACCCTCCATCTCCACTCCTGAAGTACAGATATCCCCCACCAACACCAACAATTCTATCCAACATCTGTCATGCATTGTCTGCTGTACCAAAGTTTTACACTCAGGTAAGTATGAAAATTCCTAACTTTAAAAGAAATTGTTGAAAGTTGGGAAGCAATTCTGTAATGGTGTTATTTGCCCTTCATCTGAAAGTGTAGTTCACACCATTTACAAAAAAACACCTTGATTTTCAGATTGTCTGCAACGTATTCCTTAAATTATTGGTGGAGTTTCATTATTTATCTGAGTTGTAAAGAGACAATGCTCTGAAAACTTCATTGATTGTACCAAGTATTTGTTGAAATGTTTTGTTTTTTTCTTCCTTATAGTACCCGAATCATTATTTGACACATATTTGTGTCTACGCTTAAAACTAGCAAACTACTGCACCAGTTATTACCAAACCTGACTTACCTTAGGGTTTCTTGGACCCACATGTCTTTCTGTGCATTAAATTGGTACATCTGCTTGTATCATTAATTTTGCTGTGGTTACAAAAATTAAATTTGGAAATAAACAAAAAAGTATTGAATTATATGTGTTCAAAGAGCAACTGAGAAAATTATCTTTTGTTTTGACATAACTTGTTCCAAATCGGATATTTTTAAATGCAAACAATAATTATCTGAAACATATGAAACAAGGCTGAAAATTCCAAATGGAATCCTCATGGATTTTTTTAATTGTTATTTTAAGAAGCAAAACTGAAAACATAAAATACTCCTAACTGCTGAAGAAACCAAAATCAGTATTTTTATTCTATGATTTTGTCTCTTTGTCATACATTTAATATGTACTGTATTTGGTGTGATCATTTTGCTTTTTGTTTGTATTTTTAAGAGAGCTCTAGGTTTATTTTAACTGCCTCACTATGAGCAAGTCAGATTGCATACATCATAAGGTTTTACTGGGCTATGTATTATGTACTAATGTAGTGAATTAAAGTACATTATTGTCATGCTTACAAATTAACTCAGCATCATGAAATAGCTAATAATCACAATTTTAATATTATGAGTTGTAAGTATGTAACTTAATGTGGCATATTTCCATTTACTCTCTAGGTATTCCTATTCTCTAGTCTATTATGAACCATAAACTGAAAATCAAACCCACTTGCTACATCCATTTGTTACCTTTTTTTCACTAAACCCAGTTGTTCTGTCTGATGTTTTATATTATAATTTATTGGAACACCAGAGTTTTAATCTGTGAAATAGTGTATTATATTACTTAGTTGTTTGTGTTGTACATTGTCTGTTTCATTGTTTAGATGCAAATTTGTTCTCACAGGTATTGCATCAACAAGCTAAGTTGAATTTGTAGGCTTTTATTGCATAATTAGAAAGCTAGAAAAATTATGGTACTTATATGGATATTGTTCATTTCCTATTTGTTATTATTCTATGGTGCACTATTTAATTAAGAACAAAATTAGTTGTAATAATACCATTAGTATGAAAAAAAAAGAATTCAATTTCAACAACAGCATCCCAACATGGCTAGGTGGGTCAAGCCGTTCGACTCGTTATCTGAGGGTTGCAGATTTGAATCACCATTGCTCCAAACATGCTTCCCCTTTCAGACAGAGGGACATTATAAAGTGATGGTCTATCCCACTATTCTTTGGTAAAAGAGTAGCCCAAGAGTTGGCAGTATGTGGTGATAGCTAGCTGTCTTCCTTCTTGTCTTACACTACTAAATTAGGGATGGCTAGCACAGATAGCCCTCATGTAGTTTTCTACGAAATTCAAACAAAGAGTCAACAGTAGAATAAGAAAAAAAAAGGCCAAAATATGAAAATTATAAACTTATCAGGTGAGATAAAAAAACAACAGTTCTTCATGAAGCATTGCTCACAACCAATTTTCATATTATGTTATTTCATATGGTAACATGCTACACATTTATAAACACATTATGAGTTTAAACTATTATGGTTAAATAATTCTACTTTCACGGTATGGGTTGCAGTCATTCCAGGAAGGAAAAAGTTAACTATAGATTTATATTGTTTATGTTGGTTCTGAGGTCGATCAGATTTACTGAATAGATATAGTGTTCAGGTAAAAAAAATTTACTCTTAAATTATGAAGTTTTACTGAAAAAACTTAATTATCTTGGAGGTTTTTAGAGATTATGAAAATAGAATTTCACATTTTTTAAATTAAGAAAAGTATTTTTAATCTTAACATGAGTGGTCAATACTCTGACTCAGTATCTTTAGACAAACTTTCAGTAAAAATAGTTAATTTAAAGTATTGATTATTTCGTATACAAGTGCTTTGTAATGTTTAGTGAGTGCTTACCAAATTTTGTTAAAATAGAAAATATACAAAATTTAAACTGTGGAAACTATGAGGCTTAGTTTGGGGTCTTCACTTGATAAAATCAACTGAACGTGTAGCAGGAGAGGTTATAAAATTTATCTACAATTGATATTGTATGTTCTTTTTAAATCTGCCATGGATTAAAACTTGTTTAAATATAATATCTCAAACATTTATTGTAATCTTGGAAAACTTTTTCAAAATTCAAATACTTGGATGTAGTTATTTGTCATTCCTAGCAGAACCTGTTAAGAATTATAAATTTCAAAGTAAAAACACTTTAATCAGAAACATTGCTGTAAAAATTTAAAAACAGTTAAGCTGTATCTTTTAATGTTTTAATTTAAATGTTTGCTGGAGGACATATGAATGGTTGTATCAAAAATTCTAAAAATTTAAGCATCAGATTTTAACATTAAATCCAAGGATTAGATTATAAATATGAGAGGCAGTGAAGGAAAAGATAGTGTTGTTTTTATTGAGTAGAGAGAATAATTTAGAGAATATTTATTCTCAAACGACATCTTACTTTGAGTTATTTGACCAATCATCCTCAAATTACGTCAGTAAGTTTATTTGTGCAATTGTGTAGCACAAATAGTGTGACTCTAAACGTGGTATATAAGTTACAACAGTGTAAAAATATTTAGAACTAAACCATTTTTTTTGCTTCTCTCTCTTTCTGTGTTTGGGTATATAAATTTGTATACCCGGGTTTGTCAGGTACAGTAGACCTCTTTCTTTTTCATTGTTAGAGTGGACTTATTATTATATCTAAAGTAAATACAGAGGGCCAGAGTGATGAACATGACACAGGCACTTTACAAGGCAATGTCCATATATATATTGTTCTTTCAGATTTTCTTTAGTCTAGAACATAGGTGGCCTGTTTTATTTTAGCACTAGTATATATATATATATTATTACTATTATTGTTGTTTTTTTAATTACTTAATTCTAGTTTAATGATCTAATGTACAAGTTTATCGGGGTGAGGTGTTTAGGACCCCATCATGTATGAAATATCTGTCTAGTTTGCATAACAGCTTATTTTTTCTCCAGTTTTTATCGAGATATTTTATTGCACTATGTAGAAGTCTATCTGGTATTGTTTGTGTATTAGAGTGTTTGTACATGAACTTTGAGGAAGTGGTTTTGGGGTACTCTACATACTGTTGTAATTAATGTATTATGTAATGATTTTGGTTTGGTTTGCAGCTGTTTTTTACTTACATTAATCCATACTCTACTACTGGTCTTGTATATGTTTTGTATATTTTAAGGATGTTTTCAGGTGTTCAATAATTTTTACTCCTAGCATAGTTTATTCTTCACCAAATTGTGGTTTTTATGTCATTTACATGTTTTGTCCAGGAAAGTTTAAATCATATGTTAGTCTTAAATAGTTTGCAGATGTAGCAGCATGGAGAAGCACTCTGTTTGTGTAAATTACTTTTTACTTCTATAATCTGTGTTTTATGACATTTAAGAGACTTGCTTTTGCATGTATTATATGCACTGTATACTTCAATTTTTTACTGTACACAGTCTAGGTTACTTAATATTTTTAATTGACAAAATTAATTGAAAATTAGTTGAAAATAAATTATGTCTGTTCATGTTCCATGAATGTTATAATGGCTTTCATTCCTAGTAGTTCATCATTCAGTAACTTATAATTAGTTACATTTATGTGATGGCACAGAAAAGTTAGTTTTCTTACTGAAAATTAAATGTTGTTTCAAACTCTGGAAACATTTCTTGCTGTATTTTCATGATTCATTTCTTGTATACTTCTGAGCCAGTCTTGTTACGTACTGAACAGAGAATCCTTATTAATTTCTCATGATTTGTATTGATTAGTTAATATCTTAACATTTCATGACCAAAGTACTTTTGTAATTAAGGAAGATGTCAGATGGTATTGACTTTAAATATCATTTTACAATGTAATAAATTCAACCTTCTCCAAGGTTCTTCATCTGATGAATAAGATGAACCTACCTGCTCCATTTGGTTCTCTAACTCCTACACCACCAGTGATGCAAGATGTCCAACTGTCTGTCAACCCAGTTGGAAAGGATATGTTGGAAGAAGAAGAAATGGATGTAACAACTTCAGAAGAAGAGTCTGAAATAGAAAGTGAAACAGACAAGTAAATTGTTATTATTATTAAAACGAGAAATAAACAGATGTGGTACTAAGGTACTCAAAGTTCTGATAGAAAAACATTAAGTGTGGACAGTATGTAGCAGGTTTAAAAATTTAAACAGAAAATAAAATTAACATATACAATGAAGAAAAGGAAACAAACAAGTATACAAATAATCAAAATCTTTAACACAACAATAAAACAATAAATTATTGTTTGTCTCTAATTTCTGTATAGGAATCATACGGGGGCAAAAATAATAAAGATACCATTTATTCAAATGAGTGAAAAGTCCTGTTTCATTATCTAGATGATTTATGTCAGTTAGTTTTACTATACATTCAATGGAAATATCTCCCAGCTCATTCTAATATGTACAAGGTTCTGTTCCACTCCTTAAAATGAATACAAATATCACTTCAAGAGAGAAAATAGACAAACTGTGTTTAGCAAACTTGTTTGATTTATTGAACAGTTTCTTGTTACGAAACTTTTATCTGAGCTAGAAGATTAGTAGAACTTTGTGTCCTTTATAAATTCTTTTATAAAATATACAAGAACAATTATATAGTTGGGTCTCAAATAGCTTTATGGAACATTCAACATAAGGACACTAACCAGATGTGTGCAAAACCCTTATAAACAGTTAGTTACCTGACTAAAGATGTATTATTGCCTAGATATAGAAGGGTAAAGTTAAAGATCCTTAAACTGTAACACAGGTAACAAAATAACTATTTGTACATTGTATCAAAACTTTCCATTATATATATTAACCCAGACACTTTATTCACTAAGTAGTTTTATATATCATCATGCAAGAGTGTTTAGGTTGATAAATTCTGAATGTTAACTTACAACATCATTAAATATTGTGAAATTTTTCACTAGGGAAAAGTTCACTTTTGTGTGCATAAAAAGAGAACGAAAAAACATTTGTTTTGTAAACTTTGTAGGAATATAAGATTGGAATATACTTTCTTTTATCACTACATTTACAGTAATTAGAGAAGAAATAGCTTTATTTCATTCTTCATTTGATCATAAAATTATTCAATCTAAACAAAAATGTTTCATTTTTTTTATGAGATTGGTCATGTCAATTGTTGGACTGCCATGCTGTTTAAAGGAAGATAACTGTTTCAGAGTTTAATGACTTAATTTATGGAAAATCTGGAGTCATTAAAATGTATCTTATAAATAAGAGAAATGATGTTATGGAATAGTCAGATCATTCACCTTATATCATTCAGCTGAAATTTTATGGGCTGAGTTAAACCAATTAACAAAAGATCAAAAGCCAAACACAAAATATTAATGTTTTTGAAGTACTTAAAGAAGGAAGGCAGTCAATCACTCAGGAATATTGACACAAACTCATTGAAAGCACACCCAGTCGATGTCAAGCAGTACTGAAATACTAGAGAATACTTACTAAATATTGACTTGTGAAACTGGATTTGTTATTTTGAGTTTCATTTTTACATTTGATTATTGCAGAGAAACTTGTTTGATCATTTCTTAGGCTAACTGAAATGAGAAAATCTCAGGAACTACAGCAGGTGTTCAACACATTTTATGAGAAAGTGTAACTAAAATCATGAAAAGCTTGGGTATTTTTTAAAGCCAGTGTTCAAATTAGAATTTGAGATCATATTTTAAGATATCTTGTTGAGTGCATTTTAAAAACATTGTTTTAAGGTTTTCATTGTCTAATAAAGGATATAATAAATTAACGACATTTTCAAGAGAAACCTCTTTTTTTTTGTCCACACCCTGTATGTAATTGTTGCAACATGAAGAAAAGTCATTGTAGGCTTGATGATGAAACTGTATTACAGTTGCTTTTCTTAAAATAGAACTTATCTAAAATATAGCAGAACAACAGTTGATATATTTATACCAAGTCATATGATGATGTTGGTGACAAATTGACATTACTTTTTTAAGAGTATTTTGTATGTTTCTTTTTATATTTTAGAAAAGAAAAATTGCAGCCCCTTAAACGTCCTACCCGTCGAATTAAGCGAAAGTTTAAGAAACCTAGATTACAGCAGTTACAGGCACCTCCTGCAACAGTAACTGTACGAACTGACCCTACAGAAGTATTTGAAACACCAGTAGGATTTGCAGAGAACCAGGCTACTAAGAAAATTCAACTGAATATTAAGCCTGCAGAAGTGGAAGTGTTAAGTAATAAAGGTGAGTCTTACTGGTGGAGAAACACTTAAAGAAACTACGTTTTGACAGTTTTAAATTTTACCTAAGAATTAATAACCTCTGAATTCATGTGTCCATGCAGGGTTCCCAAGAGCTGTAATTGTCCCTGGAGAAAAGTTTCTGTGTATTTGGCTTCCTCTTCTAATAGTTTATGAAATGATATTCATGTGTTTGCACAAATGAAGTCATAATTAACTCTCCTACTGTGGGTATCCTCCCATAGCACGAGGTTTTGGTGTCTTCAAAACGTTATTAACCTACATTTTTATTTGTTGTGCTATTAGTATAGCATAAAATGTTGACTAGTAATCTTTATTTTAATAATGAATAAATTTTAAGTTCTTCATTTTATAAAGCATTATTTTTAAAAAACCTGATTTTCCGTAGTGTGACGTGACATTTCTTTTAAGTATCTTCTCCTCTCTGAAGAAACTCTACAAAATTGAACATAAATTACATACTTAAAAATTGTCCTTGCTCAGACATACCATATTCTTTATAGTGTTCAATTATGTGTGGTTGAAAGTTTGTCAAATAGAAACTCGGACCCCTCCTGCCACATCACCTCATCACATCCTCTCTTACAAACTATAATCTTTATATTCAATTATATGTGGCTACAAGGCTGTCAAATAGAAACTCGGACCCCTCCTGCCGCATCACCTTATCACATCCTCTCTTACAAACTATAATCTTTATATTCAATTATGTGTGGCTACAAGGCTGTCAAATAGAAACTCGGGTCTCTCCTGCTGCATCTACCACACCACCTCTTTCAGTATTGTTAACAGTTCACTGTTCTATATAATTTTATATTATGTATAACTAATATAAAGTTATTTTTCATCTGTGAAGTGTCACATTATGTTCTGAATAGATTAAAATCAATTTCAATTATTATACAACTGTTGTTTGCATTGAATTCACAATGGCTAGCTTGGATTAATTTGAAAGGGCTCTTGTAGTATAATTAGAAAGCCAGGAAAATTGTGATTGATAGAGGAAGTAATATGCTTTCTTGCATTTAATAATATTAGTCTATGTTCTTTGGTTCATCATTTAATTATGTAAAACTTGTTTAATGCACTATTACCATTAGTATAAAAAGAGTAGGGTTAACAATTGAGAACAACAAAGAAAAAAAAAACAACTAAGTATTTTATGTTATTTCTTATTTTTCATGTTTATTCTTTATTTATTATTATGAAAATAAAATGTAAAACTGGATTTCTCTAGTTTAGTTAAGTTTAGATAAGGTAAAACAAACAACAGCAATAATAAAAGTATTTGACAAAGCGTGTACACAGGCAGCTCGGAGTAGCTCGTGGCTAATGTAATTTGACAGCATAAGATGAGCTGTACATTTCTCAAGTGAGTTGCAACTTATAATGGTAAGAATAGTAGTTAAACATAGGTCAAAGGGCAATGTAACAATGTTTGATTATAAGTAATGTGTACTGTTGTGAGTTTAAAGGTACTCAGGATAAATGAATTCAGCTTCATGCTGCATTTGAAGTCATTCTAGAAGCTTCTGTTTTTTGTGGGGGAGGTTATGAGGTCAGTCAAATATAGAAACATTATGTAGAGTTAGGGTAAAAAAATAGCAGATAAAATGCCAGTTTTAGAAATTACATAAATGAAATTTGTGTATCATAAATCTCAATGTGAAAACTACTTTGCACATGGACTATTTACAACATGTACTCCATATTTCAGAACTAATATTTTTTTATTTTTTTTTAGTTTATTAAAGATGTGATTTTTGCTTTGTATAATGCTCATAATGTTATCAAAGAGACTGATAAACTTTGTGAATATAAGCACATTATATCAGAAGTTAGTAGTATCAAATTTATATACTTTTTCCGAGTACAAAAAGATCGTGATCCATCAGATTAATTGAACCTAAGTGGAGAGAGTTAATAATGGTCTCTCTTTATGTGTTGTGGAATGATAGTACGTACATGTACAAATGACTGCAGTCATGGTTAATATATTTTACATGTTATGTACTGTTTTATATATTCTTTACACATTTTTGCTGCTTTCATAAGCCCTCTGATGGGCAGTGGGCCTCTCAATAGGCCTATGTATATGTTAAATTACATATGAATGTAACTAAATGAATGGCATACATAAATGTAAATTTACTGCAAAAATAAAGCAAAGAAACTAACTAAGTTTATTTAATTAAATGCTTATGTCTAAATAAGTACAAATCTGTTGTTACAAGTAGGTATAAAATAAATTTAACCATAGAGCTTTAAGCTTGTTGTCAGGCCTATATGTAAAATATAATGTGTAAAAGTATATATTATGAGTTAACCACAAAAACAACTTTCTTCCTGGGAGAACAGTATATTATAAAAAATAATAAATTTTCAGAGGTTCACTTTTCCATCAAATTAAATTGACCTTTATAACAAATCCTTTGTTTTTGTGAAAGAGGTTAAAATTTTTTTCAATCTTATATTGTTTTTTATGATATTTAAATTTTAGATTCTAAGATAATCCTTATTGTTTTCCAGATGTCAGTGAAACCAAAGACGGTGTTTCTGTTGAAGAAGGTGGATTTGGTACGATGGTTCCTCAGCAAGATGTAGTACATGATGATACAAAGGAAGATTATGAAGATCAGGTTATGTGGATTGGATCAAAATTTGTGTCATCTGAAGAGCTACAAAAAAATACAATTACTAAAAAAGGTAAATTAATAGTGGATTTGATATGTAATTTCATGTTTTACATTAGAATTAAAAAAAACGACTACATAACAATTTATGTGCCGACATATATGTGTACAAGATTAAATCCTGTGTAATAACAACAACATGATTATTCATCAGAATGGTTAATTTAGGTTAAACAAGTTAATTTTGAATCTCCAGCTAACCAATCAGGGTAATAGTGTTTGCGAGTGACTTTGTTTTAGATTTTAATTTTGTGATAGCTTCACATTAACCTTTAAACATTTGTATAATTTGAACGTTACCACATTTATCATAACAGTTTTTCAGAAAAAAATTTAGAGTAAAGTGATTTTGTCAGCTCAGAAATTGATACAGATTCCTTATCTGATTATCAAGATTAATTCTTTAATTATTTAGCTATATTCAGGTCATTAGGATGTGTTTTTTATGGTTATTCAAAGGATGATTCAGGCAGTGGGCCTGTGTTACATCTAGGTTGTATGTATGGTTATCTTTTGAAGTATTTCTGGAAGATAAGACATGGTGAGGACCAGAAAGAGCTGGCTATGATGTCACGTAAGAAAAAAATTGGCATTTATTGGTCTTTCTAAAATTTTCATTGTTTTTGTTAATGTATACGGTTCTTAATTTTGTGGCATGTGGTGACTGCATCTTGAGATCTGGGATTATTTGGACTTTTACAGAAAAAAAAAGCCTCTCAGTTTTCAGAAATTATCAGGCAGGAGAACCATCTTCCAGACTTTATATTAAAAACCTAGCGAAACAGGTTGTTGAAAAGGTGTGTAAAATGAGAATTTTGTTTAACATTAAAACTTGTGTAGTGTTGTTTATGTTGTTAATAATTCATTGTCAGTTGTGTACATTATCTTCTTGTTAACAATGTGTAAAGATACCTTGCTAACATTGTAATGAGTTGTATACACTTGTAAATAGTGCAGTACATTATGTACAGTTTTATGTATTATTTAATGTAGTGAATGTTCATATAATATTGTGTTAAACATTGTCAGGTAAAGAACGGAAGTGAGAGTTGCTTTATCACATTGTAAATTGTATAATAATACATTTTTACATTTCAGGATTTGCATTGGATATATGGCAGGTACATTGACAGAGATTCAGAGGTTGAGAAGAATATGTAAGTGTAAACCTTTCTGTTATCTTTAATGTTTGTACTAAATCTTTAAAATAATTTGTATGTGTGTGTATGTATAGATATAATTTCACTTTTACAGCAACCCTTTCAGAATCATTCCCACCTATACAATGCACAAGTTAAAAGACATTTGATTACCTTTTTCTAACCCCAACAAGGTGGATTTCTCTACATGGTTTTGTACTTTCAGTTTACCTCCTTTGGGATCTAAACATCTGCCTACATATTTGTTGTGTATAGCAACTCGTGAAGGGGAGGGAAGGATCCTAGTGGTTGAGGGTTCCACATCACTTGGCCTGTAGACGGGCGGCTTTGGTGTGGCCCTTTCAGGGTCAGTTGTCTGGTCTACTTGGACAAGGGTTAACTGAGTATCAGTGTTGGACATTCTTAATGAGTGTTGTGGAAATTTTCTCCGATGGTAGTGTTTGGGTATAGTATTCATGAAACCTTGGCACTGCTGCAATGTTCTTATTTGCCACTATGGTGCATTTTCTCATAAGGCTCCATGGTGAGTGAAGTCAAAGGGCACCAAAATGTATTGCTTATGTTATAGATACCCCCATTCATGAAAGCATAAATATAAATGAAAAAATTGAAGAAAAACAGATTATTGGAAAATGACCATGGGTGGACAACTCTGTTGTACAGTTACCATCACAGTCAGATTCTGTACCTTAGTTTCTAATTTTGCATTCCTTATTTGAGAAATTCTTTGGACAGATGTATCCCTTTGTTATTCAAAAGGAATTTGTCCCCAACTGTTACAGCTATAAGTCTACAAAGTTACAACCCTAAAATCAGGGACTTTTTTTCCCTTGGTGGACTCAGCAGATTGCCTGATGTGGCTTTGCTATAAGAAAATGCACACTCAGAAGGGATTAGAGGGGCTTGCTGGCTTCCCAAGTCAGTAAAGAAGTTATGCTCTGGGAATATTTTAGTGGAAACATCTTCACCATAACATACTAAACTCCTTGAAATCGAAGGCCATTGGGGATATATCCATAGAGGTTACTCCCTATGCAACTTTTAATTCTTCCAGGGAAGTTACAGTCAAGAGGGATTTAAAGAACAATCCTCAGTTGGATATCCTCACTGGTTTGTCCAGCCAAGGCAATTCTGTAGTGCACTGAATCTCTACTCGCAAAGATGTAATTGTGATGCCAACTAATGTTCTGATATTGATGTTTACATCATCACATATTCCTGCCACAGTTAAAGCAGGTTGTCTGATCTTTAAGGTAGATCCAAACATTCCCAACCCTATTGGATGTTTCCAGTGTCAGCAGTTTGGTCACTTTTAGTTTTGGGTTCTGGTGTTTCCTTAGGTATGTTCTCTTCTGCAGCTTTGAAATCCAAAAGGATTATTCCTTGCTCAACCCAGGTCAGGTTCCATGGAGGCTGCTAAACCTTCATTTAATAAAGAAAAAAAATACAGTCAAAAATAGAACTGCTTCCTGTTCCATTCTCCTCCACATAGATAAAAATGGACATTTTAATGCAGTGAAATTGTCTGGATTTTTTTCAAATATAGATAACATTAAGGATTTTATTGATTCTCACCATCCTGTGTGTCTTTCCTTACAGGAAACGTTTCTAAAACCTGCCGATGCAATAATATTTTGGCAGTTGTCTTTGAACAGAAATGACAAATTGTGTGATGGACAAGTGCATGAAGGGATGATACTGCTGGTTGAACAGTTTGTTCTCTCTCCATAAACCCTTGAAGACTGTAGCAATCCATGTTTCCTTTGGTCGCACCATCTCTTTGTTCCCTCTTCCTTGTCTTCTGAAGAGACCTATGATCAGTCATTCCTTGATGCCTTATTGAATAGTTATTTTCTCTCTCTTTAATCCTGGGAGATTTTAATGGGCATAATTCCCTATGGGGTGGTGCTGATATTAATGTTGATGGGAGGGGTCTTTCCATAGAGCATATGCTCTTGGATTACAAACTTTCTCTCTTCAGTAGTGGTTCTTATACTTATTTTCATGCACCTATTTAATATTTTACTGATACTAATCTCTCTGTCTGCTCCCCATAATTTTCTTTTACTTTTTTTGGAGGGTTGAGAGTAACCCATGTGGTAGTGATTATTTTCCTATCATTTTGAGAGAGACGGTCCATGGTTGGTGCCACCCAACCCTTATGCCTTGATGGAAGTTGGACCAGTCCAACTGGTCTTCTTTCACTGCTCTCTTGGAACTTGATTCTGCAGTCATCTGTAAGCCATCGAGAGACAACTGCATGGCAGCAGTGACAAACAGCATTGTCCAGCCTGCTTCTCAGTGTATTCCTAAAACCTCAACACAATTTCCACAGTATCTTTGTCCATGACAAAATCCTGCCAGCCACTTGGCATGGAAGGCTCAAAAATAGGCTTGGGATACCTTTTGTAAATATCCCACACTTTTAAACTGCATTGCCTTTCAGCAGGCCTGTGCACATGCTCAGTGGGTCAAACATCAAAGCTAGAGGAATAATGGATTCAGTACACATCTAGCATCTCTTCTACCACCAGTTATATGGGACAGGATAAGAAAAGTCAGTAGACAGTATGCTTCCCTTTCAATCTTGCTTTTTGATGCTCTCAGAAAAAGCTTTTCTCATGCATTTAGCTTCACCCCTCACCTTCTTAACCATCAAGACATGAGACCTCTTTCCTTTTGGACTGATTGTCTCTATAATCACTCTTTTACACCAGTGGAACTTAATTTTGCTCTTCATCAGTCTGGCAGAACATCAGTTGATGGTATTCACTACGAGATGCTGCACCATCTCTCTCCAGCCTCTCTTGCTATTCTTCTGGTTGTTTTTAACCAGATGTGGCAGGAGAATGTTTTTTTTGGTGCTGTGCTGTTGTCCTCCCTTTTTCTAAGCCTGGGAAGGATCCCAACGTTCCTTCAATCTACCATCCAGTTGTTTTTATAACCTGTTTTTGTAAGATCTTGGAAAAGATGGTTAATGCTCTTCTTGTTTGATTAGTCAAAGCAAACAACCTCCTCTTGCCTCGCCAGTGTAGGTTCTAACAACACTGCTCCACCATGTTCTGCCTGATTTGACTTGAAACATCAATCAGGGAAGCTTTTCTCAAGTGACAATATCTTGTTACTGTGGGGTTTTTTTCAACCTTGGTAAAGCTTATGATATGGCATGCTGCTAGACCTCCACTCATATAGGTTGCATAGCCATTTGCCCATTTTTATTAAACATTATTTGATGGACCTGTGATTCCAAGTCCATGTGAGTTCAACATTTTCCTGTTCTTTCTCACAGGAACTTGGAGTCTCTCAGGGCTGTGTTTTGAGTGTCACACTTTTCCTTATAAAGATTAATTTGATCAATGAACAACTCTCCCTACAGTTGCAGATGATCTCTGTATCGATGATTTCCACATCTCATGTAAGCTATTGAGCATGAGGTTTATTAAGCAGCAGACTGCCTTCAATCATTTACTGAAGGGTACCACAGCAAATGGTTTTTCTTATTCTTACTTTAAAACTGTTTGCATGCACTTCTGCTTACAGGGTATTCACCTCAATCTTGAGCTCCATTTCAGAGAAGTTTTATTTCCCACAATCCCTGAGGCAAAGTTCTTTGGTCTTATATTTGATCATAAGTTGATCTTTATTCTACATATCAAGTAGTTACATGTCAAGTTTATAAGGGCACGGAACATCTTTTGTGTCCCCTCTTACACTTCTTGGGGACCAGATCGATGTTTTGTATGAAAAATTTATCATTTGATCAAAACTTAACTATGGTTCTCTTGTCTTTGACTCTGCTTTGAAGATGTTGGACCCTGTTCACCATCAGGTGTTTTGGCTCTCTATAAGAGCCTTCTGCATTTCTCCAGTTCAGAGTTTGTACAGTCTCATGAATCTTTTTTACACCTCTGCCGTTTGCAACTATCTTTACTGTATGCCTCGTATCTTTGAAGGCCCGCATGGCCAAGCGTGTTAAGGCATGTGACTTGTAATCTCAGGGCTGCAGGTTTGTATCCCCTTAGTGCCAAACATGCCTGCCCTTTCAGCCGTAGGAGCGTTATAATGTGACAGTCAATCCCAATCCCACTATTCATTGGTAAAAGAGTAGCCCAAGAGTTGATGGTGGGTGGTAATGACTAGCTGCCTTCCCTCTAATTTTACACTGCTAAATTAGGGACGGCTAGCACAGATAGCCCTCAAGTAGCTCTGTGAGAGATTCAAAAAACAAACAAACAATCTTATCTTTGATCCTTACAACAGTATCCCACCTGGGGTTGTGATTTTTTTTCTCTTTAGGCCTTACTTTTCCAGAGTAGGTGGTCTGCCATTGTTCCTTCTGGCCTTTGTGTTGAGGTGCAATTGGACAAATTGGGTCTATCCTTGGATGATGATGCTGTATCTACTGTTTAACCCATCCCACCATGGCTTATTACCATCCCCAAATGTGACCTATCTTTAAGTCATCTGAGAAAAACAGACAATACCAATTGGAAATACTATATTTTATTTGCCAAAAATCTCTGAATTATCCTTCCATTCCTATTTATTCAGATAGTCCAAAATCAAGTGACTCTGTAGGCTCTGTCATGGTTTATTGTGGTTCAGTGGTTGTACACAGGATCCCTTCTACAATTTTCGTGTTCACTGCTGAATTGTATGCTAATTCTCTTGTTCTGGATCATGTAGAAACTATGCATTACATCAAGTTTATAAATAGCACATGCAAATAATGATGTGACCTGGTATGCAGAAACAAGCTAACTGAGCAGCTAAGTCCATTTGATCTGTTACTGTCACTGACGTGCCTGTCCCATACATGGACTTTGGTCCTCTATTCAAAGCTTAGCTCCATGCCAGTTGGCATTTGACCTGGAATAAGCAATGTGATAACAAGCTTTTCCAGATCAAGCCTTCTATTGCTCTTTGGCTGACTTGCTTCCATAAGGGTCACAAGGAGGAAATCATCCTGCTTTGGCCACCTGTTGGTCACAATTTTTATATCGTTGTTTTCTTTTATCTGGTACTGATGCACTGATGTGTGGTGTGCGTGACACTCAAGTCACAATAGCCCACGTTTTACTGTCATGCCATCATTACGACTGTGAGTGGCAGCACTGTTTCAGACATATTTTTACTATGGGTTCACCCTTGATGTTGGACAATGTCATTGGCAATGGTGGCATTGTTTTTTAAATTTTTAAGAGCCATTGACCTTTTTAACTCTTTAAATTTTTATCCAGAAAATTGGATTTTGTTTTGTTTCAACATGGTTTCTTTTTACATATTTTAATAATTTAATTTTTTAGTGATTGGTTTGGTGCATATAGTGTAGTTGCTTTGTACCAATAAACACCAACCAACCAACCAACTCTTTCTGGCATTTTATTAGGTGGTACATTGTGGGTGCTGAGAATGCTAATCCTAGAAATATCTTCTTATTACCATGCCAGAAATTGAAGCAGCACTGAATCATAAACAAGTTTATTTCCTTTTGGTGTAGAAAAAACAATGTAGCAATGAAAAATAGATGGTAGTAGATAAGATGTTATTTTTATTTCCATGATTGGCAAAGCCAAGTATAAAACTTACTGTGAATTCAGTTGACTGTGAAAATGTCCATGTAGCAACTGCTACAAAAGTAACAAGTAGATCACTTCCCAAGGATGTAATTCTGTACTTAAATGGTAAAAATTTGGGGTGGCTTGAGTTATTTGTGCTGAGAAATTCTCTTCTTTCCCTATAAAAGTGTCTAGCAGTATTTAAACCTATTTCATTAAGTTTGGAAGTGTTACTGTGATTGAACTTTTTCATCAGAGAAAATCTTTTGCCTACTGTTATCTATATTGTGTAGACATATTGAGCCTACTGTTATCTATATTGTGTAGACATATTGAAACTTTACAATAAGTCTTTATATTTCTGGTACTCTACTGTTAAATCTTCTCTCCTCTTTAAAGTTAATTACTGGCATACATAAATTAGACCTTATATGACTGGTTTGATATAACAGTAAAACTTTTGAGACTGGTAGCATGTTTAAGTGATTGAATAGTTTAAGATGAGTAAAAGGAAAATGGCTTGTGTAGTCTGTCTAATGGTGACGGTTTATCAAACAGGTTAAAGAATATAATAGTAAAATAATTTTATTAGTATATGATTTGCCATTGCTGGGCAATTACTGAAAAAAATGTAATTGGATTTCAGGTATGATGTACGTGTCATGAAGGAAGGTCGAATGAAAGGACAAGCATTTGTAACTCTCGCCAGTGAAAAGGAGGCTTCAAAGGCTCTATCAGAAACAAATGGATTCCTACTATATGGAAAACCATTAGTTGTGGTATCCTTTTTAGTTCACTCTAGTATTATGGTATATACTTTGGTATTTTCAAATCTCAGTGTTAATTTTTATTCAAGTAACATATTTGAATCTCTTAAGAAACGTATGTAAGACTTATTATACTTCTCACATTAACCTCAGTGGAAGCCATTAGTTTTGATGCCCTTTAGAATTTGAATTTTTACCTTTTCCCGTGAAGGAAAAACTTAGTATTGTCCAAGAAAAATTAAGGAGGTTTGAGGTACTTGGGGTATTAGCAAGTTAATGGAGATATGCTAGTGGAGGTAATGAGTATAGTCTGTAGGGTTAATTGTGTAACATATGGGTAAAATATGTTGTAAACAGGGTTGTAGATGTGTCTGTAAACAACACTAGAAGAATCAGTTTAGTAGCCGTTGTTGCTTCAACAGTTATATTCATTCAGGCAAATATATTAGTTATAACTTCTCCAAAAATACCCAGACCTTCATTGCATGATTATGGTGAGAAAGTTTTGCAACTAGTAGTTAGCAGGAGCAAGATCAAGGAAATATGGTGTATCTTGTAGAGAACCATACTTTTTGGAGACCCTTTATTACATGAATGTGCAATAACTTGTAACTTTTTAACTAGTAACTGTAAACACTGCTGAACCTGGAATGTTTATTTCTTAATCAAGAAATGATCCCAAGACAAATCTGTAGAACTAACTTTTCTTTGACCTTTCAGAAATTGAGAGTGTACAGTACCTAATTTCATCAACAAAAGGCATAAACTCTGCTAAAAATATTTTTTGGCATTCATAGATGCACTCTGCACTCTTTTTAACTCCTGAACATAAAGTGGTCTATGGAACATGTTCGAAGCTGTTCAGAAAGATAACCGTGGTAAATCAGCCTGATATGACACATCCATGGCAGAGCTTGGATATGTAAGATAATAGATGCTTAACCATAGAATGCTAGTATTAAATTTTCAGTCATTAACACCAGGTGATATTGGACCATATTGACCCCATGCTGACATTTTTGGGTTAAGCTTTGGTTTCAGTGGCTTAAAAGAACCTACACACCGTGTACCATGTATGAATCCCTAAACAAAGATTTCATTGGTGTATAGAACGCCCACAATTTGTGCCATAGATGAATCTTTTAGCACACATTTCATGAGTGTACTTCAATATCCACATCTTGTGCTGTAAATAGATCCTTAAATAGTTTCAGTGATGTAAGACGGTCTCCACACCTGTTGTTTCTAGACACTTGTATTGGACATTTAATTTTGCTCCCTATTTCTCAGGATTTTCTAACCAATTTGCTGCCAGCATTAGCTGTTCACAGTCCACATCTTATGTTGTATTTGTGACAATATGACCTATGTCTTCACAGTGTTGGAACTATTTTGTTGTTCTCCATCAGGGGGCAGCATGACTCAGTATTGTAAAACAATGCACTTAACTCACATTTGTTCCAATCTTCCCAAATTTTGGTACCAGTTGTTTGTTTAGGTTTAACCTACAATAGACTGGCATCCTATCTAGGAGAAGTGAGTTCCCATTTTCACCCATTTTAAAAACAATATCCCTTGCAAAGGCACAACAAGTATTTTATTTCTCCACTTGTCTCAAACATGACATTTTATTGTGTTTTCCACTGCTAATGACAGAATAAAGTTTGTTTATTCCATCCTGTGTTTTTATATCAGACTATGTTTGATACAGCACCACTTGTGCATTTTGAGAAATGATTGAGTGTACTCCTATATCTCCTTATGCATTTGCACAAAATATTTTGCCTGCATGTTACAATATAAATAGTGTTTCACTGATGAATTTATGTGTTTGATTTCCAGCTGGCATGAAAAGTTCTTGCAAGGAGCAAAAGACCTTGTCTGCAGAAATGTGCCATGAACAAGGTTGTGTGCTTGTAACTTAAAGTGTTATATAACAGCCATTTAAGAAAAAAAATTATTGTAAGTCTTTGTCTGTTAGGGTGTGTAGTGGACGATCGTCTTGAACTGGCTTGCTATACACTTCATTACTTGATGAGATCGTATGTTACTGGATTTCTTCAGAGGAGTTTTCTAGTCGCAGGTGGCAAAACAGTAATGGTAATAGGTGTAAGTCAGATGATTTTTGATATTCCGTATTACACAGTAGTGGCTTAGGCAAGAGGCTAAAATATTTTAGCAAAGCTTAGCAATTATTGGTATTTGCTAACCAAGTAATCATCAGGTCCATGGATAAGCTACATCCATCTTATTGGTTACCCCACGACTTCAATAGTTGGAATAATTGGAAATAGTAATAACTAGAAACATTAACTTCAAATTGTTCCTTCTTTTAACAAGTTGTGACGTAAATCAACTAATTTCAATAACTTTAAATTAATTCAATTTTAATTTCTTATATAATTCAAATGATTGAAAATACTTATTTTCATTAGTTGTATAATTCATTATGTTAACAGATATAAGTTTAGTTTCAGTTAATTAATTGTTTTATATGAATGCAGTCAATACTGATATGTAATTTATTATATTTAATTTGCTTAACTATATTCTTGAGTGAATGCTGAAATGATCAAGGCTGGTTTGGTCTTTGCATTTGTCATTTTAATTTCTAGATATTTTATCATGCTATTGACACACTTTAATACATTTACTGTGGTTTCTTTTGATCCTTTTGTATTTTGTATTGTATATTTCCAATGCTTTCTTTGATTTTGTCTTTAATCAAATTAATTTTTTCTTATTCTCTAATGTCTTATAATTTTTCTCTTAATTTTTTTTCTAAGTTTCTTCTTATCCTTATTCCTCCACTGTTTTATAATTTTATTTAAATTTTTAATCTTACTTAAAAAAATTATCATTTTTTAATCTAAATCCAATATTTTTCAACAAAATAGTCCCACTCTTGGTAACAGTATTGTACTCGATTTTATCATTGGTAGAGTATTTTTAGAATATCTGATAAAAAAATAATAGAAAACCCAATCCATTTAATGATAACAAAAATGTTTAATTTTTCTATTTCTGTGATTAGTCAAAATCATTTCTAAGAACTTATGAGTGAAAACAAAGAATGTATAATATGTTCACCACACTATATTTGCCACAGTTAGTGCTGACAAGACCTTTTGCTCAATACCAGGGCTTGTGATAGGCCTAACTTTATAGACTAACTACTATTAGTATAAATTTCACTTCCTTGATTTCTTTATAGATAACTGTTTTTTTTATTTTGTTGAAACACAAACTCGTATTCACAACATTGAACAAACTCATTCTACAGACTGACTGACAGATGGTAATACAGTAAATTAATTTTGGCTGCAGTAATTGAATAAAAGTGAGGCAAAAAAGTAAGATACTTTTAATTATTATATTTATGTACATCCACTTAGATGGATTTTGAGGTAGGAAAGAATACCAAAAGATGTGGTGCAAAGAAAACATTCATATGTTTTGATTTTTGTTACTTTATTTATTTACTTTTTTCACTTTCCATTGTCATGACAAAGATCAGAATCCATAACAATAAAAAGTAAAAGAAAATAAAGTAACAAAAATCGAAACAAATGAATATGCATGGTTGAAATTATTTCCTAAATTTTGAGGAAAGTTTCACATGTTCAAGCCATGCCCATCACATGTTAAACTTCCTTTGAGCTAAGTAACAATAAAATATTTATAGAAACATAAAGATTAAAAGCATAGACTTTAATAACATTACTCTGTATAAAGTAAGCTAACTGGTGGAGATGGACCTTAGTGTGGTCAAAACAGATCACATTGAGTTTGGAAAATGGTAAAGATAGATTAAACAGTAATAAATAATTTTTACCACTGAAAGTAAATACTTCTAAAATTATGTAATGATTTTCTTTTCTTTTTACTTATCAGAGCCTTTTCTCAGACACTGTACAAATCCTGTGTGATATCTAAGCTTTAAATATTTCTAAGTCGGATTGTTGTTGAATGGTTTTCTTGCATTTTCTTTCATAACAGGATTATTGAATTGGTACTTTTGCCAAATACAACTAACTTAAGTTGATGAACATTGTCATAAAAAAAAGTTCTACAATATTAAAAACTGTTAATATTTTAAAAACAGTGGGCAGCTGATTTTTATTGGTTTCTGTTGGAGAGAAATGTTTTACAAATTTCATTTATTTTCATTTACTCAACCTGTTTTTAACATTAGTCATTAAACATGCTTTCAATACACTAGTCGTGTAACCCACTGTATGTTAATATTGATGATAGAGTTATCTTAACTGAAACCTCAGCAATTTGCCAGGTCTGCTAAGCCAAAAGAAAAACAAACTGAAACGAAAAAAAAGTGACCACAAGAAGGTTAGTATCTTCAAATGTATAAAAACTACATTTGACAAATAGTGTCTTACATCTTCTCACCCTGGTTTTCCTCTAAGGATTGCTAAAATTTTTCTATAACCTATGAATTTCACACCATTTTGAAACATGCCGATCATGTGACTATCTTTCATCAATCACACTGTGCCATCTGTGCTATTCTAGAGTAATTCTTACCTTCTAACTTGGCATTCTAGTGTACAGATGTGTTTTTAACTTGTTTTCCACGTGACAACAAAACTTTGATTTTTCTTGATTACAAACGTACATCTGTTTTCATTTCTTGTGCTTGATTTCCATTGTTTATTTCTTGTTTGATTAAGAAATATTTGTAATGTGTTCATCTGAATTCGAGAATTAATGTGACAGATGATGAAATTCTCCCAATAGTAGGTAATGTTTCTGACACAAGACCTTTGATCTTGGGCTCAACGATTCCTGCTGGGAAAGCATTGGCTTCAGTTCACAAATAGTTCATATCTTAGTTTCATCTTTTCATGCTATGATTAGTTTTTTAGAAGAAGGATATATCTACTGAGTGGAAATATTTTCTACATCATTTTCTATCTGTTTCTTTACATCCATATAATTGCCTGATTTAAGTATTCTTTTTGCTGGGAAATCTGTGATAAGATATTTAGTATGTATTCCTCACTCCCAGTAGGTATATATATGTTCAGTTTGTTTATGTGGATTGACTTAGTCCTCCAAACTACATCCTTGTGCAAATTAATTGAAACAAGAGAGAAAATTAAGATTTTTTCAATTTTTTGTATTTTATTTCTGAGAATCCAAAAATTACTCACAAATTAATACATGATATGACCACCTTTATTTTTCAGAAGATCATTAATCTGCTTTGGCATTGAGTCCACGAGTTGACTGCAATCTTTACTAATTTTTGGATTGTGGTACCA
The DNA here is from genome assembly GCA_011833715.1 of Carcinoscorpius rotundicauda. NCBI lineage: Eukaryota > Metazoa > Arthropoda > Merostomata > Xiphosura > Limulidae > Carcinoscorpius > Carcinoscorpius rotundicauda. The sequence goes on from CM022393.1 coordinate 8,300,378, forward strand.
CACTTCAATTATGACCTCAATTAGCTTATCTTCTGTAGTACAGTCTTTTCCCCGAAGTCTTTCTTTTCAAATCGCCCAAAGATTTTCAATAGGATTTAAGTCCAGACAGTTTCCAAGCCAGTCCAGCACCTTTATTCGCATTGTAATCATACAATTCTTCACAAGTTTCGATATGTGGCACAGAGCCAGAACTTGCTGAAAAATGCCAGATCCATCTGGAAATCTCTTTTTCAATTCTGGAATGACTCTTCTTTGCAAAACTTTTATGTACTGTGGTCCTCGCATCATACCTTCTACGATATGTAAGCCTCTGATGCCATAGTAGTTGAAACAGCCCCAAAACATCTTCTTCAAGCGAGGTTTTATGAAATGATTGATGTGAAGTTTCTTACCTGGAGATCTGTGAACATGCAGACTTCTTTGACCCTGTACAAAGAAATAAATCTCGTCACTGAATAACACCTTTCTCCATTGTTCTAACATCCAGTTCTTGTATTTCATACCCCATTGATACCATTCTTTTCTTCATTGAGTTAGTAAGAAGTTTTTTTTTTACTGGTCTTCTTGTCCTTCGACCGACATCAAGAAGCCCATGACGAACCGTTGAAGAGCTGACTTTTATTACTTTGACTTCTAAATCTCTTTTTATGGTGTCACTTGTCTTCCATAGATCTTTCACACTCTCCCTAACCATGTACTTGTCGTTTCTTGGCATGGTTTTCCTTTTTCGGCCACATCTTTCTTTATGTTTTGGAGTGATAAATCTGGCACTCACCTTAGCCTTGATCACATGGCTGACGATCGATTTCCTTGTAACTCGTGCTGGTGTGCTCATACAGTGTCACAATCTTTGTATGCTTTCTAGGAGTTACATTCATTGTGTATGACAGCTGAAAGACGACCAATTAGCAGTAAAACAAATAGCCTCATTTTTTAGAAAAGTCTAATGCAATTTTGAGTGACATAATATTTCTCAACATTTCATCATATATCACAAAAACAGATCGACCGTACTGCAAAACACAGCTAATGACACCGTCTGTGTGAAAAAATGACTATTAAAGGAAATTAGTGGGTCCAGCAAGCCTACACTGACCACCATGCTGAAAATATTGTAAAATGACCATTTGTTTCAATTCATTTGCACAAGGGTGTATAATTTAGGTCTTTCATACCTTCTCTGTTCAATATCTGATAAGTTAGATTTTTATAATTCTTTGATCATACAAGTTTCTTCAGTTTATTTGTATGTTTACAGTTTGGTAATTATTTGGTACGAGTTTTTATGATAGTTTCTAATTCAGTAAATGTAACTTGGGACGGTGTTGGTTCCTTATTTAAATTTTATTTCAATATTTGTTATTTGGATTGTAAGTTAATTTTCCTTTACTACTGGTCATGTAATTTGAGAATAGATTTGAGTCAATTTGTTATTGTTAACTGTATTTTTATTCTAATGTTCTTTAAAATAGGTTTTACTTCTCTGTCCTTTACCTTATCTTGTCAGTTCTGTGAGTGGACTTCAAGTTCAGTATTTATGTATCTTTTTATCTTGCAAGTTCTTTTAGTGCTTTTATGCTTTAGGTGTTGCTTATTGTTTCATATTTTAGGTCAAATTTCATAGTTTTACATGTTTTGTTAGTTTACCAGGCAATGTGTACTTCTGCTAAGTGGGTTTGGTTTGTTATGCTCTGGACACACTTCACTACAATCCTGTCTAAATGTTTCTGGCTTCAGTTCTGCTTCTTTCCCTCAAATCTATATCTTCTTTCTTCCTCTTCCAGACGGGACTTGGTGATATACACTCAACCTGCATTTCACTTCCATTTAACTGTTGTGATGGGAAACTGGAGACCTATCACAGTTGAACTCTCATCTGGATCAATCTTGCTTCACCATGAAGTCCCTTCACTCACTTTGTATTTTCGCCTTTTGGAAATCTGGATGACCAAAATACCGTTAAGAATATTTTTATCTTCATATTCCAACTGCTTCAGTGCTACACTGTTTTCTTCAGTTTGTCCATGAAGGTTGTGTCTTCCAGTTCCAGGTGCTGCAGGTCAGTATTTCTTTGGCTTTATATGTTTTGTTGAGAGGTATGATATTTTGGCAGTCATTTTTACTCACTGGGTCCTGAACTCTTCTTTTCATGATGACTGGTTCCTTCTTGGCTCTTCCTGTGCCCACTAAGTTAATCATGTCTACTTACTGCTTTGGAAAGCTAATCTTATGGGATTTTTCTTCCATTACCATCTTTGCTGGACCACTTTGGCTCAAGGATATGGAAGAGGAGATTTCTGTGGCCTTACTTTCTACTTTTCTCGCAGTGTGAGGGTTTCTTTTTTCCCCTTGGCAATGTAAGCTTCCTTAGAAGCTCTTATTCCTTTGGTTTGAGCTCATATGCATTCCTTTCAGTGGATGCTTCGTGACCAATGGAACTCTTCTCTCATGTTCTCTTGGATCATCCCATTACCTTTCATGCTGGAATAAGGGCCAACCTCACTTGATGGCTTGACAGGGAACTGACCACAGTAGGGTACCCATTCTTCCACCTTGTCTGTAGTATTACCTCAAGGTTCATTGAGGAGGCTACTCTTCATTTTCAACATTCCAAAACATTTGGCAGTTTGTTAGTCTCTGTATCATTTCCTCCTGGTAGGTGTGTGTTTATGGTTCATTCCAACTACTTCACTGTTATCAGCTATATCAACAAGCATGGTGGAACCAAATCCAGATCTCTTTGTTCACAAATTCTGATTGCTTATCTCAATCCAACCAAGTTCTCAACATGAAGTGGTCATTCCTTCCATAGGTATTTTGGTAGGTGCTTTCTCAATTGAGAACACTACATTTAAATGTGTTTGCTACTCACTAGAATGCCAAAATTCCTTCGTTTTGGTCTTTGATTCCACATCCTTCAGCTGTGGGAGTAGGTGCATTGAATTAAATTTGAATTGGCCTTCAAGTATATACCTGTCATCCATTCAGACTCCTTCCAGGAAGAGTCATCTTCCCTTCTCCAGACCACTCCTTATTGTGTCCCGATCATTGCTGTGTACTGGCCAGTTTAAATGTAGTTCCCTCTGCTCTGGCACTATCTTGAGCAACATATCCTGCTCTTACTTGTGTCCCTCAATAATCATGACTGTATATAGTTCATTCTAATGTCACCAAATTCCAATTGCGTATGTGGCCTTTGTCTGGTCTCTTACCTCAGATTAGGGACTTATCCCTCATGTAGCTTCGTTCTTTGACTGTACCAAAAGCATTGGTCTTCCTTCAGACTGTTCTTCTCTTTCTCATCTTTCCCAATTCTTCATGTGGTTGCATCAAGTATTGCTAGCTATTGAATCTCTGTGTTGAATATCTTTATTTTCTCCCACTTCTAGAAGGCCTCCTACTCCCCAGTTATTTCCTTCATTTTGTCTGGTCTATCCACCATATTTCTTTGTTCTGCCAGATTTGGATCTCAAAGTTGTTCTTTATGCCATATCTGGTTCTCCCTCTGAATACATTGTACCATCTTTTCTTTAAGACCTATTTCTTCTTCTTCCTAGCATATGGTCTTTGACATTTCATTTTCTTACCATTAATGATTCTCACATTCTTTACCATTCTTCATGTATTATCCTCTGTCTGGATTGGGACTTTTTTCCAAAACATACACTACCCAAGCAAGGTTACTTTTACCTTTTCTCTTATTTTCCTACCTCCAGTTTCACACTTGTACTTCCACTTGGTTTCCAATTGAATACTTAGTTCAATTTGTTCCATGCAGTGTTATGTGATTCTCATTCCCATCTGTTTGTTCAATGAATTCATCTGTTTCCTCTGGTGTAACACAAGGCACTAGTTTATACATACTGATTTTCAAAAGTGAGGATTACTCTAGAATATTAGAGGGAACTAGTTGTGTCTAGTATAAAGGATCCAGTGTGAATAATAAAAGGTAGTCACATGATCAGCACGTTCAGAAATGGTGTGAAATTGATGGGATTTAAAAGACTGGTGTGCTGTTAATGAAAAACTTTAGAAATGCTTAAAGGGCAGTACAGAATCAAGATAGACTTGGGTGAGAGCAGGTAAGTATCTATTAGAAATATATTTTCAGTATAAGAAAATTCATGATGAGAAACCCAGCTGAAATAAAAATGTATTCTAAAGATTGGTGTTAAAACATTAATCAAAATAAAGTACAGAACAACATTTTGACCTTCTTAGGTCACCTTCAGGTTAACAAAGAGAGTTTTGTTAACACAAAGATGATGCAAGAAAGTTGAAATGTTGTTTCGAGATACAGTTCCTTTACCTACTTAGTGTGAATACTGTGAGATAAACTGAAGATGAAGTAATCAACACTGTACAGACATCATTCAATGAATTAAACCTTCATTATAAATGATGTAATACAAAATTTGGAGAGAATAATTATTGGTAATTTGTCATAGATGATATGACAGGTGTCTGATTTTCTATCTTATCATTATGTAAACAGTAAGAGTGAAGGCTGTACATTGGTAATATTTATATTAGAATGAATAATTTACATTAAACCCTACTTTTAGGGAAGAGTGGGGCAAGACCTGAAGGTAACATTTCACCATTCTTGTATTATAGGAGAATGAGGTTTTTTTAAGTATTTCCAGACAAACTTGTACTAAAATGTGGTTTACTAACTATGGTTTGATGGCAAGTTTCTTTGTATATGCTGATAAATAAGTAGAGAATGTAACTTTGTGAAAGGTCACGATGTGCTTGCTTTGATCTACCTGAGTGAATAGATTACTTATTATAAAACAGTGTTGGTACGAAAATGTTTGTGGAGTCTATAAGGTCAAAATTTTAAAACGTTTAACTGTTAAAAACACAATTTAAATAGAATTGATTTTGTGCAAAAATAGCTTCAAATCAATATTTAAAACCTTTAATGACAGCAAACAATTACAAAACTTGTTACTAACATTCATCTCATGCTGTAATTTTATGTCTATTATGTTTTTCACTACTGCTTTAATAACTTATTTGTTATTTTCAAAATTAATTCATTTTTAATTAATGTACAATTTTAGTCTTCAGGTTTTTCGTATGCCACTGAATGAAGATAAACAGACGTTCTGTGCAGAATGTTAGTTTGGAAAGCAGGAAATATGCTGTATGAAACTCTGCACCAAGAAAACTAAGAAAATGGATTTTGGAATGTTATCATTTAGTTTTGTTGTTGCAGTTATTTCCTGAACAAAGTTGGGACAAGCTAGTTTCAATAAACCATCAATCTGCAGACCTGCACTCATACATCACAGCAACCTTGCTGGTATACAGAGTTTTGTGAAAACAAAGACAGACAGAGTGTTCATTTGGTTATCATAATGGTTTTTCATTTTACTTGTATTTTATTGCTCCAAGACTGGAGATGTTGCTGGACTGTAACATTATACTCTTATGAAGGTAGAACATTTACTGTAATCAAATAAAACCATCTGAAGTGTTGCATGATGTTCTATGTTTTGTTACAGCTTGTGTGGTGTAAATACATTCAGTCTGTATTGTGAAACCTAATTCATTAAAAGATTTCAGTCGCACTTATTCATATATTTCTACTGCTTAAGAATATGGTAAAAGAGGTTAGCAAAACTCATCAGTTTTAGTACTTCCATTAGTTTTCCTGTTATATTTCCTTGATGTATTCCATTGATATAACTACCAGCCTATCATGGAAACATTCGGATGGTAGAATGAACTCTTTGTAGCTGATGGTTGTGGACAGTGTTTTTCTTACCATATATAACTGTAAGGAGCCTGTCGAAGGCATAGCGATATGTCTGCAGACTTATAACACTAGAAACTGGGTTTTGATATCTGTGGTTGGTAGAACACAAATAGCCTATTGTGTAGCTTTGTGCTAAATTACAAACAAACTAAAACTGTAAGATGAAATAAAACTTGAGTTACATTGGTTAAACATCCATTGAGAACCATTATTTTTGATTTATGATGAATAGTATTGAAGAGTATCATTTCTAAATTTTCAAAATTCAGTCAGAAAGAAAGTGACTTAAGTTATTGTTTTTCTCCTTCCAGAGAGATTATTATTCATGTTAAACTTTATTTAGTCAAAGATAAATTTGTTGTTTTATTACTTGTAGCTATCAGTCTTGGTGAATTAGAGGTTGAAGTCAATACCTGATAAGGTTTTGTGTATTAAGTTTGTGTTCTTGATTTACTTTTCTGACAGGAAATCCAAACCACATTATGTGGTCATCATATAGCGACAAGTGCACCTAAAACTCATGATTTCAAATGTGTATTATAATTTCATATAAACTGTTGTCTTTATTGGGAAAGATTAATTCAAATTCATTAACGAAAAAGTTTTTCTGCAGCAAATATGTTGAATTTAGCTGTTTGCAAATACCTTTATGGTTTGAGTATATTAGGATGTTGTTACATCTTTCCCAAACTCTGCTACATGATAATGAAATTAAAACTGAGTAGAATCATCTTTTAACAGCTTTAAATGTGAGATTCACGTTCAGTACATTATTTTCACATTTTACAAACAAAACCAACATATTTTTTAAATAATTGATTGTTATGTGAAAAATTAATTTTAATTATTTCTTATGTACTTGCTATGAGGTCGTAAGAAGCATAACTAGGAATAAAAATTCTAACTTATGTTTAATTCTTGTTATGTAATGACCAATTAAAAAGTTCAGTCGTGCTAAACCTACTCGTAAAACATGTACATTAGCCATAAAAGGGAAATTAAGATAGTTACTTAAAAATTCTAACTAATCAGCATACAGCATGAAACTGTATTTGAAAAATATGGTTTACAAGTTCCTTAATCTTAGATTATATTTTTTTAATTTTATGTGACAAGAGTGGTTGAAAAAACAAAGGAAGACGTCAACATTTTATTGTCAGTTAATGAAATATTTGAATAGAATAAGAAAACAACATATTGATAAATGCACACTGATGTGTATTGTAACAAGATTGTAATGCAAGCATATTGCCATGTAAATCCACAATAAGAAATGAAAGAGAAGACAGAGAAACTTAACATTCTTGAAGAAAACTGATGAGGAAAGAAGCATTGTAGTAATGACTTTCCCTGTCGTTCTTTTACCAGTATACCAAACAATACTGTGTGGCTAACAGTTACCAAGATACCAAACAATACTGTGTGGCCAACACTCTTTCCTAGATACCAATCAAAAAAAATGTGTGGCCAACACCATTACCATGATACCAAATACAAATGTTAGCTAACCTGCCTCTATTTTATATCCAATAACTGGTTCTATTAAGATTAAAAACACAAAAACCAACATTTTTGGAACAAAGAAAGGTAAAATCTTTATTAATAGTTAACCTTGAGTAGTTTTCATAAATTGCAATCATAATACTATGTAACAAAATTTTTATTTTTTTTTTGTTCCTGGGCATAAAGTGTTATTTCCAAATTGCCTATGCCTAAAGTAAATGGAAAAAGACTTATTTTTCTCTTTAAACTTTGCTTTTGTGACCAGGGAGTTGTTAACAAAAACATGATGCAAGACTATATCTGGGGGCTAATACATGAAAGTGATTTACATTACAGTTTCAAATCTCGAAAAACTACTCACTTCTAAACATTTTTGTATAACTTTAGTATAAATACATGTAAATCTTGATTCATACGTTGTTTCATTCAGACCGCATGTAAACAAAAGTGTACAAATTTGCCCGTTTTTACATAGAAAATAAGTTAATTTCTAAATTTCATATCCAGGTCACAAAAGCAAAGTTTGAAGGGAATAATGACCATTTTCTGTACTTTTACAACATAAGCACTTAAATAACACATCCTATCCAGGAACAAAATTTGTGTTACATATTGTAATCTAAGTGCATTGTTAAAATTCATTGGCTGTAATTAACAATGAAAATTTTACCTTTCTATCATACCATAAAACATCAATTTTTGATTTTTTATTCTTAAAAGAATGGTGCAAAGTGCCTAAAAATATGTTGTTTTATTATTTAGAAACCTTACACAGAGTAAGCAAATTCTCATTCTTTCAAGGAATTAAACATTTGTTAATGTTCAAAAGATTAACTTGTGACACACTAATTTTCAGTGTAGTCGTGTACTGTATTCATACTGGTAGCCAAGTGGTCAGATACTTGTTTGTGGTATAAATGTTTCTTACCTCACATTATGATATTGATCTCTGAACCCAAAAATTAAAAATGACACTTAACACTGTAACACAGGATACTTTCATCACTTCAACATAGAAACAAAGTTCCCAGAAATAAATTTTAATAATCATAGATTCTAGTTAGGGTGTAGTTTTTATGAAAGACTGTCTAACAAGCAGTTGACTAGTAGTTATAGTTAAAACTAAAATGGGAAAAAAATTTGATTAATTAGATTTAACACTGGTTCTTATGTTGCTCTCATTCTGAAGAACAAAATTGCACTTCACATGAAAAGGTCAATCAGACTAATAAAGTTTTATGTTGTAGGCTTAGTCATGGACAGAACACAACATCTGTCTAAAGATACATTTCTGGGATTCCTGAATAAACCTTAAAGGTTAAGCACCCAATAAGTGGAAGATGTAACATAGTAATTTACTGTTGGGTTGTCAGAGTAAGCCTAAAACATTTGTGTTTTTATAAATATTTTAGTAAAGTTTTGGATGTGTTGTGCAAAGTGAACAAAGGTACAATGAGTACTTACTTACTGATAGAAAAACAGATTAACAGAATTACCATATTTTACCAACGTGAAGTTTCTGGCTTTCAAGAAATATTTTCAAAAATATCAACATTGTAATGTGTATATATCAAACATACAACTAATAAACAAAATTGAACTAGATAACACAAGGATGACAATACCAACAAGGTAGACCAATACATAAACCTCACAACCTAAGTAGTCACATATTTCAAATTATATCTTTTATCTACAGCTAAATATTGAATTACTTTCAATCACATGAATTCAGGTTTGAATAAAAACATTTAAACTGAGTAATTCTATAATGTCTTACAATGGCTAATTCCCTTAAGCTTGTAACATTGACACAGTGACTACTAATGTAGGGATTTTTTGTATGGTTTTGTGTATTCACCTATACATCGTTTCTGTACCTTTCTTGACATTGCTAACCCTAAATCATCCTTATTTTTGTATTACTTCTTTCCCATGTTTTACACAATACTAATGAATGACAGTCACTGTGAGGACATTAGTTTTAGCCTGTCTTGAATTGTCTTGCTGGACATCAATGTGTTAAAGTTAGTAAAACTCTATACTGCTTCTACACACCAAGTTAAAATACAACATTATAATTTGTAAATCAACACAACAACTTCAAGCATTAGTTAGCTACCCCTTCTAACACCAGAATAATCAGTGTGAATGTCACACTACTTGTGGGCTCTTTACTTTAATCATGTTTTTTGCCTAAACTGAGGGTGTTTTAATTTAAAAGTTTTATGTTATTATGACATAGATTTGAGTCAATAATGAACAATGCATAATATGCAATAGCCGTTTTGTTCCTGGCCTGTACTTGCATAGTAAGCACTACTATGGTTAGATATACATTTTTCTGTGCTTAGGACCAGAAAGTCTATTAGTTAACATAGAACACTGCTACTGTCCGTGATTATGGTGTGAAATAAAGCTAGCAAATATCATGCCTTTTTAGGGTTTTTAAGTAATTTTAAATGCATTAACCTTTTGATATAAAAACTTGTTGGTTATTTTAATACAGTTATTCTAGTTCATTAAAATACACCTGCGGGCTCACAAAGTTGAAATGTCGGGTTTAAATTTCTATACTTTTGTTTTTGATAAACTAGGGGACAAATTGTTACAATTTTGTGACTGAAAACTGTTGTTGAACTAATACAAACTGTTGGTGAGAAAAGTATAAGATTACACGTATCACACGTAACATACACTATATTTACTGGCTGAATTTCCATATTATAACCTTTGAAATATTAAGTACTAATATAATTAAACATAAGAAATAAATGTAAATGGTAGTGCCTAATTAAAAAGACAAAAAGTTACACATTCTAAAATTAAGATCATGTAAATTATCAGAACTCGTAATTAAGCTTGTGGGCCTTACATGAATGATTTCCAAAGTGTGGCTTCACTCCTAACAGATCTAACACATCCTGAACTGTAAGCTTCCCATCCTCGTTCTCGTCAGAACCTGAGTTTGGTGAACTGCCTTATTTTATACTAATCCAGTGGTCCTTGGAATAAAAACTCATCACGAGAAATTTTCATTATTCGTAAGCATGATTTAAAAGTTTTTCTTTCAGCCTGCTTGCAAGAGAAAATGTTCAAATGAATATTCTGACAATGTTTATTTCTTATGTCTATTACACGTTATTTAATGTTTACCTTGTGGGATGCTTAATAACAGAAGAAATTGCAACTAAAACAAAAGGTATATAGATTTTAGCTTTTAACTGAATTACTTTTAACGACCTATTACCAACTTGTGCATGGCTAATATGAGTTACACCTGTCCATATTTACTATTTGAAATACATGTAGCAAAAATAATAAATTTTACCCACCTTAGGAAAAATACGTGTTACGTGTCATTGTAAGCTATATTTTCAATACTGTAATTTGTTTGTTAGCTTGAGGGATCTGTGGTTCATAAAATGGTTGAAAGGTTTCATACCAAAGGCCTAGACAAAGTTTTTCTGTATATTTGAGAATGGTTTGTAAATATAAGGTTTGGAGATGACAATGGTGTTATTTCTGGATGATGAAGTGACTCAACCAGTGAGTTTTCTTTTTAGCTTCGAAGTTCTACAAGTAAGTTTATTTTTCACATTAGTACAATGCAGTTTGCATCATTTTTTTCGTGTTCTACAAGTCCCATAGTAAACAAGTTGTTTACTTGAGAACAGTTGCACCAGCAGGCAGACTGTTGTATCTACTTGAAAAATATTCCTCCTTACTGTAAGAACATTAGAGGAGAAATATAGTAAGTTGTTATTGTTTACATGTACTAGACTTTAAATTATTTTTACCACATATTTTAAGAAACATGATGATAGGTTAATTCTGGTGAAATTGATACTTTTATCATGATTTAAATTTCATGTTTACAATTTATGAGATGTGTCCCATTTCAGCCACAATGTAGTTTTCTTAAAAGAACACAATGGTAAGAAAAATAAATTTAAAGCTTTAATAAAAAAATAGTAATTTTTGGTCCTTTAAAATATCAACTTTAAACAGTAATCGCCCTCAATGGAGAAAAACAAAATTACTAACAAAGGAGGATGTGCAGCACACAAACTATGAGAGGATTTACAAGGTTTCTAGAAATACAGTGTACTTGTGGGGTAATCAACTCAAACTAACGTGGCAGGGGTTTAGTTCAGAGAGAGAGAAATCTGGAGAACTCTCTCTCCAACTGGGGTGATCAGAAACGATGTGATTCCTCTTCCTCTCCTCTTGTGAAAGATTATTGAAATTTGCATGGGGGTTTTTGTTTTTCTTTTAGATGAAGGAGTGAGGTTGGTCATAATACTGATGAGCGAGACATAGGTAGCACTGGAGAGACCAGCCAGACCAGATCCCGAAAAACATATATTAAAGTAAATATGAACATAAACGCGAAACGACCAGATTCAGGGCATGGCAATAATGTTGCCTTAGCTGGGATCTAAAGATCCAATGCCTAAGATTTGGCTGTGGGGGGGGAGTGTCCCGAGAAAACCCACTTTCACAGGACAGGCTCCAAAAGATTTACCTGTCCTGTGCCCGAGGTCTAAAAAAAAAGTACATATTATATACGTAAGGTTTATCTTTTATGTGATTTGTGATCACTGAAATATGTTGTATAGTAAAATGTATTTGTCGGTACACTGGCTAATTTACAGAGTGATGCAGTTAGTTTGTTTTTGTGTTCTGCTTTTAAATAGTATTCGTATGACATTTCTGTGAGTCTGTTTCTAAAAGTCGGTAGGTCACTGATTTGGTGTATATAATTTACGAAAGTGTATGATGGTAGTCTGTATGCTATTTTGTTTTGTTGTACTTTTATTTGACATATTATATATGACTTGACATCCATACTCTCTTAACGGACGGCCTTGTATATTTTTATAATGGTCTTCGATGAGCAGTTTGAGTGTTTGCTGGTTAGAGTCATTAAATGTGAAATGCGTTTTCTAATTGATGAGTGTATGTTGTTAACATTCAGTGATGTCGAGAAACCCACTTGTTGAGAACTTTTATATGCAAAAACGGCTCTTCTGGGCCCAGAAAACACTTCAAATAGAAGAGCGAACAACGTTTCGACCTTCTTCGGTCATCGTCAGGTTCACAAAGAAAGGGTTACTGGCCGGAAGCTGACCACATGTTTGGAAGGGGTTGTATAACTGAGTGTCGCAATGTAGAGGGCGCGGTTTGAATATATAATTTTATCTATAATATTAATATAGGTATAATGGTGTTCCTTTATATTGGTTTATTTTGGGTTTAAGTTGTTGTATAAGTAAGGCTTCTTTAATTTTTCGTTTGTTTATGTTTGTTTCTTTATTTAGTATTTTAGTGTTTTCTATGGTTATGTTGTGTCCATTTGACTTGCAGTGTTCGAAAACGTGTGAAGGTGACTTTTTATGTTCTTTGAATCTGGTTTCCATTTTTCTACTTGTTTCTCCTATATAGAAGTCGTGGCAGTTATCACATTGTATTTTATAAATAATGTTGGTGTGGTGTTTGTCAGTGTAGTTCTTACATAGTATAGACCTTAGTTTTGTGCCAGTAACCCTTTCTTTGTGAACCTGACGATGACCGAAGAAGGTCGAAACGTTGTTCGCTCTTCTATTTGAAGTGTTTTCTGGGCCCAGAAGAGCCGTTTTTGCATATAAAAGTTCTCAACAAGTGGGTTTCTCGACATCACTGATTGTTATTTCATCACGGCAATTGTTCGAGAAGTGTAAGTTTTTTGTGTTTTTCTCAGTGTATTTGTACTTACCTGTTTCCATTATGTCTGAACAAGCATACAGTACACCACCATTAACAGTACACGCTCACACGATTGTTAAGAAACTAAGAAATTTAAACCTACGAATCATTAATAGAAGAAATGACATCAACTTTATTCAACAATGTAGAAAGGAACAACTAACCCCTAATTTTGTAAAGGTAAAACTTTCAAAAGATTTTAATAAATACACAAACATTATCCAAAATTTACAGAAAAAACTTCTTAAAGCCATGTTGAACACAAAATACAAAGAACTACATGACTTACAAAAACAAAAATGAACTTAGACTATCAACTAGCATGCTGCATTAAACCAGAGATTTACGGACTAATACAACGAAACATAAACCAAATCAATACTAAAAACGATAGAGACAAAAAGATCCGCCACAACAAAAAACTTGAAAAACTAAGATGTAAGCAACAGAAAAGACATCAACATGACAAACCGTTGACCAACCTCATAATTAACAGATCTGACCGACAATTAAACACAGACGAGATACATCTACTTAACAAAGGACTCAACTTCGCAATAGCACCAAGGTACATTCCAACCATAGAAATCAAAACATGTTTAGAAGACCTAGCCAGGAGACTTGTGATACTTTCTACAGAAAACAAAAACAACAAACAGAAAGAAGACAACGTAGATAACTTTATTGACATCCAACAGCCAAACTTCCCAGATCAAATTACAAATTTATATTTTCCAGAACCACCAAAAAACATTATCTTAAACGATTTTTTCAAAGAATTTTCTTACAAAACTATCAACATAATTTCACAAAACAGAAAACTAAAAAACAACCTTACAAAAAGAGACATTAATTCCATTAGAAACCTAAAACAAGACAGAAACATAAAAATTCTAAAAGCAGATAAAGGTAACGCTATAGTAATAATGAACACGAATGAATACATACAAAAAATGAATAACATCCTATCAGACACGAACAAATTTAAACCAATACACACAAATCCAACAAAGACACATGAGACGCAAGTAAACAAATTACTACTACAAATGAAAAAAGCCAACACAATTTCACAAACACTTTATTCCTACCTACGTAAAACCGACTCACGCACACCGCAAATATACGGCATCCCCAAACCTCATAAACCAGATTGTCCATTACGACCAATAATGTCAACATATGAATCGTTTAACTACAATCTTGGTAAATACATAGCATGGGCATTCTCCAAATATGCAACATCAGCCAGCTCATTCATCAAAGACTCTTTTAATTTCAAGTCCAATCTAAATCAACTTAATCATAAAGCCTTAATGGCCAGTTTCGATGTTATATCCCTCTTCACAGAAGTTCCAACAACAGAAGCCTGCAAGATAGCCTTAGAACTCTATATTCGAGACCCTAACCCGATTATAGACATTCCCAGTAACCAGTTAGCAACCCTCATAGAATTCACCACAATAAAGACAAACTTCATGTTCAACAACCAAAACTATATACAAACAAATGGCCTAAGCATGGGCAACCCAGTATCGCCAGTTCTAGCCAATATTTTTATGACACAAATTGAAACACAAGCAATTAATACAGCATTACATCCACCACTATACTGGTACAGATATGTAGATGACACGGTTGCGGGATTCGAATCTACAGAACACATACTTAACTTTTTCACTCACATTAACTCTATACATCCCAACATTAACTTCACATGTGAACAGGAAGAAAGCAATCAAATATCATTTCTTAACCTCAAAATTATAAGAACCGACACACAATTCAAAACAGAAATCCACCGAAAAATCACCCATACCGGACTATACATTCCTTGGGACTCAGCACATGAAACAAAACAAAAACTCAACATACTAAGAAACCAGATAAACACAGCCATAAAACTATGCTCACCAGATAAAATTAACGATGAATTAGATAAAATAAAACAACACTTCATCAACATTAATAAGTTTCCTCCACAAACCGTAGAAAACATTATACGCACACACCTAGACAGAAAGCAAAATCAACCAACAAAAGTAAATATATCTCACGAATCAAAAAATCACGAAACCATATACTGCTGTATACCATATATTCCTGACATCAGCAAACAAATAACCAACATTTGGCAAAAACTAGTAACAAAATATAACATTCCAGTTAACACTAAATTTATTCAAAAACCAGGCACAAAACTAAGGTCTATACTATGTAAGAACTACACTGACAAACACCACACCAACATTATTTATAAAATACAATGTGATAACTGCCACGACTTCTATATAGGAGAAACAAGTAGAAAATGGAAACCAGATTCAAAGAACATAAAAAGTCACCTTCACACGTTTTCGAACACTGCAAGTCAAATGGACACAACATAACCATAGAAAACACTAAAATACTAAATAAAGAAACAAACATAAACAAACGAAAAATTAAAGAAGCCTTACTTATACAACAACTTAAACCCAAAATAAACCAATATAAAGGAACACCATTATACCTATATTAATATTATAGATAAAATTATATATTCAAACCGCGCCCTCTACATTGCGACACTCAGTTATACAACCCCTTCCAAACATGTGGTCAGCTTCCGGCCAGTAACCCTTTCTTTGTGAACCTGACGATGACCGAAGAAGGTCGAAACGTTGTTCGCTCTTCTATTTGAAGTGTTTTCTGGGCCCAGAAGAGCCGTTTTTGCATATAAAAGTATGTTGTTAACATGTTTTTTTACATGTTAGTCTTGTGTCGAAAGTGATACCAAGGAATGCGATGTGTTTACTCATGTTAATGGGCGTAATTCCGAGTGATAATTTTACTTTTTCTAGGGTTTTTCTTTGTCTTTTTAGTTTCCTGTAAAAGGTGATTGCTTGTGTTTTGGTTGGATTTAAAACTGTTCTCCACTTGTTACTCCAGTTCGAGACATTGTTTAGTGATTCTTGAACGCGAGACATAGCTATTACTGGGTTTCTGGAGGTACTCCAGATAGCAATGACGTCTGCGTGTTGTGAATTATGAGTGTATGTTAAACTGAGGAAAGGTATGTCGCTGACAAAAATAATGTATATTAGTGGAGAAAAGACTGATCCTTGGGGCACTCCTGTAGTTATATTGAACGATTTGGATATAGTTTTATTGACTTTTACTTGTGCTGTTCTATCTGTTAGGAAGTTTGGTATCCATTTAACAATAGTGGGATTTATTTTCAGATGTGTTAATCTGTACTTGATGGCATTGTGCCATACGCTATCAAGTGCTTTTATAACATCTAAAAATACACCTATGGTTACTTGGTTGTTATTAAAAGCTTTGCAGACTGATTTGGTGAGTCGTGTGAGGTGATCTGCTGTTTGTCTGTTTTTCCTGGAGGCATTTTGAGATTCCGTAAGGATATCATTTATTTCACTGAAGCGAAGAAGACGATTTGAGATAATTTTATCCATCAGTTTGCTAAGGCAACTTAACAGACTGATGGGACGGAAATTATCTTGATTTGTCCTGTTTGTTTCTTTGAAATCGTGGTGATGATGATGGGCTTTTTCCACGTGTCGGGTAGTAACCAGTGAGATGTTCATGATGTTTGTGAGGTGTTGCAATAGGAGAGTAGATAGAGCCTTTTTTGAGAATAATGTTTGGTATTTGGTCGTGTCCGGGGGAAGTGTTTTTCAAGTTTTTAATGTTAATTTTGAGTTCTGTGATGGTAATTTTCCTGTTGATTGGAACTTGAGTATCTTTCTAATGTTTCGCCAGGGAATTGTGGTGTGAATGAAGATTGATTTGTATTTATGAAGTTGTTGGTATTGTGTGTTAAAGTCGACTGAATTTAAATCGCTGAAGAAGGATTCGTAGTAGTCAGCTAATAGGTCCGCTTTCTCCGAGTCCGTCCTTACGATTATGTTGTTATGTATAATGTGTTGAAGCAAGTAATTTGTGTTTTTGGTGGAAGAAATACTCTTGAATTTTTTCCAAAATTTTTTTGGATTGTTTTTTTGGTTTTTCCAAGTTTTTACAAAAGATTTGTCAATTAATTCCTTTTGCTATTTTAACTTGTTGTTTAATTTTTGGATTTGTTCTGTTAATCTGTGTGTTGATAGTCGGATCACGTGTTATGAAGTGTGTTCATCTAAATTGCCTGCGTTTGATTATTAGTGCATGAATTTCGGGTGTTAGAGTACATTAATTATGTTAGTGATTTTTCTTTGTTTTAGGGATTCTGTTCTTAATGACTTTATGTTACTTTATTAACATAGTTGTCTAATTCTGTTTTGTTGATAGAACGTTAAATTGAGCGGAGTAGATAAGAATCTAGCGATGAGTTAAAAGGGAGCCAATCTGTTTTGGTGTACGTGTACTCCGAGGGAGTCACGTACCTCGCAGGAGGATGAATCATGCTAGAAATGTTCATTGGTGATTTCATCATGTACACTATCGTCAGAGATTTTGTTTACTGTATCCTTGGAAACTATGATGAAATCGAGTACGTCGTATGAGCTGTTAGCGGCTGAAAAGTATGTATGTGTGTGGTCGTGTTTTAGGTGCACGTTGTTTATAGAAAGAAGGTTTTTATAATTTATCTCTTAAGTGCGTTTCTGTTTCCTGTTAATTCTGTGTGTGGGCAATTAAAGTCCCCGATGATAATTGGTTAACACATTTCTGTGAGAAGTTAAAGTCGATATCATTTGTGGATGAACAATAAATGGCTAGGATATGGATTGTCAGCCGGTTGTTAAAATGTGTTACAAAAAATGGTTTACTTTATGCATGATTTAAAAGATTCTTCTACGTAGATTAGATATGATATTTCTGTATTGAAATAAGCTACTATGTCTGCACTGTTTTCAGAGTAAAGTATACTGTGTGTAATGAATCCGGGGATTGTGGTGTTTTGTTTCTCTGTGCAAAGTGTTTTCGTAATTGTGATAATGTTGATATTTATGTGTTTATTTATGTTGTAAATTTCTATCCTTTTATCTTTAAGGTTTTATTTGCAGTTGATGTGTAAAATTTTAATGTGTTGGATAATTGTGGTGTTCTACTTCCCTTGTATAAATTTTAAGTGATAAATGGTGTGGTTTGAGATTGGGAAGGTGTGAGTAGTATCTACAGAGAGCCTTGAGTAACTCGTGTCTGGATTCGAACGTGGGTAATTCACTTAGCTCGATTAGCATTGCTAATACATTTGTAGTGAATTCCGTGGTGTTGAAAGTGTGTGTTGTTTTCGTGCGTGTGACTTCTGCGTATGTACGTGGTTGGGTGGTAGTGTTGAGAGGTTGTGTGTTGGCAGTTTTAAAAAGGATTCTATTACGTATTTGTATATACTTAGGGCAGCCTTTGTAACTGACTGCATGTGGGCCTTGAGAGGTGGCGCATTTCACTTGGTACCGCTCACTGGGGAAATGAGAAACCTCGTGAGGTCCACTGCACCTCACATATCTGACTTTGGTGTGTCCGAACCTTTGACATTTGTAACATTGCAAAATTGTTTTCTGGTGTGGTTTCTCCGGTTCGGTCGTGTGTTTTTTGAAAAATAAAAAGCAACCGTCTTTCAGTAGTTTATCTTGATCGTTTTTGGTGTTGACGGTTACTTTGACGAGTGGAGTTTTTTGTTTTGTTCCGAAATAAATTATGCATTCTGTTTTCAAAATGTCATAATCTTAAGCTTTCAGTTCCTCAGGGATTTCGTTATCTTTGATGTCGAAATCGACACCTCTGATAACTACAGTTAGTTGAGTAGTGTTGTGTTTTGGTGTGTTGATGGTGGCTTTAACTTCGAAGGCATCCTTGGGCCAGTAGGCCAAAATGTGTGCAAATTCTTGTCGTTCTGTACATTTGATCATAATTCTTCCGTTAGGAAGTCGATTAATGTCTTTAAACTGGATGACCGGGAAATAAGCCCTCAGTTGTTTCACAATCTGAGGGATGCGTGTTGTATTGCTTATTCCTTCAATAAACAGAGTTGGGATTCTGTATTGAGGATTAGTGTATGTGTGAGTGTTTGAAACAGTAAGGATGCTGTCAGTGTCATTGTTTGTGTTCTTAATTTCGTGTTTCTTAGAGCTTTTAGTATTAGAGTTAGTGGAGTTAGTAGAGTTATTTGAAACTATACTTACCGTAACCTTTTTTTCTCTGGAGTTGTTTCTCCATCTTTTCTTGCTTGTCTCTTTGTTTCCTCTGGACCTAAATCCGGGTTGTCACTCTCCGATTCGTCTCTAGACGAGCTTGACATTTCCGACGCTGGTCCTTCAATTGTCTTATTTAGCATATCAATGAATTCTTCATTCATCATGGCTCCACCGTTGGATCTTGTTCTTCGCTCTGCTTCTCATCGTTTTACTAGTCCTGAAAAAGGACTAAGGGTTTGTTTTTTTAGTAAAACTATAGTAAATGCACAAAGTCAAAATATCCCTGGTTTACAATACGTCTGTCGCAGCTCCTGACTGTTCGTCCACTCTGTTCAACGTCGACCTTGAAACTCTGTGGGGTAATAAACGCAAACTAACGTGGAAAGGTTTAGTTTAAAGAGAGAGAAGTCTGAAGAATTCTCTCTCCAACTGGGTGATCAGGAATTTTGTGGTTCCTCTTCGTCCCCTTTCGTGAAATATTATTGAAATTATCAGGAGTTTTTGTTTTTCTTTTATTTTGACTTTTTTGGGGGGGTGAAGGAGTGAGGTTGGTCATAATACTGATGAGCGAGACAGAGGTAGCACTGGAGAAACCAGCCAGACCAGATCCCGAAAAGCAGATGTCAAAGTAAATATGAACATAAACGCGAAACGACCAGATTCAGGGCATGGCAATAATGTTGCCTTAGCTGGGGTCTAAAGATCCCATGCCTAAGATTTGGCTGAGGGGGAAACGGGAGTGCCTCGAGAAAACCCACTTTCACAGGACAGGCGCTGAAAGTTTTACCTGTCCTGTGCCCGAGACCTGAAAGAGAAACACATAATATATATATGAGGTTAGTTGTGGGGTAATTGAGAATGTATTTCATTTGATCTCGTTTTATTGGTAGTTATTTGATTCCATGTTTGAACGCCAAGATGCTAAACTTTCTCTGCTGACATGATATTCTCGCTGCCCGGACCAACTTCACCAGTGACCACATCGGTCCCGCCGGTAATCGTCGACGAACTCCCGTCACACGTTACGCCGATACAAATGGTCAAGAATGGTGCAACCATCGACCCTTCCAGGATACAAAACCTTCTTGGAGACGGAATTCTTCTCCACCCCTCTACACCAGTAGACCTGATCTACTTGTGTAAACCATGAAATACAGAAATGAATGTCAGTTGTTCACCCACTAAAAGCCCCATCAACCTCTTCTTCGTTTTCCTTAGAGGCGTTGACCCATCTATTCACTCAGATGAAATCAAGTGTACCATTGAAAGTCAAAGTCCGAGCTAAACGCCATCCACAGGATTTTCTCTAAAAGTACTAATCAAGCCACTAGCTTTATTAAGGTAATTACAACAGCGCCAACTATATTATACGTAATGGATGTTACAACTACATATTCCATTTTAGTGCGGAACGCCCTCGTCATCGTATCGTACAATCAAGCCCAGGATACTCAAACCCTCCAGACAATCACAACATACACCACCAACTGATAACTCGTCAAAGCCAACCATTGATCTACCGTTCAACCAACAAACAACCAGACCAACTCATACAGCAAGGTATCATAGAGTACTCAAACTACAATTCCGCATACCATTATGAACTTCGCCTCGACTTCTAGTGAACATATCAGTACCAGCCTTTTTGTTTCACAAGCGACTCAAGCTCTCACTTATCGGCGAAAAAAGGCTACCCAAACGACAGATCACTGGGATATCGAATCCCTATCACCTACTGTCCCGTGGAACCATGACAGAATCACCACCAGTTCTAGAACTCCTATACACAGTCCCCTACCCGCAGCCTCGCTTTACGCCCATCGAATTCGAACAGAGTCATGACACAGAAAACATCAGACGCTTTAAGCCCATTTTTTCAACAGAATCTGCGGTTACACCACCTCTTCCTTCTTTACGCTAACTCAACAGGCACTATCTGGATTCATTGGCACCACCTAGTGAAAGTGGGTTTTCCGGAGTTCTCCCGTTTTCCCCACACAAAAAATTAGCACATGATTTACGGATTTCCGCCGCCCTGACGGCCCATGAGTCCAATGTTGGACGTTGATCTTGTGATACACACATTCACCACTTGGTGTCTGTCGTCGGCTCTCTTTCGCTGATATTTGCTTGCTTGTTTTTGTTGGTTTTTTTCTCGGGCAGCATGAACAAAAAATAAATCTCGTGTGCGAGGTGAAGAGAGATGAATTTTCTGAGCACTTCCCTCCCCGGTTATCTGTTTCTATGCAAAGAGGACAGAAATATTTAAATCGAAATACTTGTCAGTTTCGTGTAAGAAATGTTAAGCTTGAATAAATGTCCTCAATGCTCAAAACATTCAAATTTACGTTGAATAAAATTTCATTTCTGTCTTATTTTTAATTAGTACAAGAATTTTCCCTGATACAGAAATTTTTAAAAAGAAAGTATAACTTATAATATACAATATATCGATTTTCAATAACAGTTGAAACACGTGAAGATTATTTGGGCCAAAAGAAATGTGTTTGTTTTGAATTTCGCGCAAAGTTACTCGAGAGCTATCTGCGCTAGCCGTCCCTAATTTAGCAGTATAAGACTAGAGGGAAGGCAGCTAGTCGTCACCACCCACCGCCAACTTTTGGGCTACTCTTTTACCAACGAATAGTGGTATTGACCGTAATATTATGACGCCCCCAGGGCTGAAAGGGCGAGCATGTTTGGTGTGACCGGAATTCGAACCCGCAACCCTCGGATTACGAGTCGAACGCCGTAACACGCTTGGTCATGTCGGACCGCAAAGAAATGTGAAATAACTATTCAACATGTTATGAACAAAGTACTGGCTGAAACAAAAGTTAACAAATATAAAACAATCATTTCTAAAAATATATAAACTATTTATGTATAACTTATTGTTAAATGTACATTAATGTTAACTACTTACATTTCCACTAAAAAAGTTTTATGAAGAAAAATAAATATTTTAAACAATACAATCGAAGTGAAGTTCTGGGAATAATCTTACTGAGTAGCAAACCTCAAATAGAGACAGCTTTATGAACTTAGTCAGTATTAATTTATGGTCTACCTACAAGAAAACTATGGCTTTTGTGATAAAAATAAGGTAATGTATTGGGAGAAGTGACAAATTTACAACGCAGCAAGAAATCTTCTAACATTTGGAATGACGTAGTGTATAAATCAGTGATAGCGGACCTATGACACGCGAGAACATTTTGCTGGTACGCGGCATACAGTGCCGCCTCTTAATTCTTTAAGCCCTAACACTTGCCCACAATAAATAAATATATACAGGGTGGCCCGTAAGTCCATACCCATCCATATATCTTACGTTTCTGTGTGCTGTCCCTCATTCTCGCTGCATAATATTAGGTCACAATACGCTCTTCAAGTATAATTGGGCTTACATCGGCCATATTTCTCTGAAAAAAAAAATACATGCGTAATTGAATATAACATAAAAACATATGGATGGGTAGTGACTGTATATATTATGATTATCATTATTGTCAAATGGAGCAGCGAAAGATCTGAGAAATGCTTACAGGAGATGATTCACGTCATCTTCGTGGTTGCTGGAGCATGTAACATCTGATGACCCATTTTGAATTATTAACACAAGCCTGACATAAAATATCTGTCATCATTGTTGCAGCGGTAAAAGTCTCACTGAGAGTTAAATATGTTTATATTTCTTCCCTTGATATTTTTTAAGCTACATAATATGAACCAAACTTACCATGTCACAGAATGTTCTCTGCCAATAGTAAAACAATGAATAAACGTAAATAAGCAAGAAGACTCCTCATTTTTTCTTGAAAAGTCCATTATTATTGTTAATAATTCATTAATTTTTATTTCTTGTGAATTACTCTGGTAATAAATAATGCTTTACTCCTAAAGCTATTTCATTTAAAATAATAATCTACTGCTAATAATTACCACGGGCACGCGAGATAATTTTTTAAAAGATTATTACATATTTGGGCACGCACTCGCAAAAAGATTCACCGTCCTTGATATAGAAAGTTAAAAATAAACTTATTACCTGTGGATTAAAAGTTTTAATTTGTTTTCCTACAAAAAAAAATGATGATCAGTACTAATGAGTAGTTGTCTATAATTAATTATTATAAATAGTTTATAATTTAAAAATCAAGTAAAGTAAAAACGCTGTACTAATTGAAAAGATCCTTATGGCAAAGCCACATTGGGCTGCCTGCAAGTTCACCAAAGGGATCGATTCTCTGATTTTAGTGTTGCAAATCTGATGACTTACTGCTGTCCCACCAAGGAACACTATACTCCATACCTTCCCAATTATGCAGGCCATGGGTTGCTACAGTCATGGTCGCTTGTTGCCTTGCAATATTTTAATATATTAGACTACCACCCTAAATGGGTAAGTGCGGTATGTTGGATGGTTTTGATGCTTGTCAGTGCTTTTGACAAATGGTTTTATTGTAATAAGAGCAAGTTATCTTGGCAAAGATATACACAGAGTAACTAAGAGAAAGAAAACCCCAATTTTACTTAATGTTTTTAAGAACAGACCTTTACCTGATGGTCCTAATAAAAACGTTTTACCTGGTGGTTTTCATAAAAGGTGGAGCAGGATATATTTAACTGAATCGAGTTTAAATGTTTATGAGTAGTTAAAATTATCAGGACTAAGTTACTTTCACAGACAACAAACATAAACTAATTTTATACAGTATTTTATGTGATTTTAATAAAATATTTATAATTTTACAGATTAAAACACTTTCAACAAGCATAGTCTCATTACAGGATGCACTAATAAAGCATGAAAATGAAGGATACAAGTGTCATATGAGATGTAAAAAATAACACTCTTACAGGAAAAATATCGTAAAATATGCAAAAAGACTATTGCGACTTGGAATTGAAAGAAAGTCTCCAAAGAAGACATTGAAAGAGAATAATAATTGTTATTGTCTAACCTTAGGTCAGCAAGATTGTGTACGAACATGTTGTAATCCTTTTTCTGTTTACAGATTCAAGTAAAGAAATATGGCATGTGTTCTTGTTATCTGGTATGTATTACAGAGGGTAGTCTTCAGAAAGTCGTAGAATTTTTAAAATTGAAATATTCTAAGGCTAACAAGATTTTTATATAGATTTCTATATGTGAAAAACTGCATGACTTCAAGCAAAGCCCATAGAAATAAATGTATTAATACTTCGGCAAATGTCTGAGGCCATGATTCATTGTTGTTATCACACATTACGACCTCCTTTCATTTATTACTCAGGTAAACTTTTGACATCTGAAATTAATCCAACCTTTGAATTAAATTTTGACTTTCAATACGTAAGGTTAAATTTTAGGCAAAGCTATTCTCTCTTCCTTTTTACCAGCCAATGGTTACTCTGTTCTCGTCTTACTAGTTTCTGTGATAATCTTCAATTTGAAACAAATGTTAACAAGAATGGACTCTTCTAACTATGAAGCTTCCCAATTTCTCCAATATTGTAAGACAAAGGGATGTATTGTTGCCAGAATGACATTCTGGAGCCCTGCTGTCTCAAAAACTAAAAATGTTTATGCAAAAATAAGTTATTCAGTTTACAATCAAAATTAAGTGTTTTGGTAACAAAACTTTCAGAGCATCGTAGAACACTAACTGTTTGAGATATTACTGTATAATTATAGAGTTCTCTCAGCACAGCTCATTTGTCACTCCCTCTCTGGAAATGACATCATGCTCCATTTGTTTACTCTAGCTAAGGAGCAGATGTTAGATCATAAAATTTTCATCATGTGGTTATTGAGACAAAAATATGGCATAAAAACACCTAATAAAACGCACTTTATAAATGTGCTGTGTGTTTAGAATACACATATTTGAAAAAAAAATCTTAACACTTTTACTACAACACACTCACTTAGTATAACTCATAAAGAATTGCCCCCCAGTGGCTCAGCGGTATGTCTGCGGACTTACACGCTAAAATCCGGGTTTCGATACCCGTGGTGGGCAGAGCACCGATAGCCCATTGTGTAGCTTTGTGCTTAATTCAAAACAACAACATAAAGAATTTTTATTATTGTTTTCATTATCATACTTGAACTAAACTTACTTAACCGGATAAGCTTTCATTTTTTGAATATATTAAATTAATTTTATAGTAATAAAGTATATACACAAAAACTATGAAATATATTAATTACCTTTGCTCCTTTGTTTTGTTGTTTTTTGCTCTAAATTTCCCACGAAATTTAAGCCTACGTTTTTAAAGTAATGGTGCTATTGCAGTAAATATATTTTATATACTTAAATAATGCAACTAAAAACATTGTGTTATAACTACCATAATGTAAGTGGCTTTCTAACTATGGAATAAGAGAATTACAATATTTATTTAAGTTTCTCCACTTGAAAACCACGAGAGAAATGTTCAAGGCTGACCACATATAAGCAATATTCTGTACTTAAAATAAATGAATATACCTAACCGATTACTCGTTTCGCTAGTGCATTAAATCAAGGCCAGGTGGGTTAAGGCATTCAACGCGTAGTCCGAGGATCGCGGGTTCGAATCCCCGTCGCACCAAACACGTTCGCTTCTCTAAGCCGTGGGGGCGTTATAACGTGACAGTCAATCCTACTATTCGTTGGTAAAAGAGGAGCCCAAGAGTTGACGGTGGGTGGTGATGATTAGCTGCTTTCCCTCTAGTCTTATACTGCAAAGTTGGGGACGGATAGCGCAAATAGCCCTCGAGTAGCTTTGTGCGAAATTAAAAACAAACAAGCATTATGTCCGCGCATTACGTATTCATGATGTAATATCTGTATCCTAAAAATGGAGAAAATTAAAGGAATGAAAGTGAAACAAAAATTGTAACCCCTGTTGCAAAACTACATGCACACAGGATAAACATTTCGCGAAGTTGGGAGTTGCATATAGCGTAATAAAAAATTTTTTTCAGTGTCATATAAGCAAGAGTTCGTCATGGTATGATATTACGTGATAGGTTAAAACTTTATCCTTCTTTTGGTTATAAATAATACAAAACATCAGAAAACAGTTAGTAATTTGCGAGAGAAGATATGATAGACGGTTGTGACAAGTGGATCTGATTTTCTAGCTTACGACTCCCTAAACAAATAAGATTAAATGCTATAAGAATTAGACTTTGCCTTAGTGATATCTACATTATAAAAAAGGTCAGGTTAAATTCTGTGCCTCAGAAAAGAATGGTAAGTATATTAGTGAAGGGAGAAGACCTAGAGAACAAATGTCAGGATGCTGTTACCATGGGTACATTGCGATTTTTTAAAATGTTTTCCTATAAAGTTAAAACCTATATAATATTAAACTTTCACATACGAGTTATATTTTATTGCAAGGTCTATTGGTATACATTTAAAACCAGTTTAGTTAAAATTTGAATGTAACTCTCTAAAATGTCCTGACATGTGCACTCTGACCTACCCAGAGCAAGATGGTTAGTCACAGCTTGCTCTTCTTTTTAGTTATTTTACGTTGTCACAACATAAGTTGCAAACCACGGGGTTCACTCTGGAGTAAAATTAATATAATGCATTTTTAAACATTGTCTTAATGTTAACAATTTCTATACAGTAGCTAGTTATTTCTTTTCCTTGTTGCTTAGTTTATTAACGAATGTAGAATTGCATTTTCTCTTGGTAATATACGTGTATTAAATTTAATACTAATATGGATAACCTTGAATAATTAGTACTGCATACATTTACTTTATTTGAAATAGACTCAGAAAAATGTGAAGTAGGTTTTTCATATAAAAACTTTATTTTTATTATTACGTCACTCCTCTGAAAATGTTTGGCAAAGTTCTGGCACAATACACTGACGCTTCAACCCTGCCCAAAACTTCTTGTTCATAGAAAGAATTGACAACATTTTCAAAATGAGAACACCTGGGATTAGCTAGATATTCAATGTGACCAGACCAATAGATGAATATGCACTGTTTGCTTAAACATTTCAGACATCCGAGATAATCCTACTTCTCAGGCTATGTATCTTCCTTTGACTGCAGAAGACCCCACTGCCACTAAATCTATAATTTTTCCTTCGCTGATATCAACGGCAGCAACTCGCAGATTCCGGAGGAAAAAAAACTTGCATTTATACTTCTTGTTGAAAGTTTAAGAAAGAGGTGAAACATGAAGAAACTCAGGACCCAGTGTACTATCCCATTGGATATTGTGTTATCACCACTTAGCGAGAATCCCAGGTGTGATTTCATATCCAAAGCATAATTTATTTTTAAATCTATAAAAACTTTCTTCCTCTTGGATCATCTCGAGGCTAGCCATTCTTAAAAGGAAAAGGTACTGACACCAAAAGATGCCAGCATAATAGGTGTAATGACCCTAATCTGGTAAATTCACCATATCCACAACATCAAAATTCACACGAGTTAGCCGACTCATTTAGTTTTGCCACCACTACTGCTATATCTGAAGATCCGAGTGAATAAAGGGACTTCTATTTCAGGAGCTAGATATTCAGTAGGGAAGATAAGTGAATAGTCACTTGTATTTCAATAGTGAGATATTCAGTAGAGATGATACAGTGAATAAAGTAACTTGTATTTCAACTGTTACATATTCAGTGGTGAGCAAACAGTGCAGCCACAGTCATTTCAGGAGCTCCCTTAGTTAACTCACCTGAAGAAGAAATCCAGAAAATGCCATAGATGGAGCTCTCCAATATTCCACCACAAATCACCAGTACTTATAAAATAATCAAATGATGACAACTGATTGGCCAGAAGTGAGGAAATGGAGTCTGTGGGTAAATTTACCTGACAAGAGAACCCTTATAAAAACCACGTGTTTACTTCTAGAGCAACTAACAATAAAACAATTATACATGAAAAACTAGAAGCAGTAAACGAGTGTATATTTTGTTTGTATTATACACTTTATATATATATATACACGTGCTTTATTTTCGTGTGTTAATGTTCTGTATTTAACACACACTACCTGGTGCGAAAATTGAGTTTTTGTTTTATAACAATGTTTCCTCCTTTTTCTTATTATCCTCCCAGTGACAAAGTGGTATGTCTGCAAACTTGCGCTGCTAGAAATTGGGTTTCGATACTCGTGGTGAACAGAGCAAAGATAGCCCCTTTACGTACTCTTGTTCATTACTACAAAACAAAATATTTTTAAATATATTATACTCATCCCCACTCGCATACAAAAAATTATCTAATCAAAAAGAGATTAGTTTTCTAAATTTAATTAGTTTATTACTACAGTTAATTTTTGATAAAGGGTTAATTTTAATGTAAGTATTTCGTTTACGTGACAGTTAAATGGTTTTTTTCTTGTAAATTTAAAATATTGTTTATCGTGTTCATTGGTCTTGCGTTATTATATGCATCACGCAATTTTACTTTTAAAAACCAGCTTTGTAATGTACTTTGCTTACATTTGACTAATTACATGGTTTCCACAAGTTTTTCTTATCGCAAGAATGTACTTTTCTGTGTTAAAGGTTTTAATGGAATTTCTAGCACATTAAATAATCCCTGGTTCCGTTCTAAAAGGACAGCACGATTTAGAGTTTTTATCTAGTCTCCTCCTTCTTGTTTTGATGTTTAGATTGCATAATTTGTTATACTACACACTTCTAAAGGAGGTAGGAACTCTGTAAGATATCACTACACATACAAGATTTCTCCACTGCTAAAAAAAGTTGCACTATTTCTGAAACGATTTTCGTTTTATTCAAAATTTCTTTTGTTTGTTTGAGTGTATATATTCCCTAACTTGGAGTAGTATGAACCAAACGGAGTCAATTTTAATTTAAAACTCACAGTTAATGGAGTTAACCAGAATACATGTTTAACCAATGAAAATCATGCTAAGAAAAACTGTAAGAAAAAGGAATGTTCAAGCCTCATTAGGTCACACTCAGTAAGTAATATTAAAGATATAAAAAAAGTAAATTCCATTAAACGATATTCGACGACTCATCTTAATTTACAGTTTAAAAAATAGTTAAGCCTTATCTGGCGCAACCACGTTACATGTTAAGAACGTGCTTTATAAACGACCGATAACTCGCACATAAATAAGCAAAGAAACATGAAGGAAGCATCTTTTTTAATGTTCTACACTTTTAGAGCTGGTACTTAAAAAGCAAGGTCTTCTCATTGATATATCATAACAATTCTGTAACATAAGAATATAATGAGCGAAAATCATCATTAAATGTAAGCAGGCAAAAGTTAACTCCTATGAATTCATCGTCTAAAACAGGCAGGAGCAAAGCCTTTAACTCCTAAATCGGCTACTTTAAAGACAGCTCCAGCGAGTGGTTGGTGTTTACGTTGTTCGTCAGTCAGTTCTAAGAGAGCGGAAGTGACGTAAAGTTCGTCGTAATTCGATCCACCAAAACAACAGGAAGTAATTTTGGAGACAGGAAATTCAATTTTTTGGAGTAAATTCCCTAAACAAATATCAAGCAAACAAAAATATTCCTAATAAATGACACTTGAGTTCACACGCATATTATGAATTAAAATTAAAACTCAAAACACTAAAATTCATCCCTTCGTTTAATTCTTTGTTGTAAGGAAAAACACTTCAACTACATAATGGGATGTCTGTGTTCGACCCACTGCGGTATCGTTTGTTTTTGGAATTTCGCGCAAAGCTACACGAGAACTATTTGCGTTCACCGACCCTAATTCAGCAGTGTAATACTAGAGGGAAAGCAGCTCGTCAGCACCACCTATCGCCAACTCTTGGATTACTCCTACCAACGAATAGTGCGATTAACTGGCACATTATATAGCGCCCACGCCTGAATAGGCGAGCATGCTTGGTGTAATGGGGGATTTGAACCCGCAACCCTCAAATTATGGGTCAAGTGTCTTAACTACCATGCCGCCGGCCCCGCTGGTATCGTAAACAGTTTCTACTGACTTACCGCTGAGCGCGGGGAGGAGGGGGCTGATTATTGGTCAAAAGCATCTAAAACGTGATATGAAACTTTGTGAACCTATTTATCATTACGGTATCAGCAAACAGAACAACTTTGTTTAATTGTAGATTAAAATTTATTTGCATATATTTTTTTTTAAAGATTAGGAATATCAGAAGCATGCAGAAAATTTAACGATACAAATTACGTGGAGTTTTTATATCTTATATTAAGAGGTTGGGAGTTTTAAATTTTACAATTTTAAGGTGGTTTAAGCCTATGTTGAGGTTCTATTTAAATACTAAAGGCAACAGGAGTTGAGACATTGCAGGCTCAACACTGAACTTCCAACCGATTCTCCTCTGTTGCTAGGAAGTTTTAAATCTGAGTACATATCTGGTATCTTTTTCCATCGATGGAATATCCATCAAAACGTTCGGGTGTTATGATCACAGACATTATCCTTTAGTACTTGAGGATGACAACAAGGAATGGTAATGGAAAAAAATTACGAATGTTTTTTGTTGTTGTTGTAAATATCAAAACCCCATCAGAATATTTCCTGTGTCAATCGAGGGGAATTGAATCCTCAAGTTTAGAGTTAAGTTTAAAGAATTATCGTTGTCCCAACGGTGGAGAGAATTGTTTAATTTTAAACTAATTATACTATTATATATTTAATTATATAAAGCTATTAACAAAACACTGACCTCTAGCCGGGTCAATACGAACAACACAACTACCATTGTAACAGGCAACCCATAACTTTCCTTCAATGTCAATGGTCATTCCGTCAGGAATCCCACAATTTTGGTATTCATTCGAGACGGTGAAATCCACTAAAGTTCGCCGATTACCTGAATAAGAAAGAAAAACACACATAGCAAAAGGTTCAATCGACCTCCCACGTTTTGAGGGGTTTTTTTGGATTATAATATAATATGTATATATTATATATATTCGTTGTATTTAGTAACCTACGATTTTTAGGCGTAAATATAAACATATCAGAAATGCAAATATATAACAAAATATTCCTATATCAAGGCAAGCATGTTACGAAGATTAAATTAGATAGAATAATTAAGCTTTAAGTACAGAAACCAATTTAAGCCTAACATGCCGAGTTTAACACATGTATTAGATCACGAGTTTCGTTTCATGTCAAACTCCATACGAAAAACAAAAAGTTAAAATTTAATTTGTTTCCTGTAAATGTAAAATTTCAGTATTTTGCAGTAAATTACTCGTGAAATTTCATATTACCTCTCGTTAATTACACTAAGTATGTAATAAATAAGCTAATAATTTTCACTCTAAGGAATTATGTATTTTATTTTTTAGAATTAGATTATGTGCATAACGTATGCCACAGAGTAATTTCACAAATTTTACATAGTTTTGTAGAGAAATACGAAGGACGTAGGCCTCACCTTTCCAACCGAGAGCAGTAAATTACAGTAGATACGTTTCGTGAACACGGCAGGCATGCATTTATCTACAACATATTCAACAATTCACCATCATATGTAGTATTCATAATAATATGCTAACCAAATTCTGCTATTTCACGTGGATATTATTTATACAGTTTTGTTTTTATGTGAACATGCAAATATACACTCTACAACAGGGGTTTCCAAAAGTGCCAAAAGGTTGGGAACCCCTGCTCTACAATGTGCATAATATTTATATATGCAATGCGCGTAACCGATATTTCATACTACGTTGTAATTAAATGCAACAAAATAAAAAGGTAATATATCTGTGGACCGGAAGTGTAATAGCACTAGGCTTACTCTATAAGAAGCACTTGTATTTGACAGTCACATATTTTTTTTTTTGGTGGGGGAGCACTTATATTACGAAATGATTATTTATCGTAACACTAACAGCAAGCATTTTGGACTGAAGATGCCACCTGAAAAAATTTAAATCTCGTGCAATTCTGAGAAAGATTCTTATTAACAGTATTAGGCCTATGTGCCAGCTGTTTTCCAGAAAAGTCGTAACGTCACCAAATAGATCCGTTTTAAAACACATTAACCCACATCACTTCTCTCTCATCCATTACGAGAGATGGTATATTTATAAACTTCTACCTTAAAACTCAATAATAGCAACAAATACAAGTTCGACAGTATGTTTTGGTGGCGTCTCTGTACAGCCTTACAGACCAGCTACCAACATTAGAATGTCGTGGATGATTATTTTGACTTATACGAATATTGTCAGCCTTAAGATGTAAACACTTGCGTCAGTTTCGTGCAATGCTGTGGGAACGTTGTCCCCACCCCACCATTTTTTTTTAAGCTAGAAGTGTCCTCGCTATTTCGAATAAATCAGATCCTTACAAATAAACTTCGTGACGTTTTGTCCATTCCTAGAAGAGAGAATAATTAATCCTTTGATGTATATTTGTAGGAAGGTTTAAAAGTACAGCGAAATAAAAT
Organism: Carcinoscorpius rotundicauda; assembly: GCA_011833715.1. NCBI lineage: Eukaryota > Metazoa > Arthropoda > Merostomata > Xiphosura > Limulidae > Carcinoscorpius > Carcinoscorpius rotundicauda. The sequence goes on from CM022393.1 coordinate 8,332,945, forward strand.
AATGCAAAATAAAAAACTTATAATTTTCTTAAATTTGATCATAAAGTTCCAAAAAAAACTCGTGGTATGACGCTTATAAGTCTCATAAACTTATTTTCTGAAGTTATGTTGTTAACAGCTGACTCAGAAACTCAACGAAACAAAAGTAATAGTACCGTCGGGACTTTTTCAGTACGAACCACGAAATTCCAAAGTAAATCTCCTGGGAATTTCTGCTTTGGATTTTTATTTTAACATACACTTATTTCCCCGTTTGTTTTACTGTTATAAGCTCAAAACATACCTTTAAAAATAAAACAATGAATCACCATTTTTGATATTAAACTTTTCCCAGCTTGATTGTAGCATACTAATTAAAACGAGCACTATTTAAACTGCTACACCCTTGTGCAAATTAATTGAAACAAAACGGTAAATTATGATTAACATTTTGCGTTTTATTTCCGAGAATTCAAAAATTACTCATATTAATGCATGATATGATCGCCTTTATTTTTCAGAATATCATTAATCCGTTTTGGCATCGAGTCAATGAGTTGACTGCAATCTTTACTAATTTTTGGATTGCGGTACCACATCTCAATTATGGCCTCAAATAGATTATCTTTCGAAGTATGGTCTTTTCCCGAAGTTTTTCTTTACAAATCGCCCAAAGATTTTCAATAGGATTCAAGTCCAGAGATTTTCCAGGCCAGTCCAGCACCTTTATTCGCGTTGTAGTCATAAAATTCTTCACACGTTTCGACGTCTGGCACGGAGCCAAATCTTGCTGAAAAATGCCAGAATGATCTCGAAATCTCTTTTTCAATTCTGGAATGACTCCTCTTGCAAAACGTTTACGATATGTAAGCCTCCGACTCTATAGTAACTGAAAAAGCTCCAAAATATCTTCAAGGGATGTTTTACGAATTAATTGATGTGAGATTCTCGAAGTTTCTCACTTGGAGATCTGCGAACATGCAGACTTCTTTGACCCTGTACGAAGAAATTAGTCTCGTCACTGAATAACACCTTCCTCTATTGTTCTTGCGTCCAGTTCTTGTATTTCAGGCCCCATTGATACCGTTTTTTCTTCATTGATTTGGTAAGAAGTTTTTTTTACTAGTCTCCTTGCCCTTCTAACGCAATTTCGAATGACGTAATATTCCTCAAAATTTCGTTATATATCCCAAAAATAGATCGAACACACTGCAAAACACAGCTAACGACGCCGTCTGTGTGAAAAAATGACTAAACGAAATCAGTGGGTCCAGTGAGCCTACACCGGCCGCCATGCTGAAAATATTGTAAAATGACCATTTGTTTCAATTAATTTGTACAAGAGTGTACATATAAGTGAGATAAAATATTTACAATATGACCGTAAAAAGTGTCTGGTCCAATCATCCAATCAAGTTCATTCGTTAGGTACTTGAATGTCGGTTATCCTTTCGATGTGGGTTGGATTTGTGTAAAAAAAAATGTATCAGAGCTTTTGAACATTCCGTTTCATATTCAACTATATTTACACAATAGCCAGTTAAATGCTTTGTTTCCAGTACTATAAATTGTACCTGTTTTGATTAAGCTGATAGTTCTAACTTAACCTTCTTGTTAACCAGTTTGAAAGCCTACAGAATACATCTGCATGAAGTACAGAATGAGCGAGTATTTTTTCTTATTGCAAAACCACATCACGCTGTCTATTGTATCCACGTGTAAATTACGGTAATACAAGTTAATTTGCCACAGCGTGGGCCTGGTATGATCAGGTGTTTAAGGCGTTCGACTCGTAATCAGAGGGCCGCGGATTTGAATCCATGTCACAGCAAACATGCTCGCCCCTTTCAGCCGTGGAGGTGGTATAATTTTACGGCCAATCCCATTATTTGTTGGCAAAAGAGTATTCCAAGGAGTTGGCGGTGATGACTATCTGCCTTCCCCATAAGCAGACACTGATAAATTACGGACGGTTAGCGCAGATAACCCTTGCGTAGCTTTGCGCGAAATTAAAAAATTGTTGCAGCGCACAGTTTGTAGAAGCAATGAAAGAACAAAAGGATAAAAGAGGCCTTAGAAGTAGAGAATGTCAAAGAAAATGAAGTTTGATTAATAACTTACAGATAATAAGATTATTTTAATAAATCATGATCAATTTTAAATTACTATCGTAAACATGAAATAATGTTTACTCGCACCAAATTCTTCTCATGAACCAAACGAGACGTAGGTTTATTAACTTTTTTTAAAATATATAATGTGAAAACACAGGGAATTCCAAGTGATCTAGAGACATGGAACATTGCATCTGGTTCCAAAAACACACAAATCACCTGGTTCTACAGATTAATCATATTAAGTGGTTGTGAAGAGAAATATTGTTTCAATGAGCTTTCTACAAATAATTTAAAATACCTACCTTGCTTCTTATCTATAATTTACTGTCCAAGAGTGTTTAAAACAAATAATTTTGTAACACGTTATTGTTAAACATTTTCAATAGTGTAAGACTAGCTTTCAATTTTAGGTCCCACACACTTACTCAACACTCCTGTTTCTACATCACAATCAAACACGTAGAGTTTCCCAGGAACTGAATCTATAAAGAACATAAGCTGGTTGTCAGAAGACCATGCCATACCATTAGACAAGTTAAGATTCTCAACGTGCTTGCTGACGGTCAAGCTGCTTGGATCAAGACTGAAAAGACTACCTTGTCCTCGGTCAACTTGGGCGGGAGAAGACTCAAGGCCCATTGTTCCTGATAAAACAATAACAGGAAAACTTGGGTTATACAAAAGATTAAAGCTGGTCATTATTCAGCCACTTAAAATATACTCAAAAAATTAAGTTGCAAGAAGTTTCTTTGGTTCTTAAAGTTTTCTTTTTGATACAATTACAAAATTAAAAATCTCGGTACTTTTAGGAAGCTAGATGTGGAATATTTCACGAATTTTGAACAGTTAAGTTAAAATGCGTACCTAATCTAGGTCAAAGTAACGTTATTTTCGATAATAGTTACTGATTTGTTTGTTTTTTTAGAATCAAGTAGAAAGCTTAATAAATGAGGTTTGTGTCCTGTCCACCATGGGAATTGGAAGTCGGATTTTAGCGGTGCGAGTTCGCAGACATACTGCTGTGCCACTGGGAGCTAACAGTTACCGACAAATTTACCTAAAAAAAAATAAAGTTTGGCTATAAAATATCTTAATTCATTAAATAATTTAATAACTGTTAAACTTGATTAAAAAATAGTGGTATAGTAGTCCGAAAACAAACAAACTTTGGCTAACCAATAAGTCAATATTTCCTTTAAGTAATTACATTTAAAAGGCAGCGTCTGAATGAGCCTCATTCTTAAATTATCTACAAATTCAGACGACAAACGTGTAACTGTTGCTGGCCAATAATATTAGCCATATGATTATTCATCTAAAATTACCACTCACCTGTGGCAGGCACTACCACAGCTATGCAGTTTCTACAATTCGATGTTTTACTTAAGGACTAGGCCTGCCATGGCCAAGCGTGTTAAGGAGTTCGACTCGTAATCCGAGGATCACGGGTTCGAATCCTAGTCGCACCAAATATGCTTAGCCGTGGGGGCGTTATAATGTAACGGTCAATCCCACTATTCTTTGGTAAAAGAGTAGCCCAAGAGTTGGCGATGGATGGTGATGACTAGCTCCCTTCCCTCTAGTCTAACATTGCTAAATTAGGGGCGGCTAGCGCAGATAGCTCTCGAGTAGCTTTGCGTCAAGTTCAAAAACAACTAAAGTCTTAAGGACTAAAGGTTATTTTGAATTAAGCACAAAGCTACACAACCTGTTTTTAGCGTTGTAGGTCCGCAGACATATCGCTAGGCCACTAAGGATCAAGAATAAAGTAAAGGGCAAAATACTCCTTATAATCAGTCAGCTATTGTGGAATTCCTTCAAATGAAAAATTACTTTAGATACAAAATCGTAATTATCATTTTGTAGTTGTGTTTTGCTGATAAGGAGTTCTGCTTGAATTAGAATACACAAATAACCAATTTTCGTTAAATATGAAGAACCATTTGTTTCAAGATCGAGAATACTTTTATTTTCTTTTGAATAACTCACATGAATCAACTTATCTTCAAACACAGCAAATAAATCTAAGTGCCTCTGTTAACCTTCTTTTTAAATCTTATGCATTACTGTCGTAAATGTTTAAGTTAAGCTATATTTAGCAAAGCGAGATTTAAAAAATTTTTTTTTAATTGTCAAGTGAAGAGAAAGCTCGTAGCAAATAACTGAGTATTTAGGAAACTATTGTAATTATAAAACGCTTGTTATGCGAATATAGGACAAAAGTGATTATTGAAGTAAGAATCTTGTCAGTGGGTTTCCACGTTAAGAAAAGTACCGTAAGGATACGAAAATTAGTACAACTGTTTAATTATTGTGAAGTTAAGCCTATCGTTAATTCGAGAAACCGTTTGAGTAGTAAAACCTGTAGTTTAAGAAATAAAGAATTTCTTGTCATAATCAAGTGGACTGAGCTTGGAATTTTGTGGTAATGTTAGGTTAAACAGATTCTCGCAAAGAATATCGGGTAGCTTTGCTTTACAATGGAAGAACTGGCGGGAAGACAAAAAATGATTAACCAAAAATAAAAAGACTGGCCATGATGCATTACAAAACGAAAACAATTTATTCAAAATTATTCTAAATACAAAACATTTTAGACTTGAAAATTGATGTGGCAAAACTAATTAATTATTTTTACTGTAAAACTCAATGTTACAAAAGTAGCAACCACTTTGGCCAAAAATTTTGATTTCTTTCCTTTAAGTCGCCCGTTTTTGTTTTTCTGAACACTTAAAAAAATAAACTAATAATTACAATACGCATGGTGTCTTTGATTAGACATCATAACTTCGTTAAAACACACCAACAAACCACTGCAAGTAAGAATAGTGGTACTCGATAGTAACCAAACATCAGCTTTAGGATCGTAACCATATCATTTGGTACAGACTTATTGCAGAACGAACTAAATTCTTTATAAAAGATATGATGGCATTTTTCCCTCTCTAAACATTCGTTATAGTAATGAAAAGTAAAATAGATTAACCATTTCTTGTCATCACCTACCTCTATTACGTATGGACATATCAAGCATAATTATTTACGCCAATATCATGTGACGCTGAAATGTTTCTTTAATTATGTTTGTTTGTTTTGGAATTTCGCATAAAGCTACTCGAGGGCTATCTGTGCTAGCCGTCCCTAATTTAGCAGTGTAAGACTAGAGGGAAGGCAGCTAGTCATCACCACCCACCGCCAACTCTTGGGCTACTCTATTACCAACGAATAGTGGGATTGACCGTCACTTATAACGCCCCCACGGCTTGGAGGACGAGCATGTTTAGCGCGACGCGGGCGCGAACCCGTGACCCTCGGATTACGAGTCGCACGCTTTATGCGCTTGGCCATGCCTTTAATTATGAGAATTTTATAAAATTTTGAAAATTTGCGTTTAAAAGTTAGCAATGACTAATAACTGTCCACCATATGGTTCTCTTAGAAACTTCAGTTGGATGACGAAAAATTAAGAACGGATTACCTTTATTCATCAAGTAAAGCTGTGATAAAAATTTTAGATCGATAACTCGGGCGAAGGATGCCCATGTGGTTAATGCAATCGACTCGCAATCTGAGGGTCGTGGGTTCGAATCCCCGTACCATTAAACATGGTCGCTCTTTCAACTGTGTGGGCGTTATAAGACAACGGTCAATACCATTATTTGTTGATAAAAGAGAAAGAAGTCCAAGAATGGATGGTCGTGATGACTAGCTGTCTTTCCTCTCGTCTTACACTACAAAATTAGACACAGCTAGCGCACATAGCCCTCCTGTGGCGTTGCGCGAAATTCAAAAACAAATAAACCGATAACTCGCATGGCTTATTTTTCTACTTCCATTAGATTTTTAGGATTAACTTACGATATCAAATTAACGTGGATACAGTATACTAACAATATCTTAACTAGAATCTGGTAAAGAGCAAATTATGCAAGAAGCCTATCGGGTGAAAATCAAGGCACATTACCTGATAATATAATAAAAATCTACAAAACATACAAGACCTATTATATAATACGCATGTCCAACTTGACTAAACATAAAACAAAAAATGGATACAAAATTTCAATCTTAACATCAGCTTATAACGTACCAAGCTGTACTTCATACACAAGTATACAAATGTAGACAGTATCCGATTGAGTGTTGCATAATGCACTTAATTATTTTAATAAAAATTGGCACAAAAACGATTTATTGTGTGATCTACATGCATGATGAACATGGTAACAAGTACCTCTCTCCAATGATTATATATTTATGATATAGAAATCGAGCTGGCCACCATGCACTAGACGTTTAGAATTAGTATAGTATTCATAGGGGTTTTCACTTCTCTCTTTCCTTCTCTTAAAAAAGGATAATGAAAAATATAAAAGAAAATTAAAAGCAAAATCTACAAAAAAGGATAACAAGACAGTATATGGACTTTGCCCTGAAAAAGGCCGGAGTATTGTGGGATACTCTGGCCTAAAAGCACTACAACATAGAAGTGGTCGACATAAAAGTTAGGGACGGAGAAAGACCTCTTTTTGGACCTGACCTTCCGGGATATCTAAAATCCAATATACTCAAATACCAACAAAGAAGTGAAGCGTGGCTTCTTGCTTAGGCATGCGCAAAAAAAAAATGTGGGTCAAAAGCGAATAAATTTTGTTGAATAACTTTGGATATGTAACCGATATTTAGACTATTTGGCACCAATGTATCAAAGTTGAAAACACATACATAAAACACAACAACGGCATGAAAACAAATAAAGTTTCAGTATTTCAGTGCAAAGAAAACTATTTTAAAATAAATCAACCAACATTGGGGATTTTATATCCCATGTATTTCTTAATAACTTTCTTGAAAACTGACATGTGTAGCAAGAGTCCAGGAGAGAACATCCATTGAAATTGTGGTAGTTTTGGTTACCATAGTTCAAAAAAATACAGACAATGGAAAATTGCTTACTTATTGCTAATAAATATAATGCTATTAATTAAAAAAACGAAATACTTACATTAATAAGAACGAACGTTATTTTCTAAATATACAAATTATATCATAATATTCCATTAATTATTTTCCCAACATTTTAGACTTTTGTAAACAATCTAAATATTATACTTGCCGGAACAGCATTGTATAGTAGGAAGTCTATACTCCTCACCTGCCCAAAGTCTTCCAGCAGAATCACACTTCCCATCATTGAAACGTGTGCGTTTTTCACTTTCTTTGTCGACTTCAACCAGGATTTCAGTCTCCCCTGTGTCCCATTGAAGTTTGCGAACTTCCGTACCAGTTGTTACCAACAGATGGCGAGGATTTGAAGCATACGGTACGGCCAATGTCACAAATTCATGATCTGTTTACATTACTGCACATTAGAAATACTCGAAAGATAGAGGTGACGAATCAGATATGAAACAATTTGTCCGTTATTTAAAAATTCGTATTACTCAGTTCATATTTTGTCAAGAACTTATATAATCACAATATATATATATATATATTGGCTAACTGTAAGAAGTATTTATTGTTTCTTTGTTCTTGTTTGTCTTGAAGGAGTTTCAGTATAATTACTACAGTTACGTTGTTAGAAGGTTCTTTTAAAGTTATTTAATGAAAAACAATTAAAACGTCCAGTCTACGTAACATTAACAGATTAGTTTCATTTTGTACTTAACATTTCTTTATGTACTTGTACACTTTCCACACGCCGAAATTTATAAACTACAATATCTGCACTACACTAGTCTAAAAATAAAGTTACTTGTACAAAGTGTTAGATTATTGAAAGTTTAGTGATATATTTAATGATCAATTTTTACAACAAGTGTGTTAAATGTTAAAGATAATAGTAACGACAAGGTGCGAGTTTCTTATAACAAAGCCACATCGAGATATCTGCCAAGTCCACCGAAGGGAATCGATACCCTGATTATAGCGTTGTAAATCCGTAGATTTACCGGTGTGTCAGCGAGGAACAGTTGTGACATACGTCATTAGTTAACTCTAAGTGTGCGTGTAGTTTAATTGTTGTAGTATTATTACGTCATAGCATCCGAAGGCAATTTCTAGAATGTTTCACAGCTGAATTGTAACAACATAAATAGGAAAAATTTGTCTTGTCAGTTGGGTTCTAAAAGAAATTAAACCAGCACGAGGAGCTTTTAATGGAAAAAGTTAAAGCTACGGATACAACAGAAAAAGGCTTCTTAAACTTTGCATTTATCTTTCTTTATTTAGTATTTAGGTGTTTTCTATGGTTATGTTGTGTTTGATTTGCAGTGTTCAAAAACGTGTGAAAAAGCCTTACTTGTACAGCAACTCGAGCCCAAAATAAACCAATACAAATGAACGCCTTTATACCCATATTAATAAATATATCCAACATTTAAACACGCCCTCTACATTGCTACACTCTATTACACAACTACGTGGTCAGATATCGGTCAGTAACCCTTTTTTCTTTGTGAATTTAACGATGATCGAATTTAATGATGATTCGCTCCTCTACATAGGGCTTTCTCTATCCATACCAGCCGTCTTTACATTTATAATTTTCTACGAGTGGATTTTCTCGTCATCACGGACTTCATCAACACAACTTTTGAAGTTAAGTTTTGATATTTAATCATCTTTACATTAATTAATTTAATAAAATGCTCATTTCGGCCTTGGTAGGATATACCGATTCTCGTTGCATGATCCATATAACAATTCTGACCACTAGTAATTCTTACGAGTTACCTAGAGTCACAGGCCTTAACTTTCTCATGTTATAAATGTCGCACACACAGGATTGGAAGTTTCACACTATCTACCCGAGCATCATTTACTGCAAATTTCAGTAGGTTTTACTGGTTAACTGATGTTTGTTTTGTTTTTTCATATATTTATCCTACTTTATATATTACACATGAGTTTGTATAGCATAACATTAGTTCATAATCAATATCTTAATAGCATAATGAAGTTCCATTTTTTTTTAAAGGGATACTTTTAAAAATGTTGAATTCCCCTAATTTGAGGGTTTTTTTTTAGGTATCATCATCTCTATTTCATCTCCCCCCCCAAGTTGGTTATGATAAAATTCCAATTGCTCAGACAACCCACAATGTGTTAACATATAGATTTCAATTGTGTTCAGTCAAACCTGCTTATTACATCCTCTTTCGGCCTGGCATGGCCGAGCGCGTTAAGGCGTGCACTCGTAATCCGAGGGTCTCGGGTTCGCGCCCTCCCAGCCGTGGGGGTGTATAATGTTACGGTCAATCCCACTATTCATTGGTAAAAGAGTAGCCCAAGAGTTGGCGGTGGGTGGTGATGACTAGCTGCCTTCCCTCTAGTCTTACACTGATAAATTAGGGACGGCTAGCACAGATAGCCCTCGAGTAGCTTTGTGCGAAATTCCAAAACAAACAAACATCCTCTTTCGGGATTCTTGAATAGCTCTTTCTCGTGTAATTTTATATTATTTACAACCAATAGAAAGTCAATGTTTTAATCTTACGTTGTTTTTTGAACAAAAACAAATTGTAACTTTCTCTTGTAGTAGATTTGTTCCGATGGGAAGGATAATGACTTTGTTATATGAATTTTTTTTAATGGATCTTGTCGAATAGTTAGAAAGCCAGAACAATGTTGACAGCGAGAGGAAACTGTCTGCTTTTTCAATATTATTATACGTTCATTTATGTATTATGTTATTAAATACAAGTAATTTTGTCCGTTCCTAGCATTAGTATAAAACAGCCAGGATATTTTCGTGGTGGGGAGGGGACTGAGGTAAACTGTGGAGAAGCTTCCTAAAAATGCATTCCATACGAGTATATATGGTAAATTATAATAAATGTAAATACCAAGGTACACTTCAGAAAGATGTTTTATTTTGAACTGCGTTTTCAATGCAGTTTTCATTGAAAACTCGTATTTTGATTAATAACACAGTTTACATCGCAGAAACGAATTATCCCATGTGAAGTTGATACACTTGGAGGAAAAGTAAGGTCACTATCAGACTAACTATCTTCCGTCTTAATGAAGACGTTGAGTTCTAGAGATCTGCGTCTCTTTGATGTTAATTGTTAAGTAACAATGACGATTGTGTTTTCCATATTTTATAAATATATGTAGGTGACAATATTGGGGGGGGGGGGCTGAGGGGGGCTTCGCTCATTTGATTAAATCGGTCAACTTCGTATAGGAGTTATGTTGAAGAAAATAACAGATTAATATATAAAGATTTACCGAAAACAAACGTTTGCAATGTACGAGGTTTGGGAATTACACACATAAAATTGGAGATGAAAAGTATTTTTAAATGTTAACATGAACATCGCTTTGCACACGGTCAATACATTTAATAAACTAAAATGTTATCTTTTTAAAAATATTTTACTAGAAATATGATTTGTGTTTTTGAAAGACTTGTAATGCTCATCGGACGACTGCCAAATTACACGAAGATATACACATAAACATTAGCAGTGACAAATGTTTAAAGATTTTGAGCGAGTGTAAAGAGGTCATATACTTGGTTAAACTGACGAATCCCCTTCTGAAAGTGTTCATTAAACGCTAAAAACGTTTAAGACTACAAATTACGTTAACTAACTTTTAATAAATAGCTTCCGAGACTCGTTCCTCTTAGAATCGTTGGGTGGATACAGCTGTTTTTGTTAGTTTGTTTTGCACCGCAAGTTATACTACTACTACACGAATTATTAGAAAAACAAAACAACATATTACAGTTTTTCGTAACGGTTTTCAAAACAGCTGCACATGATCGCACCACACGGCGCGCAACAACTCACGTCGCCATTTGGAGGTAAATAATTTGTTTTTGGAATTTCGCACAAAGCTACTCCAGGGCTATCTGTGCTAGCCGTCCCTAATTTAGGAGTGTAAGACTAGAGGGAAGACAGCTAGTCATCATCACCCACCGCCAACTCTTGGGCTACTCTTTTACCAACGAATAGTGGGATTGACCGTAAAATTATACGTCCCCACGGCTGGGAGGGCGATCATAGTTAATAACAACATTATGACGTTTAATATAACTGTGGTACTTGCTAGTGATTTTGACAATGCAAAGTGAAAACTTCTTTTTATGAACATTACAGCTATCGGCAGTAAAAGCCACTAATGACAAACTTTTATGGCTGGGGAGACCGAAAGCCGTTAGATCTACCTGATAAAAATTACAGATCTGCAATACAGCCCATGGGTTAGTGTGAAGGATAGGGTGGGAGAAACATAGTCTATCTGCCTTTATTAGTCTCTTCTAGTGCCTTCATGCGAAATTGAACACAAGAATAATAATTATATACTAAAGACCGAGATGACACCTTCACTCGGATATAGAACTCTTGGCGCATATAAACTGCAATTTTACTATTACGTATTTGTTATGAGAAAACAGTTCAAACTTATAGCAATATTTATTATAGTGGCCACTCCAAGTTAGAGTCGGAAAAAGTTTTGCAATGCATAATTGCACATGAAATCGTGTTTACGAAATATCGAAGTGGATCATCAAATCTAGATAGAAAATAAGCCTTGAAATTCATTCGAGATTTTAATAACAATAAACAGAAAAAACATATTGATGGGACAAAGCGGGTGTTAATGCTAACTTCATACGCAAAAAATTTCGGATGCTTAGAAACCGTAAAAAAGGTTCATACATTTAAAAGCTATTGCTTGCTGTACATTTCCTAGTTTTGCGTGAAATAAAGATTATTTTACTGGCGTTTAGTTGCTTATTGTCGTTTTTACGTGTATTGTATAAAATACGAACGTCTTATTTTTAGGAATGGCAAGTTACACCAAAGTTTGCTTTAAAAACACCCCAACCTTTCCTATCAAAGAAAGATGTCTGTTGAATTACGAGCATCTAGTTTAGAAACTGGAGTGAGAATAAACGGCCTGTGAGAGACATTTATTAAAGCAAAAATAGTAAACAAAATTACCTTTGGAAGCTGTTTGTTTTTACGTAACTTATTGAACACGTTCACTTTTGTTGTTGTCCCCCCCCCCCATCCAACCACCCGCTTTCTTTTATCAAATAATAATAATAATCTTAAATGATTCCTTAAATTATTTCATACAGTTTCTTTATGCAAATATTACAGTTAGAATGATAGGCGTAAAATACACGTTTGTATTATGTTATAGCGCCTCGAGACTATGAAAAATAAGTTAGACATTCTTTAATCCAAATCACGAAAATAACACTCTAAGGAGAAATAATGATAGTTGGATAGAGTTATATTATAACTTTAAAATATTTACAGAGAAACAACTGAATGAATATATCTATAACACATTAGTTGTACTTACCAAGATGAATTGCACGAGTTTCTTGTGTCCGAGGCTCTAGCCTGCATACATCACCTGCAAACAAGTCTACGTGTAATAACGTTTGGTTACTCTCGTCCCAGTGCGGACCTTCTCCTAGGACAGAATGTCTTGTTGATACTACTGACACACACATCACAGCCTCAATCTCATGTACATACACACACATGTATATATACGAGTCGTAGGCAGGGCCGGATTAAGGGCAACTGATGTCCTTAGCACAGCCCAACAATAGTGCCCTCCCTCGTTTAATTGACAAGACATTAAGACTCAATAAGTGTTGGAAGTGAAATAAAAGTCTTCTTCAGTTTTCTTCCAGGTCAGACCCCAATACGATATTAAATAAAAACGTTTTTATTTTATTTATTTAACAAATTGGGTATGAATCAACATCAAGCAAAGACTGAAGCCTTTCATTTAGAAATGATGAGGTAAATAACTTTGATTAATGTTAATAAAAACAACTATCTTTACTGTATATTTGTTTTAACTCCAAGTTAGCAATTCTCACTTCAATCTCTCTCTCTGTGTGTGTTTGGGTAAGATATGTTCATACCCTGGAGGGCCAGGTTTTCTTTGACCTTTTCATCCTCCCCGTGGTCTTGCAGTATTGAAATTTGTTATTATTTTATTTTTAGGTCAGAGTGAACTGAATATTATTCTGATCCTTTTCAAGACAGTGTCCGTGTATTGTGGTACATATATGTTTGTTATTGTGCTCTATCAGCTTGTTTTTGTTTGTTTTTGGAATTTCGCACAAAGCTACTCAAGGGCTATCTGTGCTAGCCATCCCTAATTTAGCAGTGTAAGACTAGAGGGAAGGCAGCTAGTCATCACCACCCACCGCCAACTCTTGGGCTACTCTTTTACCAACGAATAGTGGGATTGACCGTCACATTATACACCCCCACGGCTGGGAGGGCGAGCATGTTTAGCGCGACCCTCGGATTACGAGCGCAGCAGAATGTCAAGTTTGTTGGTGGCACTTTTTTAAAAATTAATATTTATTATTTTTATTTATGTATGTATTTACTTTTATGTTTAAAAGATAAACTGACTCGGGAGAGATATTTAGGACCAACTTCATCATGTATGAAGTACCTATCTAGTTCGCACAGTAATTCGTTTTTCATGCAATTTTTATCAAAGCATGTTATTGTACTGTGTCGGAGTCTCTCTGGTACGGTTGGTATGTTCGAATATTTGTGTATGAATTGAGATGATATTGTTCTATGAACTCTCTATGCTGTTGTAAGGAGTGTGTTTTGGATTGTTTGTAGTTTGGTTTTAATTATTATAGTTATTCATGCTGGAGCTGCATAATATATTACAGGTATAATATATGTTTTGTAGAATTTTAGTATGTTATCTGAAGATGCTCCACTGTTTTTACCAGTTAGACTCCTAGCAGAGTTAGTTTTTGGCCAGACTTTACTTTTAATTTCGTTGACGTGATTAATCCAAGTTAATTTTGAATCATAGGTTAGATCTAAAAATTTTGCCGATGGGACAGTCTGAAGTAGTGTGCCATTCATATATATTTCTAGCTGTAGTTTTTGTGTTTTGTCAATTTCGTAAAGACTAGGAGTTGTGTTTTTGCTGTGTTTATTTTTATTCCATATTTTTGAACGTATTTACTTATTCTATTCAGTTGTGGTTGTATGTTGGTGGCTACTATTGTATGTGTCGCGGCACTTTTCCAGACTGTCACATCATCTGCGAACTGTGAAGAGAATCCATGATTAGGATCCTTCAGTGGCATATTGTTTACATACATGATGAAGAGTATAGGGCTAACCACTTCTCTCTGAGGGACACCAGCTTCTGGAGTAAAGTTCTCAGAAAAGGTGCCATCCGCATTCACAAAACACTTTCTATTTTATAAAAAGTTAGATAACCAGCGAATAATTCCATTCGGTAGTCCCATTTCATTTATTCGGAACCTTAGACCATTGTGCCAAACAGTGTCGAATCTTGATATCAAGAAAGCAAGCGACAGTACATTCTTTTTTATTGAAGCTATTTATTATAGTTTCGGTTAATCTGATTAAGTGACCTGTCGTTTGTATAAATTTCCTGAATCCATTTTGTTCTTCTGGTAATTTTGATGTCATATCCAAAAATGTGGAGAGTCTATTACTGATTATTCTTTCGAGAATTTTGCCTACACAGCTGGTCAGGCTGATTGGTCGGTAGCTATTAGGTTTATTCGATGGCTTTCCTTTCTTATGGAGCATTAATATATTAGCAAGCTTCCAAGAAACTGGAATGTATCCTGAGGATAGCGATAGATTGGAAAGTGTTTTTAGGTGCTCAAACAATTTCTAAGTGCCATTTTTTTTTAGAAGTAGGGATTGTGTTTTATTTTCACCTGGAGATTTGTTTTTGTTGCTTCAAATAGTTCTTGTTGGGATATTTCTTTCGTTAGTATCGTGTTTTCATAGTTTGTGATAGGTCTTCTGTTTGTCTTAGTTATATTTATTGGGAAAATTGGTTCAAATTGTTTAGTGTATGGTTGGTGACTTTATTGTAAAAATATGTATTCATGTCTAAATCAGAGTGAGTTTTAAGTGTATTTTGAAGTTGAGCTTTGAAAGCTTTGGCTTGTTCTTTATTTGAGTGTGCTTTTGTATTATTGTGTTTGAGTGCAGGATGTTTCTTTGCGACTGTTTTATCGTTGATGTGTCTTTTAAGGTGTGTCCAGAATTTTTTCAGGTCAGTTTTATCGTTTAGTTTTGAGCATAAACTGTCCCATTTATCTGGTTTTTTGTGTTCTGATGTGATCTCTTATATTGTTTATTTGCGTTTTTGTTTCTCTGTCTCTTATTATCATGAACTGTCTTCTCAATTGTCTTCGTTTCTTGATTAGGATGATTATTTCTGTATTGAGTTTCTACATGTTGTTTGTTGTTCTATGGTCTTATTTCGGTACTGTTGTCTCAGCTGCCTTCTGAAGGCACTCCGTTATTGTTTGACAGTAGTTATCCATTTCAATATGGGTTTTAACCTCTTTTATAACTTTATTAGGTAAAAGGTTGTCTAATTCCTGTTTATAATTTTGCCAATTTGCTTTACTGTAATTAACTTTTTCTTTCCTAAGTGTCATATTTTTATGGGGGACGAGATCGAAGACGCAAAATATTGGAAAGTGATCACTGTCGACATCTTTTCCCACGTGGAATATTATTAGTTTTTGGCCAGATTATCTGTGCAAATGCACAGGTTAAGTATGTCACTGGAGTTTGTGGCATACGCTATGCGTGTAGGGATGGTATCGTTTAATATGACTACATTGTTGTCATCTATGAACTTTCAGAGACTTCTTCCATTGTTGTTTGTGCACCTGCATCCAAAGTTCACATTTTTTACTGTTTAGATTTTCGATGACTATAGAGTTATGGTTGTGGGAATAGATGTTGTTCACCAATACAATATCTAGTTGTTTATTTGGTGAGCAGCGTATTCCTGCGATAGTTACCTTTGTTTTGTTTCTTTGCAGGATATCCACAGTAACATGTTCGTTGTTACTGCTCAATCTAATTTCTATAACTGATAGTCCCCGTTTTGTATAGCAGCAAAATGCCTCTGTTTTCATCACTTTTGTTTATTCTATCTTTTCTCATTGTTGTGTAATTTGGTATTTTAAATCTATTGTTACTGTATATTAGAGTTTTGCTTACTATTATAATATGGGGGTTAGTTTCTTGTACAAGGTCTTCGATCTCGTGTTTCTTCGAAGCTATTGCACCATGGATGTTGATATAAACAATTGTGAACATTATGTTGTAAGCATGTATCCGGTAAGTGTTGTAATTATGTGTGGTATATGAGCTGTGATGTGTTTTTTCTAGATATTAATTAGCATATTGATACAATTGGTTGTTTGGTTTTGTGTATTCTATTTCAAATTCTGTAAAGATGTTTTTTATTATGGTGGTCATAAAACTTGTTTTATCAAGTGTGTTAGCATTTGTTTCTTGGAGTGTGGTGCTGTTTTCTTGTGGTTTTTGTGTTTGTGTTAAGGTGTTGTTTTCTTGAGTAATAATATTCTGTTCTTGCTGTTTTGGGGGTTTGTTTCCTTTTAACATTTTTGCATACGTAGTTTTAGATGTTTTGTTAAGTTCCGTTGTTGTCTGTTTTTTGGATGCCTATTTGTACTTGGTTATTCCTGTTCTGACGATGCTGTTTTTATCTGATATCTACGTTGTTTTAATAGTTTATATTTGTCGCATCCTTTGTAGTTGGCTGTGGGTTTGACCACAATTACAACATTTGGATGTTTCTTTTTTTCCTTTTTAGTGTTCCCCGCCACAGTCGCAGCACCTCGATGTTACTAAGCATGATGCAGAAACGTGTCCATATCTTTGGCAATTGTCGCATTGAGTTACTACAATTGCCAGTTTTTAACTGTTCCACTTGGTATCTTTGATACCAAAGCATTATTCCATTATTGATGAAATTTAATATATTGTAACTGTCATCAATGTCGATTCGTATTAGGTTTGTGGGTGCTTGTGTTTTTTAAGAAATTATTCGTTGTATGTTAGTACGTGGTATGTTTTGTTCGTCTAATGCTTGGGTAATAGTATCGAGATTTATAGTTTGGTGAGCCCCTCTTACAATAGTAGCTTTAGGCTGCGGCTTGCTTCCTGGTAGGTAAAATTTGATATTGCCAGATTTAAATGCGTCTGCTGGCCATGTTTTCACTAACCTATTTAGGTCAGCAGCCCTTGAACAAGGATACCCTCTCTGGGCAGATGTTTGATACTAACGATGGACGCCTGTGGCTTGCAACGTTGGAAGCATTGAGAGTAACTTTCAGTTTCAGCAGACATCATTCGGAGCATCAGTTAGAAAAGAAAACCTCTCCTCTTCTTCTCAAATGGGTTTCTAGTTTATCAACAATAGTGTAGAAGGTAGTGATATGAAATTTATCTCTGGCATTCAGATCTACTTTTTGTGTATCTACGTCATTGAGTACTTTCTTTCTGAAACGTTTGCGAGCTGCATTGTAATCAACATCTGGTAGTATTTCCTTTGCAACAGCTTTAAATCTTTCAAAGTCATCCTTTAAAGTGTGTAGTTGGTCAGCTAATGACCGGTACAGATCTGCACAGGTATCGCATCCTCATTTTACAGAACTTGACTTGCTTTATGAAATTTTTGCAAAATCTTATGCCACATAATTAACATAAAAACAAATTCTAGCTTTCGCACCTTATTTATAATATTGTCTGCTTCTCTTCTAGTGTTTTCCTTTTGTGACTGGTTTTCAACTAGACATTCTGAAGCTTCCAAAATCTTAATGAAAGACTTCAAAATTGCTGTTGTTGTCATAGCACGTGCTTCCCATTTGGTATCAGAGAGGGATTTTAAGACGCTTTCATTTCCAAGATAAGCTTTAAGAATTTTCCACCGACTCGTTAAAGCTAAAAAAATGTATACAGCAAATACATTGTAGAGAAAAAATTAACTGCCACTTGATAGCAGTTAACAGTATTTCGGGCTACCAAATTTAGTGAATGGGTTGCACAGGACACATATATAGCAAACTTATTTTCTTCTAAAATATTTTGCAGCATCCACTTATAACGCTCAGACATGTTAACAGCATTGTCATAAGACTGATCCCTACATTTTGAAAAATTAAGTTTGCAAAATTCACGTACCTGGTTTGCCATTTTCTCACCAGTATGGTTTTTCAGTTCCATAAAGGTTAAAAAGCGTTCAATAGGCTCCCATCCTTTAAGTATTGAAGTACATCACTTAACTGATCTATATGTGATACATCTGGCGTCGAGTCAACTGACAAACTAAAATAACCAGAAGAATTTACTTCATTAACAATGAACGCATGGACCTTCTGAGCCATTGGTTCAATGAGTTCTTCATAGGTGGTTTTGGACAAGTAAGAAGAATTTCCTTCTTTATAATTTCCATATTTCTAAATATGTCATGTTAAAAATGGATTAATCTTACTTATGAGCTCAAGCAGCCCTAAGAAATTGCCATTCTACACTGAACCAAATTTTTATTTGCTCCGCAAAAAACCAAACCACATTTAGCTACTGTACAAATAACTAAGCTATTACATGCTCCCAGTAATTGTACTCTTCTTTAATTTGTTTTTCCAACTCTTGTTGCAAGCCTAAACCTTGTCTGTGAGTTAAGCATGTCAGCAAAGAGTCTCGATGAGAGGTCTTCTTTCATGATGAGCAATTAGAATGGTATCTCACCAGTCACTGAACCCTTCTCTTTTAACAAAACGCGAGGAAAATTTAGGGACAAAAAGTTTACAAACAAAGTAGTACACTGACCCTGTTGATGGCGTATATAATAACCACTCTCTCTTGTATTGCTCACCATTGGCTTTTACCCCAAAGAAAGGTTTTTGCAAACAGTATCTCGTTAATTTGCCAATATTGAAAGTCTGGCAAGATTTGCCAAATGGCCCATTGTAATGTTGACAGTCAGTAGGTCCACAAGCAATCCAATAAGCCACATCATCAGCAGAGAAATCGAGCTACAACCATGGATCTTTTGCTTTAATTTCTTCATCTTTTGTAGACTGAATTATTTCACCAAAGTCCTGTAGATTTTCATTTTCAGCAATTATTTCAACTTCAAAGTGTCTTTCATCAACATTAAGACCAGAGATATCAGGACAATTTACAGGTAAAGTGAGATCAGTTGTGAGACTTGTGCCAGTTGAACCAGCCTGTGACACTTCAACGTCATCACAATGTTCTGACCTTGAAGTGGACAAAGTAGCACTTGTAGGCGTGAAGCTTGGTTCAACTTCAATCTTATCAGAGTCAGATGCAATACAAATGACTTCTGATGGCAGAGATGGGCTTTGATTTGGAATATTATGTTGTGTAAAGTGAGTGAATAAAAATAGCTTTCTAGTCTTGGCCATTAAATCCAAAGCCTTTTGTTGGCTTTTTTTGTTGTCAGTTTTCTCTCTTATACACCACTTAATTGAATGCGTTTCATCTTGTAGTCTGAAAAATACAGAAAAAAAATAAAAAAATAAATATGGATCACATATAGCTATAATGATTAGAAAAACTGAAATTTATAAAGAAAAACGTTGGTAAGACAGTCAAACGTACCATATTCTAGGTCTACATTAAGACAAAGATTGTCAGAAAGTTATTCTGGGACCTAGGTCCATTAACACATAAACATGAATTCATAAATACCTTTATTCATTTGCTTCATTCTGATTGGTTGAAAACCATTCGAGATCAATCTGGCTTCAATCCATTTTAAGATAACTAATTTTCAGTGATTGCAAAACGTTTCATTGAGGTTGTTTTTGTTATGGTAGCTGTATGCAAGAAGCAATGCCAATGGTAATATGCCAATCCATTAAGCCTAAAAGTATTCCAAAACAATTTGTGATCAACAACACATACTGTATCAGGCTATATACACAGTGATAATTCTGTAATGGTACACATACACAACATATAATCAATTGGAAACTATTCTGCACATTATGAGTGATGACCAGAAAACCAACTTGTAAAGAAAAATATATATGTAAAAACGGATCGTTTGGGTTGAGAAAAATTTTATTTAGAGGAACGAACAACGTTTTGACCTTCTTCGGTCATCGTCAGGTTCACAAATAAAGAAAGAGGTAACTATCACGAAACCATAAACTGCTGCATGCAATAAAATCCCGACATCAGCTGAAAAATAACCAATATTTGGCAAAAACTAGTGAAAAATATGACACTCCAGTTAATACCAAATTTATTAAAAAACCAGGCACAAAACTGAGGTCTACACTATGTAAAAACTACACCGACAAACATAACACCAACATTATTTATAACATACAATGTGATAACTGCCACACTTCTATATTGGAGAAACAAGTAGAAAATGGAAACCAGATTCAAAGAACACAAAAAGTCACCTTCACACGTTTTCGAACACTGCAAATCAAATAGACACAATTTTATCATAGAAAACACTCGAATACTAAATAAAGAAGCCTTACTTATACAACTCAAGCCCAAAATAAACCAATATAAAGGAGCACCTTTGGGCCTGGCATGGCCAAGCGCGTAAGGCGTGCGACTCGCAATCCGAGGGTCGCGGATTCGCACTAAACATGCTCGCCCTCCCAGCAGTGGGGGTGTATAATGTGACGGTCAATCCCACTATTCGTTGGTAAAAGAGTAGCCCAAGAGTTGGCGGTTGGTGGTGATGACTAGCTGCCTTCCCTCTAGTCTTACACTGGTAAATTAGGGACGGCTAGCACAGAGTAGCTTTGTGCGAAATTCCGAAACAAACAAACAAGGAACACCTTTACACCTATATTAATATATATATTCAAACGTCTAAGTCCACCCTCTACATTCCTACACTCAGTTACACAACCCCCTTCAAACATGTAGTCAGTTATCTCTTTCTTTATTTGTAAACTGAAGGTGACCGAAGACAGTCGAAACGTTGTTCGCTCATCTGCATAAAAACATACTCAACACAAACCAGCCGTTTTCACACATATATTGTACTGCACATTAAACTATTAAATACTGTGTTAAACTCAGGCTAGAGCACCTTAATCTTTATCAAATATCTGAAGAATGAGTTGTAATCTGAATTTTGAGTTCAGCTTTGACCTGGGGACTTTAAATGAGCCAACAAACCATACACCAACAAAATAGGCACACGTCTGAAACTTTATCTGCATGCGAAGGCAAATTCAAAACGACGGTCTTAAATTGGGAATAGTTCACTTCGTTACTTTAGGCTACAGCAGTTTCCTCTCTACTTGAGAGCGAACTTGTTATAGTACTTAGGCTTAACGTTACTGTCATTCAGTTCTCAGGTAACAACATTAACATTAGGCCGAATGCTAATACATTACAACTGAGGCCACAAACGTTGCTCACATGAACTTGTTCAATTCATGCAGATTTTCAAACAATCCTAAACTGATTTTATTAACTTGTTGGTTCTTTACAGTATCCTTGTATGACCACTTGTAACTTGTTGGTATCTTTGTATGACCACGGTTCTGTTCTACATGGCGGTCGCTAGAAAAGCGGAAAATTTGTCAAACAGCTATTTATTTTTACAAATAATAACTTTTACAAAGTTTTTTAAAGGCATATATTATATTACACTCATAGATGCTCAAAATTATTAAAATCATGCATTTTATTCATGATGTAAAGAAATCAAAATAGAAATGGGTAAGCACGCATTTTATTCATGATCTCATCTGACCCTCAAATCTTCCGCTTTTCTGGCGATCACCCTGTACTACTGCATAACAACGTAAAGAATAATGTTATCGTTCATGTCTAAGTCTTACGCAATTTGACCTAAAAGGTCGAATTATCGCCTTTGGACTGCTTGAATTAGCAATCTACTCTGGTTCGTGCAATCCTTATTAATCAACACCGGTCAAAGTTAATTCGTAGAGCCTTAACAACACATAAGCCGGAATTTTAACGACTCACAACCAAGATGAAAATTCACACGCCCTTTACTGACAGTAAATAGCCTGATATATGTATCAAAGTCTGTTTATGTCAGAAAAATATTATGATAAGATTAAAATTTTGTGATGTGGTATCTGATTAAAATATCTCTAATTACTGTTTTACTTTTTTTTTTCTCCGTGTTATGACCAGATATTTACTGAGACAAGTATCATTAAAAATATGTGTTTTTACACCTTTTATTTTTGGCAGTCCCATTTAACGTTAATGAAATGCAAAATTTGCATATTTTGCTTAGATGTTTCCGTAGTTCATTACCGTATTAAATACGCTCAATATAGTTAAAATAATAATGAACCAGGATATTGAAAACATTTGGTATATATATATGTACTTTGTGGTTATTAACACTAATACAGATTAACAGTTTAAAAACTACGTAAAAGAATAAACATTATTACGAACATATATTTCTTAATATTTATGTAACAACATGTGTGTAATATTTACGTCTTGCCGCTCTCAAACATCTTAAATTTATGGTCTCTTACGTTAAGCAAGTTTGGTCACCCCTGTACAATGATTTTTGATAACGTATACATGTTTACACAATTTTATAGGTTGCACATTATAATTTGAAAACACATACACATATATATATATATATATATATTATATTGATCCTTTCAACCATTGCTGGCTAACATCACAAAAGTTATACTGGTGCAATGCTACCATATTCTAAGATATAAAAGTGACCTATCTTGGTTGTGTTTTAGTAGACCAGTAATTTGTAAAATACAGTCTCATCTTGGTTATGATGTGTATATTTTTCTTAAGACATTGAACAGTAAATGGAAAAGTAAAGTTAACAATTATGTCATCTAGTTGTAACCTTTGTACTCAAGTTACTGCTTATCTTAGCTTGCTAAACCTTGAGAAATTTTGCACGTGCAAAATGTGAAAGGAAATAATTTTTAAGGTTTTATGTGTACACATGAATGAACAAAAATATCAAATTACCATATCAATACCATAGAATTCCATTATAATTTATCAAGTTTAGTAACTAAGCTTGTATTTGGGGTCTAAAACAGTATTTGATTTCAAACAGACTAAAAGCTCAACATACCAGTAAGAAAGTTTATTTTAAAAGAGATACCATTATACTTGCAAATGTCTAAAAGAACCACTTCAGAAGCATTCTAACGTTTCGATTGGTTAGTCACACATAGAAGTATATATACGATACTGTTTCCAAAAATGAAAAGAGTTAAAGGGGGTCACTGTGCTTGGCTCAGTATGAGAAAAATATCTCGGCAGATATAAAAGACAGGAGGTTCTTGTTTTATATTCCATATTTTGACATCTAATTTGAACCAGTGCTGCATTCAATGTACCAAGTGACACAGTAGGTGTTTTTGATATTTAATTTTAAATTAAAAATTTAAATAATATACAATACTAAAATTTGAATTGTAATCTACAGTTTGATACCAATATTAATGGCATAAATTCAAAAATAGTACTGGAATAAATTTTGAATACAAGTCAACAAATGAGATGATATATCTTTGTGGCCCATAGTTTGTAAGGAAAGGGTTAACCTAATCTATTCGTACAAATAATACTGTGCATGATACCACGTTAAGTTGTTATTACTATTTATACTGTGCATGTTATTGGTTTGTGTTAAGTTCATAGTGTTGATAACAATCTGCATATTATTGGTTTGTGTTATGCTGTTAAAAAAATAAAAGTTCACAGCAGACACCAACCAGTCAAAAAAAGGTAATTTCTTTTAGATTTCAATGTTTCAATTATAACTTATCCTCATTGACATAATTTGTCTTTCATGAGTTTCTTTCAAAAACACAGTATTTAAATATATAATTATAAAAATTATCAATCTTCAGATTTTAAACATAGCCTCCTGTTTTTCTCAATGTGTAGATAACTAGCAGCAGTAGAATGTGGAAGATTTAAAACCTGAACTACATATCACTAATTATTGTATGGACAATAAATTACTTCTAATTGTATTTACTAGTCTAATGTAAAAAAGAATACTCTTTAATGTTTTACTTCGTTAGAGAAAAAAATATACAAATAATGAAATATTTTATTCCACTTTTAAGATTGCATAAAATTGTTTTCAAGAAAAGCTGGTCTCCACATTAGAACCTCAACTAAGGGCACTTTCCTGAATGTATCCAAGTGCCCACTATAGCAAGGTGTCTTTAAAACATATACAAAAAAACATCCACACAAAGCTGGATTCCATATTGATCATACTAGGTTTATCAGTGTTAAGCCACTTCCCCCATTGTGTTTGGTATATGCAGGACAGAAGTGTTCATGAGTTGAATGCTCTCATTACAGAATTTTATCAATAGGTCTTGGAAGTTAAATTAACTTTTTTCTTTATTATTGGTCAGTTTTGAAAGTACTCCTTTCCTCTTTAGAGTTTGAACTGCTAAACGTTTCACATTTATTTTCTGTGTTTATTTTACTGTCAACAACTGAAGTACACATCAGCTGAAAATAAAACAACAAATCACTACTTGTGTCATTACACCGTATGAGATACTGTAATACAATATCAAGTGCATACACACACAGAAACAAGGAAGCTTGACCTCTGCTCCAAGAACACGACATGAAATATATTAGCTTGTGTATCCTACAGTGTTTACAACAAGAATTCCTCATACTAATAAGATTGCACTTTAGATCTGTGAAAACGTTTAGTACAGTATGTGATTCAGACTCGATCCAGTATACATTGCAAATGTTTGAATATTGGTCATCCTTCTAGGATGTTTGGAATTTAACAGCATATAAAGATAACTTTCCACTTTATCAAATACCCATTCAGAGAACAAGACTAAAGACACTGCCCTAACTCTGGAATATCCAGCTGCCCTTTCACTGCAAGTTTTATTTTGGTTACAAACAGTAGGAAAAAGAAAGATACTGAAAAGGTCTGCTCTTAACAGCACAATGACTGCTATTTCAAAATGTTTACTAAACAAAGCTATACTGCATATTATTTTCAGAGCCGTAAATGTTACCTTCCAAGTTCCTGAGTCACAAGCACTTATTAAAAGAAAAGCACATATATTCTTTATTTCAGAACAAAACTTTAATTATATATTTTCATTGGTATCAAATGTAAGTTGAATAAATGCACACATAGAGAATTTAGCAAGAGTTTTTTTGTGCTAGCTGTTGACAGTTTTTCAAGCCGAGCATGACATTCTTTACTAATATTACTAATAAATATTTCATACAATTATTGTCAATGCAAAAGACGATCTTCGGGTAATCTTACAAACTCAGTATAATTCTACGATTTCTTCTTTCATCTAGGTATTGTTGCAGCTTCTCATTACCAGATGGTTCTGGTTCAAAATAATGAGGAGGTGGAGGACCTTCAACCAACCGTACCAAGTAATGACAATATTTATAGTGGACTTCTCCAAGCCTTCTTCGTGCATGTTTTCTTATTCCTTTCACATATTGTCCTTTACATGCATTGGATTCAGCTGTGAACAGAAATTTAATAAAACCAGAAAACTAAAATCTCCAACTGCAGCATTACAGATACATATAACAATATCACACATTTAAATACAGATCTTGATAAACCTAGCTGATACGGTTAGTTCTAAGTGTTATAGAAAACACATGATCTGTCCATTCAGTGTGTAACATTAAATTAATGCTTTTATACTTGTTTCTCACGATGTGAAAATCATTAAATAAGTAATTTTACAAACTGTTTGTATGTAGAAATGAGTGAATTCACAAGGTGGATGACTGCTGGTAGAAAATGAAAATGTTAAAATTACACAAAACTGTGACTTAGAACACAAATTAGGATCATTGGCCATACCTGGATCAAAGAAAAGAATGCAAATAAAATGTTAATTTAACTTTGTTTTACATTGATTATAATATGAAGACATCCTTACAATAGATATACACGTATATAGAGATTTGTTGAGGAACCAGAAATCAGCTTCAAATATTAAAAGAACTATTCAACTCACCAACCCACAAGTTAGATTTATATTCAACATTATGCTCTTTCACGGCAAGCTCTTGTGCTTCTTTCAAAACCTGGAGAAAGAATAAAGAACATAGAAAAACTACTAGTGATTTAATAGCAGTGTTAGCTATGTGAGCTACTACTGTGTCTCTATTCATACCGAAACAAAACTTCAGTCACAACTGTTATCGGAAAATTAAGTAATAAATTGTTGGACTATAAATACTATTTTTCTCTGTGTTGAAAGTTTTCAATATTTATTTATTGTTTTTTAAGCAATTTCATACTATATTATTCACTGATTTTTTTTTTTGTATGTAGTTTTGTATTCTCATAGTGAGCTAACTTTCTCAACCTAAAATTATGCCTTATAATAAAATGACAAAAGCTTAGTTTATATTATAAGCATTTTCTGTATTAACCACTGTAAAATAACTAGTAATATACTATGATTTTCAACACTTTCAAGTGCTTTAAAGCTTCATATAAGAATCTAGATCAAAGGTGAATATTTCACGAGATACAGCTGATAACAACAAGGATAGCAAATTGATGAAAAATGCATTCTAGTATTTTATTAGATTACCTTTTAGTTTGATCCAGGTAGGTAGATTGCTTTGATAAGAAGTCAGTCAGTACACTGAAATTTATTTCTGATAGGTACTCATTCATTCAGTGCTGCCCTCTATACACAAAAATCTTTTCATACACCACAAAATTTGAAACTTCAACTTACCCCACAATTGATGTGGTCAACTGTGTTTTCACATGTAAATCATCATGCAACACCACTTCATTAACAGTACAACACAGCCTCCTAATGGATTTGGATCCTTCTATCTGATTCTAAATTAACAGCACAACACAGCCTCAGGATGGATTTTGATCCTTCTATCTGATTCTACCTAACTATAATTTTAAGACTAGTCTATAGGGTGGCCTGTAAGTCCCTACCCATCCACATATCTTATGTATCCAGTGTATCTGTGTGCTGTCTCTCATTCTCGCTGCATAATATTATGCAATGCCATGTTCTGCAAGACATTTTCCTCAACAGAGCAGGGGTTACTGTTCTAAATACCACAGTAAACAGCTGCCTTCAACTCATCATTAGTTTCATAATGTTGTTTAGACTGTTTAGACACAATATAAGGATGGGTAGGGACTTACGGGCCACCCTGTACAAACAAGCACCAGTTTTAAGAGGAAAAGAATGGTGGGAAGTGAGAGAAGAGGTAAGTATCTATTAGAAATAAATATTAAGTGTTGGAAAATCGTAACTTCTAATACAGTACCTTACTTTTGTTCACACACATAGCTGGAATCTCATGTCAATCAAACTGAAGGACCAATGTGAGGGACACAGATAAGTATCCTTTGAAATAATTCAAAGAACACTCATGAGATTTAAGGGTCCCACTGGAAGAGGAACATGTGTGGGAGACTAGACCACTTCTGTACCAGATATACTGTTCATCCTGTGTGGTAATAAGTGCAGCATGCAGAAACTGGAAGCAACACATTCAAAACAGGAGGGAAAACCCAAATCTCACAAATTACCAGAATCTCCATTCTGTAAAAGAATGAATGAATGATTCCCATCCATATACAGGAAGGTGTGAAAAGCTAAAATACGTGTATCCCAAAGCACAGAGCAACTAGAGCATGTTGGACAGTATGTGGCCAGTCAACTTCAGTCCAAAACCAGTTGGCATTGAACATGCATCATCCAACCTATGGTGGGAAGAGGACCCTCAGTCTTTATCTGAAGTTAAGTAGGATAGAAGAAAATAATTTCCATACATATCTACAAAACAAAGCATATGTGTGCACAACCACATTTAAATGACAATAGAAAAAGATGTACCCATGTAGTGGTTCTCTTCTAACCCCAAACTATTCAGCCTAGTTCCACTCAGCACTAGAGGTGGAGTGTGAGAGGGAGATCATTTGTTCTGGGTAACATGTATAATACTCTGGATAGAACTGCAAAGAAACTAAAACACGTGTACAAATCCATTCAAACATGAAGTCTCATATTATAAGGAAACTCTGTTTTATTATTACTACTATTTATTGAACAAATGAATGCACAACCCTATAAATCCCTATAATTATTTATTATGGGTGCTGGCCTTTTTAGGAACATCTTGGTTACCATCCACAATAGAAGTGTGAACCCAAGTTTTACTTATGCAGAAAAAACAAAATAATTCACCTATTAATAATTGTATTTGGCCTAAATAATCACAACCAGGGTCAACATGATGTAAATATAATTTAATTAATCCACAAAGAGGCTTATGGAACATCCATTAAATGGTACTGTATTCAGGATGCCAAAGACACCCCCTAACAGTGAATACTGGTGAAATGTAACCCAAAATTCACTTTTGGGACATACTGGAACAGTGTAGTAAATAAGACAAATCAACTGCACAAGTCAATCTGTTAAAGTAACCATAGCAACATCTTACAAGCATCATTCACTAAAGTATAAACAACTTTTGGGAGCCTCCAAAAGATTTAGTACAAATAAAATAACAAATGGCCCTAATAACACAGAAAAGACATTCTTCTTTTTAAAAAAAACAACAACAAAAAACTAAATTACACAATATAGGTGACAAAACTAGTAGTTACTTTCTCTTGTTGCTTAAATTTTGTGTAAGAAGGCACAAATGGGGAAAAATAAAGCAGAAATATCAGAACATAGTCCAGCCAATGTCAGGTGCAATGAAACATGAAATCAAGAAACGTATTTCCAGCCTAAGTCACATTTTGAGCAATTGCTAGAAATTCCGAGTTTTAGAAGAGAAAGGGCTTGAAAATAAGTATTTGAATAATGGAAAAAGGAAATGGTAGCTTCTGTGACACCTGAGGGTAGCAAATAAGGCAGCTGCTCTGTAGCCAACCAGGGAAGAAACTGAAACATAAGCATAGAGAAATAAGCAAAGAGCTAAGGAACTGGAGATACACGATATGTAACATACCTAAAGAAGACAGCCAAGCAACACTAAAAAACAGTCAGAGAGGAGCATCTGCAAGAAAGGGTTAACCTTTCAGTCACTTTTAAAGAAAATCTGACTGATACAACAAAAGACTAAACAACAGCTAATCGTGAAGTTACATCACATTATGAAAAATGGACATTTGAGAGTATTATAGAAGACAATTACACTAAAACTGGCTCCCAATTGGAAAGTTAACTTAATAATGGAAACCACAGTTCCGTGAGTGAGAGATGAAGTCACCAAAAAAAAAAAAAAGACTTGTACTTTGAATAACTGACCTTCACTGGTACTCAAGGCAGAGTAAAATGTATACAGAATATGAAACAACTTACGAGTGAAAGTAGATAAATGTAATAATATTCGGTTGTCCAGAAATAAATGTTGGAATTCTCACAAATGACATTTAGAAACTCAATCCTGAGTAGCTTATCAATGGTTGGTTTAATCCAACATTTGTCACTCACCAGGAGACTCTGCTGTATCAACTCTGTTTAGAGTAAGTTTTGCAACCTCCCCAAAACAGCATGGACAAGAAGGACTTTTGTCTGATTTTACTGTCCTCTACGACTTCAAACATGGACCAAAACTACATGGAACATCAACCAGACATTCAGCCATGAATCTGTTACGGAACATACAGTTCAGTATTAGTTTCAAAGATTTTGGCACGTAGATAAAAGTCTTGAAGACCATGAAAGTCGTGAAAGTAAGTCATCCTTAGACGAAAACATGTTAATGGAAGGAGTCGAGACACACCTTTGATCAACAGTTTGTGAGCTTGCAGAGAAACTAGACACAAGCAATGCAAACCTCCTGAGTGCAACTGGAAAAATTAAAGTTGGATAAGAGAGTTCTGCACAAATTGACTGAAGATTAAAAAAAAAAAAAAAAATCGGCATTAAGACACCTGTCAAGGATGACGCTCCAAAAATTGAATGAACTGGGAATCGAGGTTCTGTCTCATCCACCTTATTCCCCAGATCTTTCCCCTACATATTTTCATTTTTTTCAAGCACTCTGACAACTTTTTGAACAATAAACGCTTTCAAAACCATGCAGTTGCAGAAGAAGTGTAGGGAGTTCATTGACCATAGAAACTCTGATTTCTACAGCAAGGGTATAAACAGCATTCTTACATGTTGGCAAAAGTGTGATGAAGCAAATGGTGCTTACTTTGAATGAAACATGTTTTACAACACTGGTTTATACTTTTCTAAACTTTACAGTTCAAAAACATTTATTTCTGAACAACCTAATAATATAATCACAGTATATCTACTACATCCAGTGCTACTGAAGTCTTTCATCCAACACCAGGACTCATCTAGATGGCTCGGTTATAGGTCTAAACACTATTTATATAATTAATTACTTGAATAAGAAATATTTCAGTGGAACTAAAATATGTTGGTGAGCTATAATTCTTATCTATTTTACCAAAGTTGTTACATTACAGAACTGAGTTAATGGTTCTTATGTTCACCAAATTGTTTGTCATTATTATTACTTATAGTACCCTAGTTTAACTATCCTTATCATTTATGGAAACTGGAAACCCAGTAAGCTAGATTTCTGATCCCAGAGCAGGTCAACTGACATTATCATGGGAGCACACTAAAATATGCACTTTATATGTAATAATTATAAATTAGTACATTTTTCTTTCAGTGTGATTTGCAATTTTCATTTTTTAAGAAATACAAAGAAGCAAAAAAAATCGGTGTGACATTAATAACTATCCCAAAATACTACACAAAAAAGTTCCTTGAATATGTTTTTTCTTGTGTAATAAATCCCATTACTTGACAATCTTTGAAGTATTATGTTGTTGTTGTTTTTAATTAAGCACAAAGCTGCATAATGGGCTATCTGTGCTCTGCCCACCACGAGTATCGAAACCCGCATTTTAGCGTGTAAGTCCGCAGACATACTGCTGAGCCACTGGGGGCCTTTGAAGTATTAACTGTTGTTCTATCATAATTCATTTTTATTCAAATCAGATACAACTGATTATTTCACATCATTTAGTCTAAAAAGAAACAATTCACAGTAGATCATATAGGTCATCAGGAAACCGACGATTCTTTATCTCTTGAAAATTGGTATGCATGTTTCTCTTTCTGCTTAAAGTTTTTAAATCGCCATCTCGTACCAAAATCAAAATATTTGTTCTTCATTACACAAATTTTCTAATGCTATTCTCACCTCTTTAACTATCTGAGCCCCTTTTTTTGGAACAAATGACAGCTGTTTAATAGCCTCTTCAACTGACATTCCTTTGATCTGAAAAAAATAAAACAAATGAGCTTCCATTCAGAACTGTTTGATTAATAAATTAGTAATAACCTGCTATGTTTAATTACAAAATAAATACAGAACAAAAACTAACAGACTGACTAACTACTTTCCTCACATATATTTGTGTTATGTTCCATTGAACTGTTAACTTAAAATACACTAATTATGTAATATGTGTAAGATGATTTTTCAAGCCCAATAAATGCAGAGTTACGATCATTACATAGTTGGTATACAAGTCATCAGATAGGAACAAGAGTTTTTATGACTTGAAAAGAACCATAAAAATTGGTGCCCATCAAGTGGAAACATTCTTCTGGAGTATTGTTATAAATTGGTATTAAATGAAAAAATCTCTGTCATTAAAGTCTATAAAGAGGCAATAATGACTGACAAAAGCCAGACTTACACACTGCAGGAATCAAAGTTTGATTGATAATACTATACAAAGGAATAAGCTGTCTTTGATTCCTTTAAATCTAACGAAATCCACAGCATACATGAATACTGCCATTCATGTCCTCCTCAATGACAAAGCATTTCCAACCTGATGAACAACCCTTGTAAGATAATTCAACAATCTACCATTATTATATTATTTAAAATTCAATTAAAAAGCATTACAAAGTAATTTTTCTCGGCCAGAACAATAACTAAATCTCAATAATGTTGTGTTCCTTTGGAATGAACTTGAAAGTCAAATTCACCATTTATGAAAAAACTAGAGATAATAACTTTCTACATTGTAAAGAGTCAGTGCCAGTTAAAGTGAAGATTACCTAAGAAGGTCAAAACATGGTTCTCTGCTTTATTGGTAAGTGTTAATACCCACACCGGATGTCCTGAGATAATATTTTTTTTACTTCAAGTGTGTTTCTCATAATTATGAAATACATACATTGTTTAACTACAATAAGAGTGCAGCTCAAGTGAGAAGTTTTTAAAAGCAACATTAAAATAATGTACATTAGTTGAATCCTTTCACTGGGGCTGCAGTATTAATTTCTAGTATAGAACATCATTTTGTAATTTTGTTATAATGCTGCAGTTTTTGCAAAATAATATCACATCTGCTAAAACAGATTGTTTTTGATTTTGTGGTAAAGTTAACATTTCTTATGCTAAAAATGTATTTCTGATAGTTACTTACCACCACTCACAGAAAAGCTGTCTTGATAACTGATTACCCTTTAAGCACTGTTAAAATAATTTTAGTTATCAGCACACCAATCTCTATACCTTATG
Source organism: Carcinoscorpius rotundicauda (assembly GCA_011833715.1). NCBI lineage: Eukaryota > Metazoa > Arthropoda > Merostomata > Xiphosura > Limulidae > Carcinoscorpius > Carcinoscorpius rotundicauda. The sequence continues at coordinate 8,365,475 of CM022393.1, forward strand.
AACATATGTGTGACAACATTCACGAAGAAACCATCATAGTTTACCACCCCAAATATAATACACAGGTATATACATACACCACTAGAAAAGTGCCCATGGTATCACAGAAACACCCAATCTCAAATGTGAGCATTATACTGTTTACTGCAGGTTTGAAACCAAGCACACTTGACCAAGCAACACCCACTACTAGGTTGGATCAATACTAAACCTTATGGAAGCTGAAAGGAAAACATAAAAGAATGAAAATTAGCAGATTTACTCCACCTAAAGGCAACAGATATGTGCAGAATCACCATGGGAGGATACAGTATCCACCAGAGGAAAAAACATCCAGGTTGTGCAAATAAGGAGTGATGTAGGTATTAGGAGTTGTGCTCAAATCAACCTGGATAATTTCTTTCATGAGGAGGAAAGATAAGCAGATAACAACATGATCATGTGATGTAAAGAGGCACTGTAGAGATGGTAACCTTCCATGGACAAGCCCAAATATCCATATTAATAAGCTGACAAACCCAACCAGTGAGAGTTACTAGAGATCATGGGAAACAGAAGGGTCCCAAAAAATAAACAGTGGAGCACATGAACTTTGAAAGGAGGCAGTATAACCTAATAATACCTCAAGGATAAAGGTAGATGGAGAAGCACATCTGAATTGGAATATGATTACAGGCAGATAGGCAATCAAAGGTAGGGAATTGGGTGAGAATGCAATATAACAACAAAGGGTCCACACTCAAAACAGAAGCTTATTTTGAATAAGTCATGGATGAAGATTGGATATATAAGGAAGGGAAATAGAATAAAAGGAAGAACAAACCTCCTCAGTTGCTGAGGTCTTCAGGAAAAATGAATGAAGCAGATACAAGAGAAGATAAGTAAAGCAATAAAGGGTATGTGAAATGTCAATGGCAAACAAATCCAATGGTTGATATTCACAGGCCAAGAAAAGAAGGAAATATGTTTTAACACTCCTATGAAAAAAATATTTACATCCAATAAAATGGTACCCTTAGTAAATGTTTAAAAAAAAATTTAAATATTATTTCACAAATATCGGAAAAGTCAATATTACTGCTCCTTAAAATATAAAGGGATAGGGTCAGTTAATGGCAATTTCATTTAAATACAAAATTATTAGCCTAATATTAATAACCTTTCAAGTTGCTCTGGGGTCTATTAGGCCACAATTTTCGTAGGAGTGTTAAGGAACAGATGAAGCAAGAATCTCAAGTGGTTCAAATGGAGGTAAAGTTAGAGAATGTAGGACTACATTAATGTCCCAATCTGGAAGGTAAAAGTGCATAAGATGGTGATGTACCTAGAAGGGAAGCATGAGTACAGTATGAACAGTGGAAGTAAAATCCATATGGAATTGCTAAAAATGAAAGGTACAATATAAGGCTGCTCAATATCTAAATATCTAAGAGACTATAAGCCTACTGTTAAAGAGCTGGGTGAGAAACTTCGCTACGTGAACCACAGTAAGCTTGTAAGCAGGAAATCATCTGTTAGTAGGCAAACAGCAGAATTTCCACTTGTGTTGGTATATTTCCATGGAAACTGGCCTTATGGAACTAACTAACAAGGAAAAAAGTCAGCCTGTGAAACCAGATTGTCCCACCAAGGTCCAGACAAATGTCAGACATAAAGAAGCAGGACATGAAGACTGGGGTGTCAAATACAGGATAAAGGTTGACAAAGAAGTGAGAGAGAAAGTGGAAGAGGGAAAGGTGGGAATATGAACAGTTGTTATAACCTTGGAAACCAGCATTGAGCTAGCTAACAGAGAGCTGTCAGGGGAACCCAACAAGGAGTGAAGTGAATAAGAGAAATTGCCCAATGACATAATTGGTTGAATGGACACATATTAAATTAAGACACTTGTATTATAAATCTTGACTGAAGGCATAGATTGCCAAAGCCTGTAGATGCTGTACAAGTGATCAAAAGAGGGGTAACTTGGTAATGAGCCCCATGACAAAGGCATGAGCCTGAGGACAACCTCTCCAATAGCAAAGATCCCTGAAAATGAGTGGACCTTATGCTCACTTTGTTGGATAGATCTGGTTGGGCTGGAAAAGACAATCACAACTAGATTAAAAACATATAGAACATGACATGCTATGAGGAAAATATGATGTGAATGGACCCAGTATAATAGATTCAACATTCAAAAACACAGATCTTTGAACCAGATGCCCCTTTGGTGGTTAATATATGCCACTATCACAGAACTGTCTGGAAAAAACATCACCAGACAATGAAAAGAAGAAAGGAAGCAAAGCAACGCTTGAAATATAGTCAGAAGTTTGAGAAAATTGATGTGCAAAATAGTTTTGTCCTCAGACCAAAGTGTTCTGGTCAGTGATCATGCCTCCTCTCCATTTCTGAAGGGAGGCATTTGCAAAAAGATATATATCTGAACATCAGGGAGGATGTACCATACCTGTCAACATTTTGGCTCTGTCCAGCCACCATTACTGGGAAGATGGAAGAAAAATGGTGTGGAACGAGAATCCCAAGCAAGGTTTCATCATTTGTGAAGTACCCACTGAAATGATCTCTTACAAGCATAACCAAGAGGGGCCAGTGCATTTGTGGACAGACACATCAAAAGAGATAGAACTTTGTACAGTAAATGACTAAGCTGAGAGGACATGGTGAATCAAAAATTTCATTGAATAAAGACAATGTAGGAGGTAGTGTGCAAGTGATATTTGCGTCAAAAAAAAGATCCTCAAATGGACCAAATATTGAATGGATTAAATGAATGACTTGTCCAATTTGATCAATTACCTAACCTGAGCCTCCACAGAAAGGAGTTGGTTGGTATGAGTGGATAATTCCTGTTTGGAATCAGTCAGCTATCCAAGTAATAATAAAATTACAGTCTCAGAGCATGGAGATAACATTCAAAAGCCTGAATTATTCAACAAATACATTAGGTTTTAAGGCAAGAACCTGGAGATGGACAAACAGAAAGTAAGGATAAGACTAATATGCTTTCTGAATGTGTAGGTAATCACTGGAGATATTTATTTTCATCATCTATGGCTCTGTAGAAAATGTCCCTCTCAGAGTGAGAAAAAGGTTCTACGGTGAACTTGAGTATTGTGAAGAAGTGGTTCAGGTGAGACAAACTGATTACTAGCCACCAATCCATGGATTTTTGGGGACAACAAAAAGTAGAGAATAACATCTCCCAGAATGATGGGGAACCAGTTCAATTGTCCACTCTAAATTCAATTCTTCAACTGGTCCTGACAGATGTTTGCATATCATGAGATCTCAAGTAGAAAGAAAGGAAATGGGAGGTAGGAAAAGAAACTAGATAACAAAATATTCTGAAAGAACCCATATCACTTACTGATTGTTGATGAAGGGATGCTAGCCAGGAAAAAACTTAAACAGCTGAGCCCACACTGAACCTAGCAATGAAAAGTGATGAGAAGAAGTATACTGATTAGTAGGAACAGGTAAGAAGGGGAAGTGGAAATGGGAAGAGGAAGCATATGAGGCTCTGATCCAATACAGATGTGTTACAAAAGTCAAAAGGGTGGTTTGTTGTCAGACTGGTGTCATCCAAGGTTCAACAGTTTGGGGAAGTAATCAAACATAGAATGTCTCAGAAAAGGGGGCCAGACATAAATTCCCAAGATACATCAAGGGTAAATTGACACAAGTGAAAACTGCATTACAATCCATAAAGTTCCAACCAGAAGAAATCATATACCACAATCAAAAACAAAATATGGGCTAAAGTGGAAGAGAGAAAGGTAAAGATATTTGCAGCAGATCCCCTAGGATTTCTGTGCAAAACCTCAAAGAGGAGGTGTATTGAAGAAAGATACCATAAGAGGGTGGGGAGAGTAAGATGTAGGTAAGAACAGTGGGCAAATAGGTAGCTAGGAACCCAACAACAGTTGATCTAAAAACCAGATATTTCACCCAAAGGTGAGAAAGGATGATCTGATCAGAAGTCCTCAGGAGCACAGCATGTTGATTCTATCACTTAATTGCAAGACAAATTGGTCAGCATGTTCTCAAAGATTAGGAGGAGGAGGGGGAAAACCAGAAATGGTGAGATTTGGTTTGTTTTGAATTTTGTGCTAAGCTACGCAAGAGCTATCTGCACTGAAATGGTTAGAAAGCTTGTTTTTGTAATAAGGAATGATAAGTGAATAAGAAATAGAGGAAAGAGATAAAATATCATAAACCTGAGATATAAATTTTGTAAAGGCCAAATCAGACCTAGCTGATCACTCAGTCTGTGAGTGGGAAGGAAGGGCAAACTCTGGAGGTAGGAAAAGTTTATCAATGCCCTTGGTCACTTTGTTCAGGTACAGCCAAATTAGGAAAAGCCTGGGCAACATCTGGGCACAAAGGATGGCCATGTAACATTCAATCTCCTGGCATATAAACGTTGACAGATCCACCATTGGATTGTTGGCACCTAAGACCTGTGAAAAATTGCTGGAACTGATATTTGAACTGATGGAATGAATGATAATAAAGGTTAAAAGTAACCACTTTGTGTGGTATAAATTAATTGTTACACTGGAAGCAATAAGCACATGAAAGAGTACATCTTAACACAAACACTGTTAAATAAGAAGTGACAGTTTTGTAGAAGGGTGTGGAGGGAGTCATGTGTATCAAGTATGCATATCTTGCTACTACTGATTAAGAGGTGATGCAAGATGATTTACACAAGAGATATAGTAGTTCCAGCAGAGTGAAGTTCAAGTCTTGTGGTATATGTAAAGAAAAAGTTTGCATGTAGAAGGCAGCACCTAACAAAAATAGCTAATCTTGTGTGAGGAGGTAAGGTAGGAATTCTTAAGTATTAAATTGAAGGAGGATGGGAATCACAAGACATCATGGAAATGGATAAAGTATCACATACCTGAGAAATCAGGTCTAAAATGCTGTATTAGGCCTAGCTAATTCCTCAGGTAGAACGTAGGAAAACATGGCAAAATCCAGAAGGAAAACGAAAGCTATCAAAATCCTCATTGGCCTGAACAGATAGTGTATTGAGAAGAAAATGGGGCAAATTTGGGAAAAAAGTTGACACATATAATGATTAATATCCTGAGAGGCAATCACAGATAAATCCAACAGCTCTTTCTCACTCGCAACTTGTGAAATAGTGCGAGTAGGTGTGATAACCTAAGTGATAACATTAACCTCAGAATTCATAGTTAAAATATAAATCTAACAAATGTGTTTGGTGTAAAAGAAAATAGAAAATAAGAAAAAAGGAAATTAACTAAAAAGTTATTCCTCAGAGTTAAGAAAAACATTTATGAAGAAAGTCCACAAAAATGTCTTGATATGAGTACTGCCAAACAAGAAGTGAGAGTTTGGTGAAATGAAATAAAGGGAGTGACGTGTGTGAAGTGTGTCACACTCTTATTGGTGGAGGATTATTGCATGCTACTTTGCATGGCAATGCTAAAGAAGCGGGAGTTTTAAAGCTTGTGGTGTGTGCAAAACTTAGTTTTTTTGCATATAGAGAGTAACACTGATAAAATGGCTATTCATGTGAGAGTAGATAATGCACCATACCAGAAACATAAACGCATTTGAGATACAAAGAAAGAATATCAGTAAGTGAACGAACTGTAAAATTCATACATTTAAAGTGAAACACCACAGGTACTAAAGCACAATGCAAACAGAGGAGTAACAAATGAATGTACTCGACAAGTCTTTGCAATTGTAAAAAAATTAACAAATTGTTTTTCTTAATACAATTATAATCACACTCCAATAGTGTCTTGAGAAACTCAAAACACTCAAAAACATATATTTCCCAGTTAATCAGTTACAAAATAACACGGAGTTATTTTTTATAGTTCAGTTTTAATTTTAAATAAATTTAGAAAGGAGAACAATGTACATGAATTGGGATACTGTGAAAGCAATACTCACCATTGTTGCAATATACCACATTTTATCTGGGGAATATTTTATCTGATTTCGATAATGACAAACAAACTGTAAAAAAAGAAAGAAAGAAGGTAACTGAAGAATAACACTGACTTCATCTCATTATTTATTTAATGCTTGAACAGAAAACTCAAGCTCAGTTATATCACAACAACTTAATAACTTCTAAACTGAAAGGAAAATGATGATAGCCTCAAACTAATTTCTACACATAATTTTAACAACAAACCATCTTGAGATGTTTTCAGTAATTCACCACAAATTTAATGGAATATAGATACTTAATTTTTAAGGAATATTTAAAAAAACGTTTGTTCTTACTGCTAATTCTTATACCACCTGCAGAAATGGTATAACATTAAGTTTCAAAGTTCTACCAAAACACATCAAACTAACCTTGTAAAACAGCATTCTGTGCAAGACATGCATATCAAAAGTGTGATAAATAATTACACATTGCATTATACAGAATATGTTGCATCAAAACTTACCATGTAAAACAGCATTTTATGCTATGTATCAAAGTGTAATAAGTAATTGCAGAGTGCTATCTATGGAATATGTAATGCAAAAACTGATCACATAAAACGGTGCTAGCCCTAAATGTTAAATAGGTTGATAAACAGTTGTGGAGTGTCAATCTTGTTCAAAGTCGCACCTTCTGACTTTACTAATTAAATATCTTATTTAGATAATTTACTATTCCCTTCATTATGATCTCAGTACCACCAACAAAGACGTCAGGTACAACTGGACTACTCCGTAAATGTGCATGTTTAAGAAAAAAAAACTAAAAATAACATTTAAATTCACCATCAAGTTAGTGGGAAGGAGTTTGACTTGTTTGTTTATAACTCTGTATGGAATCATTTTTATACTTTATTTCTAAAACTCCTATGTTACTTTGTTTTTTTTTACATTTTTTACAGACATACAATTTTGCAATTTTTTGTGGGTGAATTTTGTGTTTATTTTCTCATGATGTATGACACAAAAAATTAGGACTTTCTTCAGTTTCAAGCTTCATAAATGTTCTTTATCTCTTCCTTCTAATGGATATTCTGCCTGATATACAAATAAAATATTGCAGTCATGACTTGTTAATTGATAAACACCACTGTAGCTGTATTTTTTTGTTTTGTCTCTGTTGTTACAGAACATTTTAACAAGAATATTTGTAAAGTAGAAGCCCAGTGTATAGATTTCTTTGTTCAATGAAAAGCTTTCCAATTTACCTAATGATGCATTTACTGGCAAAAACACTGTCTCAATAAATAAAATACTAGAGAAACATACAACTGTCTCCATTTTTTCAATCCTTTAGTTTTGGCATTTCACCAAGTTGCGACAGTTTCAAAAATTAACATTTTTATATTTTTAATATTACTACTATATACAGTAATGATAGAAAGTGTGCGTACCCCTGTGTTGTGAGTAGTTGTTTCCTCATAACTTAAAAAATATCACAATTAGGATAATGAAAGTATACTATATTATAAATATTATACTAACACACATCTACATAAATTTTTATGTAAACTGAATGAAGAATAAACTGTTTATAAACAAATAACCAAACATAAGAGAAGCAGAAAGTGTTCATGCGTTTACTTTAATGGTCAGTTCTGCAGTCTCTCAGGTGAATTACTTAGCGCAATCTCTCCTCACAGCCCTTCACAATCGTTTGACAGTACTCGACTGGTATTTTCTTCCATTCTTCTTAACAGAAGGCCTCCAACTCTTGCAAGTTTTTCGGATGACGCTGATGAACCCTGGTCTTCAACTCATGCCAAACATTTTCAATTGGGTTAAGATCGGATTACTGTGATGGCCACTCAAGAACGCTTATATAGTTCCTCTGCAACCAGGATTGCACATATTTGGATGTGTGCTTAGGGTCATCGTCGTGCTGGAAGATCCAACGATGCCCAAGTTCTGAGTATCATTCTTGATATAAGTGCCTAATATATCAATGTACTCTTCTTTTTTCATGATTCCACTAATGCAGTAAAGGCTGCTTACACCAGAAGAGCTGAAGGAACCCTATAGCATGACAGAGCCACCTCCACGCTTAACTGTAGGGACGGTGTTCTTTGGAAGATTTCGTTCCCTCTTCTTACGGAAAATATTGCGAACATTATTGTGGCCGAAAAGCTTGATTTTAGTCTTGTATGCCAAAGAATACTCTTTCAATAGGTAAAGGGTTTATCTACATGCTTTCTTGCATACCTCAATCGTGCTTCTAAACAAACAGGCTTTAAATATAGAGTTCTATGAGGACGGTACGTTTTGAACCCAAAATAGCATAACATGTTCGTAACTGTAGAGGTGTTTACTTCAACCTTAGTTAACAGTTTTTCTTTGATATTTCTTGTTAAATGAGGGTTCCTACTAACTTCTCTGAGAACCTACCTCTTGGTTCTCTATGGAACAACGCTAAATTGCCAGAAGCACATTTTTTTGCTGGCGAAATTCCAATAATTATGAACCCAGGGTCTTGTTCTGGAATGGCATAATGTAGTTTATTCGCCACACTAAACAAAATCATTACGGGAATATCAGTTTTTTCACACGTTCTGAAATGTACGAACACTTTCTGCTCCTCCTATTTTTGGTTATTTGTTTATAAACAGTTTATTTGTCATTTAATTTACATAATTTATGTAGATATATGTTAGTATAATATTTATAATATACATCTATTAGCCTACTCGTGATACTTAAGTTATGAGCAAAAAACTACTCAGGATGCAGGGGTATGAACACTTTCTGTCGTAACTGTATATATATATATATATATATATATATAATATACAAACTATTTCTAATTTTTCACACACCTGACTTATAATGTATGATGATAATAGTTTACCTATACATACTTATAAGTCATTCAATTTCTCTATGTATATTATTAATGTTTACTTTGACACACTTTACTTTTTAATTATAAGATTCTTCTGTTAATTGTTACTCTGCAGAATATCCATACACATTTTGATTTAAACAGACATACCAAATTCAGTGTAAAACACCTGCTGGTTTAACCCTAACTAGACAGGTCTTCCTATAGCCAGAAGTCAAAAGCCATGTTTTTGTTGACTTGCATTCAAAATTTGATTGAATGACTATTTTATAAACTTATGTTTATAAATTTGATATCAAATTGTAGACCATAATTCATATTTTAGTATTAAACGTAAGTTATTTTTTTTAATTTGATAGTAAATGTTATAAAAGACCCAAATATTGATTTGTGTGTGTAATGTGGTATGTTGAATGCAGCACTAGCTTCAATTAAATATTTGTGATGTGACAATATAAAGTCAGTAGTTTTGTATGAATTATGCACTCAGGTTACCAATTATTGACAAGCGAGAAAACAGAAAAATAACCTCCATCTTTTTTATTTGTTTAGATATTACTGATGTACTGAATCAAATACAGTGGTCCTGCTCAATTATTTTGTTTTACATCCTCCACATGTGAAATTTAAAAAAATTTAGAAACCTACAGCAAGCAGTAAATAATTAATTGTGAAAGTTATTGTAATTAAAAGATATATTTCTTTGTTACATTTATTTATTTACTGTTCTGTATTTTAGAAAAAACAAGTTATAAGAATTTATTTATAAACTGTATCAGTATTTACACTTACAGTAAACAAACCAGCTAAATTAAGAGCTGACATTCAGTATTTAAACTTACAGCAAATGAACCTGCTAATTTAAGAGCTGACAATCAGTATTTAAACTTACAGTAAATGAACCTGCTAATTTAAAAGCTGACATTCAGTATTTAAACTTACAGTAAATGAACCTGCTAATTTAAGAGCTGACATTCAGTATTTAAACTTACAGTAAACAAACCAGCTAAATTAAGAGCTGACAATCAGTATTTAAACTTACAGTAAACAAACCAGCTAAATTAAGAGCTGACAATCAGTATTTAAACTTACAGTAAACAAACCAGCTAAATTAAAAGCTGACAATCAGTATTTAAACTTACAGCTGGCCTTCTTTCTTCTCCAGGAGCTTGTGGAGGATAAACCTTGTCATTTTTCTTAGGCCACTTTCTGACTCCTGGTATATGTTTTGCCCAGCATTCTGATCCTACATGAAAATGTAAACATGGCTGAACTCCTTGCCATAATGATGGGAATAGAATGCTAGTGGGTGTAACTGGCTGAAAACATTTTGATCTAACTTGTCCCAACTGCCTCAGTGTTTGACAAATCATCTTTAAGGCTAAAAAAAGAAAGAGGGTTCACAATAAATGTTTTGTTTTATAAAATTAAAAAGGTTAAAACCATCCAAAGTGAGTCATCATATGAGAAGAAACACTTATTGCTAAACAGTAAAACACGTTACCCTTTTCTATACAAGTCTCTCGGAATGTCATAATTTAAATAAAAAATACTCATACTGTAACAAACATCTGTGTGGACTGAATAGTTTGTAGTAAAAATTGTGTTGCAACGGCTCTAATGACACAGTGCACTCAGATTGCTGACATGTTCTAAAACAGTTTATTGAAAAGAGTAGCTTGTACTACAAATGTTTTTTATACTAGCTGCCTCTAAACACTTCATATAGTGTATGTTTTTTAATAAAGAAATCAAATCCTTAATCAGCCAAGCATAAAGAAATAAAAAAAAAAGTTTTAAATCCAAGTTTTGGCTTATGCTAACAAAACACAAAATTATAGGCTCTTAACTTTTCATTTACCAAGTCCTGGTCTTAAGAAATATTTTCATATCTAGAAACTAGCCCCAAAACGTAGAAAGCAGGTATGATATATGAAAGTTATGGAATATATTTTGAGTCAGTTGTGTGGTTAAGGTATGTGGGATTTTCTTAGAGCAGCTTTACAATAAGTTTTACAATACATGTGTCACTTTTTCACACTGTGTCAAAGAAACTGACACATTGCATTTTTTCAATCTTAATGCTCCTTTGGCCCGTTTAGTGTGTTCAGCTAACGTTGGATTATCATACGAAATCAATTATCACAAAACTTGACTTTAGGTGCATACAACGCTAACGGCTCAGGCTATCAATGTTGAATTTTGGAATGTGCTAAAACAGTTTTAGAGTTTAAAAATATATGCAGTTCCCCGGAGCTTAGACCCATAACACTTGATTTCTTTTACTTCTACTACCTCTATTAATTGTAATAACTCTAAATTAAAGTACTAGCCAAGATCTCTGCGAATTTATTTAATGTAAACTTAAAACTAAAGTAAAAAATTCTCTGATACATTTTAACAGTTCTGGAATGTTCTTATGAATACGTAATTCACATTACCAGTACAACTGCCATACAGCAGACTGATATAACATACTACAATTTAAACAAAAAAATTAAACTAACTTCCTTTCGAAACATGTTAAACATATTAATCGATAAAAATGAACGTACAAGCCATATTTATGTTTAGCTGGTAACCCCCTCTCTAGGTGCTTTAAAATAAAAGGTATAAAATAAAATGAAATAGAAAATTACTTTTAGGTGGCGTATATTTATATACGTGTGTGTAAACTATAAAATTAAAACTTATTACCAATACACGTGTCCTGTAGCTCTTTTCTTGTTGTTTTGAATTAATCACAAAGCTACACAATGGGCTATCTGTGCTCTGCCCACCACGAGTATCGAAACCCGGATTTTAGCGTGTAAGTCAGCAGACATACCGCTGAGCCACTGGTGGTCATTTGTAACTCTTACGTTATCAAATAATTACTAAAAGTTGCAGGATATATAACAATAATCGTAGTAATTAATTTTATAATTAGCTGAACTGTCTGTGTGTTTAGTTTCATAAATGATTCTTGTAAATCATTATATCCATTTAAATGAATATTGAACAAAATTCTTAAGGAAACACGAAAAGGTAAACAGAAAAATTCAACACGTAAAACATTTTACAAATTTACACAAGAACAGCATATTGTATAGTTCTTTACTAAAGGCTGAAACTTTCAATATCATAACTGTATCGAGTTTTTCTGTTGTTGTTTTCACGCTCATAGAAGAAATTAAAAAGTGTGACTTGAAAATGTATTTTTTTTCCGTGAAACATTATTATTACAGAACTATACATCTGTATATACTGAATTTTTTTGTTTGAAGTTAACTACAAAGCTTTACAATGGGCTGTTTTGATATGCCCAATACCATTATTGAAAACCGGGTTTTAGATTTTCAAATTCATAAACATACTGTTGAGATAGTGGAGACTTAAATGGCAAAATTAATTTCAGAGATATTAAAAGTGTGATATTGAGGTATACTAAAGATTATCTACATTTTAAGATTGCGTAAAAATTTTCAAAATGTTCGTAAGTAAGAACTATGTTTAGCTCCCGAGATATATGGTCGGCCAAGGGAAGAATGGTTTGTTTTTAATTTCGTGCAAAGCTACACAAGGATTATCTGCGCTAGCTGTCCATAATTTAGTAGTGTAAGACTAAAGGTAAAGCAGCTAGTCATCACCGCCAACTCTTGAGCTACTCTTTTACCAACGATTAGTGGGATTGACCGTCAAATTATAACTCCCCCACGTCTGAATGGGCGAGCATGTTTGGTGAAATGGGGATTCGAACACGCGACCCTCAGATTATGAGTTGAACGCCTTAACCCACCTAACCTCAAAATTGTTTACTTAGTCTGTTTATTTGGAGTTTGAGAACAGGTATCGAAGCTTTCTGATCTAGTTGCCTTTGTATTTTTTGTTATGCTCAACAGCAGATAGTATACACCCTGCCCACAGGGGTGTTGCAGCAACTTTGCATCTTAGTAATAGAAAGGAGCAACGACTGCAATGTCCTTCACTGGCCAAATGGATGATGTATGTATGTTTCAGTTGACGAATGCTACGAAAGAATTACAAGTCACGTGGTGGTACTATCACGAAGAAAGAATACGGAATATATTTCAAACTTGAATGCTACATATTTTCAAAGTTCTACTTAGATCTTGAAGCGAATAGTGATACAAAGATCTACCTTAAGGGAATAAAGCTATTAACCCACTATCATCCCTTTTTCCACACGCACTGTATTTTTAATTAATATTGTTCTACTTAACGTCACTTAACGCCTTGCCTCCTTATTTCTCGCATAGTTTAACACTCAGTCAGTTTTCAATTTAAGGTAATTTTATAACATTTCATTATTCCCATTATTAAGCAGATTTATCTGATACGTTCACGGAGTTACTTATCTTAGAATACCAAATATGTTGAGATACAGACGAGATATTTATAACACATCACGTTCTTTCAGGTTCCAAACAAATAAAGATCATGGCATGAAGTGAATCATTGTTTGTTTGTTTATAATTAAGCACAAAGCAACACAATGGACTATCTGTGCTCTCCCCACTACGGATATTGAAACCCAACATTTAGAGGTGTGAGTCCGCCGACATTCTGCTGTGCCACTGAGGGGCTGAATCATTGTCGTCTCTGATAAAGGAAAAATCTATTCTTCTCTTAACTTAAAATTTGAATTGTGGTAATTGTAAATTAAGTTTGTGTTCATTTCATTTGTGTGTGTGCCAGACTCAATTTGGGAGAAAGAAGTTCAGGCAGCATCTTCACAGTACAATATCTTGCGATACGCCCCCCAGTGGCTCAGCGGTATGTCTGCGGACTTGCACGCTAAAATCCGGGTTTCGATACCCGTGGTGGGCAGAGCACAGATAGCCCATTGTGTAGCTTTGTGCTTAATTCAAAACAACAACAATCTTGCGATACTCCTGTTCTTCGTAAAGCCTACTTTGATGCATTCAATTAACATGAGAATAATACAAAAATAAATCAACATATTGAGTGCTCATAGTTTCAAATTTAAAGAAATGTATTTCACTGTTAAGCATAAAACTGAACAATGAGATATTCATAGCCTCATCATATGGATCAAACCCCCAATTCTTGAATTGTAAGACCTCAATCTTACTGCTGAGCCATCGAAGAACAATAAGAAAATTCAATTTCATTGTGAGTAATTTATTTTGGTATAAGATGTTATTTGAATATACCTCTGGTTTCTGTCTTCTTTTAACATTATAATATTTATTTTGATTTATTCTTTTGTCTGAATATGTGGAGGTTCCATATAGTATTTGGTCAATAAGACAGTTAGGTTGGTCACGTCTCAAGCTACCTTCACACTTTGTTGTTCTCCAAGTAGGTATTACCTATTATCAGCCAGATAAAATATTGTTTGTATGACATTTTGTAATAACGTTGAAACCATTATCCTTCAAAAATTAATCAGGTGATATCTAGAGATTACACTCAATTTATGTTATAATGAGAATGACCAATCACGTGGGTATCATAAGATGCTCTTGATAAATCCGAGGTTTCTTGGAAATTAAGAAGCATTACACTTACACCCTTATGCAGATTAAATGAAAGAAGACGGAAAATTACGATTTTTTTTTCAATTTTTTGCGTTTTATTTCTGATAATCCAAAAATTACTCACAAATTAAAACATGATATGACCGCCTTTATTTTTTAGAAGATCATTAATCCGCTTTGACATTGAGTCCACGAGTTTACTGCAATCTTTACTAAATTTTGGATTGCTGTACCACACCTCAATTAGTTTATATTTCGTAGTACAGTCTTTTCCCCGAAGTGTTTCTTTACAAATCACCCAAAGATTTTCAATAGGATTTACGTTCAGAGAGTTTCCAGGCCAGTCCAGCACCTTTATTCACGTTGTAGTCATAAAATTCTTCACAAGTTTCGATGTGTGGCACGGAGCCAGATCTTGCTGAAAAATGTCAGATCCATCTGGAAATCTATTTTTCAATTCTCGAACGATTCTTTTCTGCAAAACTTCGATGTACTGTGGTCCTCGCATCATACCTTCTATGATATGTAAGCCTCCGACGCCACAGTGGCTGAAAAAGCCCCAAAACATCTTCTTCAAGGGATGTTTTACAAGCCGATTGATGCGAGATTCTCGAAGTTCCTCACCTGGAGATCTGTGAGCATGTAGACTTCTTTGACCCTGTACAAAGAAATGAGTCTCGTTACATCTTCTTCCATTGTTCTCGCATCCACTTCTTGTACTTCAGACTCCATTGAAACCGTTTTCTCTTCATTGAGTTGGTAAGTTGTTTTTTGACTGGTCTCCTTGCCCCTTAACGCAATTTCGAATGACGTAATATTCCTCAAAATTTCGTTGTATATCCCAAAAGTAGATCGACCTTACTGCAAGACAAGCTAATGACGCCGTCTGTATGAAAACAACAAAAAACATGAATCTTCAGCTTAATCTATCTAATTAACGATAATCGCCTTTCATGAGACCTGCAAACAGATACACACTTTATGTTATTAGAAGGTACACTTTATTTTACACCTGTGTCCAATATCATTATTAGGTTTAACATTGATTCAATTAATGATTGTAGTGGAGGGATGGAGCGTCTATGAAACAAATTTTTGTGTATTTAGCTCAAATTAACCTTGATTGTGTAGAAAACACATATCTGGGATAAATTTTATGTTTAATGTGCTTCTAACGTTTACTGAAGTAACAATGAAAACTGAATTCTAGGTTGTTTTCAGTTGAAATAGTATAGAACTTACAAAAGCAGTAACATTCCATTTACAAGTAATCACAAAATAGCTCACAGTGGTCACAGTAGTTAGGCCCTTAGAATCAAAGGAAAGATTAAACCTTTAAGATATTTTCCAAGCTTTTCCAAAGTTGAAGCGTTCCACAAGAAAAACTTCCGCACCAGTAATACTATGCTACTAAAACAACACAAGTAAATTAACAGCAAGAGAAATACTTAAAAGCTGCAAAGTCACGTGTGCACTAAAAACAATATGAATGTATTGTTATTTATTTATGTTTAACGAGGAAACGTCAAGAACTGTTACAAATTCAATTATGTACCTGCACCAAAAATGCTTATGTACAGTGTTACTTTATTGTTGTAATGTTCATTGAAAGACATGAATTTCGAAAATAAATTCAGTTATAAGAAGTGTGAAAATATTTAGTAGACTTGCAGTGAAAATAAACGAGAAATTAGTAGGATAACTACTTTAATGTAGCAAAAAATACATTATTTTATAAAACTCCAGCAGCATCTAGGAGGAGACTCAAATATAAAAATAAACATTAGTTTTATGTTTGTTACACAACTAAGGTTCATTTGAGCCCATCAACCAAACATTCATGAGAAAAAGTTGATTATAAAACCTTTTACTGTTTAGTAGGTTTTAACAATATGCCACAGTTGATAACTTCAATTAGCTGATAGACTCATCCAACAGCTCTAACAAATATTCATTTCACCTGAATATAGCAGTATAAATGGGTCAAAGAAAAGTTTTGTGTCACGATACAGGATATCGCTATTAGTTGCTGAAGTGTACACTTCCCTTTAGTTAAATTTTTTTTATTAAGTTTAAAAAAAGCTTTTAATTAGAAATGGTACTTTGACAATGAGAAAAGGTGTGACCTAGATGGCGAGTTAGTCACTAAGGAGAGGTGGTATCTAAGAAAGCTTTTAGGTATAAGAGAAGCCTTCTTCTGAACATTACATTTTTGTTGATGATGTAAATGCTTCTTACTTGCAGTTCATGGAAACACATGACACAAGAAGGAGAGCTGTCTACATACGACAACGTTAGATCAAGTTCTCCCTTGCAAGGAATTATCACAATAAGAAGATAGCACGAAATAAGAATAATCACGGTGATTCGGCATCTGGTGGGTCTCAGCTAAACTCACCTGTTCTAGGAATCCCGTACTTATACCACCTAGGATGATTCAACCACAATTCTGTCATGGTTAAAACTATCTGAAAATACCAGAGTTAAACTGGAAACATTACTGGTGAGAAATGTTTGCCAATGGGAGCAACTTCCCTAGCAGGTAAGATTATGGATTCTTCACCATAAAGAGAGTGGGTAATTAGGCACTGATTAGCTTCTCTAATTCATGAAGTATATACCAAAATAAACAGGATTCATGAAGGAGCATATGGCCAAAAGAGCTTATAGGTGAGAATTGCCTGGAGCTCCTTGTTGCTCTGACTCCCTGATTGAGTAGAATATTCCTTGTCAGGACTTTTGGTTTCCCAAGAGCTCCTCTCCTACTATTATGAAAATACAACGAGCATTTAGGTAAAGAGGTGAATGAGAAGCTGGAAGGGTCATAATCAAGGGTCCCATGAGAAAGACAAAGTAGAATACTCTTTCAACATTCAAAGGCACATCAAAGTATGACTTGGACTGTTTTTCTGAAGTGCTTGAGGTAACTGCCTGGAATGGCTGAACTCTGGAACAAGCTGTTTAATACCTAGTACTGAGTCTACAGTCTAGCTGTAAACTCCATAAAGAATATATATATACAAGGATTAGACTTCGAGACTGCAAGATGATGAGCATTGTGTTATGCTTGAGGTTAAGCCTGGAGAAAACTGGGCAAGAGATTGGTTTAAATTCAAGCCTTGTAAGAGAAGTAGCCAAGGAAAGTCTGACTAATTAATTGGCTGATCTGTATCTTGCACGCAGTAAAATTTACCCTGAAATGGCTTTGGTGGATTGTGAGGACATCCTTGTAGAATGGTCTATGGAAAGGCTATCCAGAGAAATGATATGACAGACCTCTTTTGTCCTAACTGAGGCAGTTTATCCTGCAATCTGATAAGAAATACTTCCTTCAGGTAAGGGAAGAAAGGAGCTTCTAACAGCAGTTGCATTTATTTTACATTGGATATACAGTCCTAGCCTGCACCTATGTCATTGAAAGTTTGAACCCAGCTGAAAGCTAAACTATTCTAATCCCTGCACTGTGATGCAACCATACTGGCATTAAGTAACAGCACATGATTACTCTCATACCTCAAATGGTGTATATGCCAAAACATATATTACCATTGTCACGTTCAGTAAGGGAAGAGTGAAATGCATGGCTTGTCTGTGGAGTATAGGTCGTTTTCAAGTGATTTACACACATTATGTGAAGCAGAAAGGTTAGCATTACCATCAGTTTTCACTGATGAAGCAACAAGTTCAGAAGAGTCAACGGTAAATGGTGAATACATCAGTTTGAGCTCCAAAATTAAAAAGTCCAAGTTGAATATATAGTCACTGCCTTGGAGAAGTGTAAATGAAAGATTTTATACAAAAAGTATGGTCAGTCAAGCTCTTTTAGAATTAGATGTTTCTTGCTACATGCATGTTGGAAAACAAAGTTGACACAGAAATAGTGGAAACACTGGCATATCTTACAATATATCAGGCACACTGAAGAAAAACTACCACTTAGCCCTACTGAAAGAAATATGTTTTGATGAACGAAAAAGTAATGCTTGAACCATATTCAGGAGAGTTCACATACAGAACAAAGGTACTTGTTACCAATATTAGTTTGGCATAAACATTCTTGGAATGAATGTATTACAGAGCATGCTGGTTACTTCTGTGTAACAGGTCAACTGATGTCCTGAAGTAGATATATCAATAATGCCAGATGGACCTAGGGAACATGTTTGTTTTTGAATTTCGCACAAAGCTACTCGAGAGCTATCTGTGCTAGCCGTCCCTAATTTAGCAGTGTAAGACTAGAGGGAAGGCAGCTAGTCATCCCCACCTACTGCCAACTCTTGGGCTACTCTTTTACCAACGAATAGTGTGATTGACCATCACATTATAACGCCTCTATGGCTGAAAGGGCAAGCATGTTTGGCACAATGGGGATGTAAACCCATGACCCTCAGATTACGAGTCACACGTCTTTATGAGCTTGGCCATGCCAGGCCCCTAGGAAACAAAGACTAAACAAATGTGTGGAAGAGAAAGTTTCACAAGACCCCTATGTATATAAATTCTTCTGTTGTTTGTTATGGAGAATGTCTAGTGTATTGGTGCCAAATAATGTGATTACTGAGCCCATGTATGAAAGGGGTTTTTTATTTTCTAAAACCCCAACAGTGTTAGTTTGGGCAGATATCTGAGATGAATGAAGTTCTAGTTTTGTTCTGCAGTAGTGGATGATAGGTTTCGGAATAGTTATTGGTACAGTAAGCAAAGTGATTTGATTTGTTTAGAACTCCATGAACTGGTTAATTGCACAAATCATCTTTAATTTAGTAGTAAAATACTAAAGGAAAGGTAACTGGTCAACATCATCCATTGTCAACTTTTTTAACAACCAATATGGGATTGGCCATCACTTTTCAATTCTTCCATAGATGAAAGATTAAGCATATTCAATGAAAGGGTTGTGAACCTGTGACCTACAGATTGCAAGTAGTGGTCTAACCATTAGACCATGCTGGGACATAAGCAAAGTGGAAGTAACCAACAGTAGTTGTAATGCTATAGCTGTGTTCAGTGTACTACATTCAAAAGTGAATAATTGGATACCACCTGAGATCATTAATTAGACAACATACATACATTTAAAGCAGAAGTAAAATCTCAGTGACATGTTTGCAGAACATACCAATGCATTTTTGGTTGGAATTTCTCATTGAGTCAAGCCACAGTCACATATATACAGATTGCATACGTATAATTAAACCACAATGCAGGATTCTCTAAAGTATTAAGGAGATAGCCAGTGCTTAAATATAGCAGATGTTACATTACAAAGCCTGCAGAGAGTGACTGGTCGTCTCAATTACTGATTATCAGAAAGAAATTTGATATATTGAGTATCTGAAGCGATGTTAGCTGGATGGCAACTCACGATGATGTCATTTCACTACCGTGGTCATTTGAACATTTGGATGCATTGGTAAGGGTTCATCATTTTATTACTTTAAACCTGTAATTTGGCTACTGGGAAATTAAACTGGGTGATAACAGTAAATCTAAGGCTGCTTTAAAGCAACAGAGATGGCCTGTACAATTTTCAAATCATGCTATTTGGATGACACAATGTGCCTGCAACTTTTAAAAAATAATGAAGCTAACTGTGAAAGAGGTGTATTGAGAGAAATGTCTAATTTATCTTTATTGTGTCTTGCTGTCTGTTTGCATTTGATTCTCCAGATGAAAACTTGAAAATCATATTTTATCCAGTGAAACAGGCAGACTGGAAAAAGCATCTTATAAACATGCACTAATGTACATGGAAACATAATTTCTTAGTCATTTTGTGGGTAGAGTACAAATCTCCATGGATATTAATTGATAAAATTAATGTGAGAATGGCCCCAACCTGTGACCAAACAAGAAATCTGTTTAACTTTATACCACCAATGGTTTGTAGTCAATTTATTCAAAACTGACACACCATTACCAGTCATTACTTAAACAAAAATGCATTCATATAGAGAAAGCAATACAAGCAATCATTTTAGAACCTGAAATATACTTTTTCAGAATATCTGATGTTTGCATATCCAATACAACATTGTGAATTCTTGCTAGATGGCAATAGAATCACAGCAATGTTATCACAGCTACAGAATGGAGTCGAACATCAATATGTTAATTGTATGCTTATAGTTTCTTGATGCAAATACTATAGCATGGATAACAAACAAACCAAAGCATGGGGGATTTCACTACTCGGTGGACATTGCTATTAATGTTATGGGAACTTGTGAAACATAAATAAAAGACCAAAAACTCGTATGGTTCTCCTTACTGGGCATCAAAGCAAAATGCATATGGCTAAGATTGAGGAATATGGCATGAATACACATATTCCATGGCACTTTTACAATTGATTACAAGTGCAGGAAGATATACTATACAACTGTTATCAACCAGTAAACAAGCAATGGTTGTCAGAGTGTTATAGCTAGTACTATTCAGATATCTGAGACAACAAATTCTTCAGATCATGCATAACACACAGACTTTAGAATTCTAAAGTATTACAATCACCAATCTTGATTAGACTAAAAAGTAATGTCAGTATTTGATTTCTAAGTTGTCAAGGGGTGTTCACCATATAATGCATGCATAACATTATGTGACTTGATTACCACAAACCTTAAATGGCTGACATTAGTAGATGTAATATCCATTACCAGTTGTACAAATGGAAGCAATAATTAGTAGCAAAAAATTCAAATCATGAGTGAGGAGAAGGAGGAATGACAATCCTCGAACACCCCAGATAACTAATTACTTAATTAGCTGACTTCCTTGATACCTACCAGAGATTGTTTTTATACTAAATTACCAAAATATAATGATTTGTTGATCACAGTATATCCACACACCAGCATCAAATACATTGTTCACAACACCTGTTGAGAACATCCAATACTGGTAATTGGTTGACCCTAGCCCAAGTGGGTCAGCAGACTAATTCTGGGTGGGCTACTTGTCTAGAGGAATTCGACGCCAAGGTGGTGTGTTAGGGTTGGACCTCTCAACCACGAGGATCCTCTCTTCCTTTTCACGGGTCACCACACATGACAAACATGCAAGTGGATGTTTCGATCCCAGAGAAGGTAAACTGAAAGAACACAACCTTTCCTGAGAGGTTGCCTCACCACGTACAGGAATCCACACTGAGCAGTGTTTACTGTAAACTATGCATTTACAGTTTTAAACTAATGTTAAATTACAATTTTTTTACATCATTTATAATTATCTATACCTATAAAACAAATTTCAAATATTTGAGCCAAACATTTTTATGAAAATATCATGTTCTATCAAGCTCTAAAAACAACCATAAAATTCACCATCAATTACAATAAATAAGTAAGCACATTTGGTACACATATTTGCTTCTTTATAATACTTATTATTACTCACGAGGCAAATATAACGTGAATAGATCATGTTATACCTTACTGAACATGGTAGCATGAGCAAACCATTTGCACAGTGATTCATAATCTAAAATCTGTAATATACATGGTGGGATTATTAGTCAGGTAAGTTCCAAACTACAATAACAAATTGGATAAAAACTTAAGTTGCAATCATTTCTGAAATAGAAAAAAAAAAGGATTTAAATTTATTTCACACTTTTTATGATGGTTACAAGATTGGTCAAATCCATATTGAGAGAATAAAATGGATGAAATGCAAAAATTCAGCAGAGAAAATGACTGAATTCGTTTAAAGTACTTTATAGGTTAAACAAATGAAATCTGAAAATTTTCTGAAGAATAAAAGAATCTTTTAATCACCTTTAACTTGGAGCATTCAACACCAGAAGTACATATATTCACTGTCAAATCTTTAGAGAAAATATTTAATTAAAAACTGCCATTTCCTGTGCACAAAAACCTTGTTATGTTTAACAAAGACCTAACAAATTAAAAGTCAAAGAACGAAACTACTAAATCTGTAGTATAAGAATACAGGAAATAAAGTTTTAAAAAGTTAAATTAAAATTCAAGTATCAATATAGTCAATAAACACAGCACAAAACATAGTTCATCAATAGAATTCTAATACTATATAAGTATTAATGCCCTAATTTCAGTCCTCAGTGGGTCAGCAATACATTTATGAACTTCAAGTACTAAACTCCAGGCTTTGATTATGCATGGAGAAAGTGCAAATAGCCTATAGTGTAATTTTGCACTAAGTAAACAAACGAAAATTCTTAATTTCAACAAGGAATATTAAAATAAATTGTATCTTCAGATGACTATTATGTGACACAGTTTGCTACAAATTACACACTTCCTACTTTCTAACTACCCCTGTATGATGTCCTAAGTTTAAATTAAACTAAACTTTTATAATATAGCTATAGTAAAGCTTAAGTACTAGAGGCCATGTATTATTTTTATTTGTTACATAAATATGTAAACTTTAAAAATTTGAAAGTTAGCTGAACGAAGTATATGAAAAACTATAACAAAAAATTAAAATACTTCTCCACAAGGTTTGCATGAGAATTGCTCGTGATTTCATTGATTTTATATCTTCCTGAAATGTACATCCTTTCAACCAAGTCAACATTAAACAGACATTTATCTTATCTAAGATGGTTTAATATTGTCAGTCCAAGTACATGCTTAACTCCCACAGATGTTACTGATTACAGACTGATGGATGGGATCTCTTAGCTTAGACCCATATTAGAAATCGGAAATTTACGATAATAACGTATCTTTCCCTGTGTTGATTCAACGAAGGATGACATGATCTTTCACAGCTCATATAATACTGACATTCAAATATAAGTAAATAATGACTTGAAAAAAAAAATTGCTAAGATTTTAGGGGAGGGGGACCCAGGCTCTCCGAGATAGGCTATTGTCTGGATCCAGGCCAATGTCTCACCAAACAAAGTCTTACTTCCATTTTCACTGATTCTTGTATGAAAACAAACTAACTTCTTTATGTTGAATTTCTGTTCATAAATACAAAGTTTTTCAAAAATTTCACATTACTTTGATAAAGCATAAGATGCATACTTTGTGAAACATTACAAGTCTTGAATGAGTTAATCAAATGAAGTCAATCACCAAATTTTCTCTTAATGTTTAAACTGTGGAAAATTGCTCTTAGTTTCTCTTTAAACAAATTGAATCATCATATTTATTTTGTTTAGTGGTCAAACAAAATTGTTTTTTTCTTGCATGCCTTTTGTGTTTTCCAATCATTTTTTGAAAATTTTAAGTTTTTTTATATTTGACTGAAAAGTGTGCTTGACAATTTATTTTATTAAGATAAAACCATTTATTTCTCACGAGATACCAATTTTGCAAAACAAAGGACCAGATTTTTTGCAACAATGTGTAATTTCTCATCTTGAAAAATTCAAGCTATAATTCCAAATTATCTACCTTAATAAAATTCTCACTTTGAAACAAACTTAAGATATCTTCCAAAATGTTGTAGTGAAGCAATAAATAAATGGTAGTCTATATAAAAATATTACAGATGAAATATTGTCCTTTTTTTACAACAGCTGGTGAGACATGGTCTGTATCTGCACATGATACATCCAATAGAATATTAATAATAATAATAATGACATTACTATCAACATGAATACCCATACTTGCAAGTAATGCTACCATATAACACAAACATAAATAACATCTGTGATGTCATCAACATAACTAATCACACTTCTAGCTAAAGTTATCACATAAGATAAATTTAGAAATACCAAAGACTTCTGTAATATCACTATTAACAAGAACAAACACGCTTCTATCATGTTATCATACATTACCAGTTCAAAACAAAGCTATAAATATCAGAGTGCTATACAATCATCACATATTTATAAAGAATATATGTCTTCACAAAAACTAACTCCAGTGTGCAACAATTAGAAAAATTATGTAGGTTCTCTAGTTATAAAAGACATTGTAATTTTTTGAGAAAATGTCACAATTATAAATGTAAATCAACATGCTTCAGAAAAATAAAACACCCAAACATTTATTTCTGCAGAAAATTTATTTTTATCTAGTCTCTGTCATCAATTTTTTACATTATTTTATTTTACTTCATTATACAACATTTATTTACCCTTGTTATGTAATGAATAATCATTGTATAAAAATATATTTTGGTTCAATTAATGAGTCAAAAGCAATTCATTTATGGCAAGTCGTATTAGAACAAATCAACATTTTCGCTGTCCATTACAACATTCAACACTTTCTCCCTCCACTACAGACAGTTACTTCCAAGCCCAACTTATCTCGGATTGTTTTTAACCACTTAGCATTCCTTCCTTTGTCATAAAAAGGAACAATAAACATAACACAATTGAAGATGAAAGAAGCAGGAATCCAAACGGGAAGTAACCCACTAGAAAAGCTTCTGACCACAATGTTGCTACCTTTATCTAATTCGCAGGTTATTTTCATTTCGACCACATCCACCCGTCGCATTCGAGTAAAGCACAGAATCCTTACAAATGCAGAATCATTATCAACTTTAACTCTGTTAATTTGGTAGTACTTTCCCTTATTATCTTGTTGGTTTATGTTGGATACTGCCTCAACCACTGCTTGAGAACATACAGTTGGGTTAGCAGCTATATGCCAAGTCTCTTGGTACTGATGAGGGAACCTCGCTCCTGGAAGCCACACACCAGGCCGTAGAACAGCTTGTATATTTGCTTGGCCCTCACAGAGACAAGAAGGTCCAGGTATAGCATTCTCAGGCATTGCTAGAGAAAATTAATGATTCAGGAAAGTTAACCACATTAAAAATTGTTCGATTTTTATGAACCAAAAATTACTTTAGGAATAAAAATTACAATTAATGTTTTAGAATTAAACGTTTCTCCAAAGTAAGCTTCATACAAAATAGAAATGATTTTTGCTGCAGCATTTCAAATTGGCTTCTTTAACACTAAAATGCACTAGTGTTACTTCTTACTGTTATTAAGAGATATAGGAAACTTCTGCAGCTAAAGCTCTGATTCACTCACTGTAGCAGAAACCTAAAATTCTTAATCGTACATAGAATAAAGTATTATTTATAGCAATTGTTCTCTCTCCCTTTTTTTTTATTCTTAGCCAATCAAAAGGGAATCTCTGAACAAAGTTGCTACTTCATTTTCACGAACCAACCTGACTGCTGACCCACGGCTGTCAGTAACTTCACAAACATAAATAACAGACTTCTGGAAGAACGTTTAAATATAAGTTTGAAGATATTTAAAAAATACTGTACATTAACATTGCTACCTCTTCAGTATTAAAAAAACTATACACTAAAAGGATAGCATTTTTACTGAAGCAAAACATTATTTTCACTTATGTAACACTGTTTCTAAAATAACTTCCATTGTCTTAAAAACATTTTACATCTTGTGTCTTGATACTAAAATCAACCATATAGGTGCAATGATACTCATTTACACAACTGGACTTATTAATAGCCTGACTATTCACCACGTGACCCACGGTAACACACATCCATCAGTACTAACAAAAGATCAACTTTATAAAAACATTAAACTGCCACTCTATACATTGTTCAAATAGAAATCTACATCAGTGAAAAGTTTTATCAAACAGAATATAAACATCATTTTCTGGTATTTTGACTTTTTGTCACTGCATGTGTACAATAGGTTTACTGTTATGTGTGCTTCAGGATACATTCACTGACAACTATCACGAAAAATCACGCTCTTTATGATACACCTATATGTGTGCCTGCACACCTATTTCTCATCAGTGGACTATAGAGAGAATAATAATTCCTCTAACATCCACAAGACCCTATGAATCGTCACCGACCTTAACAGCTTCGAACTGCTGAACTTCTTTATTCACCAACACCACCACTTACCATTCCTGGAATGACGAGACTCTTATACTTAAAATTTATCCTTTTGTTCTCATTCATACATGCTGCAGATCAGACAGTTATTGTGCTGAAACTTGTCTCTCACTCTTAGCTGTAGTGTATCTGTTGTTCTTCCAGTTGAGTGAATAACCAGGGAAGGTTCAGCATCTTTCTTTCCTTCCTCTAATGCCAACACATTGTCATTTGTAGCCTCAAATCCTTTGCTCTTTGTTTTCTTTTCCAAATAGTCGTCAGAGGCCCTTCACTTACACACAGTATCAGTTTATTAAGCAGACTCTACACCATATGATCCCACCTGGTTATTAAACCTTCTAGATGCACTGAATCACTCATGTAGAAGTTCCAGTGAAACCAGGTCTAAGGGATTTACACAATGCTGATATGAACCAGAAATAAATCTTAACTCCTTGCTCAGGTTAACCTTATTTAAACATGCTATAACGCACTATCTTCTAATTCTTGGTCCCCTGGATTGCAGACATTTAACTTTAATGGTCAGATCCTCTTTGTTTCTAGAATGTAACAACATTTTATCTTCAGAACTAAGGTCTTTTCAGGTCAAAGGGATTGAAAACTTTATATAATAGTAATACTAAAACAGCACCCAGGATCAGGATAAAGATAATGTCTCACCCGTTTAATATACTAAAACAGCACCCAGGATCAGGATACAATGTCTCACCCATTTAATATACTAAAACAGCAACCGAATCAGGATACAGACAATGTCTCACCCACTAGCCCTACTGAAAGAAATATGTTTTGATAAACGAAAAAGTAATGCTTGAACCATATTCAGGAGAATTCACATACAGAACAAAGGTAGTTGTTACCAATATTAGTTTGGCATAAACATTCTTGGAATGAATGTATTACAGAGCATGCTGGTTACTTCTGTGTAACAGGTCAACTGATGTCCTGAAGTAGATATATCAATAATGCCAGATGGACCTAGGGAACATGTTTGTTTTTGAATTTCGCACAAAGCTACTCAAGGGCTATCTATGCTAGCCGTCCCTAATTTAGCAGTGTAAGACTAGAGGGAAGGCAGCGATTCATCCCCACCTACTACCAACTCTTGGGCTACTCTTTTACCAACGAATAGTGTGATTGACCATCACATTATAACGCCTCTATGGCTGAAAGGGCAAGCATGTTTGGCACAATGGGTATGCGAACCCATGACCCTCAGATTACGAGTCACACGTCTTAATGAGCTTGGCCATGCCAGGCCCCTAGGAAACAAAGACTAAACAAATGTGTGGAAGAGAAAGTTTCACAAGACCCCTATGTATATAAATTCTTCTGTTGTTTGTTATGGAGAGTGTCTAGTGTATTGGTGCCAAACAATGTGATTACTGAGCCCATGTATGAAAGGGGTTTTTTATTTTCTAAAACCCCAACAGTGTTAGTTTGGGCAGATATCTGAGATGAATGAAGTTCTAGTTTTGTTCTGCAGTAGTGGATGATAGGTTTTGGAATAGTTATTGGTACAGTAAGCAAAGTGGTTTGATTTGTTTAGAACTTCATGAACTGGTTAATTGCACAAATCATCTTTAATTTAGTAGTAAAATACTAAAGGAAAGGTAACTGGTCAACATCATCCATTGTCAACTTTTTTACCAACCAATATGGGATTGACCATCACTTTATAATTCTTCCATAGATGAAAGATGAAGCATATTCAATGAAGGGATTGTGAACCTGTGACCTACAGATTGCAAGTAGTGGTCTAACCATTAGACCATGCTGGGACATAAGCAAAGTGGAAGTAACCAACAGTAGTTGTAATGCTATAGCTGTGTTCAGTGTACTACATTCAAAAGTGAATAATTGGATACCACCTGAGATCATTAATTAGACAACATACATACATTTAAAGCAGAAGTAAAATCTCAGTGACATGTTTGCAGAACATACCAATGCATTTTTGGTTGAAATTTCTAATTGAGTCAAGCCACAGTCACATATATACAGATTACATACGTATAATTAAACCACAATGCAGGATTCTCTAAAGTATTAAGGAGATAGCCAGTGCTTAAATATAGCAGATGTTACATTACAAAGCCTGCTGAGAGTGCTTGGTCATCTCAATTACTGATTATCAGAAAGAAATTTGATATATTGAGTATCTGAAGCGATGTTAGCTGGATGGCAACTCACGATGATGTCATTCCACTACCGTGGTCATTTGAACATTTGGATGCATTGGTAAGGGTTCATCATTTTATTACTTTAAACCTGTAATTTGGCTACTGGGAAATTAAACTGGGTGATAACAGTAAATCTAAGGCAGCTTTAAAGCAACAGAGATGGCCTGTACAATTTTCAAATCATGCTATTTGGATGACATAATGTGCCTGCAACTTTTAAAAAAATAATGAAGCTAACTGTGAAAGAGGTGTAGTGAGAGAAATGTCTAATTTATCTTTATTGTGTCTTGCTGTCTGTTTGCATTTGATTCTGCAGATGAAAACTTGAAAATCATATTTTATCCAGTGAAACAGGCAGACTGGAAAAAGCATCTTATAAACATGCACTAATGTACATGGAAACATAATTTCTTGGTCATTTTGTGGGTAGAGTACAAATCTCCATGGATATTAATTAATAGAATTAATGTGAGAATGGCCCCAACCTATGACCAAACAAGAAATTTTTATATGCAAAAACGGCTCATTTGGGTTGAGAAAATATTTCAAATAGAAGGTCGAAACATTGTTTACTCTTCTATTTGAAATATTTTCTCAACCCAAACGAGCCGTTTTTGCATATAAAATTCTCAACAAGTGGGTTTCTCGACATCACTGAAACAAGAAATCTGTAATTTTTTCTGTTTCACTTTGTACCACCAATGGTTTGTAGTCAATTTATTCAAAACTGACACACCATTACCAGTCATTACTTAAACAAAATGCATTCATATAGAGAAAGGAATACAAGCAATCATTTTAGAACCTGAAATATACTTTATCAGAATATCTGATGTTTGCATATCCAATACAACATTGTGAATTCTTGCTAGATGGCAATAGAATCACAGCAATGTTATCACAGCTACAGAATGGAGTCGAACATCAATATGTTAATTGTATGCTTATAGTTTCTTGATGCAAATACTATAGCATGGATAACAAACAAACCAAAGCATGGGGGATTTCACTACTTGATGGACACTGCTATTAATGTTATGGGAACTTGTGAAACATAAATAAAAGACCAAAAACTTGTATGGTTCTCCTTACTGGGCATCAAAGCAAAATGCATATGGCTAAGATTGAGGAATATGGCATGGATACACATATTCCATGGCACTTTTACAATTGATTACAAGTGCAGGAAAATATACTATACAACTGTTATCAACCAGTAAACAAGCAATGGTTGTCAGAGTGTTACAGCTAGTACTTTTCAGATATTTGAGACAACAAATTCTTCAGATCATGCATAACGCACAGACTTTATAATTATAAAGTATTAAAATCACCAATCTTGGTTAGACTAAAAAGTAATGTCAGTACTTGATTTCTAAGTTGTCAAGGGGTGTTCACCATGCATAACATTATGTGACTTGATTACCACAAACCTTGGATGGCTGACATTAGTAGATGTAATATCCATTACCAGTTGTACAAATGGAAGCAATAATTAGTAGCAAAAAATTCAAGTGGGTCAGCAGACTAATTCTGGGTGGGCCACTTGTCTAGAGGAATTCGAGGGCAAGGTGGTGTGTTAGGGTTGGACCTCTCAACCACGAGGATCCTCTCCTTGTTTTTATCCCAGAGAAGGTAAACTGAAAGAACACAACCTTTCCTGAGAGGTTGCCTCACCACGTACAGAAATCCACACTGAGCAGTGTTTACTGTAAACTATGCGTTTACAGTTTTAAACTAATGTTAAATTACAATTTTTTTACATTCTTTATAATTATCTATACCTATAAAACAAATTTCAAATATTTGAGCCAAACATTTTTATGAAAATATCATGTTCTATCAAGCTCTGAAAACAACCATAAAATTCACCATCAATTACAATAAATAAGATAAGCACATTTGGTACACATATTTGCTTCTTTATAATAATTATTATTACTCACGAGGCAAATATAACGTGAATAGATCATGTTATACCTTACCGAACATGGTAGCATGAGCAAACCATTTGCACAGTGATTCATAATTTAAAATCTGTAATATACATGGTGGGATTATTAGTCAGGTAAGTTCCAAACTACAATAACAAATTGGATAGAAACTTAAGTTGCAATCATTTCTGAAATAGAAAAAAAAGAGGATTTAAATTTATTTCACACTTTTTATGATGGTTACAAGATTGGTCAAATCCATATTGAGAGAATATTACAAGATTGGTCAAATCCATATTGAGAGAATAAAATGGATGAAATGCAAAAATTCAGCAGAGAAAATAACTGAATTCGTTGAAAGTACTTTATAGGTTAAACAAATGAAATCTGAAAATTTTCTGAAGAATAAAAGTATCTTTTAATCACCTTTAACTTGGAGCATTCAACACTAGAAGTACATGTATTCACTGTCAAATCTTTAGAGAAAATATTTAATTAAAAACTGCCATTTCCTGTGCACAAAAACCTTGTAATGTTTAACAAAAGCCTAACGAATTTTGTAAATATATACATACCATATTAAAAGTCAAAGAATGAAACTACTAAATCTGTAGTATAAGAATATAGGAAATAAAGTTTTAAAAAGTTAAATTAAAATTCATGTATTAATATAGTCAATAAACACAGCACAAAACATAGTTCATCAATAGAATTCTAATACTATATAAGTATTAATGCCCTAATTTCAGTCCTCAGTGGGTCAGCAATACATTTATGAACTTCAAGTACTAAACTCCAGGGTTTGATTATGCATGAAGAAAGTGCAAATAGCCTATAGTGTAATTTTGCACTAAGTAAACAAACGAAAATTCTTAATTTCAACAAGGAATATTAAAATAAATTGTATCTTCAGATGACTATTATGTGACACTTTGTTTGCTACAAATTACACACTTCCTACTTTCTAACTACCCCTGTATGATGTCCTGAGTTTAAATTAAACTAAACTTTTATAATATAGCTATAGTAAAGCTTAAGTACTAGAGGCCATGTATTATTTTTATTTGTTACATAAGTATGTAAACTTTAAAAATTTGAAAGTTAGCTTAACGAAGTATATGAAAAACTATAACAAAAAATTAAAATACTTCTGCACAAGGTTTGCATGAGAATTGCTTGTGATTTCATTGATTTTATATCTTCCTGAAATGTACATCCTTTCAACCAAGTCAACTTTAAACAGACATTTATCTTATCTAAGATGGTTTAATATTGTCAGTCCAAGAACATGCTTAACTCCCACAGATGTTACTGATTACAGACTGATGGATGGGATCTCTTAGCTTAGACCCATATTAGAAATCGGAAACTTACGATAATAACGTATCTTTCCCTGTGTTGATTCAATGAAGGATGACATGATCTTTCACAGCTCATATAATACTGACATTCAAATATAAGTAAATAATGACTTGAAAAAAAAAATTGCTAAGATTTTAGGGGAGGGGGACCCAGGCTCTCCGAGATAGGCTATTGTCTGGATCCAGGCCAATGTCTCACCAAACAAAGTCTTACTTCCATTTTCACTGATTCTTGTATGAAAACAAACTAACTTCTTTATGTTGAATTTCTGTTCATAAATACAAAGTTTTTCAAAAATTTCACATTACTTTGATAAAGCATAAGATGCATACTTTGTGAAACATTACAAGTCTTGAATGAGTTAATCAAATGAAGTCAATCACCAAACTTTCTCTTAATTTTTTAATGATGTTTAAACTGTAGAAAATTGCTCTTAGTTTCTCTTTAAACAAATTGAATCATCATATTTATTTTGTTTAGTGGTCAAACAAAATTGTTTTTTTCTTGCATGCCTTTTGTGTTTTCCAATCATTTTTTGAAAATTTTAAGTTTTTTTTATATTTGACTGAAAAGTGTGCTTGACAATTTATTTTATTAAGATAAAACCGTTTATTTCTCACGAGATATGATATCATGTTATCATACATTACCAGTTCAAAACAAAGCTATAAATATCAGAGTGCTATACAATCATCACATATTTATAAAGAATACATGTCTTCGCAAAAACTAACTCCAGTGTGCAACAATTAGAAAAATTATGTAGGTTCTCTAGTTATAAAAGACATTGTAATTTTTTGAGAAAATGTCACAATTATAAATGTAAATCAACATGCTTCAGAAAAATAAAACACCCAAACATTTATTTCTGCAGAAATTTATTTTTATCTAGTCTCTGTCATCAATTTTTTACATTATTTTATTTTACTTCATTATACAACATTTATTTACCCTTGTTATGTAATGAATAATCATTGTATAAAAATATATTTTGGTTCAATTAATGAGTCAAAAGCAATTCATTTATGGCAAGTCGTATTAGAACAAATCAACATTTTCGCTGTCCATTACAACATTCAACACTTTCTCCCTCCACTACAGACAGTTACTTCCAAGCCCAACTTATCTCGGATTGTTTTTAACCACTTAGCATTCCTTCCTCTGTCATAAAAAGGAACAATAAACATAACACAATTGAAGATGAAAGAAGCAGGAATCCAAACAGGAAGTAACCCACTAGAAAAGCTTCTGACCACAATGTTGCTACCTTTATCTAATTCGCAGGTTATTTTCATTTCGACCACATCTACCCATCGCATTCGAGTAAAGCACAGAATCCTTACAAATGCAGAATTGTTATCAACTTTAACTCTGTTAATTTGGTAGTACTTTCCCTTATTATCTTGTTGGTTTATGTTGGATACTGCCTCAACCACTGCTTGAGAACATACGGTTGGGTTAGCAGCTATATGCCAAGTCTCTTGGTACTGATGAGGGAACCTCGCTCCTGGAAGCCACACACCAGGCCGTAGAACAGCTTGTATATTTGCTTGGCCTTCACAGAGACAAGAAGGTCCAGGGATAGCATTCTCAGGCATTGCTAGAGAAAATTAATGATTCAGGAAAGTTAACCACATTAAAAAGTGTACAATTTTTATGAACCAAAAATTACTTTATAAATAAAAATTACAATTAATGTTTTAGAATTAAACGTTTCTCCAAAGTAAGCTTCATACAAAATAGAAATGATTTTTGCTGCAACATTTCAAATTGGCTTCTTTAACACTAAAATGCACTACCGTGACTTCTTACCATTATTAAGAGATATAGGAAACTTCTGCAGCTAAAGCTCTGATTCACTCACTGTAGCAGAAACCTAAAATTCTTAATCGTACATAGAATAAAGTATTATTTATAGCAATTGTTCTCTCTCCCTTTTTTTTTATTCTTAGCCAATCAAAAGGGAATCTCTGAACAAAGTTGCTACTTCATTTTCACGAACCAACCTGACTGCTTCGAACTGCTGAACTTCTTTATTCACCAACACCATCACTTACCATTCCTGGAATGATGAACTTCTTTATTCACCAACACCACCACTTACCATTCCTGGAATGATGAACTTCTTTATTCACCAACACCATCACTTACCATTCCTGGAATGATGAACTTCTTTATTCACCAATACCATCACTTACCATTCCTGGAATGACGAGACTCTTATACTTAAAATTTATCCTTTTGTTCTCATTCATACATGCTGCAGATCAGACAGTTATTGTGCTGAAACTTGTCTCTCACTCTTAGCTGTAGTGTATCTGTTGTTCTTCCAGTTGAGTAAATAACCAGGGAAGGTTCAGCATCTTTCTTTCCTTCCTCTAATGCCAACACATTGTCATTTGTAGCCTCAAATCCTTTGCTCTTTGTTTTCTTGTCCAAATAGTTGTCAGAGGCCCTTCACTTACACAGAGTATCAGTTTATTAAGCAGACTCTACATCATATGATCCCACCTGGTCATTAAACCTTCTAGATGCACTGAATCACTCATGTAGAAGTTCCAGTGAAACCAGGTCTAAGGGATTTACACAATGCTGATATGAACCAGAAATAAATCTTAACTCTTTGCTCAGGTTAACCTTATTTAAACATGCTATTATGCACTATCTTCAAATTCTTGGTCCCTTGGATTGTAGACATTTAACTTTAATGGTCAGATCCTCTTTGTTTCTAGAGTGGAACAACATTTTATCTTCAGAACTGAGGTCTTTTCAGGCAAAGGGATTGAAAACTTTTTATAATACAAAGTGGTCACTAGAAAAGCGGAAAATTTGTCAAACAGATATTTATTTTTTACAAAGAATAACTTTTACAAAGTTTTTTTAAAGGCATGTGTTATATTACACTCATAGATGCTCAAAATTATTAAAATCATGCATTTTATTCATGATGTAAAGAAATCAAAATAGAAATGAGTAAGCACGAATTTTATTCATGATCTCATCTGACCCTCAAATTTTCCACTTTTCTAGCAACCACCCTATAGAAATACTAAAACAACATCCAGGATCAGGATAAAGACAATGTCTCATCCATTTAATTTGTATACAGTCTTCCTTTATTTTTTATTTATTTTTAAAGGCATCTTGAACATTTGCTTGTTTACAATTTTAGGTTTGTTTGTTTCAAAGTAAGAACTTAATTATGTCATTATGAAAATTACATCAAGTGTGTTTGTTTCCAAGTGAGAATCTAATTAGGTAGGTAATTTGGTAATTATAGCTTGTATTTTTTAATATTGTTGCAAAATATCTGGTACTTTGTTGCATAAAATTGGAGTTTCATTAGAAAGAAAGTTTTATTTTAATGAAACAACTCTCAAATACATTTTTAAGTTGAGTACAAGAGACTAAAAATTTTCAAAAATGATTGGAAAACACAAGACATAGAAAAAATACAATTTTGTATAAACACAACAAAATATGATGATTCGATTCACGTAAAGAAAAATTTAGAACAAATTCCAACAATTACAACATCATGCAAAAGCTTTTTGAATATTTATAAAAATTAGAGAAAGTTTGGTGGTTGACTTCCTTTGATTACTGTATTCAAGTCTCATGGTTATAATTTTTCACAAAGTATGCATTTTATGCTTTATTAAAGTAATGCCAAATTTTTTGCACTGAAGTACACATTTCACACAAAACTGTATTTATGAATAGGAATGCAACATCAAAAGATAGTTTGTTTTACAGCAAGAGTCAGTGGTCACGGAGGTGAAACATCGTCCTGGATCTCCCTCCAGGATCAACACCATAAATGTCAGAAGAGTTCTTCTTTAACATAAATAAATCTACTCCAAAATACAAAAACTGTTCTCACAATCTACTTTCTCTCTGCTCCATATGACAGTCAAAATACTCCATGAACCAGCAAATAGTTCTTTTGATAAGGTCTGCTGCAAGCTGGATTATGAAATCTTCATAATTTTGTAAGCATGAAGGAAATAGTACAGAAAAGGTGACACGTAGTATATTCATATCACATGGTTACCACAGCTCTCACATAGTATATTCATATCACATGGTTACCACAGCTCTTTTTCAGAAAGGATCTGTTTAGTAGTAAAAATGTGGAGAAGTAAAACCTGTCATGCTTGAGATACCAAATAAAAATCCTTACAGACATAAGTAGTAAACACCTCTTATAGAAATAAAATACGACAAAAGGATCACAAGTATTTTCCAACATTGAGGAAGGAAGTTATGCGACTTGGGCAGATTAATTGTCCAATCCTGATTGGCAGAATACTTAAGGGAGAGCTTTTCATTCCTCTCAGCTTGTGATTGGGTGAAAAATAAAAGACAACTCTTCCTTCTTAAGGTTATTAAAATTAATACCCTAATGACAAATGAATGATGTCATGACAATAATCATCCATATTAACAGAAAAAGAACCAAAAGTAATGCCATAAAATTGAAACATGAAAAAAAAAGGAACTGATAAAACTAAAAGATGAAAAATAAGTATTAACTACATCCCTCAATCTTTATTCAAAATAGAAAGAAAACATTAAAATCACATATAATTAGAACATCCAATCCCATGTATATTTTTAAACAAGTAAAGAAAACTGGGAAAAATTCTGCACCTACATCCATAACTAACTTCTGGCACCTGTGAAAAAAAAAGAAAGAAATACATCCATTGAAAGAAAAACCAAGAATGAAAGTAATAAGTGGAAGAATCTCTCAACAAGACGAACATTTCTAAGGATTGGTTACAGTCACTGGGGCACAGTTTTGCAATTTTCTCTCTACCAAACCTATGACTGAAGAAGGCATAATCTATATATAGAGTTTAAACCCAAATTCTCACAGTTGGAAGATTGTAAAGTCATATTCCTGGATGAATATCTGCTAAGCCTACAATGATAAAAGAGCTCACCAAATGACACACATATGAAATACAGAAACATATATAAGCAAGATAACTTCATTGTGTAAAACATTTATGATGAGTGCATAAAAAAACCCAAAAAACAGCATCAATTAATTTATTTTAATACTATTTTAGTTTACCAATATTTCTGACTACTGGTATTTATACCAGAAGTACATAAACTAATAGAATCAATCAAAACACCTTTCAAAAAGTAGTACAAAACTGACTGTAGTACAATATGTAGAGAATAAAAATAAAAAAGTAAGATAGACTACACATACACACTGCTGACCTGACAGATTCCAATAACACTCTCCCACAGACTAAAAAAGAAAAAAAAATCCTTTAAAAACCTGAGAAGTTGAGATAATAGCTCATTATCTGTACCCCAGTAAATACAGTGATAAAAATACCACCCACCTTCATAACTAGCCACTTCTAAAAAACAGAAGAAACAGCCTTGAGAAGACTCCGAACACTTAACACAGAGAAGAAACAGTCACCAAGTGAACAAGATAAAAGATTCCAAGAAAATACTTAATATGTGAAACTAACATTCCAGTAATTTGAGAATTATTAAATTTACAAAGAGAGTATAATTAATAGT
Source organism: Carcinoscorpius rotundicauda (assembly GCA_011833715.1). Lineage (NCBI taxonomy): Eukaryota > Metazoa > Arthropoda > Merostomata > Xiphosura > Limulidae > Carcinoscorpius > Carcinoscorpius rotundicauda. The sequence goes on from CM022393.1 coordinate 8,402,700, forward strand.
TAGTTAATAGATTTAATAAAGAAACTTTAACAAAAATTATTAAACTATTCTGTAACAAATATAAGAATTTATGAAATAAATATAAAGAAATAAAAATTAGAGAAATTTTATTGAAACAAAAAGTTTAATAATTAAACTACACACACAAAGTAATATATATTAAAATGAATAAATTACTTTAACTAATTTTTGTACTTTCTAGAAATATTCCTTTCTCACACACAAACATTACACTGTTCCTAACAAAGATTCCTATACTTTTCAATGCTCTACTAACTAACCCACCACAACGAAACTTTTGTTTAATCAACTCAATCTTAACTCTAATTTTGTCTAAAGATGAGGTAACGCGTGTAACTTAGGTTCACACTTGAGATTCTTTACTGTAACTGGAATGATTTACCAAAATATATGGCATTCTTTTTATATGGCTAAATGACTTACTAAAGTAGGTAGCATTACTTCATTTATAATATTAAATAACTTACTAAAGTAGGTAGGATTACTTGATTTATAATATTAAATGACTTATTAAAGTAGGTAGCATTACTTCATTCATATTATTAAATGACTTACTAAAGTAGGTAGGATTTCTTCTTTCCTAAAATTGCTCGAATTACCACAGTAAGTGGCATTACTTCTTTCATACTAGTGACCTGTTTAATGATTCACCAGGGAAGTTGGAAAGTGTTTTTAAGATAAATTTATTAATGGAGAACAGCTTAAGTACTCTGAGCCACCTAGCCATTTTTACATATGTATAAGAAATAACCTGAAACTGACGATCTATTGCACATTTTCCCTTATTTATAGAAGCTCTACTTTTCAACCTTTCATTTCTAAAAATTAAAATGGTTTTGGTGTTCTACAGCTATTACAAGTTGTGTATGCCTCTTTTAACTGAAAGTTATAACTGAAGTTATTAACAGCACAGTGTCTAAACATTGTAACAAATCTTTCTTGTGATTTATCTCATGTAACTATTTACAAACAAATTGTCCACTTTATAGAATTAATTTAAACATACAAATTATTTCTTAAATTATTTTTTTTTTATCTATGACCTATGAAGTTGGTTTGCTTTGGAAATCACAGCATTTTTAACTCAATCATATCTGTCCCTATTATACAGGGTGGCCCGTAAGTCCCTACCCATCCACATGTTACTATGTTATATTCAATTATGCATGTATTATTTTTTTTTTATTTTTTGTCAGATACATATGGCTGATTTAAGTCTACTTACACTTAAAAACGTCTCAACGAACATGGCGTTGCATAATATTATGCAGTAAGAATGAGGGACAGCACACAGATACACTGGATACATAAGATATATGGAGGGGTAGGGACTTATGGGCCACCCTGACGTGCCTGAAGATAACAGTCTCAGCAAAATGCTAAACATTTAAAACAAGTTTTCTACATTACCCAAGGAAACGGACTCCAAACTTTTTCTAAAAAAGAAGTTTCTTCTTCATCAAACCTTACAGTAAACATAATTCCTATAATTATATTTCTATTTTCATAATGTAATCTGATAAGAAATAAGTCAGAAATATTATCTTTAAGCTTCAGATAATTAAAAAAAAATATATTCCATCCCCCATTTCATTGACTGTCTGTCTATCACAAAAACTGAGAGCAAGTTATTAAATAATTGTCTGTCTATCACAAAAACTGAGAGCAAGTTATTAAATGATTGTCCGTCTATCACAAAAACTGAGAGCGAGTTGATTGATTGATTGTCTGTCTATCACAAAAATGGATAGCAAGTTATTAAATTGCTTTAGATGTTTTTATACAGTTTCTTAATGTGCTTTTAACAATGTTTAGAACACTATTCCTGGATGAAAGAAACATAAACTGATTTTAGGCAAACTAGATTAATGTTACAAGAGGGGTGCTTCAAAACTCAGTTATTCTTTATTATTACTTAAGGCTGTAGAAGAAGAAATACTTTATGGATTATCCAAATCTCCTTATGACATTAAAGTTTCAGGTGCTGCTGACTGTGAGAAGAGGGTGCTACTGCCTTGTAAAAAAATTTGAATTATTTACTGGGTTAATAAATGGCAGATGGCTTTTAGAAGTAATAAATACAAGTTAATGGATATGGTATATCAACCTCACTGATTTGTCTCTTAAGTCACCAGACCAACATGCTGTTAGAAGTAGTCGTGGCATGAGAAACAGAATTTTAAGAAATATTGAATATAAGTCTAAAAAGGTTATAATATCATTTCATAGGTCATTCACTTGGCCATACTTGGAGTACTGTGTTCAGTCTTAGGCTCCTTAGCTCAGAAAGGACATTGAATTATTGGAAGGGTTTAGAAGATGGTTACTAAGTTGATTACTGGGATGTAAGTATTATCATATGAAGACAAGTATCTCTGAACTTTTTGTTTTCTTTAAAAAAGATTTACAGAGAATGTGATTGAGGTGTTTAAGATTGTAAAGGGAAATGACAGTGTTAGTGTATCATTTTTGTTTAAAGGAGGGAAACAAATTTTGGATGAGAAGAAGTAATCATTAGCTAAGGGCAGATTTATTTTTCTGAAACAGGGTGGTTGGCTTATGGATTAGACTATCTTTGAAGAAGGTTGATATAGTTAATAAGTAAAAGTTTGATGAATATTTGAATATTAAGGGCTGGTATTACGTTTTTGTTGTTGTTTTTAAGGGTTTAGTTTAACCTAGTAAATAACATACCTTAACTAGATGGATCAAATACATTATGTTACATTTGTTAGAATGTTATTTTTATACTACATACTTACAATCCTATCTCAGGTCTGTAGGAGTGCAGCTTACATTAGAAAGCACCAATCCAGTTCGTTACATTAAATTTTTTTGGTCATTTATATCAAAGCATCATTAATTATACTAATAATACATTTAAATACAACCTACAAGATAACACACATCGGTTATACTTCACCTGTTGACAAAAAATAACACATTTAGGCAATTATCATTATACACAAGTAACAATAATAGATACACACTCGCATATAATTACTTTTAAATGACACCATAATCTTGACTTATTAACAAAAAACAAACATAATTAATGTACTGACTTTTTTCTTATCATAAGACTTATGTAAATTGCCAACCTAGGAAGTTAGACCAAATGTAACGCTACCCCCTATAATTTTTCTTTGGTTTTAAAATACAGTAACAATAATATTTAATTATATATTACATAGCATTATTCTATCAAAAAAATTATTGCGGTGACCCTCCCCCAGGTTCTACGCTCGGGCTTTATTATTATACTAACAATTTAAATATATCACTTATGTCAAACATACATCCAAACACTACCTGATATTCTGCAACCAAAATCAGAAAGTATCGTACATAACTGAATACTTATTGTCTTTGCATCGTTCAAGTAAATCACCTATCTAAAATTCGAAACTACGCGTATTTACTTTCAGTAATTTTACACTAACTTCCGAAAACTGAAACACAACGCTTGTGAAAGTGAATATATAGTTATTTTAAGAAGTGGACCATCACGAAAATCTGTTTACGAACGTTTCATCTTCCAAAACTAAAACATTACATATATGAGCGACAGACAAACTATAATTTATTAAACCATATTAAGTTAAGAAATGTTATAAAAGAAAAGTTAACAAAGAAACAAAAAAATGTTATTTCGTTATCTAGATTTCTAGATATACCATTATTTAGATTTTTTTTTAATTTATAAATAGAAAAAATTATAAATTTTTGTAACTAAATGTTTTTATCTTTACTTTTTCTCTGTCCGATGAAATGGCGATAAATCTACTGATTTCCATCGCTAAAATTCAAGACATGATACCATCGTTCCACTGTGTCGGTATTTGGGTATTGATGTTAAATACCCAGGAGGGTCAGGTTCATTTCACCTCTTCCTCCTTCCCGTACGTTTATAGCGTCTGTCTTTAGGTTTTTTTTTGTTCTTTTATTAATTATTATTATTTTTTATTTTTTGTATAGCTTTGGGCCAGAGTAAAAATATAACTTCATGCTCAGGCCCATTTCAGGGCTCAGTCCATGCATGGACGAACAAGAATGTTTTTTGTAATTCTTTCTCTTGTGTTTTTTTCCCTTCATTTTTTAAATATTTTTTCCTTTTTTTTCTTCATAGAAAGAATGCTACTACTACTTGTAGTAGCACGCACACACACACAAAAAGAAAGAAATAATAATTATTATTATTCAATAATTGAACAATAAATAATCAAGGACTAAAAGTCTAGTGCATAGTGGCTATCTTGTGTTACATTTCTTAAATATATGTTAAAAGGGGAGAGGTATTTAGGACTATTTACATCATGTACGTGATATCTGTCGAGATCACACATTAATTCATTTTTATGCCAATTCTTATTGAAATATTTTAGAGTGTTATGCAAGAGTCTTTCAGATATTGTGTCTATGTTTTCATACTTGTGCATGAATGTGGATGATGTGCTACGTGGTACTTTATATGCTGAAGTTAGTACTGAATTTTGTATACGTTGAAGTTTCTGTACATGTGTAATGAATAAGACTGAACATACAGTTCAGGGACTTAGTATCCCATTTAGTAATGAATTAATAATTATTAAGGTAAAAACGCAAAATCATACAGACGTTACTGTGGCGGGCATCTACTGCTCGCCTAGTACAGTGTTGGATGTAAATTTATTGAATATATTATATAATAGCAATTGTAATCTTAGGCGACCTAAACAGTAAACATATAGCATTCAACTGTCGTAGTGCAAACGCAAATGGCAATTTACTTTTTCGATTTTTGGATGAATCAAACATGACGTTATTAAACGATGCAACTCCGACACATATATCGTACGCACACGGCACCAGTGAAATATTGGACCTATGCCTGTGTTCGTCAAATATGAGTCGCAAATTCGTAAATTTTCATATTGGTCACGATATGGATAGTGACCACCTTCCAGTTTGGTGTATCTTCAATCTCACCCCCACTTAAATAAAATCATAGTTAAAGACCAACTGAGCTACAAAAAAAGCTAATTGGCCAAATTTTCAAACTATATTAAATGAAACCTTACCTCCCGAAGTACTTCATATTGCCGCGGACGCATCAGATATAGATGCATACTGTCATATCATCTCTGAGTGTCTAAAACATGCAGCCAATAGTTCGATACCGAAACAAAAACCATTCACAACAACTCATTCGTGGCAACCGCATAATGACATAATGCACTTAATTAAAAACAGACGTATACTCCGCAGACAGTACATTCAAAATCGCAACCCCACACTCAAAACTCAGATAAACACAATAAGGAATAAAACACGAAACTAAATCAGACAACAAAAACAAGTAAACTGGGATAACTTCTGTTCCGAACTAAATCACAAATCTGATCCTGAACAATTCTGGACACACTTGAAAAGATTTACAAATACAGGAACAACAAACACAGTATATCCATCACTGGAACTGGATGGAGAAACAGCATATACTAACACAGAAAAAGCCGAGTTATTTAAAAAACACCTGGTGAACACGTTCAAGACACACCATGAACCACACATGAACAGGTATTTTTATAATACAGTTACAAACCTTATTGATCAAAACAGAAGCATTTTTACACCTGTATTTCCAGTCAACACAATTACACACCAAGAAAAAGCAAAAGACTGGAGCACTCAACAACTGATAAAACATATCACTGTAACAGAAGTCGTAACAGCTATTAACAACACTAAAAACAAAGCCCCTGGAGGAGATGGTATTCAAGCTATCCTCCTGAAACAAGGCACTCAGAGATTATATGAACACCTAACAGCGTTATTTAATCTCTCACTATCAGCTGGATATATCCCGTTTCTTGGAAGGAAGCAACAATATTAATGTTCCAGAAAGAAGGAAATCCAGCGAATAAACCAAACAACTACCGCCCGATTAGCTTAACCAGTTGTATTGGCAAAGTATTAGAGAGGATAATTAGTAATCGTCTGTCTGTTTACTTAGAAGAAAATTCAAAATTGCCAGAAATTCAAAACGGATTTCGAAAGTACCGCCAAACTACAGACCACCTGATTCGACTTACAGAATCAATTACCGACAGCTTCAACAAAAATGAATGTACTGTAGCTTGCTTTCTCGACATTGAGAAAGCATTTGACACAGTGTGGCATAACGGCTTACGACATAGACTACTAGAAATGGCATTACCCCAGGAAACTATTCTCTGGCTGTCCAACTTCCTGGATAACAGAATGTGTAAAGTAAATGTAAATGGGGCCCACTCAGGGTTCTTTTTACCTGAAGCAGGAGTCCCGCAGGGAGGGGTCGTTAGCCCTATATTATTTATTATGTATGTGAGTAATATGTCGGACCTAAATTTAGGTTATGCATCACAGTTCGCTGACGATGTAGCAGTCTGGAAAAGTGCCCCCACTCCGTCGATAGCAGCAACGAACCTACAGCCAGTCCGAAATAGCATCGAAGAATACTGCCAGAAATACAGAATCAAAATCAATATTCCAAAAACCCAAATCATATTATTCAGAAGACTGAATAAGCTGAAAAAAGATCCACCAAAACTATATCACTCTTACTGACTGCTACTTTTGCTAAATTTCTAGGTCTAAACCTATGATTCAAAATTAATGTGGATACCACATATCAAAAACGTACTGATACGAATCTGGAAAAGAGCAAACTATGCAAGAAGTCTTTCAAGTAAAATCCAAGGAACATCACCAGCCAACATACTTAAAATCTACAAAACACACATTAGACCAACAATAGAATATGCATCACCTGCCTGGATTGACATGATACCCCGCGATTATTTAGTTTGTTTTGAATTTCGCGCAAAACTACTCGAGGGCTATTTGCACTAGCCGTTCCTAATTTTGTACTGTAAGACCAGAGGGAAAGCAGCTAGTCGTCACCACCCATCGCCAACTCTTGCGATACTCTTTTATCAACGAAGAGTGGGATTGACCGTTAATTATAACGCCCCCACGGTTGAAAGTGTGAGCATGTTTAGAGTTCATTTTCATACAGATACTAAAGACAGCCATATGCATTTTCTCAGACCAGTGTTGTACTTGTCCTGTGTCATCCATCTTCTCCTTAAAATTAATACAATGTACATTTTTTATCAAAAACGCCTCGTTTGGATTGAGAAAATACTTTAAATAGAAGAGCGAACAACGTTTCGACCTTCTTCGGTCATCGTCAGGTTCACAAAGAAAGAGGTAACTGACCGGAAGCTGACCACATGTTTGGAAGGGGTTGTGTAACTGAGTGTCGCAATGTAGAGAGCGGGGTTAGATGTTTGAATATGTAATTTTATCTATAATATTAATATAGGTATAATGGCGTTCCTTTATATTGGTTTATTTTGGGTTTAAGTTGTTGTATAAGTAAGGCTTATACAAATATTAAGTATGTGTTCTGTATCACATTAACTCTATACATCCCAACATTAACTTCACATGTGAACAGGAAGAAAGCAATCAAATATTATTTCTTAACCTCAAAATTATGAGAACCGACACACAATTAAAAACAGAAATCCACCGAAAAATCACCCATACTGGACTATACATTCCTTGGGACTCAGCACATGAAACAAAACAAAAACTCAACATACTAAGAAACCAGATAAACACAGCCACAAAACTATGCTCACCAGATAAAATTAACGATGAATTAGACAAAATAAAACAATACTTCATCAACATCAATAAGTTTCCTCCACAAACTGTAGAAAACATTATACGCAGACACCTAGACAGGAAGCAAAATCTGTTAAAACCGACTCACGCACACCGCAAATATACGGCATCCCCAAACCTCATAAACCAGATTGTCCATTACGACCAATAATGTCAACATATGAATCGTTTAATTACAATCTTGGTAAATACATAGCATGGATATTCTCCAAATATGTAACATCAGCCAGCTGATTCATCAAAGACTCTTTTAATTTCAAGTCTAATCTAAATCAACTTAATCATAAAGCCATAATGGCCAGTTTCGATGTTATATCCCTCTTTAGAGAAGTTCCAACAACAGAAGCCTGCAAGATAGCCTAAGAGCTCTATATCCGAGACCCTAACCCAATTATAGACATTCCCAGTAACCAGTTTGCAACCCTCATAGAATTCACCACAATAAAAACAAACTTCATGTTCAACAACCAAAACTATATACAAACAAATGGCCTAAGCATGGGCAACCCAGCATCATTAGTTCCAGTCAATATTTTTATGACACAAGTTGAAACACAAGCAATTAATACAGCATTACATCCACCACTATACTGGTACAGATATATAGATGACACGATTGCGGGATTCAAATCTACAGAACACACAATTTTTTTCAATCACATTAACTCTATACATCCCAACATTAACTTCACATGTGAACAGGAAGAAAGCAATCAAATATCATTTCTTAACCTAAAAATTATGAGAACCGACACACAATTAAAAACAGAAATCCACCGAAAAATCACCTATACTGGACTATACATTCCTTGGGACTCAGCACATGAAACAAAACAAAAACTCAACATGCTAAGAAATCAGATAAACAAAACCATAAAACTATGCTCATTAGATAAAATTAACGATGAATTAGACAAAATAAAACAATACTTCGTCAACATCAATAAGTTTCCTCCACAAACCGTAGAAAACATTATACGCACACACCAAGACAGAAAGCAAAATCAACCAACAAAAGTAAATATATTTCACGAATCAAAAAATCACGAAACCATATATTCCTGACATCAGCAAACAAATAACCAACATTTGGCAAAAACTAGTAACAAAATATAACATTCCAGTTAATACTAAATTTATTCAAAAACCAGGCACAAAACTGAGGTCTATACTATATAGGAACTCCCCTGACAAAAACCACACCAACATTATTTAAAATACAATGTGATAACTGCCACGACTTCTATATTGGAGAAACAAGTAGAAAAATGGAACCCAGATTCAAAGAACATAAAAAGTCACCTTCACACGTTTTCGAACACTGCAAGTCAAATGAACACAACATAACCATAGAAAACACTAAAATACCAAATAAAGAAACAAACATTAACAAACGCAAAATTAAAGAAGCCTTACTTATACAACAACTTAAATCCAAAATAAACTAATATAAAGGAACACCATTATACCTATATTAATATTTTATAGATAAAATTATATATTCAAACATCTAACCCCGCCCTCTACATTGCGACACTCAGTTACACAATCCCTTCCAAACATGTGGTCAGCTTCCGGTCAGTTTGTTTGTTTTGGAATTTCGCACAAAGCTACTCGAGGGCTATCTGTGCTAGCCGTCTCTAATTTAGCAGTGTAAGACTAGAGGGAAGGCAGCTAGTCATCACCACCCACCGCCAACTCTTGGGCTACTCTTTTACCAACGAATAGTGGGATTGACCGTCACATTATACACCCTCACGGCTGGGAGGGCGAGCATGTTTAGCGCGACGCGGGCGCAAATCCGCGACCCTCGGATTACGAGCGCACGCCTTAACGCGCTCGGCCAGCTTCCGGTCAGTTACCTCTTTCTTTGTGAACCTGACGATGACCGAAGAATGTCAAAACGTTGTTCGCTCTTCTATTTGAATTATTTTCTCAACCCAAACGAGCTGTTTTTGCATATAAAATTCTCAACAAGTGGGTTTCTCGACATCACTGAATACAATGTACATTTTTGTTTTTCTTCATTGATAGAGAAAAGTTTGCTGGGCTGTATAAAAAATCTAAAAATGTCAGACACTTGCCAAACTTGGTCGAATCGTCTTTACAAAGACGTTGTTTGGTCTAACAGTTTTATAAAAAGGCCAACGTTAAAATGTTTCCGATCGCTATTTTTCTCGTTGTAGATACGTTCATAAAGTTTCTTAAGTACGGTTACGTATTTTACTGAAAGTTTAAAGTTACCATTAGAACGCGAACCAAGGACATCTTCAGAACCTCGGAAAATTATATTTGTTTCAGACCTGTGCATTTGTGTCTAATATAGTGAAACTCGCCCAGTTTGTACGGAAATAAATTTGTGCGGTTTATTTATTTTTTATTGATAATGAGAAACCCATTTAAAATAAAAACATATCTCAGAACGGCTGGTAACCTGAAGATGACCTAGGAAGGTTGAAAGTTGTTTTCTACTTATCAGTAAAAGTTTTAATACCCATACCAGCCGTTCTGAGATAAATTTTTATTTATTTTTGCTACAAAATGTTTCTCTTTACTTTTCTAGTTTTCTTTAGAAATTATAAACAAATGTTTGATTATTGATATTTGGTACAACGAAAATTAAAGAACTACTGCGTTAAATATCTACCAGAAACTGCTAAGAGATCATTTTTTGGCACTCAGATAAGTTGTGAAGAATAACAGAATATTTATTATTAAAGCATTTTTCCATTTTAATGTTAGCTAAAATTGCATGTTGAAATATTTAAGATGGAACAAAGTCAGTTTAGAAGAACATACATTTCAATTTAAAAACTTGAACCCGTAAATAATATTTACCAGAAATGAAATAAGTGAATATTCTACTACGTGATAATGAACCTGTTTGCAATACCAACATAAAACTAAACTCCTAACCAAACTTTTATGCATACGTTATTCAGATATAGTTAAGGCTTTGCATATTCAATATATAACAAGATTTTCCTGGGAAAACTCCGGATGAGTGAATCGTCTTGTTATACTTAGTTGTGTTTAATTAACTTTAAATGAGCGAACATACAGTTCTGTCATTGTTAAAGTACAAATATAACATATGAAAAACTATTTTATTTTATAAACACCTCATTACAATAATACCAACAATACAGCATACACCTGTGATCAGAATCCCATCAGAAAACGTTTTTGAGTAATATTTATTTTTTCTCTCTGTGTGATTCAATGGGGCTCTTTGTTGGTGCTTCCAAAAGATTTTGAGAGGCCTGAACAAAAGCTTTACAAGCGAAAATATATTTACAAAGTACGTTACATAAATTTTCATGCCACATGCATGAATAAATAGTAAAAAGCACTAGACACCACAATGAAATTTTTAGTTCCCATGACGACATGGTACTCGTGATGTGTCAATGCCTGTTCTAATTGTATTTTGATTATTGAAGTGTTAAAGAATTACTCGAATCAACTGGTAAATTGGACAAACATTTGTAAAATAACCTTTAACTATCGTAAATTTAAAGAAATGCATCTGAGTTACCGTAATTTATATCACAAGATTAATGTAATCTAAACAAATTGTACAGTGACTGAAGAAAAGGATCTAGGCTTAATGGTGGTAACTCCGATCCAAGACAATGTCTCACATCCATGATCACCGACTTTCGCTTTAAAACAATCTAATGTTTGATGTTGCATTCCTATTCATAAATATATACTTTTGTTAAAAAATGGTGTTACTTTGATAAAGCAAAAAATTCATACTTTTTGAAAAATTGATTTGTTTTCAATTTCGTACAAAGTTACACAAGGACTATCTGCCCTAATTTAGCAGTGTAAGACTTAGAGAGAAGGCAGCTGTCATAACCACCCACTCTCAACTCTTGAGCTACTCTTTTACCAACAAATAGTGGGATTAACCATAATTTTGTAACACCTCCACGGCTGAAAGGGCGAGCATGTTTGGTGTGGCAGGTGAAAAATTGTAAGGCTTGAATGAGGTATTCAATCACAAAAATTTCTCTAATTATAAATATTCAAGAAGTTTTTGAACAATGTGTCAGTTGTAGGAATTTGTTCTAAGTTTTTCTTTATATGAATTGAATCGCCATATTCTTTTTTGTGTTTATACAAAATTGTATTTTTTCAATGTCTTGTGTTTTCCAATCATTTTTGAAACTTTTTAGTCTCTTGTACTCAACTTAAAAATGTACTTGACAATTATTTTATTAAAATAAAACTATTTCATTCTAATAAAACACCAATTTTTTGCAACAAGGTGCCAGATTTTTTTGCAATAACGAGGAATTTTCGATCTTGAAAAATACAAGCTATAATTACCAAACGACCTAGCTAATTAGATTCTCATTTGGAAACAAACATTCTTTTGAAGTAATTTTGCTGACATAATTAAGTTCTCACTTTGAAACAAACAAACTCAAGATGTCTTCAAAAAGTAATAAAAAATAAATAAAAAGACTGTATAAAATATATTTGGGGGAGACATTGTCTGTATGTTGAATAAGTCACCCAAGCAATCAGATAATGCTCTGCTAATAATGTGGTATATTGCAATCACACTGATTTTGCTTAATAATGATTGGATAGATCTTCAGAATAATATGAGATCCAATCAGGTTATTCATTACAGAATAATACTCTACTTCCAAATACGAATTCAACAATATTTATTTAGACTTGTTTTTGATACTCAATTTCACTTTTATGAGTTTTTTAAGAGATTACTTCTTTTTTAAAGTTGCATATCAGACCATAAATATAAAGTTCTGTACATTGTAAGAGACAACATACTTATCCAGATTAATTCCACTGTCAGCTTATTTGTTCAATTCCATTCGACTACAGAAAAGGCTGTACCTTTGAAACATCACTTGTTCTAACCTTGAAGGAAATCACTGTTGACATTTTTGTATGACTAGCACAATTACAGTTAGTTCAAATACAGGAAAAAGAAGTATTAATTCTAAAAGACCAACATGATAAACAGTGATGGTTAGATTGAGACAAACTTAACAGCTTTCTCTACCCTATGTTATTCATACCCTGTACAAAACAAAGAATAAAAGATAAGTTCAAAATAAGAACTTCTGTAATACAAGAAGACAGCAATGAGTAACATTTTTATATACCAGACTAGTAGTAAAGTTAACAGAATTTAGGGTGTACTTGTGGAACATACTGATTACAAGTCAAATTTTTTATACAATTACCTAGTTATGTTTCAATTGTAATCCTATATACAGTTTTGTCTCCTCATCTAAGAAAGGATAGTGACTGATTGGAAAAGGTTAAGGGGATGGTTATTACATGATGATAAGGTTATCTTATAAGAGTGAGTTACAATTTCATAACTTACCTTCTTCTGAGGTTTGTTCTGAATTTTGCACAAAGCTATACAAGGGCTATCTTCACTAACCATCCCTAATTTAGTAAAGTCCAGAGGGTAGGCAGCTACTCATCAACACTCATCACCAACTTTTGGGTTATTCTTATACCAACACATAGTGGGATTTACCGTAACATTATAATGACCCTACAGCTGAAAGAGTGAGTATGTTTGGCAGGATAGGAATTCATATCTGCAATCCTCAGATTGTGAATCAAGTACCCTTCATACAATATTCTGAAGATTGTTGGATTACAGGATACAAGATGAAAATTTAGAAAAGACAGAGAAGGTTCTAATTTGGAGAGTTTTATTTTTGTAACAAATCAATGGCTTATGGAATAAAATGCCACTATAAGTAGTGGATGCCAGTATTTTACAGAAGTTTAAAGGTGGGTTATTATATTTTACTTTTCCAAGAGTGGGTGTGGAAGGATGTTCTTAAAGAATCTAACACCGAGATATGTTATAGTTGGCAAAAAGACAAAAAATATTTTCTACAATAATTTTCGTAAAACTTGAATACAGGGTTCGATATTTTACCGAACTTTTTTATACTAATGACACAGATTACAGACATTTCCATTGTGTTCTCAATCAGAAACTTTCAATTAAATAGATATATTCTTTGTAAAATATGAACAATTATGTTTTAATGTTCACATATTGTGAACTTAAGCTTCATTAAATGGTCAGTTTATCACAATAACAGAAATTCTTGTCCTCGTTTTCTAAAATAAATATTTTTTTGAAACTCTGTATGTCCTGTCAATACATTTACAAGTTTTTACAATGATGCAATCTATTATCACATTTAACCTGTATAAATGTTATGTTTTTAATTTTTTTCACAAATTAATAAAATGGTTAATTAAAGGTCATGTTCCTTTCAGAATTTTACATCAGTTTCACTGCAGCTGTTGGTTTACAATATTTTTTTTCAGAAAGTTAGGGGTTGCATTAATTTATACTGAAAACATGTTTTTTGCAATACTTTCGTCACATTATTAAAAATATTATTTTGCAAGTGAATCTGAGGTCATTATAATTTCTTGTAATAGTGACCACTAGTTTAATACAACTGGTGGTGTGAAAATAAAAAGTTTTTAAAACTAGAAATGAGTTAGTTTTTTAATATTTGGTATTTTTTAATTTGTGTCACATACGAGTAAAATTATTAAAAACAATACTTTTATATTTTCTAACTAATAATTTATTTACTGACAAAACACAGTACTTTGAAAACCCTTCTCTTTACATAATTTCATGGACCTCTTCCAACATTTAGCAGTTATGCCAAGGTAAATATGCATAAGAAGCAATTTAAATATATGTTGGTTCATCATTTGAACCATATATTTAATTTATACATAACTAACATTTCTACAATCTTAATATATAATAGATCAAAGAAGAAGACAAAAATTGTCTTAAAGTAACACGAATACGGAAGTTTCACAAGTTATACTTTGCAGTTTTCTTTTATTTTCTTTACAACATCAAATACTTTATTTTTTCCATAATTAAACTTCACTATTTATCTTTAGAGAATTCTAGGTTACTTTTGCTATATAGCTACTTTTGATATTTAGAATGAAGTACAAAAAATTGGTAAGTAAGTAAAATTCACAACACTTGAAATGTCAAAAGACGTAAGGTGGCCATTGTTGGTTGAAGTACAAAAATGTTTATTACATTAAACCAAAAATGGCAAAATAAACCAGCTACAAAAACAAGGTGTATTAATTACATCTTTAAATATATATATATATATATATATTAAATAAAATTTGCACTGATGTTGACATGAAATATCACGCATATAAAAACATACATGTCCACCACAGGGAGCTAAACCACAGATTTGGGATTCTGAGACTGTAAACTCACTTTTGACCCACTGGGGGCCTACATATGCTCAAATATGCATAAAACATGTATCTTAGCAAAATATATGAAAATGAACGATTTACATCAATTGGGTAAAAACTTACAAATGTATATAATTAAAATTCTGTCAAAGAAACAACTTAAACCCAGTAGAAGCATATCTACAGTTTTAGTTAATGCAAAGTCATGTACATTAATTCTAGAAATTGAACATTAATGATAATTTAAATCTATATACAAAATGTTCACAATATCTGAAAGAAGTATTTGTAAGCACATTTTATATGCAACACTATATTCACTTTATCTAAGAAATAAATATTAGAGATAAAGATACAGCTGAGAGTAAATCATAATGATAAATTTAACTTAAGCATGATGACTGTAGAGTGAGGTTTTCATTCCATCAGCCGTGGGCTACTTGCCAAACAATTAGGTGACTTCTGTCCTCCTTTGATTGGATATGATGTGCTTTCTTTTCCCCTGAAGATTTGAGCACTCCACTATTTTTGTCATCATCAGCTCCATCACCTATAAGAAATGAAATTCCTCACATCACATTTCTTTTAACCTTTACTCAAGAAACAGTTACTTTTAACCATTTAGATGCTACAGTCAGATTTATCTAACTTGATACTTATAGCCCTTTGGATGCTACAGTTACATTTACTTCACAGTGCCACAAAAACATTGCCTCGTAATGTGACAGTTGGAATCCTCAAAGTTTGTCCCTTGGTGTCGTGCGTGAAAGAACAAATAGTAGATCATGTTACAGTGCTTCAAATTCTACATTTCATGTTTTAGTGGATAATTTACACTTCAAGGTCCCACCTAAAACATAATTACACAGTCAAAAGGTTAAGTTAACTGCCAATAAAGCATCTGAGATTTGTTAAACATCTTTGAGTTATTTTATATACTGGTTTAATGTGTGCTTGTCATCAGTTTGGTATTTACAGTAAAGCTAAGAAGGTTAGAGTTACTGATAAAAGATAAGGCAGCCAGTCACCAGAACCCTTCTGTCCATACTATTATGCATTAAACCTGTATCCAAATCACAAACTTGGAATCCAGCACCATATTACAGAAATATATTCATACAAATCTAGAATATCATGTGCCGTTGTTAAACAATCATTCAATACTGAAACTGTCTGAATACGTGTCTGATATTGTATGTCAGCTTTCAACTGTGCTCTCTAGTTATAATTCTTTTTCTGACTGCTGGATTACACTTGTTTTAAGTTATTCTACTTTATATACATTACAAAAGATATGATGTTAACTGGCTCCAAGTACAGAAGTAAACCAGCATGCAGTATTGACTTCTTCCGTAACAGATGTTACCACTATATGCACTGAGACACAGATAAGTTGAAGTAAGTAGCACTCCAAACGTGTTCAATACTTAACATCATTTCTTTACTTTTGCCCACTGTTACCATTAATAAAACTAGTTTGTCAACCAGACTTGTATAGAAAAGGTCTGACAATTTACAAGGATAATGTTTTCATTTATGATTTACATACAATAAAAAGAGTAAATGTAAATGGTAATTTTTTTTATTTTTTAAATTTTGGAGACTTAAATCTATTTAAATGTAAGTAGTTATTAAAACTGTTAAGCCAAAACAAATGAACTACACATTCCTTATCATATTTAAGAGAAACTGTAGATTAAAGTGTTCAAACACGAAGTGTATTAGTGATACAGGGATGAAACACAAACAAGGATTGACAAGCTTATTAGTAAAATACAGCAAGTGGATTTTATGATTATACAAATATATAAAATAGCAGAACCAAGTGGCATATCTATTATACTGAGACTTGAATATTTATCAATAAAACTGTGTAATATACTTTAACATTACAAGTGGTGTAACAATATCATAGGCTTATTCCATTTTATCAACAAATAAACTATACAGAATCACTTTTTGTAATGGAATTCTCGAAATAGGAGAATATGTCCAAAAACACCTTAATTTATTTACTATCATATTAACTCTTAGAAATGACCAACTTGCTTTTGTGAATTCTTTTTGCAAGCAATGGATACATATCAGAAAAAAATATCATATGATATTCGAGTGCTCAACAACAACTTCACAGACGAAAAATTTAGCCGAGAATAGGATATTTCACGTACAGATATTACTGTAATGCATATTTATGATTTATACAGTTAAAGCAATGGTTTCAAAGTTCTGTGTCCACACATTAAAACAATAAGGTTGTAGAAGGGTGTATAGTTGTTAGCTCATCACTGTATTATTAGATGTAAACACATAAACATGAACCTTCAAAATAATTTCATGCCAGATCATTAGGAAAGAATTAATACATATTTAAAAGGCATAATCACTCATTGAATATTTAGATTTTCTTTTTACCCAGAATGTACGTGAGAATACCATTTCATAATCAGGAAATTACATATCTCCTAAAAGGAGAAAATTAATAAACTTACCAATGCGGAAGTCAATGTAACCTTCTCCTCCTGAGATGACTAACATATATCTAGATTTTAAACTGTCAGAATTTCCTTCAGAGTTTGTGGTCCTGTCACCAGCATCACTAAGTGTTGAAGCTGTATTCATTACACCTTGACCTTTAAAACAAGAACAGCACTTCATATCACGGAGTTTTTTCATATAAGTAAGATTTAAATAATAGAAATTTTTGAAAAGTTAAAACATGTTCATAAAAGGATCAATCCACTTCTAAAGTAAGGTGATAATCAATCCACTTCTAAAGTAAGGTGATAATCAATCCACTTCTAAAGTAAGGTGATAATCAATCCACTTCTAAAGTAAGGTGATAATCAATCCACATCTAAAGTAAGGTGATAATCAATCCACTTCTAAAGTAAGGTGATAATCAATCCACTTCTAAAGTAAGGTGATAATCAATCCACTTCTAAAGTAAGGTGATAATCAATCCACTTCTAAAGTAAGGTGATAATCATTATTGTTAACCATAAACATTCCACTGGCAGATTGGTGATGCAGAGTTTGCGAATCAACATAGTTAGGTAGAAACTTTCTATATTCACTTACTGTACATTCCAACAATTCTGTAAACAAAGTGACTGTTCTCTAGATAACTTACTGTACATTCCAACAATTCTGTAAACAAAACGACTGTTCTCTAGATAACTTGATGTACATTCCAATAATACTGGAAACAAAGTGACTGCTCTCTAGATAACTTACTGTACATTCCAATAATACTGAAAACAAAGTAACTGTTCTCTAGATAACTTACTGTACATTCCAATAATACTGAAAACAAAGTGACAGTTCTCCAGATAACTTACTGTACACTCCAATACTACTGAAAACAAAGTTACTGTTCTCTGAATAACTTACTGTACATTCCAATAATACTGAAAACAAAGTGACTGTTCTCTAGATAACTTACTGTACATTCCAATAATACTGAAAACAAAGTGACTGTTCTCTAGATAACTTGCTGTACATTCCAATAATACTGGAAACAAAGTGACTGTTCTCTAGATAACTTACTGTACATTCCAATATTACTGAAAACAAAGTGACAGTTCTCTAGATAACTTACTGTACATTCCAATAATACTGAAAACAAAGTGACTGTTCTCTAGATAACTTACTGTACATTCCAACAATTCTGAAAACAAAGTGACTGTTCTCTAGATAACTTACTGTACATTCCAATAATACTGAAAACAAAGTGACTGTTCTCCAGATAACTTACTGTACATTCCAATAATACTGAAAACAAAGTGACTGTTCTCCAGATAACTTACTGTACATTCCAACAATTCTGTAAACAAAGTGACTGTTCTCTAGATAACTTACTGTACATTCCAATAATACTGGAAACAAAGTGACTGTTCTCTAGATAACTTACTGTACATTCCAATAATACTGAAAACAAAGTGACTGTTCTCTAGATAACTTACTGTACATTCCAATAATACTGAAAACAAAGTGACTGTTCTCTCAATAACTTACTGTACATTCCAATAATACTGAAAACAAAGTGACTGTTCTCTCGATAACTTACTGTACATTCCAATAATACTGAAAACAAAGTGACTGTTCTCTAGATAACTTACTGTACATTCCAACAATTCTGTAAACAAAACGACTGTTCTCTAGATAACTTACTGTACATTCCAATAATACTGGAAACAAAGTGACTGTTCTCTAGATAACTTACTGTACATTCCAATAATACTGAAAACAAAGTGACTGTTCTCTAGATAACTTACTGTACATTCCAACAATTCTGTAAACAAAGTGACTGTTCTCTAGATAACTTACTGTACATTCCAATAATACTGGAAACAAAGTGACTGTTCTCTAGATAACTTGCTGTACATTCCAATAATACTGGAAACAAAGTGACTGTTCTCTAGATAACTTACTGTACATTCCAATAATACTGAAAACAAAGTGACTGTTCTCTAGATAACTTACTGTACATTCCAATAATACTGAAAACAAAGTGACTGTTCTCTAGATAACTTACTGTACATTCCAACAATTCTGAAAACAAAGTGACTGTTCTCTAGATAACTTACTGTACATTCCAATAATACTGAAAACAAAGTGACTGTTCTCCAGATAACTTACTGTACATTCCAATAATACTGAAAACAAAGTGACTGTTCTCCAGATAACTTACTGTACATTCCAACAATTCTGTAAACAAAGTGACTGTTCTCTAGATAACTTACTGTACATTCCAATAATACTGGAAACAAAGTGACTGTTCTCTAGATAACTTACTGTACATTCCAATAATACTGAAAACAAAGTGACTGTTCTCTAGATAACTTACTGTACATTCCAATAATACTGAAAACAAAGTGACTGTTCTCTCAATAACTTACTGTACATTCCAATAATACTGAAAACAAAGTGACTGTTCTCTCGATAACTTACTGTACATTCCAATAATACTGAAAACAAAGTGACTGTTCTCTAGATAACTTACTGTACATTCCAACAATTCTGTAAACAAAACGACTGTTCTCTAGATAACTTACTGTACATTCCAATAATACTGGAAACAAAGTGACTGTTCTCTAGATAACTTACTGTACATTCCAATAATACTGAAAACAAAGTGACTGTTCTCTAGATAACTTACTGTACATTCCAACAATTCTGTAAACAAAGTGACTGTTCTCTAGATAACTTACTGTACATTCCAACAATTCTGTAAACAAAACGACTGTTCTCTAGATAACTTGATGTACATTCCAATAATACTGGAAACAAAGTGACTGCTCTCTAGATAACTTACTGTACATTCCAATAATACTGAAAACAAAGTAACTGTTCTCTAGATAACTTACTGTATATTCCAATAATACTGAAAACAAAGTGACAGTTCTCCAGATAACTTACTGTACACTCCAATACTACTGAAAACAAAGTTACTGTTCTCTGAATAACTTACTGTACATTCCAATAATACTGAAAACAAAGTGACTGTTCTCTAGATAACTTACTGTACATTCCAATAATACTGAAAACAAAGTGACTGTTCTCTAGATAACTTGCTGTACATTCCAATAATACTGGAAACAAAGTGACTGTTCTCTAGATAACTTACTGTACATTCCAATATTACTGAAAACAAAGTGACAGTTCTCTAGATAACTTACTGTACATTCCAATAATACTGAAAACAAAGTGACTGTTCTCTAGATAACTTACTGTACATTCCAACAATTCTGAAAACAAAGTGACTGTTCTCTAGATAACTTACTGTACATTCCAATAATACTGAAAACAAAGTGACTGTTCTCCAGATAACTTACTGTACATTCCAATAATACTGAAAACAAAGTGACTGTTCTCCAGATAACTTACTGTACATTCCAACAATTCTGTAAACAAAGTGACTGTTCTCTAGATAACTTACTGTACATTCCAATAATACTGGAAACAAAGTGACTGTTCTCTAGATAACTTACTGTACATTCCAATAATACTGAAAACAAAGTGACAGTTCTCTAGATAACTTACTGTACATTCCAATAATACTGAAAACAAAGTGACTGTTCTCTAGATAACTTACTGTACATTCCAATAATACTGAAAACAAAGTGACTGTTCTCTCAATAACTTACTGTACATTCCAATAATACTGAAAACAAAGTGACTGTTCTCTAGATAACTTACTGTACATTCCAATAATACTGAAAACAAAGTGACTGTTCTCTAGATAACTTACTGTACATTCCAACAATTCTGTAAACAAAACGACTGTTCTCTAGATAACTTACTGTACATTCCAATAATACTGGAAACAAAGTGACTGTTCTCCAGATAACTTACTGTACATTCCAATAATACTGAAAACAAAGTGACTGTTCTCTAGATAACTTACTGTACATTCCAACAATTCTGTAAACAAAACGACTGTTCTCTAGATAACTTACTGTACATTCCAATAATACTGAAAACAAAATGACTGTTCTCTAGATAACTTACTGTACATTCCAATAATACTGTAAACAAAACGACTGTTCTCTAGATAACTTACTGTACATTCCAATAATACTGGAAACAAAGTGACTGTTCTCTAGATAACTTACTGTACATTCCAACAATTCTGTAAACAAAACGACTGTTCTCTAGATAACTTACTGTACATTCCAATAATACTGGAAACAAAGTGACTGTTCTCTAGATAACTTACTGTACATTCCAACAATTCTGTAAACAAAGTGACTGTTCTCTAGATAACTTACTGTACATTCCAACAATTCTGTAAACAAAACGACTGTTCTCTAGATAACTTGATGTACATTCCAATAATACTGGAAACAAAGTGACTGCTCTCTAGATAACTTACTGTACATTCCAATAATACTGAAAACAAAGTAACTGTTCTCTAGATAACTTACTGTACATTCCAATAATACTGAAAACAAAGTGACAGTTCTCCAGATAACTTACTGTACACTCCAATACTACTGAAAACAAAGTTACTGTTCTCTGAATAACTTACTGTACATTCCAATAATACTGAAAACAAAGTGACTGTTCTCTAGATAACTTACTGTACATTCCAATAATACTGAAAACAAAGTGACTGTTCTCTAGATAACTTGCTGTACATTCCAATAATACTGGAAACAAAGTGACTGTTCTCTAGATAACTTACTGTACATTCCAATATTACTGAAAACAAAGTGACAGTTCTCTAGATAACTTACTGTACATTCCAATAATACTGAAAACAAAGTGACTGTTCTCTAGATAACTTACTGTACATTCCAACAATTCTGAAAACAAAGTGACTGTTCTCTAGATAACTTACTGTACATTCCAATAATACTGAAAACAAAGTGACTGTTCTCCAGATAACTTACTGTACATTCCAATAATACTGAAAACAAAGTGACTGTTCTCCAGATAACTTACTGTACATTCCAACAATTCTGAAAACAAAGTGACTGTTCTCTAGATAACTTACTGTACATTCCAATAATACTGGAAACAAAGTGACTGTTCTCTAGATAACTTACTGTACATTCCAATAATACTGAAAACAAAGTGACAGTTCTCTAGATAACTTACTGTACATTCCAATAATACTGAAAACAAAGTGACTGTTCTCTAGATAACTTACTGTACATTCCAATAATACTGAAAACAAAGTGACTGTTCTCTCAATAACTTACTGTACATTCCAATAATACTGAAAACAAAGTGACTGTTCTCTAGATAACTTACTGTACATTCCAATAATACTGAAAACAAAGTGACTGTTCTCTAGATAACTTACTGTACATTCCAACAATTCTGTAAACAAAACGACTGTTCTCTAGATAACTTACTGTACATTCCAATAATACTGGAAACAAAGTGACTGTTCTCCAGATAACTTACTGTACATTCCAATAATACTGAAAACAAAGTGACTGTTCTCTAGATAACTTACTGTACATTCCAACAATTCTGTAAACAAAACGACTGTTCTCTAGATAACTTACTGTACATTCCAATAATACTGAAAACAAAATGACTGTTCTCTAGATAACTTACTGTACATTCCAATAATACTGTAAACAAAACGACTGTTCTCTAGATAACTTACTGTACATTCCAATAATACTGGAAACAAAGTGACTGTTCTCTAGATAACTTACTGTACATTCCAATAATACTGAAAACAAAGTGACTGTTCTCCAGATAACTTACTGTACATTCCAATAATACTGAAAACAAAGTGACTGTTCTCCAGATAACTTACTGTACATTCCAATAATACTGAAAACAAAGTGACTGTTCTCTAGATAACTTACTGTACATTCCAACAATTCTGTAAACAAAGTGACTGTTCTCTAGATAACTTACTGTACATTCCAACAATTCTGTAAACAAAACGACTGTTCTCTAGATAACTTGATGTACATTCCAATAATACTGGAAACAAAGTGACTGCTCTCTAGATAACTTACTGTACATTCCAATAATACTGAAAACAAAGTGACTGTTCTCCAGATAACTTACTGTACATTCCAACAATTCTGTAAACAAAACGACTGTTCTCTAGATAACTTACTGTACATTCCAATAATACTGAAAACAAAGTGACTGTTCTCCAGATAACTTACTGTACATTCCAATAATACTGAAAACAAAGTGACTGTTCTCTAGATAACTTACTGTACATTCCAACAATTCTGTAAACAAAACGACTGTTCTCTAGATAACTTACTGTACATTCCAATAATACTGAAAACAAAGTGACTGTTCTCTAGATAACTTACTGTACATTCCAACAATTCTGTAAACAAAACGACTGTTCTCTAGATAACTTACTGTACATTCCAATAATACTGTAAACAAAACGACTGTTCTCCAGATAACTTACTGTACATTCCAACAATTCTGTAAACAAAACGACTGTTCTCTAGATAACTTACTGTACATTCCAACAATTCTGAAAACAAAGTGACTGTTCTCTAGATAACTTACTGTACATTCCAACAATTCTGTAAACAAAACGACTGTTCTCTAAATAACTTACTGTACATTCCAATAATACTGAAAACAAAGTGACTGTTCTCTAGATAACTTACTGTACATTCCAATAATACTGAAAACAAAGTGACTGTTCTCTAGATAACTTACTGTACATTCCAATAATACTGAAAACAAAGTGACTGTTCTCTCGATAACTTACTGTACATTCCAATAATACTGAAAACAAAGTGACTGTTCTCTAGATAACTTACTGTACATTCCAACAATTCTGTAAACAAAACGACTGTTCTCTAGATAACTTACTGTACATTCCAATAATACTGAAAACAAAGTGACTGTTCTCTAGATAACTTACTGTACATTCCAACAATTCTGTAAACAAAACGACTGTTCTCTAGATAACTTGATGTACATTCCAATAACACTGGAAACAAAGTGACTGCTCTCTAGATAACTTACTGTACATTCCAATAATACTGAAAACAAAGTGACTGTTCTCTGGATAACTTACTGTACATTCCAATAATACTGAAAACAAAGTGACTGTTCTCCAGATAACTTACTGTACATTCCAATAATACTGAAAACAAAGTGACTGTTCTCCAGATAACTTACTGTACATTCCAATAATACTGAAAACAAAGTGACAGTTCTCTAGATAACTTACTGTACATTCCAATAATACTGAAAACAAAGTGACTGTTCTCTAGATAACTTACTGTACATTCCAATAATACTGAAAACAAAGTGACTGTTCTCTAGATAACTTACTGTACATTCCAACAATTCTGTAAACAAAACGACTGTTCTCTAGATAACTTACTGTACATTCCAACAATTCTGAAAACAAAACGACTGTTCTCTAGATAACTTACTGTACATTCCAACAATTCTGTAAACAAAATGACTGTTCTCTTAAACTTGCTTGATCATTTTACAGACTAATTGAAATAAGAAGATCTCAAAAGCTCCAGCAGGTGTACACCTTTTATGAGAACACGTAACTAAAATCATGAAAAATTCAGGTATTTACAAAAGCCAGTGTTAAAATTAGGATATTAGATTATATATGAACAGAGCTCATCGGGTGCACCCTAAAAACATTTAGTTTTATATATTATTCTGTTAACTAATACAAGTTATAATAAGTTAACATCTTCTTCTTAAAGGGGCTACTTTTCTTTTTGTCCACCTCCTCCATGTACATATTACAAGATTGACTCAAACTTTCCATAGTGGTGACATATTACTGTTGTGAGAAGTTATGTACATTTATGGTAATAGCTAGACACATGAGATATAACTTGATTGTTTAACTACCGAATACATAAAGTCTTCCATGTTTCTTGTAACTGAGTTAGTAGACACATGAGATGTAACATGATTGTTGAAACATCGAATAGATAAAGCCTTCCATGTTTCTTGTAACTGAGTTAGTAGACACTTGAGATATAACTTGATTGTTTAACTACCGAATACATAAAGTCTTCCATGTTTCTTGTAACTGAGTTAGTAGACACTTGAGATATAACTTGATTGTTTAACTACCGAATACATAAAGTCTTCCATGTTTCTTGTAACTGAGTTAGTAGACACATGAGATATAACTTGATTGTTTAACTACTGAATACATAAAGTCTTCCATGTTTCTTGTAACTGAGTTAGTAGACACTTGAGATATAACTTGATTGTTTAACTACCGAATACATAAAGTCTTCCATGTTTCTTGTAACTGAGTTAGTAGACACATGAGATATAACTTGATTGTTTAACTACTGAATACATAAAGTCTTCCATGTTTCTTGTAACTGAGTTAGTAGACACATGAGATATAACTTGATTGTTTAACTACCGCATACATAAAGTCTTCCATGTTTCTTGTAACTGAGTTAGTAGACACATGAGATATAACTTGATTGTTTAACTACCGCATACATAAAGTCTTCCATGTTTCTTGTAACTGAGTTAGTAGACACATGAGATGTAACATGATTGTTTAACTACCGAATACATAAAGTCTTCCATGTTTCTTGTAACTGAGTTAGTAGACACATGAGATGTAACTTGATTGTTTAACTACCGAATACATAAAGTCTTCCATGTTTCTTGTAACTGAGTTAGTAGACACATGAGATGTAACATGATTGTTTAACTACCGAATAGATAAAGCCTTCCATGTTTCTTGTAACTGAGTTAGTTTATGAAATATAGTTAGAAATATTTCTAATTATATCTGAATATTTTTCTTGATATTAAAAAGTGGTTTGATTTTGAAACATTGCATTATTACCTGGTTAATTAGGTTTTAAATTCTTCTGGTTCTTTTCCTAATTCTTTTGATATTTATATGAATTAATTATTTGTGTTGTATTGTTTATTAATGTATTGTAGTTGTTTTAAATAGTTTTGTTTGGATTTCTGTCGTTACATTTAATAAACTGTTTTGTTTGGCTCTAGTTGTAGCTGTCTCTTCATTAGTCAGTTACAAATTTTTCTGTATCACTAACTGCACACCACAACAACTGAGAGGAGCGTATTTCCTAGATAACTTACTATGCACCCTCAGTTATAAAGAAAATGATGACTGTTTTTTGGATCACTCATCGAACGCCCTAACAATATCAATGTTGAAAATAAAGTGAATGTTTTCTACTCTAAGATGTACTCCCCAACAATACTGTTATCCATGTTGTAAACGTGACATGATAAAGGATTTCTAGTAAAAAATGTGTTTCTCCAACACTAAGAAAACTACATCAAGATATCAAAATATGGTGAGTATTGTTTATGAAGTGCCATATTGTAAAAAGTAATATTCTTAATATAGTAGTTTTTAGTAAAAAAATATTTTTCCAACAACAATAAAAACTAGCTCGATATGCTAAAACATGACAAATATTGTGATGGTATAATATTCTTAATAAAATAGTTCTGTTAAATAAAAAGGTTTTAATGTGCAGTGTAAGGAGCATAGGAAACATTCAGCTGACAATAGATATTGTTTGTACAACCTCTGAATAAAAATAAATATTTTATATCGATATACGTGTTCAGTTTCTCCAAAACTGTATAAAATAACACCAACTGTATCACTTACATATTTTTAAAGGTCATATACGACTAAACTGTTGTTAAAAACTGAAATAATTAAGTACCTGGTACTGCTACAAAAAATTTAACAGAATCTCGATGACCGTGGAAAGACAGCTGAGCTTGAGTCATAGAACAGTATGGGATAAAGCTATCTGGAGTAACATTTTCATTACTATCACCAAAGACTCTTATCATCCCACCTGGTGTTTTTACTTCAGTCTCAGCTGCTGGTTGCTTGTATGCTACATAGTGAAAAGAAACAAATAACACAAGTATAGTATCATTAATCTGTTATAAAATCTCATATAAGCATATTTATATTTTAAATTTCTAAAATAAGATAAATTTAAACAGATATATCCATTATTGAATTAGTACTTTAGTTGAACGGCCGAGATTATATTTCAAGAGTCTTCCTTACTCATCATCCTATTAAACATGAATAATAAACCACAAAAAACCCAGATCAAATTATCGTATTAATACTTGTATTAAATATAATATTTTGCAAGTGGATCTTTAGAAATTAAAGATATTTAAAAACCTGAGCACATGAATTGGCTTTTTTGTGAAATACCATAACTAACAAAACAACAACTTTCAATCACATTAATGTTACCACATTTTAGATATGATTTTACCTACATGAAATACTAAATAATTTTCTATATTTAATACATATGAATAGCTACAATTCATTTTGCTATACTCACTGCAGTATATCCTTTAACGCACACATACTGTGTTATTTTCACTCCCACTCATCTATCCACATTGTATCATTTTTCAATCCCACTTGTGTATAATTCTGAAGTATCTATATTACATTATTTTTTTCTGTGTGTGTGTGTTTAAAATACAACTGAGGTTTTATTACACTGTGTGTGTGTTTAAAATACATCTCAGGTTTTATTTCACTGTGAGTGTGTTTAAAATACAACTGAGGTTTTATTTCACTGTGTGTGTACTTAAAATACATGTCAGGCTTTATTTCACTGTACGTTTAAGATATATCTCAGGTTTTATTTCACTGTGTGTGTGTGTTTAAAATACATCTAATGTTTTATTTCACCATGTGTGTATTGAAAATACTTCTCAGGTTTTATTTCATTAGTTTGTGTGAAAGAGTCAAGACACTACACTGGCCAGGCAACAGCCCAGATCTCAATCATACTGAAAACTACTTGTAGGTAATAAATTATAGTGTGTAAAAGCAAAAACTGAGAAGCATCTTGGAACTAGAGGAAGCCATAATCAGCATATACATCATGAAATGAGCCTTCCTTACATTCAGTCCCTTGTGTACTCTATACCCTGGCAAATGTCAAGCAGTTATCAAGGCCAGAGGGGGCACAACCAAAGAAACAGAGTCTGTTACCCCTTCCTGTTAGTTATATTAGAGGTGTTACCTTTAAACTTAGGTTTTCTTACTGAGAGAACATTTTAGTATTTGTTGATTTATTAATGGAGATGCATATATGTATACTTTGAAAACTTAAACAAGAGTCAGCTTACACCACAAAACGTCCATAAACATTTTACACTGGTTCCGACACTCCCACAATGGACAATCTCATAAAAAAATTACGAGCGAAAAAATATGACGCAATACTTTTTTCTAGCACTGAAAAATATTTCTTCTGAAGTTTTACACCTAGTTAGTATTTTGTACGAGTAAAAACAAAATTTAACTTGAGTGAAAAGAACTGCTTATCCATTTGTGTTCAATCTTTCATCTTTCACTCATGATACTTTAACCTCAAAAAGGTTAAACTTGAATAGAGCATCACTTGATAAGAAGTACACAATTATACATCTTTTCAAAAACCACTTTTTAATTTACTTAAAAAAAATAATTAAATAAATGTCATTACACGAGAACACATAAATTATTACATTTATATCCTAAACACATTTTTACCTTCAGAAAGAGGTACAGATATTGTAACCCCATTGCCTGTTCCCATCCAGAGGCGATTACATGAAACTAAAAGGGCTGTAATACGAATAAAAGAAAATCCTAGCTTGCCAGTACCTATAAAACAATAATTAGCATTACAAAATACATTTTACAATATATAAAACAACAATTAGCATTACAAAATACATTTTGTGACCTATAAAACAACAATTAGCATTACAAAATACATTTTGCGAAATATAAAACAACAATTAGCATTACAAAATACATTTTGTGACCTATAAAACAACAATTAGAATTATAAAATACATTTTACAATATATAAAACAACAATTAGTGTTACAAAATACATTTTGTGACCTATAAAACAACAATTAGAATTATAAAATATATTTTGTGGGAAAACATGTGAAGCAAAAGAAAAAAAAAACACTTAGTAAAACAGAACTAACAATTTCTAAAGATGTTGGCTTTTAAAGTTACTACTAATCCCACAGGTATAAATAAATTAAGAGAATACAGATGATTTAACATGTGTAAGAAAATTTACAAATATATCTTCGTGAAGTTTTTCACATGAGAAATATTCTTTAGGAAACATTCTAAGCTCTTGAGTCACAAAAACACTACTCAGCTGTAAGTGAAGCATTTTAAGTCTTATTGTAGTTGTCTTGGAAACAATAGATATTCTTAATAAAGCATCTTGAATCTCACAGAAACTATACAGTCCAAGTGAAGCATTTTAAATATAATAATATATCCTGACAACAAGAAATACCCTGAATAAAACATCTTGATAAAAAGAAAACACTACTCTGTCTTAAATAAAGCATTTTAAGTCTTATTAAAACAATCCTGGCAAGAAGATATCTTATTAATAAAAACTCACAAAAACACCATTCAGTTGGTAGATAATAAAATATTTAATTTCAGAGTGATGGATTCTTGCCCTATGCAAGGAACTTGGTGAACAGAGTGAGTTCTATACATTAGAGTATATAAATTCTAAAAACACTACTCTGTCTTAAATAAAGCATTTTAAGTCTTATTAAAACAGTCCTGGCAAGAAGATATCTTATTAATAAAAACTCACAAAAACACTATTCAGTTGGTAGATAATAAAATATTTAATTTCAGAGTGATGGATTCTTGCCCTATGCAAGGAACTTGGTGAACAGAGTGAGTTCTATACATTAGAGTATATAAATTCTAAACCTTTTTCTGTAATCATTCTCAATTATTAAAAATCTTGTCTCACTAAATCTCCAAAAATAGGACACTAAAATTATGTTGTAAACAAGATGATATTAACAATGAGTTATTATTAAAGTACGTAACTGCATAAAAAGATTTTAATCCTGGTGTTAATGACAGAACTGTCAAAAATCTAAAAATTAGAGGTAAAAATACTTAGTAAAAACCATTTGCTGAAAAGTGGTATACATTAGACTTACCTTGTCAAAAAAAAAAACATTTTTAAAATCAAATATTTTTTTCAACGTATAAACTAATAAACAAAGTTAGCTAGATTTTTAATGCAGTTAAAGATAAGATAAATTTAACAGGAAAATTTCATGTATATATATAATGTATCACGTGAATGTCAAATAGCTTACATGGAACAAAATAAGAAATTTAAAATGTTAAAAACAATAACACTAATCACACCTTTAGCAGAATACATCAGTGAAACTAAACACACAGTTTAATGGGAAAAAACTTATTTTAGCACAACTGGGATGTTTAACTAATACGAATATACATGAATTTATTGAAATAAATAAATATAAAAAAAGTAAATTTACATTATTAAATAAGGATGATGATCAGATGGAAATGTTGTCAGTAGGTGGCAGGAAATTCTTTATTATGCAGATTGGTCAACTGATAATTGTATAAGTAAAGATTATACTTCTGAGGATAACACACTGATATACAAAAGAACATGTAGGCTGTAGAAGATGACATTCCAATCTCACTGCAGTTTATAATTAATTTTAATCTTGTATAGTAAGATATTAATCAGTGATGATGAGAAAACCCACTTGTAGAAAAAATATATATGTAAAAATGGCTGGTTTGGGCTGAGAATACTTTTTATGTAGAGGAGCAAACAACGTTTCGACTTTCTTCAGTCATCGTCAGGTTCACAAAAGTAAGATATTGTTATTTTATTGTACTTTTGAGATTGGGAACTGCTTCATTTTTAGAACTGTTCATAACATAATTGTTTGTTAAATAACTGAGTTTTTTAATATCAGCTCCTGCTATAACACAGATCATATTTTTAAAATACTTTACTGTTTATTAAGACCTACATAACATGTATAATATTTCGCGCAATATTTAAGATATAATATATAATACTAATGTGAAACATTTTAATAAATAACACAGCATGTGAATTAAAAGGACAAGAAATGGAAAATTTTCCTCAGATCATTGAATTACGAATGGCAGAACCTTCAGAAAATTGTTGGAGAGCCTAAGTCTGTGCTTTAACTAATCAGTTATCATGTTGTTTTGGAACATAGTTTGTCTTGTCTTGTACACTACATAAGTTTGTTTAGTTATAGGCATAGTACAGTGTTAAATCATAATGTTAGTTACAATTAATTCAGTTCTAAGTTCAAGTACAAAATTATCACTAATTTTATGATTAGCTTAGTTTTAGACTTAGCTGTAAAATCAAGTATTCTACACACGTGAACATCTGCACATGACAGAAGCCAATAGTTGCAGGATTTAATGTGTTATGTGTGCAACTACCTCACAGTATTTTGGGTTACTAGGTTTTAAATACATTTCTATGCTAACAAACATCAACTGGAAAAACCATTTGTTAATTATTAAAACTGGTATTCCTTTCAGTGAACATTACATTTGATTTTCTTACACTAGGATCTCAAGGAGTGTTTCATGCTTCATCCAAAAATCTCTTCCTTCCATTACAAGTTTTCTTTTGTTTTATGGTGAAGCACAAATGTACACAATGAGCTATCTCTGCTGTGTCCACCTTGAGTATCAAAACTGATAAGCTGATTTATTTTACATCATCTGCAATCTTTTGTTTTTCTGTCAATATCATTGTTAAATGAAACTTCTGATGTTATAAAACATATCACAGATATCTTATATTTTGTTTTTCTCAACCAGTGCAAAATATAAATCATATTTCTCATGTTAAGTTGTCAAATTACTTCAATTACCATACACACTGTGTGAATATCTACAGTTTATCTATACCTTTCTTTATATATTTATATTTGTACTTTTAAAAAAGAATTGTGATGATTTTCAGATAATCCTAAAAATTTTGTGGTTCCACAAACAAATCTAATTATATACATTTAGGTACTTGTATAAAAGAGATATGTATGCAATATAATTCATTAGGATCACCTAACTCATAAAATTTTCATTGTTAGGTTTTACAAAATTATTTAAGAATCCTATAACTACTAAAAACAAGATAAACAAACTACCTTTTCATTTTTCTGTTGCTTTGACAAGTATTAATAACCATTCTTGTTATAAAAATGGACACTGTCAAAACATTTTAAGAACATATATTCTGTGGCTGATACCAGTTTCTACAACTTAAATGTTCTATGGATTATCTCAATTTCTACAACTTAAATGTTCTGTGGATTATCTCAATTTCTACAACTCAAATGTTCTGTGGATTATCTCAATTTCTAAAACTTAAATGTTCTGTGGTTGATCTCACTTTCTACAACTTAAGGGCAGACCAACTATGAAAGCTAGAGAACAGTAACCAGAACAATAAAAATACAAATTGTTAAGAATCAGTTTTCTACTAGTGTGCCATCTATCTTTACTGCTCAGTGTTTCTCAAGTTTTCTCTTTTTCATCCTTTCCTGAAATAACTAGTCAAGGTTTATGAAAAAGTGAAATCAAATGTACCTTTGATACTTTTATAGAGAGAAAGTTTTGCATCTCAGTTTAATGAACAAGTGTAGAAGACAGAGATATTAGTTCCAGTACATGATTGAACTTAGCTTGAACCATTAATAACACATTGCTCAATTCTACTGCAAACAAAATACGAATTTTGAAAAAATGTTTCTAAGAATCTAGAAAAGGAATTGTTTGAATTTTGATTTTACTACCCTATTCCTCAAATAACACGTCTTACCCAACATTTTGCTAACATAAGGCTCCACGTCAACGTCTTGCAGATGCTGGTAGGTGTGGGCATGGTACAGCCGTAAAGTGCTGTCGAGTCTAATTGACACCCACACCCCTTCACCAACGTGTGCCATCTGTCGCACTTGGCTTTCCTTCCTTGGGTGTGCATCAAATGATTTCTGAAAGAATAAAGCTCAGATCTTATTTTATAGTAACTGGACTCTAAAAAACAATCAAAAAAGTAAATCACATTCTAGAGATTCCACGATATAGATATTACTGAAATAGACAAAAGGGCTACTTTGTTACCTATCATTTCAAGGTAATATCAATAACCGCATAACACAAAGTTCAACTCACCACAATTTTCAAAAATTTTGGATTTACAATGTGTATCCTGTTACGATAGCCACACCACACTTTACTGAACACTACTGCCATACATCGTACTGAATGATGAGGCTGACCTAGGTCTAACAAGTGATAGTTGGACAAGTCCCACTGCCCATCTGAAAACAATAATTATATGTATACTATCTTCAAGTCTCAGATCTCAAAATAAGCTTAAATTAGTCTGAGATTTTCCATAATAACAACGACAATAAAAACAAAAAAACTTCATAGTTTTTAATATCAAAAGTTTCTGTTTAACAACACAGGAAAATCACTGAACTTTTAAACTGTTTATTAAGGACTAGAATACTCTTAAAAAAATGGTGTTTCTTCTTGATATTTGTTCTATAAGTTCAACAGGACTGTAGTAATGTCTTATTTATATGAAAATGACTGTAGTAATGTCTTATTTATATGAAAATGACTGTAGTAATGTCTTATTTATATGAAAATGACTGTAGTAATGTCTTATTTATATGAAAATGACTGTAGTAATGTCTTATTTATATGAAAATGACTGTAGTAATGTCTTATTTATATGAAAATGACTGTAGTAATGTCTTATTTATATGAAAATGACTGTAGTAATGTCTTATTTATATGAAAATGACTGTAGTAATGTCTTATTTATATGAAAATGACTGTAGTAATGTCTTATTTATATGAAAATGACTGTAGTAATGTCTTATTTATATGAAAATGACTGTAGTAATGTCTTATTTATATGAAAATGATTTTATTAAACAAACACTGATTATATATTTAATAATACATTCTTTCTCATGCATACAAACTAATCTTACTAATTAGTAGTTGGTGTAATAAAACAAAACAATACCTTTAACTCTATGAAAAACAGCAACTGTTCCATCTGCTAAAGCAGCGAAAACTCTACCTCTGATGTGACTGTTAAAAAAAGAAAAAATAATTACATAAATACATGTCAAAGATTAATAATGTGATATCCAAGTACAAAAACATGCATTTTTCGTACCAGTTTTCACACTATTAATTTTTGTGCAGAAGTAAGGAAGTAAATGCTTCCTTGAAATTTAATGACAAGGGAAACCAGGCACAAAACAAAAGGTAGAAAATTCTAGGTGTGTGGGGAGGTAGGGTCCCCAGCCATGTCCAGACAGGAGGCTAGTGGGATTAAGTAGGAGAGATGAACCTCCTTAAGCTCGTGCATTTTCAACAACTTAAATGATGATGGTTTAAACTAAAAAAAATAAATATTTTCAGTTCTCAAGAAATACTGAAATACCTTTTTTTTAATAGCTAAGTCTATTTCTTGTTTACACCTTTGTTAATTTCTCAGGCTCTAGCACCATCATTTCTTTGAAAATAATGCAAATATCCACTGCATTTCTAAAAATATTATTGACTGGATATCACCACATGGTACACCAAATCAAATTTCACGTTATTAACACTCAACTACCTTATCCTTAACTCATTTGGTGTTGACTGAATATTCTGACATCCTACTTCCTGGTCAGTAGGTCAAAGATCTTCATTAATATGCTTCACCTCTTCTTATTTTTTCATAAATATCACATGAATGATGACACCTTCTTGGTGGGTGTGTGTATTTGTAATCTCATGTATGTGTTTGCTGTGCAACAAAATGGCTTCAGTAACATGAATCATACAGTGACATGGGCTGTGTGAGGTAACTGCTCAGGAAAGCAAACCTAATGCTTCAATTAGTATCATGTGTTATGTAGTTTTAAATTTTGCAAAGATAAAAGAAAGCAGTTTAAACTGTAACATGACTGATAATAACTGGAAATTTTATAATCTTATTATATGAGCATTGTTTCTGCAAATGTGACCGAAATGCATTTTTTGTTGCTTTACATGGAATCGACGTTAACAGTAACAACATTCTACATCTTAAACTATAACTGACATTGTTTAATAATTCTTTTTTATACTATGCACACTTTCATGACATATAAACATTTGGGAAAATAAAATACTTATAATTCTATTGTGATTCTGTCTATATTGAAGCTATTATTATACACCATAGAGTTGTTTCCTTTGTCTATCCACAGCAATACATAGATCATTATCTTATTCTATATTACAAAAAAATGGATTTAAGTAATGGTACTTACACAATACTGAGCACGGAATCTTTCAGATGTACAGAATGAATACACCTTTTCCACTGAGCCATAGCAGAATGAACAAAAATACTGAAGAAATAAACACGGTAAACATTTATAACGTTCTCCCTAACAACTAATTACAGTAATCTCTATCTTATAAGCTGTATAACCTTCTTCAAAAAAACAAGATATAAAATTTTAAACTATCAAGTCTCAGTTAAATAATGTGCCTCTCTTAGCAAGTAGGAGATAAAAATTCATTCCTGAAATACAGCAAGTCTTACTAATAAAGTAGATAGAATGAAACCAATTTTTGAAAGGAAACATAACTACTTTTCATTCAGCCAACTGGTGAAAAAAAAACAAAATTTCCAGCCCTTTGCAGCAAGTTTAACCAGTCATCATGTGAAACATTATGTTTATTTTATTGTTACTTTCTATTGTCCTTTCAATTAATTGTGCTATTTCATTATCTCTTGTTTTAATTCATTTATTCTGCTTTTTCTTGTCAAATACAGAGATTTTGTTTTTATTATTATTCTAATAATTAAATATTGTTATTTTAAAATTTATCTCACTCTTTTATTGAACATTCTAGTGTTGATTCTCTTCAAATTAAATTTGAAAATTTCCTTACACTGAATGTTATAATGTTTTCTGTGGTCATCTAATTCTGTTAACAATACCTGCCATTCTGTGATCCTAACCACATTGTTGGCAATACACTTGAAATTCTCCCAGTTTGATCACAATCTATCCAGTTTTGATGGGGTAATGTTGGCACACAATCTTTGGCAAGGTCTGGCTGTGAACTCTGTTTTGGCTGGCCAAGTTCTTTTTTACCATCTGCTTGCAGAGTGACATCTAAGAAGTGCTCTTCTCTGGTAACACTTATCTGAGAAGGCACAGCCATGGAATTTTCTTTGTCCTCCTCTCTATGTGCTGTGTAAGAACTAAATATCAATGCTGCTATATCTCTTACATCTAGCTACATCATGGAAAACTTCCTGGTTGTTAAATACGTTAGTTAATATCAATGTATTTCTCCCCTCCCAACAAATGAACACAAGCACAGAAATACAGGTAGGGTTCAACATCTCTGATACCTACATAGCTACCTCAAAATAGAGTTCATATCTCATTCTATTATAAATTTAATATAATTTACATTATTTCTATTTTGCTTTCAAAGAAAAGGATGTTGTTGTTTTGAATGAAGCACAAAGCTACACAATGGACTATCTGTGCTCTGCCCACCACGGGTATTGAAACCTGGATTTTAGCGTGTAAGTCCGCAGACATACCGCTGAGCCACTGGGGGGCCAAAGAAAAGGAACTTCTCATGAATCTTATTATTATAAAAAAAGATTAAACCGAACGATTCTGTAAGCATGTTATACAGGTTATAAAAATATAATAGATAACACTGACAGTATAAGTTAGTAGGAGAATAAAAGGTTAATTATCTTTTTGTTACTATTAGTGAGCGCATCCTGGAGTGCATCAGATTTATGGCTAATGTAGTCAACTGTACTGAGAATTAAACTACAGTTGAAAAAACACACAAAGTGGCTTTTAATTCTTAAATGTTTACACTTTTTTCCCAATAAATAACTTTTAATCCCAGGTAAAACAATAACCTGTTTTATTTATTTTCAAGGACAAATACTTCCCATCTTTAATAAAAGCTGAGGTGAATTTATAGTTACAAGCCATTAACTGTAGCTTACACTAAGATGTAACCAAGTTGTCAGGAAAGAAACTTTTTTCATGCATCTAAGGCTTGAAGAAATTTCAAAGTGTTGAAAATAAAACAAGTGCCTCACCCTGAACTACACAGAGAACATGGTAAACTGAACAGTACAAGTTGGTGTTAAACTGGTCAGGTTTTCAAATAGTCATTCGTGACTTTATTACTGATTATTTAAAGAATTTTAAGGCATTAAGCTAAGAAAGAGAATTTTATTAAATACAACCTGCATTAGCAGGTAACACTTTTCAACAAATTTGCAAAAAAAGCTTACAATTAACTTGGCTTAGAATGTGTAAGCAACAAGATAGCATAACCCAGATGTCAACATTACTTAATGACTATTCAGTTTGTTTTGAGCTTTATGTAAACATAATTTGGGTGAGGAATTTAAAATGTAACAGAATATAATGTATTGTATATGCATACTTTCACTGAACATAAATATATTTATAAAAGATGTAGAGTCATTCACACCAACTACAGTTTCTCATTACTACTAACCAAAAAAAAAGCTGAACAGCCACTCTTACCAACTGATAAAAGCTGTACAATTACTCTTACCAACTGATAAAAGCTGTACAACAACTCTTACCAACTGATAAAAGCTGTACAACAACTCTTGCTAACTGATAAAAGCTGTACAACTATTCCTACCAACTGATAAAAGCTGTACAACTACTCTTACCAACTGATAAAAGCTGTACAACTACTCTTACCAACTGATAAAAGCTGTACAACAACTCTTGCCAGCTCTGTGATGCCCTTAGATGTCTAGCCAGCATTACTACACCAAAAACCAACACGCCAAAATTAACTGTCATTATCAGAGGTGTCGATTTCGACATCGAAGATAATGAAATCACAGACGAATTTAAAACTCAAGGCTTCGACATTGTATTATCAAACTGAATTATCTCCTTCAGAACGAAACATAAAACGCCACTGATCAAGGTAACCGTCAACAATAAAGACGATCAAGACAAATTATTAAAAAACGGTTGTCTCCTATTTTTCAAGAGACACACGACCGAACCGGAAAAACACACCAAAAACCCATTATTCAATGCTACAAATGTCAACGGTTCGGACACACGAAAATTAATTGTATGGCCAATGACAGATGTGTGAGATGTGGCGGACCTCACGAGGTTGCTCAGTGTCCTAACGAGCGTAACCAAGTGAGATGCGCAAACTGTAAGGGCCTTCACGCAGCCAGTTACAAAGGCTGCCCTAAATACACTCAAATACGTAATAGATTTATTTTCAAAACAACGAGCAATAACAATCAAACCCACGGCAACCACATCACCAAATAACCTTTACTACAAACTCCAGCAGACTCACAAATCAAACACTCTCAACCTCAACCAACACATACTTAAGCGGATGTCACACGCCCGAAAACAACACAAGCATTCAACCCCACAGAATTTACCACCAACTTACTAGCAATGCTAATAGAATTGAGTGATCTTCCCTCATTCGAATCGAGGCACGAGTCACTCAAGGCTGTTTGTAGCCTTGCAAATTATTACTTTAACCTCCCTCACCTCAAACCACACCATCTTTCACTCAAAATTCATGCAAGGGAAATAAAACAACACATTAAAATCCTACACAT
Source organism: Carcinoscorpius rotundicauda (assembly GCA_011833715.1). Taxonomy (NCBI): domain Eukaryota; kingdom Metazoa; phylum Arthropoda; class Merostomata; order Xiphosura; family Limulidae; genus Carcinoscorpius; species Carcinoscorpius rotundicauda. Next base: position 8,441,780 of record CM022393.1, read on the forward strand.
CAACTGCCAAAGAAAATCTCAAACACAAAAGGATAGAAATATTCAACATAAACAAACATATAAACGCCAACATAATCTTCGTTTCAGAAACACTTTGCAGAGAGAAACAAAACACCACAATCCCCGGATTCATCACGCACAGCATACCTCACTCAGAAAACAACAGAGGTATAATAGCTTACTTTAGTACGGAAATATCGCATTTAATCTCAATAGAAGATTCCTTTAAATCTAAGATAAATGAAACAATTTTTTGTAATATTCACTTTAACAACCGGCTAACCATTCCGATTCTAGCCATATATTGCTCACCAACCAAAGATATCGACATTAACTTCCTTCAAAAATGTGTTAATCGTGAACCCAAACCAATCATTATTGGGGATTTTAATAATCTGCATACAGAACTAAGGGGAAACAGAAACACACGGAGAGGATCGTGCATAAAAATTTTTCTCTTCAGTAATAAAATGCACCAAATTAATGACCATACACCTACACACTTCTCAGCCGCCAACAACTCATACGATGTACTCGATTTCATCATCGCACCCAAGGACATAGTAAACAGAATATCTAACTTTGAGGTACATGATGAAATCACCAGTGACCACTTCCCCATGTCATGTATGATTCCCCCGCGCCACCCTGCTGTGGCGTACTAACTCCATCTGCATACACCTACACCAAAACAGACTGGCTCACTTTTAATGCCTCTCTGGACTCATACCTTCCCCTCCCAATTGAACATGCTAACAACAAAACAGAACTAGACAATTATGTAAATCAAGTTACAGAAGCCATGAATAAAGCCATAAAAAACACAATTCCTAAAACAAGAAGAAAGCAATCACTTATTCAATGGACTCTAACACGAGAAATTCACGCACTAATAATCAAACGCAGACAATTAAGACGAACACACTATGTTACATGCGATCCACATATTAAAACAGAAATCAATAGAACAAATACAAAAATTAAACAAGAAATTAAAAAAGTAAGAGAAAACAATTGGCAAAACTTCTGTAAAAACTTAGAAAAAACCAAGAACAATCCAAAAGAATTTTGGAAAAAATTCAAGAGTATTGCTTCAGACAAAAACACAAATCACATTCTACAACATATCACACACAACAATAAAATCGCAAGGACGGACGCAGAGAAAGTTGACTAATTAGCTGACTGCTACAAATCCTCATTTATCGACCTAAACTCAGTAGATTTTGACACACAACACCAACACCATGTCAACAAGTTTATAAATACAAACCAAGCTTCATTCTCACCACGATTCCCCGGCGAGACACTAGAAGCATACTCAAGTTCAATCAATAGAAAAATAACCATAACCGAACTAAAAGTTAATATCAAAAACTTGAAGAATACTTCCCCCGGACATGACCAAATACCAAACATTATTTTGAAAAAAGCTCTACTCTCCTGTTACAACACCTCACAGACATCATGAACATTTCACTAGGGACTGGATATTACCCTGACACTTGGAAAAAAAGCCATCATAACCACGATCCCAAAGAAACAAACCAACAGAACAAATCCAGATAATTTCTGCCCCATCAGTCTGTTAAGCTGCCTTGGCAAACTGATGGAGAGAATTATCTCCGACCGTCTCCTCCATTTTTGCAAATCGAATAACATCCTTCCAGAATCTCAAAATGCCTCCAGAAAAAATCGGCAAACAACAGATCACCTCACACGACTCACTGAATCAATCTATAAAGCTTTCAACAACAATTAAGTAACCATTGGGGTATTCCTAGATGTCAAAAAAGCATTCAACAGCGTATTGCACAACGCCATCATATACAAACTAAATCACCTGCAAATAAATCCCACTATAGTCAAATGGATTTCAAATTTCCTAACCAATAGAACTGCACAAGTAAAAGTCAATAAAACTATATCTAAATCATTTAATATAACTGCAGGAGTGCCCCAAGGATCAGTCCTCTCTCCACTTCTATACATAATTTTCGTCAGTGACATACCTTTCCCAAATCTAACATACACGCACAATTCACAATACGCAGACGACATCGCTATCTGGAGCACCTCCAGAAACCCAGTGATGGTCATGTCTCACATACGAGAATCACTAAACAATGTCTTAACATGGAGCAACAACTGGATAGTCGTGTTAAATCCAACCAAAACACAAGCAATCAACTTCTATAGGAAATTAAAGAAGCAAAGAAAAAATAAAATTATCACTCGGAAACACAACCATTAACATGAGCAAAAACATCACATTCCTTGGCATCACTTTCGATACAAAACTAACATGGAAAAAACATATAAACAATATACACTCATCAATCAGAAAACGGATTTCACATCTAATGACTATAACCGGTAAACAATCAAAATGCGCACCAAACACCATTATACAAATATACAAGGCTTACATCCGTCCACTAATAGAGTGCGGATGTCAAGTAACATACAATATGTCAAACAACACACTCCAGAAAATCCAAGTGCAATAGAACAGAATATTAAAATCTGCATTCAGCCTACCATCATTCACGCCAACAAATTATATACATCAAATTAGCATTTTACCAACAATAAGAGATAGAATAACGGAAATTTCACTCAAATATTATCTAAAAGCAGAAAATAGAAACAAACTAACGGCCTCACTACACAAATTATCCAGTGCACCAACAAAATACATTTCACCTTACAACATATTTCAAGAATCACAATCTACTCAACAAAGAATCTAAATAAATAAATCCATGTCATTAACATGTATTCCTTTTTTTCAGATACAGGGCACACGACAGGCAAAACTTTCGGCGTCTGTCCTGTGAAAGTGGGTTTTCTCGGGGCACTCCCGTTTCCCCCCACAGCAAAAACTTAGGCATTGGATTTCTAGATCCCAGCCCAGGCAACTTTATTGCCAGACCCTGAATTGTGCCATTTGATCTGAAATGTATTCATGTTCACATTTGCTTGATTTCTTCCTTTCGAGACATGTCCCGGCCCTTCCTTCCGGTGCTGCCTTTGCCTCCACCCAAGACAACATTTAGAGACATCCTCCAACCAAAGAGTTAAAAATAATAATAATAATAATAAAAACTTATTCCTAATAACAATTCACGAAAGGGGACGAAGAAGAACTACAAAGCTCCTGAACACCCCAGTTGGAGAGAGAACTCTTCTGATTTCTCTCTCTCTAAACTAAACCCCTGCCACATTAGTTTGCGTTTGCCAACTCTGACAAAAGCTGTACAACCACTCTTACCAACTCTGACAGAAGTTGTACAACCATTACCTTAACTGAGAAAGGCTGCATGGTCACTTTTAGTGACCTGAAACTACAAGCTACTCAAACAATTATAAACAATGTGATACACATTGACCACAAGCCATTTAACCTGTTATGAACAATATGGAAAATATTAATTAATGTCAAACATTCACCCCCTCAGTCTGACAGTAGCTACACCACCCATGATATAGCTGCAAATCCTCCTAAGGAACCCACATGATATTAAAGGTGAAATGAAACAGCACATCCAATTTTTCTGACAGAATAACTGAAGCTAAGGTGAAGACATACCCAACAATCTGAAATCTGTCATGTTTCTGTTAAACAGAATGAAATTACTACTGAAGACAAATCAAGACTTACTCTACTATCACAGAGATATATATCACAACAATACCTCGTGGAGATGACTCTGAAGGCTGACTTCCGTTGGGGGTTATTCCTGTTACACAACTAATAAAGGTGACATTGCCAATTTTATTAGGGCTGGTATTGGTTTCTCCTTTTTTCTCATTCCGAGCTATACAAGTAACCTTTCCCTTTACTTTCACAACATTTTTGTTCTGAGGTTGATTGTTCAATGTTTCATCTACCTGATAGTCGGTTTCCTTGGCCCCTGTATAATAATAATGAAAGACAAAGTGTTACATACCTCTTCACTCTTGTAGATGTGCAGATATTCAACACAAAATTTCTTCCTCCTTTCTTACTCCAAAATACTTAACGTGTTAAATAATGACTGCAATTCTGTATAAAGTACGTTTTAAAAACAACATATTTACTTATAAAAATACCTTTATATCTATTTGCAACTTAATGAAATTGATTGGTTGGTTGGTTGATTTAGTGTTTTATGGCACAAAGCAGCGAGGCTATCTGTGCCAAACATCCGGTAAAAAGGTAAAAATAAATTAAATGTAGTAAAATACATAAAAGGGAATGACGGTAAAACAAAACAGCATTGAAAAACAGAAAGAGCATAAAACCAATGTTGACACCTAGTCTACAATGTTAAGAGAGAAAGCAGAGTAAGAGAAGTTGTAAAGGACTTTCTGTAGCGTAATAGTAATGATCATAACCCACTAGGAAGACTAACAGGTAAGTACAAGAACCACCATCAGTCACCTGAAGTTGGCCTTTCCAGTCCTGGTTCTGGGTTATGTGTCATAACAGCCATTATGAAAAGGTAAAGTAATAAAAGTTTTATAATGAAACTGATTCTAAAAAAAATAATTTTAATACTTTATCCAAACCATAAATACAATTTTTTTAATCACACACTGGGATAATTTTAAATCAAAGCCAAACAAACATTTTCAATATAAATAGTTTACATTTTCAAGAAACAGAGAAGAATTAAAAACAAAAGTAAATATGCTGAGCTAGCATTTAATGGTTTATTTCTCAAATTGAAAAAAACAGCTTAGTTTATCAAGTAATTCCTTTTGTATGTTGCAGATGTTTATTATAAATGTTCAGTCATTTTCCAAAAGATTGGTTCTTGGTTTTCTTCCTCTCTTCTTCCATCAAAGAATAATAAAAGCTATATTGTTTTCTACAACATTTATATTTGATCATATAATAATGTTGATTTTACACAGACGTCCATGTCTCATGATACAGTCACATTTACTTCACACCAACCACTGTATTTATAATATATTCACATAATTTAGAACATTAATTTGTTAAAATGTCAAAGAGTGTCTTTTTCTCGCTTCAAAAAGTAACTTATGTATTCAGTTGTATTTAACATAAGTGATTTAAAACAGCATATTACATGTAATAATATTTTCTTACATTAATTACTAGCAAATTCAATAAAGGCTTAAACTCTGTGTGATATATATTTTTTATAAAATATAACATAACATGTAAAACAATTATAAATTTGTTCACATACTAATGTTATGAATAAGCCCTGGGATAAAAATGTTTTTTGAAATACCATTTGCTTCCTTTCATATCATACTATACACAACCTGACCATATTTACAAGTTTCATATCATACTGTACACAACCTGACCATATTTACAAGTTTCATGTCATACTGTACACAATCTGACCATATTTACAAGTTTCATATCATACTGTACACAACCTGACCATATTTACAAGCTTCAAAAAATCTAAAACATTTTACAGAATTTCTTATGGTAATGTTTATATTAAAGTAATTAGTCTTCACTAAACATATCTTGAAATGAATCTTAAGTAATATTTCCTCTCTCTCTGTCCTCCTTTATTACTACATTGGCTGATTTTCTTAGGAGGTTTTAAGATTATAATTTTCCTAAATGGAAATCTATTTTTGATAGGTATTTCTCTCTGTTCACAAGATTAGCTTTTCTTGTTTTGTGCTGCCCCCTATTTGTGAACTTTTTGAATGCATAGAAGTCTTCAACCCTCCCTCCGTTAGGTTTAAAAGTTCCATGTCTCATGAAAATTATTATGCAACACCTCTATGTACAACCATCAAACTGGGTAGTGCAAGTGGAGGGAATTACCAATCAGAAATACATTTTCATTCGGGAAATTTATAACTTCTGATATGGTACTCTCCTTACACTCACAAGATTAGCTTAAATTATACATTAAATTAGAGGAGGGACTGGTGCTAGGGAAGCACAAACATCTGCTCCCAAAGTATTAAAAGGATATCCCTTAATTGAAAGGAACAGATCAGTATCTCTTTGCCATGAAAACTGATACAGGCAAGGGGACCAGATATGACAGAACAATAAGAGAGCACATCCACGTGGGAGAGGATGGTGCAACAAAGAGACATGAAAGAAGTAGATTCACTCAATCAATGATGTGCCTAAGGTGTGGAGTGGCTAGAGTGTGACAAAACACACTCGGCAAGTCAACTACATCCAAAAAGTTTAATCTTTGGGTACCCACTTCGATGGGATAGTAGTATGAGATCCCATACCATCTTCACCTCAAGTCTTAGATTCAAGAAGAAATCTATCAGAACACTACAGGAACACAAAGAGTGGCCTAATGTTAAAGACTTGGGAATGTGTTATCTGAAATTGAAAAGAAGCCCATCACATGCACTCAATCCCCACAATCATGAACAAGCCATAAATGACCCAGGCTGTCAACAACCACATACCAAGGGAAAACCCAGTTCAGAAGCAGAAATATGCCATGAATAGCTTCTGCAACTCACTACACAGGTGAGCAATCATCAAGAGGGGAAGATGAAAACCACAAATCCTGTGTGAAGACTAAAGTGACTGACTCACTTGATCTTCAAAACCTCACATACTGGGTACTGACATCTATGTGATATTAGGAGGAGAGCACCTAATTGAGGAGTGAATTGCATTTGGATGTCTCAACTACAGGAAAATCTAGTAACTCCCTCTACACAAGCAGAACACCAACACCCTAATCTGAATTGAATAGTTTCAGCCATCTTTCTAGAACCCATTCAGCAGGTTACCTCTACAGTATACAACTCCAGCAGCTTGTAACTTGTAAGTGGTAAAGACTTCTGTATACCTATGGGAAAAAAAATGAAAGGGGGAATAGTGTGTTGCAGAGTCTGGAGGGACTGGAGCACAAGAGACAGTGCAATGAATGATCACAAAAAAAACTCTTTGTGAAAGCAGAACACACTGATTTATTTAATAGAAGCAAGGCAGGAATGGGCAGCAATCCCTTTCTGCTTTACTTATGCTATCTATGTGGAGATCAAAATATAGTCAGCACTTGTCTGTAAAAGGTTAAAAATGTACAGAAAGAACAAGCGTACAAACAGGGGACAGCATATAGTGTTACATCTCCCTGTAAACAAAGATCACAAAATCCCTTAATGGGTTTTGAGCACCTGTGACTGAAAGTGTGGGAACAGAGGAGTGTTATGCATCTGAAGTGGTAACAGTGACTTTGAAAGTCATGCATGATATGAACTCAGTAAAAAATTGGTAAATAAAATGCTGTCAAAGAAAACTGAAATGAAATGAAGTTAGTCTGAACCAGATTAATGTGAGTGAAGTTAAGAAAAATCAGTGATTGTCCATTACGACCAATAATGTCAACATATGAATCGTTTAATTACAATCTTGGTAAATACATAGCATGGGCATTTTCCAAATATGTAACATCAGCCAGCTCATTCATGAAAGACTCTTTTAATTTCAAGTCTAATCTAAATCAACTTAATCATGAAGCCTTAATGGCCAGTTTCGATGTTATATCCCTCTTTAAAGAAGTTCCAACAACAGAAGCCTGCAAGATAGCCTAAGAGCTCTATATCCGAGACCCTAACCCAACTATAGACATTCCCAGTAACCAGTTAGCAACCCTCATAGAATTCACCACAATAAAGACAAACTTCATGTTCAACAACCAAAACTATATACAAACAAATGGCCTTAGCATGGACAACCCAGTATCACCAGTTCTAGCCAATATTTTTATGACACAAATTGAAACACAAGCAATTAATACAGTATTACATCCACCACTATACTGGTACAGATATGTAGATGACACAGTTGCGGGATTCAAATCTACAGAACACACAATTTTTTTCAATCACATTAACTCTATACATCCCAACATTAACTTCACATGTGAACAGGAAGAAAGCAATCAAATATCATTTCTTAACCTAAAAATTATAAGAACCAACACACAATTCAAAACCGAAATCCACCAAAAAATCACCCATACTGGACTATACATTCCTTGGAACTCAGCACATGAAATAAAACAAAAACTCAACATACTAAGAAATCAGATAAACACAGCCATAAAACTTTGCTCAGCAGATAAAATTAACGATGAATTAGACAAAATAAAACAATACTTCATCAACATCAATAAGTTTCCTCCACAAACCGTAGAAAACATTATACGCACACACCTAGACAGAAAGCAAAATCAACCAACAAAAGTAAATATATCTCACGAATCAAAAAATCACAAAACCATATACTGCTGTATACCATATATTTCTGACATCAGCAAACAAATAACCAACATTTGGCAAAAACTAATAACAAAATATGACATTCCAGTTAATACTAAATTTACTCAAAAACCAGGCACAAAACTGAGGTCTATACTATGTAAGAACTACACTGACAAACACCACACCAACATTATTTATAAAATACAATGTGATAACTGCCACGACTTCTATATTGGAGAAACAAGTAGAAAAATGGAAACCAGATTCAAAGAACATAAAAAGTCACCTTCACACGTTTTCGAACACTGCAAGTCAAATGAACACAACATAACCATAGAAAACACTAAAATATTAAATAAAGAAACAAACATAAACAAACCCAAAATTAAAGAAGCCTTACTTATACAACAACTTAAACCCAAAATAAACCAATATAAAGGAACGCCATTATACCTATATTAATATTATAGATAAAATTATATATTCAAACATCTAACCCTGCCCTCTACATTGCGACACTCAGTTACACAACCCCTTCCAAACATGTGGTCAGCTTCCGGTCAGTTACCTCTTTCTTTGTGAACCTGACGATGACCGAAGAATGTCGAAACGTTGTTCGCTCTTCTATTTGAAATATTTTCTCAACCCAAACAAGCCGTTTTTGCATATAAAAGTTAAGAAAAGTTAAACTATTTTTACGGTACTAACTGTTCTAAAGAAAGACATCTGCACTGAAACACTGCCAATATTCAATATAACAGTTCAGTGGTGACACAATGAGGGATTCACATGACACCGGAGTCTTCCTGTTGGTGGAGAAATAACACATAGTGATGCACATGAGAGATGAGTTGGAACTTTGGATTCCAATAGAGGTCGGGTTGACGGGTTGTGGCATGCATTAAGAAAAAAGGTTGCAAATACAGGACACCTCAAAATGAGAATAGCTAATCTTGTGAGCAAAGAGAGAGTATTTTATTTGAAACAATAATTGGAGGTAAATTATCAGAAAAACGCATCAACTCACATGATGAAAATGATGTTTTTCAGTAAACTTGTACTTTTATGGCTGTCAAATCATTTTTGGAGGCGTTTTATTATGAGTGATAAAAATACAAGATCTGCTAAAACATTAACCACAGAAAATATCTACCAATTAGTGAAGATGAAAACAATTTAATTGCACTATTTAAATGTTTAGTATCACATATAATATATCCACATAACACACAAGATAAAAGAAAAATATGTGTATGTGGGAAAACTATGAACTATAAGCTTTAAAAACTTTTAATCCATAAAATTTACTACACACAAGAAGATATTTCAATGTTAATTTATTTTGTAACATACAAAATTATGTTAAGTTTAAATAACCATGACAAAAACTTCAAAGTTACCTTTAAAATAATGTTAGCTGGGTCATTAATCACCTACAGAATAACTGTTATGACGATCACACACAACTTACCAGGAACGCTTGTTATACACAGGAGGTGAGAGGAACATACATGGAAAGACTCTAGGATATCAGCTGGGTTATTAGCATCAATCACAGTCACTTTACTACTGGAGTGGGTTGATGTACAGATCCACACCAGAGATGAGAGATTATCTTCACCTTTATGATCCTCTTTTTCATATTCCTGAGAAAATTCAGATTTGAAATTTTCAAATAAAAACAAAGGTTTACATTTTCTTACACTGAAAATGTATTCCTGATAGCTACTCATCTACTCTCACACAGCCATGTCTATCTTCCTTCTGCCCTCTAAGCATTGCTAAAAATAATTTTACACTCATTGCACCAGTCTATTCACCCCACCTATTTTACACCACTGCTGGACGTGTATATCATGTGACTACTCTCCACCAATAGTACTGCACCAGTTATACTGACTCAGGAAAATATTTATCTTATTCCTCCTCAAACCTCAATTTTAGTGTTGGTAGTATCTAAAAGACTAACACTGGCAGTGAAGAAAAAGGGTGGTAACGATATGAAGAGAGATAAATACAATTTTAGTGTAAGCAAATGTTAACTTTCAAAATAGTCCTACCTCCCCTTACACAAAGCTAGAATCCCACATCACAAACTTGGAGGGGATGGTGTAAGCATACAACAATGAAACCAAATGAAAAGTAACCACCCAGAATGAAAGGATGTGCTTCAAGAGAAATCAAAGCATATGAGGGGTACCACATTACTTCTGGAAAGGGTATGCCTTTTGCCTTGCAAGAAGGAAATGAATCTGATACAACCATAAAAAAAGTATGTTTACAAACACAGCTTGTTCTGAGATGTGCAATCCATTGTAAAAAAATAACCCATCTTAGCTGGTTGGTTGGTTGATTTGGTGTTTTATGACACAAAGCAGCTAGGCTATCTGCACCAAACATCCAGTAAAAAGTTAAAATTAAAGTAAATTTAGTAAAATTCATAAAAGGAAATTATGGTAAAACAAAACAATATTTCAAAAGAAGAAAAAACATAAACAGCATAAAACCAATGTTTACATCTAGTCTACAGCATGAAGAGAACAACTAGAGTAATCCAATTTGTAGAAAACTTTCTGCAGCAAAACTGTAATTATCATAACTTGTCAGGAAGACTAACAGGTAACCACGAAAAAAGGCTTTTCTAGTCCTGGTTCCAAGTTATTTGACATTATGGCCATTTTGAAAAAGTAAAGTTATAAAAGTTTCAAAAGACTTGTAGCAAAATTTTAATAGCTTGCCAGGACGACTAACAAGTAGTTCAAACAGCAGTATTAGTCACCTGAAGTTGGTCTTTCCAGTCCTGGTTCCAAGTTATTTGACGTTACTGCATTCTCTAATTTCAAATTGAACTAGATGTACTTTGATTCTTAAAAGGGAATCATATTTAAAAAGGTCTAATGTACAAATTCAAAAACTTAAATTGCATTAAAACGATTAATGGCCTTTAAAAAACTGAGAACATTTTTAAGGTGGACAGTGTCACCATCACCAATAACACTGAGAGAATAGTGAAGGAGAGTAAAGTGAGAGGTCAAGAGCGGTAAAGAACTTACTTGTTGCATGAAAATAAGTAGAAGGACTGTTATTGAAAAGAGAGGTGTTGTGATCATAGAGCATATGCTCTATGGACCAACCCCTTCTATCAACATCAACACTTCCCCAGAGGGGATGATGTCTCTTAAAGTCTCCCAGGATTAAAAAGGGAGCCGGCAGCTGTTTAATAAAAGCATCAAGGTCTGAATGATCATAGGTCTCCCCAAACAACAAACAGAGAGAAGAACAGGGATGGTGTGACCCAAGGACACACGGATGGCTTTGGCTTTCAAGGGTGTGTCGAATGGCAAAGACAGGGTGGGCACATGCTGATCAACCTCTAGTACCACTCCTTCATGAGCTCGTCTATCACACAGTCTGTCATTTCTGTACAAAGAAAACTGCCAAAAGGTGACTGTATCGGCAGGTTTCAGAAATGTGTCCTGTCAGGAAAGACATTCAGGATTATAGGAAGCAATTAGTTCCATTGTATCAAGGTGGCAATTTTTATTTATGTGTAGGCAAACTAGGTGGAGAATCCTTCTGTTAATGACCACATCTTTTTTTTTTACTGTCTTTATTTGAGGGGGATCTATTGACCTACATGGATCCTGCCCTGAGTTGATTGGGCAGGTCTTTGCTGTTGGAAGAGAATTCCATAGACTGAGGAAGTGAACAAATGATTGTTTTGCATCTTGATGTGAGAGAAGATGTATCTGAGGAAATGCTCACACCCAGAACCAAAGGAAGTGGATCTTGGGGTTTGGTGAAATATATATAAGGGACAGAGATAGGTGTTGAAGTTGATTCATCAACTTTCATAACAATGGAAGTCAAAGGACTTTTCATTTGTTTTGAGAATGATTCTTTTGGAGACACAGAGAGATCTTTCTGCACTCCCACTGTGGTAGTTGAATGAAGTGCAGCAGCATATGTCCGAGATGAAGTGGTGGAGAGCAACTTTCGAGCCTCAGGATAAGTAATGTTATGAATCATTTTCAAATGCTGCATCTCTTTTTCTTTGGAACCATGATGTGACATCTTCAAGTGACCAAACCATTGACGCTGGAAATATATGAGAAGGTTTTAAATGTTTGGCCACATCCTGCAATTGAGATAACCTGCCTTTATGGTGACAGATGGATACTGTGATTATAAAAGTTTGAATGAGGACATTGGTTGGCATTGTAATTCCATCTTTGCAAGTGAAAATACACCAAACTGTATAAACGTTTTGGCTGGAAAAACCAGAAAGAATCTCTGACTCTGGAATGTTCTTCAAATCCCTCTCAACAATAACTCTTTGTGATGAATTCAAAGTAGCATGAGGTGTAACCTCAATCGGTATATCCCCAATTGCCTTTGAATGCAAGAGTTCACTGTGTTTAGGAAAGGATGTTTCCATCAATATGTCATCAGATTGAAGCTTCTTTAATGGCTTTGGAGAGCCAGCAAGCCCCTCTAGTCCCTTCTGAATGAATAATAGGTGACATTTGTCCTAAAGTTTCATCTGAAAGAGAATGTAGTATAAGAAAATGAGAAACAGGTGTTACAGATGTTGAGTATTGCTGCTCAGAATCTTCAAGATGTGGTCATTTACCTATGGAATGTTTTTTCCAACTTACTTACATATATGCCCAACTTTCAACAGGCAAACAAGGTTTCACAGTTTAGTTTTTGGCCTTAGCAGGTTGAGAATCAAGTGAACAAAAACGAATATAGGTTAACACGACCACTGTGGCTAGAGCTTGTGAACTGTTTTACAAAAACACAAGATGCCCAACCATTAACTGGGTGTTGTACAGGGTGTTCAGAAAGTCACCGTGCAGTTTTGTCTGTTAATAAATATATAAGTGCACAGTGACTTTCAGAATACCTTGTACATCAAGCAACTAGAAGTATGAAGAGGATGCAAGGAAGTGGAAAAAACAGACAAACTCAAAAAACCTTTGCAGAAGTAAAGTGTACAAAAAACTGAACTTGGCATTACGGGTTATGGCACTGCCTCAACTCAACCATAATAACAGGGCAATATCTTAACTCATCCCACTGTAAATGCAGGGAAGAGACATCATGCATCAAGAATTATGAATTATGAGGATGATATAGAACATTTGCTCAACTATAGGAACAATGTACATACATCCTTTTGCTAGTATTACAAAGAAGATTAGGTCCTCCAAACTCAACTGTAGGAACAGGGAAGGAACTTCCGCAATCAGAGTTAATAAGAAGGGAAGAGTTCTACTGCACACGACCATAGGATTGAGGAAGTTTCATCTAGAACCTGATATTACAAGGAGGATCCTGTGCAGGTTGGCCCTGATTCAACCTGAAGGAACTTCCGCAATCAGAGTTAATAAGAAGGGAAGAGTTCTACTGCACACGACCATAGGATTGAGGAAGTTTCATCTAGAACCTGATATTACAAGGAGGATCCTGTGCAGGTTGGTCCTGATTCAACCAACAACTATCCACATGAAAATAAGTGTCAAGAAGAAATGGAAAGGAAACTAGTTTTGCCCTCTTCTCACTGAGTAACTGTATAGCGAGTTAAAGGTTTACCTTGTAATCAGGAGGAAGCCTCTATAGTTCATCTTCAAAGCAATTGGAACTGGGAAGTAGTAAGGACTCCCTTGCTCCACTCATAGAAAAAACAACAACAACCAAAAGCAGTGAGGAGTATGGAGGAATGTTACCCTGGAGAAAGTGCAACAGGTGTCTACAACTCCATATTTTGAAAAGCAGACCATCTCCAATTTAATCAATCAAGAGGTCAGCAGGGAGACAGAAATATCCTTCTGCTTTATTTGCAAAAATCCATGAACGATGGTTCAGAATGGAGTGAAACATATACACCATTGAGGTCTTGCAGAACACCCCATCTCTACAATTAGCATTATTACAACTAGAAAATAGTGGTTTGAAACAAAACATATCTCACTAGGCAATACCTACTATAAAGTAGGATCCCATTAGCAGTGGTAAAAAAAAATCTTTGAAAAGAAAACATAATGAAATGATGTGATAAGACAACCACAGTCCAAGGCAAACAAATCTGTATAGAATTACTGTGGGAGGGAGGTGATATTCATCTAAAGAAGATACAGTTAGATAATGTAGATAAAGAGTGACAGATGTATTGTGAGTAGTTCACATTCTGGCTTGAATGATCTCCTCAAACAAATCGCAAAAACAAGCAGTCATGGATATGTTGACATGAGGAATTTATTGAGAATAAATGTTGTTGATATGGCAACTTTACGTAGATAGTTCAGAATTGACGAACTCAACCAGTTAGTGTGGTTGGAGATAAATCACTGAAAACAGTTGGATTTCAGGGAAGAAAAAGTTGGGAATCTAAACTACTAAAGAAGGCAGCCTGTGTCACATAACACCATAAGGAGTGAACCACACAAGAAAGCCAATCTAGATCAGAATGCGATGTACAGGTAGCAGATGGAAGGTAAGGAAATGGGTGTCAAAATCAAACAGCCTTCACGGGTAGCACAGGTCTTATGAAAGAAGGGCTGGTCTGGATATAGGATGACATAAGGGGAATGGCAGAGGATTCTGGTAACATTAATAGTATAAACACCTGCAAGTGAGGAGAAGGAGAAGGAAACAGGTCTTGAGGGAGAGAGTGTATATAGAACATGTTGACAAAGGTTCAAATGGAGGATGGGAAGGGGCATAAAAAGATCCTAATCAAGCAACTCAAAGAAATATGGAGGATGTATGACCTTAATGAAGTGGAAAAGGAGGAAAATTACATGAGAGGACAAAATTTTACCCAAATTTGAAAAATGAAAAGTGTTTGACAAAGCCACCACATAACTACTAGATAGAGTTAAAATGGTTAAAACTTTGTCAAACTATGAGATGAACAAATGGAAAAGATAAGGAATAGTAGGGTAAAAGAACCCACATCAAGGACACTAAAAACAAATGACAGACCTTCATCTTTGGTAAATGGATATGTAAGATATTATGGATCTGAACTCTTTAGGTGCAACACATGGAGTCACTCACTGGGCTGAAGCAATGGACTTAACAAAAGCCATGTGTAAAAACTGAGAATAAAGATATATGGATGAACAATACCCAACTGAAGTTGATGGAGTAGAGACTGAGACAAAGTTAAGGGTAGGGAAGTTTGTATAAGCAAAGGTCGGAGAAGTAACAACCATGGTTGAACCAGCAAATATGAAGCTACCTGGAAGACTAGATATGGAGTAGTTTGGATTAGAGATAGAACTCTGGAGAGGAACTAAATATCAGAGAACCATAGATGTGATGAACCATTCAATCTTGGCTAAATGTGTCTGCACCCCGAGCAAGCAAGTGTCAAACAGGTGATCAAAAAGAAGGAAGTACAGTGATCCAATGAGTGGCAAAAGCATTGTTATGTGGTATTTCCAGCTGAGAACATGCTGAGAACAGGTCAAAAGACCTGTGATTGATGGACCACATTGTGAGTGGAATCTTGTTGGTTGAGATAAATGATCTTCAACAAGATTCAGGGCACCAAGACATGGCAAGCTAAGACTACCATGTGGTGACTTTGGGCCCAGCAAAGGAAACCCACGATCTGAAAGTACAAATACCTGGATTTTGTACTCCCTTACTTGTTAATACAAGTTATCACTATGGAGTTATTAAAGTGCACCATAGATACCCTCCCTCAAAGGAGAGGAAGGAAGTGAGACAAACTACTCAATGTTCAAGAATACTGATATGATGAAAAGACTCCTTAACTGACTATAGTCTGGAAATTTCCCAAGAGTCAAGGCAAGCACCCAAACTCTCTCAAGGTGCCTCTGTGAGAAGAGACCAGGTAGAGAAAGTAAAACCCCTCCTTTGGTCTGGTCTCTACCTAGTCAATGAAGCCAGGATGGCCCTGACTTGGAAAGGGCAGGTAGAAGGGTGGGCCAAGGATTCAAGCAGAAATTACATTAAAGGGAAAACATAAGAACTCAATCCATGGGAATTGGAGAAGCCCACATTTCAAAAGAGACAGAACCTCTAAAGCTCTGAGAAAATGTGAGATGAAGACCTCCTTGACCATTGGCTCCATATTCCAAAGACAAAGAAGAAAAGGCTGTGCCTAGCTGAGATTGGCATTGAGGATAGTCCCTCAAATGAATAAGGTATTGAGAGGAGGTAAGAGCAGATTTTTCCATCTTTATCAGGAATCCCATCCATGCTACTTCTTGTAGGAGCAGATGAATGTAGTCTCTGACTGTGAACTGGCAGAAGTGAGCAGGAGCCAGTCATCCAAGTAAAGATGAGTGAGAAGTCCTATTTAGTGAAATGTCCGTAAAATTTCTTACCACCCAACAAAACCCATAAATAGCTAATGCTAGTCCAAAAGGTATGCCCCAAAACTGGAATAGTTGACTTCTACCTATAAATAACTATTGACAATGTGAGTATTGTGGGAATGACACCTGAATTGTAGACCATAAGAAGAAATATTGGTTTTTAATATAAAGAACATACAAAATGGAGCCGATGCAATACTCAGCCCTATGAACAAGAGAGAAACAAAGATGTGAGTGATGTAGAAATGCAAAGAATTAAGTCCTACACTGAAGAAAATTATGATTACAAGACACATATTTAACAATTATGAAAACACTATTCAGATAGAACAAGAATTAGATTATACATCATTTCTACCAATAACAAGTCTAAACTATCTAAGCATACCTAATTAAAAAAAAAAAAAATACATATTAACATGAAACTGACAAACCATGAAAATTTACCTGGTATAAAAAGCGAGTAACAATATAAACAAACGTGTAAATTCACTAAAATTACAAAGAAGACAAAGTAATAATCAATATTTAACTTACAATAAATATAAATTAGCTAACCTGACAAAGAACTTATGAATATCTAACTAACCAAATTCTGAACACTGATGACATGAAATATTTAATGTGCCCATTTATAAAAAAGGACAAAGTCATAAAAAAGGCATCTGAGCCATGCCTACACCATGGGTATCACCAGCAGGTTTGGGATATACATGTTGAAAAACTTACAACTGATTCACTAGATCTGGAAGCAATAAAAAGAAAGGAGAAGAACAAACATCCACCAAAGTGAACACATAGGCATGGCAACAGGTACAGTAAAAACTATTGGAATCCCCTGGAGAAAAATATAGCATGCCAGACCAAAACAAGAAAGTGTCACAAAAAGAAACTCCAAACTGTTTTCTTGTCAAGTTGAAAAGAAGAACAACTTGCCAGCCAAACATAGGAATCTAGCTTCTTGTAAATCAAGCCTGTACCCTCTTATGTTGATAAAGTCAAACGCAATTCCATAGAAGCCACACCAGTAAAACTGTCAAATACAATAGGAATTACTGTAGTTCATAACTGGGACTGTGATTTCATATAAAGTTCTTAAATTATTTAGTAACATGAATCACAAGCGAGAAGTAAAATATCACCAAAACAACTGATTGCAAACAAAGTAAAATATAACTATCGAAAAAACACATTTGCAATGGTAAAGAAGCACTATCATATATAGTAGTCGCATGCAAAATACACCTAAATGAAGCTGTGCCAATCGAGCAAGTGACAACCGAGTGGGAACAGCAGAGGGAACTGGTTGTGACAATACAGGTAGCATGATACTACTGGTGGAGAGTAACCACATGATATGAATATGCTCAATAGTGGTGCAAATTGGTGTGATAGAAAGACTGTTGCATTGAGTGTGAAAAGTTTTAGCAATGGTTAGAGGGCAGAAAAAGGACTGAGACAGCTTTGTGTGATCAGAGGTAAGAGTTCATCAGACTTTCACAGACGACCACTAATTTAAGAAATATTTAAAGAATTCCGATACCTGAAATTTGTAAAAAAACTAAAGTTTCATATAATACTCCTCTAAATAGAAATTTATTATACCACTGAAAGTAATTTCACTTTAAACAACACTTTGCACTTACTCTAATTCTCTTACAGCACTGTGTCAAAAATATAAATATTAATGAATAGCCTATCTTAGTGACAGACAAGCATAATCAGAAATTAATGCCCTAAAAGCTACTTTTTACATGGTATTGTGTTAATATCATAAACACCTGTGTAATGTATAGCTGATCTTAGTAGCTACCATGATCGGAAGTTAAAAAAATAACAAGTACTTTTTACATTGTATTGTGTTAATAACAGAAACACCAACGTAATGCATAGCTCATCCCAGTGGCTACCGTAACACTATGTCACACATATTTTATTCCTGGATAGTATGTGTTATTTCTTAATTGTTTATGTTGTAAAAGTACAGAAAATGACCATTATTCTCTTCACTCTTTACTTTTGTGACCTGGATAATGAAATTTAAAAATTAACCTATCTTCTGTGTAAAAATGGGCAATTTTGCACATTTTCATTTACATAAGGTCTGAATAAAACAACATATGAATCAAGATTTACACGTATTTGTATTAAACTTAAACAAAAATGTTTAGAAGTGAGTAGTTTTTTGAGATTTGTGACTGTAATGTAAATCACTTTCATGTATCAGCCCCCAAATATAGTCTTACATCATGTTTTCGTTTTACGCTTCTAGGTCACAAAAGCAAAGTTTGAAGAGAAAAAATAGGTCTTTTCCATTTACCTTAGGCACAAGTAATTGGGAAATAACACTTTCTGCCCAGGAACAAGAAAAAATAAAACTTTTGTTACATAGTGTAATCAGAAGTTACCTTGCTAAACACTACTTTTCATAAGGCCCTGTGTTAACAATATAATTTATGACTATAAAGCTTATTTTTGTGGCTAATAGTCTCCTCAACAAATTAACAACACTAATTCAGAATCTTGTATTTAACTGTTTGAAAGTATAATGACCAGATAAATTTACTGTTAAATCTAAGTTTAGGTTAAATGGACAGAAATATTCACTTGAAAAATCTGAAATCCTTTAAAAATTACACAGATGTACTTCTGCCAAGACGTGGTATATGCCGTTTATAGACGTGGTATACAAGGTTTTAGATTTCAACAGGATGTGTATAGTCAAATAAAAGGGTGTAGCTCTATCAAAATATTACATGACAAAAGGTTTGTCAAGTTTTTTCACAGCTACTCTTCACCATTCACTGTTAACTCTTGATTTACTACAAACCAATGAGTAGTGAGATTAACCATAATATTATAATGTCCCCATGAATTAGAAAGTGAGTATGATTGGTAAAGGGTTTTGATCCCATAACCCACAAATTACAAATCAAGTGCCCTAATCACCATATCACACTAGATCCAAGGAGAAGTTGCAGAAATTCCTAAGTTGAACAGGACAACACTGCATAGTGTCTAGTTTCACCAAAACAGAATATGTCATTACTGGACCAGACATATGTGCTTTCATGCTGAATAGAATAATATTGTATACAATAAATTAAAAGTGTCTAGTTTTGCTAAAACAAAGAATATGCCATTACTGGACCAAAAATTTGTGTTCTCAATTTAGAAGTGTTAGAGACACTACAGGTATCCAAACATTGTGAAACCTAAAATTCTAAGGTTGATTATTATATCATATTCAAACATTATTTCACGATTATGTGAAACATTACTAAAGTTAAAATACCTTAAAGAATTTAATGAAGATTCACTGACGAAACTTGAGGAAAAAAGCAACAGGAAAACATGCAATATTTTAAGACACATAAAACTTATTATGGTGTTACATTTAACAGCATGTAATATTTATAAAAATCTTCGAATATTAACTCAAGTTCCAATCTCTTTATGGCTTTACCTTTAACTCAGTAGTGAGTTTGTCTCTTACAGAAGTAGCCTCTCGACTTAAAAGAGTTGACTTTTCACTTTGAGAAGAATAAAATATGTTGGCCCCATTGACAGTACCTCCTCCTGGTGTGTTGGCCCCATTGACAGTACCTCCTCCTGGTGTGTTGGCTCCATTGACAGTACCTCCTCTTGGTGTTTTACCACCTGCGATATTAACCCCTGAGGCACACCAAATCTGATGGGGGAGAAAGGAAATTTCTAAGTTGCTAATAATTTATGTAAGATTATTTTCAAAATAATGTGAAATGAAACTTACTTTTAAGTACCAAAAATTTATGTTGTTTTTTTCATTATGATACTTTTTCATCTATTTGTCAAGGTAACTCAATTTGGAGTTCTGTAACACTCACTGTTACACGTGAGCCCAGTACAATCATCATTGTTCATGTATGTAAATTAACCTTATAATTTATTTCACATAAAAACTTGTTTTGTGTTATAAAGCATTAAACCAAGATTAAAACATTTCCTGTCAAGTATTTACTGCTTTAAAAATCAAACCAATCAGTTTGTCAAGCTACGTTTTGCAACATCTAAAGTTCAAGTCTTCTTTACCCAAACATTTATTTCAGATAGCTAATTCTATGCAGCACAATGAACTATTAGCTCATTCACAATTGCTGTGTAATTTCATGTACCTGCACAAACACTGACCAAATTCCAATCCATCATAATGCTGTAACGACACAACCTCCAGATACAGTAATATCAGTGTACACTAGCACATGAACTTTGGCTCATTCTTGATAAAGCCAAAATAATACACTGAAAGTAAGGAGGATAGATATGGGGTGGTGTAGAAAGATAAGTACCTATCTGTAATACATTCTAAGGTGAGAGTAGTTTCAGAAACCTTACTTACCTCTCAGCACCACTGTGTGCTATAACTTCACATGGTAAAGATGGAGGAAAGGCCAGTGCAGACCAATTATAAAAAAGAGCTTGTTTCTGAAATAGCAGCACAAAGAAAAAGTGTGTAGCATCTAAGAGAACAGAGGCCACCTGGTGGAGCATCACTTTCAAGCAGAGAATACTCCTTATCTGACTATTTGTTATTATTCATTTATACAGTACGTTTACATCATAAAGAGATTTACAGAGGAGGATATTGAGTAAATCCAGTGCTAGTGGAACTGTGTTGCAAAGACATATGGAACAAGAGAAAATATGGTGTGGAAGGGTGTTAATGCCATTCAATCTTGATGAAATACTTGCATGAGATGGATATCGCAATGACAGGGGAAGGAGCTTACACCCGTGCAACTCCAGGTTCCATGTGATTGTAGTATTATGTACTGGGAGCTATATGGGAGATATTGTATGGTGTGTTTTATACTAAACTTTCAGGAAACTACCTAACCCTACATCTCAAATGAGGGACAGGTCCAAATGGTTTCTTTCCAAGGAGAGGGAAAGCACCAATCAGAGAGAAAACTTTCCATACTAACATCCCTAAAATCTTTGGATAGAGAAAGTAAGTGTTGTTGCTTGCTTCACAGATTATGCTTGGGCTATTATCATCACACACATTCATCTGGAATTAGGCATACACCAAGAGACAGTGCAATGGGTTACGATGATTAAAGACAGCAAGTCTGAGCCAAGAGTAATTGAAGGAATACATCTGGTACTGTTTATTTTTTGTAAAAGATGTAGAAATGACAATTTCAAATAAGAAGATATAATGCCAAAGCAGGTTTACACAAACATCAATTTCAACAGTAGCCACTAAGAAGAGGTAGATGGGTTTATTACTCTTTGTTTCCCTTCTGTCAATGTGAGGCCTGCTCAGAATGTTTTGTGCCTCTTATCAAATTCAAATGTTAAGCACTGTTATTCTGACACTGAATGAAAATCTTGTGGGAAGACAAAATATAGATCAAGAATAGTATTTTTTTTACACCTCTCCAATTTTTAGCTGTAATAAGACAAGTTAAAAGAAATATTAAAAAAATAACCATCTGCAGTTAACTTGTTTTTATAACAAAAGTTAACAGTTTGTTTTGACGGTAAGCCCAGCAAATTCTTTACAAGCACTTTACAGGTTTCTGAAAACTGTACCTATAATGTCTCTGAACATAAGAAGCATCTTTCACTGAAAAGATGTATTATCAATGTCTCTTTTAACAAAAAAATACAAAATCCTATAAGATATGTTTCTCAAATCACATTTAAATTATTGATTCAAGCAACTATTAGGAAATATTTTCCAGGATGGCACTAAAGGAGTAACAGGTTCAGAAATATTAAAAACCTCAAAACTAAAATACTTATTTTTTTATCTTTTAAATGCCACATGGGTTTGTATCATCAGAAAATATCTGTGTATCCAGTATTTTCAACACATATTTAGGCTTAACAATTTTAACAGAATGCATATTTTACTACAAAAACAAGGGGTAGCACGTAAAATACTGATGGGCATACACAATACTTATTGTTTTTATTACCATCTTCTGTCAATGTCATCCACTTAGAGTCTTTATCTTGACTACTGTTTTACAACCTCAAAATCATCATCATTGAAGCAACAAAATATCTTTTCTTTATGTTCTTCCTTTAAAATAATTTATTTTCTGTATTCACAAGTATAGTAATTTTTGAAAATTTTAATGTACTTCAGACATAACATAAATAAGCTCACATTATTTTTCAATATGAATTTGTCCAATCAGCCTGAAAACATCAATAATTCTTACTTGTGGAACATATTTCTCAACTTGTTTTCCAGGAATTCTGAAAATTATACATCAATTTATAATGGTTATTCCTGTAACAGATTTCTTGACTTGTTTTCCAACCAGTCTGAAAACATCAATAATTCTTACTTGTGATTTTCCATGACGAACTTTGGAATGATATTCTTATCTATCAGAATTAAGAATCCTGAGTATGGCTTCTGCTACTAATACTTTTCCATTCGTTTTTCTAAATACCTTTAAATCATACAGTTACTGTAGCATCTTTTTGGTAGTTTTCAATCTTCTGTAGAAAACTACTTTGAGAAGCTACCCATATTTTCAATTCATAATGATTAGACCTATTTGTAACTCTTTCTTGTCTTTATCTGAATGTTTATGTTTTCCTTGCTTCTTCTTTGGAAAATCAGAAACCAACAAAAGCCATATATATTTCTAGAGAAAATTTCTTATAAAAACTATGAAGTCTATCATGTTTTAAAAGTAAAAGAAAAGAATCGCTCTTACATACGAGAATGAGGGGAATATGTTTCAAGGCCGTTGTAAACATCCAAGATAAAAGGGAACACTTTAAAGATGCTTAGAGTATATTTGTATAAGTACAATGTTGTGGACTATGTGACTTAACACCTCACACTATACTTCAGCAAGGGTGTTGGGTGTCATAAATAAAACTGTTATAAAGTTTAGTTCTTCCCCCATCCACGATTCCTTAGAAAAATCTTTTTTTTCACACACACAAACAAAAGCACATTGTACTGCATATCTTATACAGGGTGTTCGGAAAGTCACTGTGCAGTTTTGAAAGCAGCTATAACATTCAGTCTATTTCAAGCCAGCAACTGATGGCAGTGTTTAGAAACAAAATAAGAAGGATCCAGGCCTGTATTGATGCCAATGGGGGTCACTTTAAACATTGTTTATAATTGTCATTCATATTTACCTCCTGTATTCTATATTGAAACATGTCTGTTAATAAATATATAAGTGTACAGTAACTTTCCAAACACCCTGTACAAGTCAAGTCAAATCCATCCTATGTCTGACAGATATAAGCTACTGCTAATTTCCAGCTTCGTTTCAAAGGCACAGTAAGATGAGGATAGCAGCACAATCTCCCTGGAAAAGATGCCAGTTCATTTCAGGTTAGCCCCCAACTACTTGCTGGTGCCCACAACAGAGCAGACTGAAACAGCTGAAATAAAGTGTTTTGTTAAAGGTAAAAATAACACGCTATAAGCAAGTTCTAAACTCACAATATACCAGCTAAATTACAAATATGTAACAAAAAATTCAATTGTTCCCTCTTGAAGTAAAGTCTTTGATACAACCAAGATTTACTTTACTCATGTTAAGTCGTGTTTGTCTTTTTTACAACTTTATTAGTGTCTTGTCATGTTACAAACCTTCATTCCAGGATCTTTCTCCAGGAGAGGACGACAGTATATTGGCACAGGAACTGGGACATGTGAAGAGCTAGACTTGGAAGTTTCACTACTGCTACTGCCTATTTGATTTTTAGACCCAGGAACAATAGTTTTGGTAGGTAAGCTCCATCCATATGCTTGCATTCTTCCATCATCTTTCTGTACGTGTGCTCTTACTTGCTTGTACTGTTCTTTCCTTTCTTTTGCTCGCTGCTGTTGTAACTTCTCACATCTTCTAATATTGGTTGAATTTAATAAAAAACATACAAAAATAATATAACCATAATAGTACTAAACATAAATATTTAGTTTAATTTTACAGTTACAGAACAATTGTGTCTGATGCAAGCTTAATACTGAAATGCAATTCAATAAACAAAGATAATATGGGCATCCAATGCCAAATTGAAAGTGACTCTTGGAGAGAAAAAGCATTAAAGAGCTTATCTGCAGATGCAGTTCACATAGTTAGACCATGTTTCGAGCACCTACTTTCTTTTATCATTAGGTCAAACCTATTTCAATTCATCATGAATACTTTGTCTAAGTCATCCATAAAAGCACACACATTAAAAATGTCTTTTTTTTAAGAATGAGAGAAAGTATTTGTCTCTCCTGAAAAGATTTTTCTTAACAAAATAAAAACATTACAATGAATGAGTTAAGATGCAAAAATTTTAAAATGCCATTTAAATGTTCACAAAAATTTACAAACATCAATGTAATCTGTAAATTAACATAAACATAGCTATTAACCATGATGTTGTGCAATTTACAGTCACAATCTTGTCTGACACAAAGATGACACAATGCAGTGCATTTTAAATGCTACTTTCTCGTAGAGTTGCAATGACCTCTGCAACCTTTCTTGCAACTGTGGTGCATTAACTCTCTTGATGCAGTGCTGATTTCGGGCAAAATGGTCCACTTACACGAGGTGGAGTAATGTGCATGAGACGTGAGATGAATAACACTAACTAACACTATTAGTATAGAAAATAATACAGTTTTGTAAAAAGAATTACACAACTCAAGTACAAGCAAATGATCAGAAGGTTAACAAAAAACAATACATTTTTAACTTGTGCTCATAAGACCAACATTATTCAAGTTTTAGGTTTACAGACACATCATGTCCAATTTCTATACAAAGTACATTAAATATAAAGTTTTATTTTCCCACTGCACATGGGAATAATTTGAGAAATTCATTTGTTGGTGAGAAAAAAAGTACATACTTTTGATCTGTACTTCAGTGTGTAGGTTGACTGATTTCAGTGTTCAAACATGACATATTGTGCACAACATACTGTTATTATATTGATGTATCATAAATATTTCTAACAGTACGAGTTACAACTATTTACCGTACTGCCAGTGGATACATCACGAGATACACATAAACTTCACTTCATCATTCGATAATCACTATTTTTAAAATTCCTTATATATTTTATTGATATTTATAGCTGTTACTTTTCCCTCTTCTAACACAACTTTTAATTAAATATTTTCCCTAAAATAACAATATGTTAGCCTAACCAAACATAAATCAATGGAAGTTAAAGTGAATTGTATAGTATAATATCATATTTTGGTGACTCACCATTTGTTTTACCAAAGTTTAAATATATTTTGTTTCATGTTTCTATGCTAATTAAAATAATATTATGTTTTTGAATGACATGTTTATGTATAACGACATTTAACTGAAACATTATGCTGGGTTTCATTGTCATCAAGATTTTTTATTAGCCATTTTTTAAAATGACCACCAAAAGTAAAACAGGCATTTTTCACTTGATGGTTCAATCTCTAAAAATATTCCCTAGGCCATGGTCTACATTTGTGCCAAATTTCATGCTTGTACGTATAAACCAACAATTTTTTAACTGTGTCCTACATATCTGTCCCAACTAATACTAAACTCAGAGTCTAACTAACCTAACTCACTTACACCAATAGTTGAAACACAATATTAAAAACATGTACAAACTATACCAATATCAACTCACCTACATTAATAGTTACAACACACTACCTAAACCACATACTAACTGTACTGACAGTAATCCACCTACACCAATAGTTACAACACACTACCTAAACCACATACTAACTGTACTGACAGTAACCCACCTACACCAATAGTTACAACACACTACCTAAACCACATACTAACTGTACTGACAGTAATCCACCTACACCAATAGTTACAACACACTACCTAAACCACATACTAACTGTACTGACAGTAACCCACCTACACCAATAGTTACAACACACTACCTAAACCACATACTAACTGTACTGACAGTAATCCACCTACACCAATAGTTACAACACACTACCTAAACCACATACTAACTGTACTGACAGTAACCCACCTACACCAATAGTTACAACACACTACCTAAACCACATACTAACTGTACTGACAGTAATCCACCTACACCAATAGTTACAACACACTACCTAAACCACATACTAACTGTACTGACAGTAATCCACCTACACTAATAGTTACAGTACAATACTAAAATCAGATAATTACTACACCAACAACAACCCACCCCTATACTACTAGAGACAGTATATTAGAATCACACATAACAATTTGCTTTTAGCAAGTTATGTTCTTTGTTTTTTTTAAATAAATTTACTAATGTAAATGTTTCCAAAATGAACACTAAATTAGCAGTTTAAAATATGATATTTGTATTTATTTTTGTTTGTATTTTCTGAGCTGTTAGATATTCCCTGTCTTTACAGTTTTGCTGACCAACACAACAGGTCATTTAAAATTTGCACCTAAAGTTTCATCTTTTTTTTAACACATTTATCTCAATAGCAAATAGAATGAAATTTCACCCTGAACTCTTCAGTTCAGACTCCCAACCCTACCCAAGAGTTAAATGTCTCAACTAAATGTTAAGATTATGACATCTTAATATGAGTAAAAAGGAAACTCATTTCATCCTTCTCTGTCAAAACTGTATTGAAAAGGATTAACAAATTTTTATAACACACAATATCTCTCTGACATGGATGGTTTTCTTTGTGTTCCATTCAATAATTGGATTTACAGTCATGTTGATGTACTGGTTAAAAAAAGTCCTACTAATATGTAGAAGACATATTTATATATATATACATTACAAAATCTGCAAGTAAGTGACAAGTAATTTCTCTGTTAACAGTTGTTCAAAACTGTGTGGATTATAGACAGATAATAAATGACAAATCCATTGACAAAGTTATTCATAAAATTCATGATAACACATGACATCGTAAAAGAAACATTTATGTCAAAATTTACATCATTGACTTGCAAAAATCAAACTTATTGAAAATACATACAAATCACTATCCAGGAAATCCAGACCCTTGTGACGGTCACCCAATCTTTTTTTCCTCATAGCATCAAGTGCTGGAGTGGCCTGAGAAGTGGGGGCATTATAACGAACATTTACGTAAGGGTTATGTTTTCTTTGAGGCTTCTCTGATGCATTGAACAAATTACCAAATCTGTAAAATTCCATATTAAGAGCTATCAAACAATATCGAGCAAAATTGGTAATCTTAAAGAGTTTGTAAATGGAGTAAGATGAGAGAAACGTTTGCTTATAAACAGCTACATATCAATAAAGTGAATAAAGTTTTAAATATGTCCTACAAATTTAACCAACAAACTACACATAACATATAGAAATATATTATTTAACAATGATGTACTACATTTTTGTTAAAAGTATTAAATATCAGCTGTTCAGGCAAAAGATAACTGTGAAAAGTTAATACAATTAGAGAGGTCAAAAATGAGGTAGGTCAAACACAAAAGAAACCCATGAAAAGATAAAACTATCAATTCTTACATGACAGAAATGTCTTGACAAGAAGAAGAAGGAAATAAGTTGTAGTAAGAATACTTCTGAGTTTCCCGACTCTTGCTGGAGAGTAAGGGTGTAGCAACATTTGGGGAAAAAAAGGAAAACATTAAAACATGGAATTAATGGATCAATGGTTCTCTAGCCAGATCATGAGGTGAGTCTGCTGTGGTCACCAGTAACAGCTATACTAAAACTAGAACCAGTCAGTAAAGGTCAGAGAAAGGAAAAGCTGCATTAAGTAACATGGCAAAAAGAGAAACAGTACAAAGAGGATAAAAGAGGTAATTAACACAATTATATAAAACTCCTTGAATTCTATCAATTAATAATGTCAAAAGCAACAAACCTTTAAAAATCAATCTACTACCAGATGCAGAATTAGTATGGTTAAAATATCACCACTAAAAACTGACACTTTCTCTATTTTCACAATTAAAACTTATTTTGGTAAAAATGCTTGATTGTAATTCTCACAACTTCCAAATAGAAGACTTGTTTTTTCTGTTGCTTTCAACTGGTTCACTCCGTGATGCCCTGATCATTTCTGTCCACCTAACAGCTTCTTGTAGTTCCATCAGTCTCTCCTTGTATTGGTTGCGTTCCATGAGTACTCTAGCCATTTCGACTCGGGTGAAACGCTTCCTTTGTGCCAAAGGCACATTGTCCTAAAAATAAAAACTTAATATCAATGCTCTTTATGTTTAGTTATTTAAAATCAAAACATTATTTAATACTATTTTAAAATTAAAACTGTTGAAATATAGAAATACCAATTTGTTTCTCCCTCGTGTTAATTTGATGGTTTTTGCCAAAGATTCCAAAAAACTCAAGAAACATTACAAAATAAAACCTTGTGAACAATAAGTTTCACTCGTGTTGAAATAAAAGGCAAGTTTTCTGTGTGCATTTATAACTTTAATAATAACTCTAAACTGATTAACTTTACAATTAAAGAAATAAAAATAATACCTTTTCTCCATGTGTATATGTTATAACAATAAAACTCAACTTATAACAAAAGTAAATCACATTTCAAGGCTGTACATGTACAATATGAGGTTTCTGATTAGCTTACATAAATCATTAACCAAATACTGAAATTATTTCTACACATAATGATACTATATGAAGAATAACGCTACACTTTTTACTACACCTCTTCCAAGCATAAGTATATCAAAATGTCCATGAGTTCAATACAACTGAAACTAACAAATTAAAAATGTATATTTTATAGTTCAGAAGGAAATTAATTACACACTTTTGTTTAAAAGATGAATAATGCTGAATTTCATAACATTTATGATTTTCAGAATTTTATTGAAAAACAACAAGATTATAGAACCTTTTCATTAAACTCTATAACCACCTACAATAAACCAAAACAAGGCAGGTGAACACGACTTGCTATAGAGTTAACATTTTCCTTTTTGAAGAATGCATTTCCCATAATACTTAACTTTTCTTCCACTTTATCTTTTTCTTAACAAATGTTTATCCTCTCTGCTCATCCACCAAAGAATGTGATCCAAATGAAAAGAATGATAGGAACCTTGAACAAGAATAGAAATAAACACAGGGGTAGCCTAAAACTTTCAAAGGAGGAAACTGCAAACCACAATAATAAAGAGATATAAAAGTATCCACAAACCAGCCTGTTCAATCTCCTTCAGAGCTAAAATAATGAAATGAGACACAAAGAAGTCTCCATTCTTCCAGTAAAAACTCAGAGTATGCAACACACACCAACTGATGAACCTAAATGGTCAAAATGGCAGAGGGGATAAGCCATATGACACCGTGAGGTTTCAATAAATAAATATGTGAACCCATAAAACCCTTCAGTGCACACAACATAACATCTAAAAGCCAAAGTCTGGACACTAAAGACAGTGCAGATCTAAAAATTCACAAGAGTAAGAGAGGAAAGCCTTATTCTCTTCAGAAGCTCCTGATCTTCTGGGAAACAAAGGACCTATCAGAATACAATAAAACATAAGTAGAATGGTAAAGGATCTTGTGAACATGAATCACAATTACATACAAACATCGATGTTTGCTAGAAACAACAGAAGAAAATAAGTCTTAATCAAAAGGTGATATAGAGAACATGACCCAAAGGTGCTAAGGGTGCACTAAGCAAAGATAGAGAACGACTGAGATACTTCAATTAGGAATCTGGAGAGAACAATGAAGACAGAAAACCCAGAAAAGAATTTAAAAGCAATGACAAAACTGGAGACTCAAAACCCTGTCTTCCAGAAAAACAAAAAGCAGCAGCTGAAACCACATTATACAACAAAATGGATGAAGGTGCCAAACCTCTGTTGAACAATTGTATCAACAATCAAGATACATACAACACAATAGTACAAGAAGAATTCAAATCATCTTTGAGAGATTATTTATGATAAGTAAACCATTGCCATTGATAAACATTCAATGGAGAATACGAAATGGACCATGTAAATAAAGATGTCACCTGAGAGGGTCAATCTGTGATGTTGTGCATTAAATCACATACAAGCCAGGTGTAAAGCCAGAGAATGGTGATTTTAGGATAAATAATGTCTGACCAAAAACAGAGATAAGAGAGGAAGCAGAAGACATTGAAGAAATGGACATCAAATCGTATCTGACCAATATGCCCTCACCAGAAGAACTCAAAAGGAGGAGGAACAAATCAGTGTAAGAACACTGGACAAGAGATGAATCAGGCAAAATACATGAAGAGGAAGATCTGCTCAATTCTGGCTGAGAATATCTATACTCAGATACAGAGGGTGAAAAATATAAAACAAGATGAATGAGAGTTGGGTATTTCAGCTACATGATGAATATGGTTCAGTCCAAATCACAGTAAACCTGATGTGAGCTCTCTACCTGAAGAACATGATTTAGTCTCAACTACAGCTAACTAAAATAAGCTCTCTGCATGATGTTACTAGCTAGGCAAACTATGATCCATGAGCAAAATAAGGACAAGTTTTATTGATGGTGGAACACACCATGTTTTGACAGAACACTGGTCTGTCTTCTTCAGGTATGATGAGAACTATGCCATTCAGAGTTTATATATCATTATAAAGAGAGTAGGGATTAAATGTGATGGAAGTGGTGTCAGAATAT
The DNA here is from genome assembly GCA_011833715.1 of Carcinoscorpius rotundicauda. Taxonomy (NCBI): domain Eukaryota; kingdom Metazoa; phylum Arthropoda; class Merostomata; order Xiphosura; family Limulidae; genus Carcinoscorpius; species Carcinoscorpius rotundicauda. Next base: position 8,473,030 of record CM022393.1, read on the forward strand.
GGATAGAGGTCAGTCCTCATGAAGTGTATGAAAGGTAAACAGACCTTGCCTAATAGAGCTGATGTTGTTGGAGCCATTATCACAATTTAGTGTTTCGTTTTTTTTTCTCAGTTTTAGGTTAGTGTAGAAGAAAGCATTTTGTGACCTGTTTCATATTAATGATAGTTTAAGGTAGATAACTAGAAATCACCTCTACATACGTGACCTTGGTGTTCTTTACATCTTATTTCTAAGGGATTTGATGTTTCTCCTTCACAAGTCTTTCCATATTCACGAGATACTGTATATGGCTGTTTTTGTTTTTTTAACATGGATTTCTTGGGCTAACTAGTAAGATGTTAAATTTTATGTAAGCCTTCAATGCTCAATTTAATAAAAAGACTAGTAATTTCATTAGAAATTTCTGGCACAAAAGGGAATGAAACAAATTTGTTGCATTTTATTTTGTTGACAGGTAAAAGGTTAAAATTATCATAATATTTTTCACTGGTTTGAAGTTTAATACAAGCTCTATCTATGATATTGGGGTTGAAACTTCCAGGTAGTGTTATGTTCTTCAGGTAATTCACTTCAATATACAAGTCTTTTTGTAGGTAAAGTAAGAGGATAATTTTTGTAATAGATGGTGGTAAGATCTTATGGTATGGTGATGGAATGCAATTTTTTGTACACACTGGTGATAACTTTATCCCTTTCTTTTCACATTTAGATCTAAAAAAGAAAGGCAACTATTACTTTATACCTCAGGTGTGAAAATTATGACACTGAGTCTTAATGTATTTAACAAGTCAATGAAATTGAGCAGTGTCTATTTTCCGTGTGGTCATACACCAAAGATATTATTTATGTATATTAAATAGGTTTCTTAGTGTGTATGAATTTGTTTCCAAACAATTCTTCTTCTAGAATGGACATGTAGAGGTCACTACAAGGAGGGGAAGATGTAGATCCCATCCTTAATCCATTATTTTGTTTGTAAAACTAGTCTCTGCATGTGAAAATAGTTTTATCTTAGCAATATTTTTTCTGGGTGATAAAGTGTTCTGTCGCAGGACTGTCTTCTAGTTTTTCCTTTAGACAGTGTAAAAGACAGTTCAGCAGGTATTGAGGTAAATAAATATTTTATTTTTTAAATGATACTAATATAACTTGATTTAGTTTTATCCTATAGACAAAGTCTAAAGACTTTTTTTCTGTAAGAGTAATGGTTGGTTTCAAGTCATTATTTAGGGTTGCCAGTCTCTCATTACCATGTCCTTTGTTCAAAAGTATTATCCCACAAAGTGTAACTGGGATTGGCTCAGTGACCTAGTAGTTAGGTAATGAGCAAACAGACAGACACACGTATATTTGTGCTTTATATATAAATATAGATAAGCACAATAAATCTCACCACAAAACTGAAAGCAAATCACAGTACATTCATTAGTAGCATACTTCTTTAGATACCAACTAAAACCTTTGCCAGAATGTGAATATAAATATTCCAATATTCGAAACTATCAGATTCAATGAACACCCTTCACACATTTGGGAAAAATAAAACACACCCTACAATAACTACCGGTTAGTACAATTTTAGAGTACTGTGCCCAATTTAAGAAGCATAAATTTCTCTGGTGTCAGTATAGGGTTTTGATCAAATCTTCCAATTTAGTTGAATTACTGAAGATACTATTAACTTCATTTAAATATAACATTTTATCTGTAATAACTGAACTATGTCCTTTATCAGTAACAACTATACTGTTATTTTACTGAGCTATTTCAGTGCTAACATATCTTCCTTAATAACATTAAAAGTTGGTAATTAGCAAGATAAATACCAAGAGAAGTTAAAGCTGTTCCAGTAACATTAACTCTAATATTACTAAAATATTATCCAGATTTATATCAAACTGGCTGTTTAGACAGTAAGTTGTAAACACTAATCAAAGTGTACCAAATAATCTTCAAATATTAATTTATTTGGCATAATGAATATCAATATAAGGGCATTTTTTTTTCAACTTTACTCAAGACAATCAAACTTGCTGAAAACTATGTTAAACTTAAGGATATACATTACCAGCTTTTACCTTGTACTTAGACAACACAAGTTTTTACCTCATACTTCAACAACACAAGTTTTTACCTCATAAATAGGTAACTCATATTTATTACATCAAACTAACACAATACCTCACTTTAAAGTAATGCAAATTTTTAACTCATGATTAGGCAACATAAATGTATTACTAGTTTTTATCTCACATTCAGATAATAATAGGTGTAACCTCATATCAAGACAAGACAAGTTTTTATCTCACATTCAGATAATAATAGGTGTAACCTCATATCAAGACAAGACAAGTTTTTATCTCACATTCAGATAATAATAGGTGTAACCTCATATCAAGACAAGACAAGTTTTTATCTCACATTCAGATAATAATAGGTGTTACCTCATATTAAGACAACACAAGTTTTTATCTCACATTCAGATAAAAACAGATGTTACCTCATATTAAGACAACACAAGTTTTTATCTCACATTCAGATAATAATAGATGTTACCTCATATTAAGACAACACAAGTTTTTAACTCACATTCAGATAATAACAGATGTTACCTCATATTAAGACAACACAAGTTTTTATCTCACATTCAGATAATAACAGATGTTACCTCATATTAAGACAACACAAGTTTTTATCTCACATTCAGATAATAACAGATGTTACCTCATATTAAGACAACACAAGTTTTACCTCATCATCAGATTTGTTCTTCTCAACTTCTTCCTTAGCTTTCTTTAACTCCTCCTCTAATTCAGTGATCCTCTGCATGAGTCTTTCTTTTACAGAATCAAGGGATTTAACCTCCTCTTTTAGAATTTCTTGCTCTCTATTATTTGATAGAGTTTGCTGATTAAGTTTTATGCTGTATTCCCAGCAAGTGCCATAAACAGCCAATGTAAACCTTAAAATTTCAATGCTTGTATAAACAAACCTTTTTGCAAATAGGCAGATGTAAGTTGAGTGTTTTCACATGAAGCACATCACCACTTCCTTCAGCTTGAAGGTGGTGAGGAAATTCTTGTGATTTCGCACATCACTGTTATTTTGTAAACACTACTACTGTGCCATTTTAATACATATGTATGTACACTTTTGATCATCTTTGTTTCAAAATTAGCCCACAAATGATTGGTATACAGTTACACAAACATGGATTAAGTCAAGGGTTTTCAGTTACAAACCAGGCTGATCTAAACAATAATGTTAGACTGCATAACCAAGTTTATTTCAGAATTCAAGTGAGATTTAAATACAAGAAGTGCTTAGCAGACATTAAATATTTGTGAAAATTTACCGTTTCTTTCAATTATAAATAACATCGTGTATTCATTTCCTTTTAAATTTCACTGAGACAAAAACCAAGCCTCATTTGGATTTGAATTTTTTAACTTGCTAAAAGTGTGCTGAGCTATTAAGTTATCTACATTCTTTTAATCAGTCAGTAATTCTCAGAGATGTCTGATATTCCAAGAGTTTGAAATTATAAACAATAAAATTAATAGAGAAAATACTCTTTCACGCCATTTACAAGACTTTAAATATATTGGCATATAGCTATTATAAAACAATAACCCTAATATAATTTACTTAAGCAAATACTATAATGTCACTAAATGATGAATTAAAATTATTAAAATATTTAGACTGTAGCTTTACTTACCCTGTCAATTCATCAACTTTTGCAATGAGGTCATCCTTCACAATGTTCAAAGCATTTCTATGAGGCAAAAATAAAAAAAAGTTTATTTTCCACAGAAAAAAAAAAAATCATTATCTGAAGCATAATTTTAAAAATTAGATATTTCAATCTTTATCAGGAATTTTCACTACTTACTCTCACATTTCTACCAGTTAAATATTTTTGAAGTAAATTTAGTTATTGCACCAGAAGATGAACTTCCATGTCATTTTGTACTTTTAAAACCAAGGTTACTCCTGTCAAGAGAAGTAATTTTCAGTATGTTTTGTGATGCACAGATGATTCTGACTGCAACCAACACAAAACAGGTCCAATGAAAAATGTTTTTCTTCAAAAATTTAAAACAAACAATGTTAGGGAAAAAATGAATATATAATAAAAGGACATATCAGTTTCCAAATAAGGTATCATTAAAAATGTCCTGTGTATAATATCAAATGTGAAAGTACAGCTACAGTAAGTTCAAGCCAGGAATAATTACATTAATGGAATTTAATGTGTTTTGTTATAGCAAAGCCACAAGTTATTTTTTGTGTCCACAGAGGAAAATCAAACCCCTGATTTTAGTATTGTAAATTCAAAGACCTATTGCTGTCCCACCGGTGTCTAATTGAGTTCAGATAACTAAATAAATTACCACACGTGTCTACGACAACTTATTTTTTGTGGTTTCATACTGATGTCCTTTACCAGAAAGTATAGACCATGACAGAGAAAAGTTAGTGCAGGAAGGAGCCACTGAGAAGTTATAATGTAATGAAAGTTTTAATTACATGTATTTTTACAGTGCAAAAGGAATTTTAAGTTAGCATTTTAAAAAGAATATTACTTTTCATCAATGAAATATTTAGAATTATAAAGTTTTTAAGCAACTGTAATCTGATTTCCCCAGATAGTTCAATCTACACTTAATGAAATTGAACAATACATACACAAGAGTTTGACCCTGGTTTCACGGTTTCATGTTATCATAATTCAAAGTGAGTTACTAATTGATTACAATCTTGTCTCTAGTAACATGCATCAGGTAATTTCTGATTTCATGCTCTGTATTTAATTTTTTCTTCAGTTTAAGAATGGAGTCCACTTTTTAACTCTTTTCATTGTTGTTTCAAACTGCATGATTGGCATTTGTTGTTTGCAATATATGAAAAATGTTTCATTAGAAACATTTCTTGTCTCTAAATGTTTGATATGTTACAGTGCTTTAATTATTCAATTTCACATTCAGTTACATAACATTATGTTCTTACACATATACCAAAAGTATTAAGGCCCATAATAATGAAAGATAAAAAAAATGATGCTGATGATATAAGGTAAAACATTTATGTTTTTAAACTTTTATGTACATTGAAATAATCCATTAAAAAGAACTTTCTATGATGTATATTCCACATTATTCATTGTTAAAGAACAACTTGTTAAAATCTGTATGTAATGTTCATATCGTGTTGGCTACAGCTAAAATTAATATTACGAATGATCATTTCTAACATAAAGATTAAAGCCATAAAACTAAACTGAATGTTTAAAGAGTCTTCTTACTTTGTGGCTAATAATTCATTGTTTTCCATGATCAGGTTTTCCACTTCTTTTCCCATACCTGAAGATGATTTCAAAAACATTTTAATAAAACTCAATGAAAGAACCTCATACACAAAACAGCACAAAAATACAGAAGCAAAAATATGGGAATTAAAAGACACATGTCACTTCCCAAGGAAAAATACTAAACTCTGTAGAAAAATGTTTTATGATAAGTAACAATTAATATAATCTTTACTAAAACAGCTGCCTTATCAGATAGAAAGTAAATCAGTATAATTAATTAAATATACTTTTCTTAGTATGTACTTAAAGATGAGAATAGATTATGTCATAAGCTTGGCACTCTCTCTTGGTGTTAATGATATCTTCATGTTAAGTTTATTCTCTACTGGTCAATCCTGGAGCTTGAGACACTGGATACTTTTGTGTTGGAAATCACTAAATCTAACAGTTTGAGTCAGTGAATATGACAGTTTGAATCAGTGAATACCATACTTTGAGTTATTTTACATTCTGATGATGTAAACAAAGATTTTGGATGTGATCAATCTGTAAAGTTGATAAGCTCTGATCATCAAGTAAGGACATTTTCCAAGACCACAATGAGAAAGCAGAGAATGAGATGAAACATGATCAGAGAATGCACCAAGGACTAGGAGGAACCTTCTCTTGGACAAAAGACGTTTCATTAGCCAACAATGACTAAAAGATGGCTTAAAAAAACACTATTCATTGAAGTTTCACTTCTAATGGTATTGTTTCTTGCTGCACACAGGAGACAGATGATGATGGCTTTCTCGATGGAATGCATTAACCACAGGCTAGTTAACAAGGGCAACAAACAGTGGCGAGATAAATTGATGGATAAATTGGCTGTAAAAAGTCACAATGCTAATGGAAGGAGCAGTCAGAGTCTCACTGTCATTCAAGAGATATTTGTGGCAATTAAAAGTCTTTTCCATTGGTAAGGCAGACAGATGACATACTGAAACAGCATTCACTGGCTGAGGTTACTATAGAAGAGAAGACATTTCCTTATACATTGTAGCATTCTCCTCCTGACTTGTATAGGACATAGCTTTCTGTAAACACACAGAACACCTGAGGTTGAGAAGGTGGTAGTATTACTTGTCTACAAGTTAAGGTAGTGAAGGGAAATAATTAAATCAGAAGAGGATTAAGAAGACCAGAAAAGATGTAGGCAATTTTCTCAACAGTTTAAACCAAGTTACTGTATGGAATGAATGAATGAAGGCACAAGTAGTGCAAAATCTAATGTTGTCTTTTTGGTTCAGAGGTTGGTACTATGGAACATTTGAAAAAGGAACAACTGGAATATTGTTGTCAATGAGTTGCACTTTCAATATGAAGCTTTTGAAGAACCAAGTAACCCACAGGAAACATTTCAAAACTCAAAAGTGAAAACCCCATGAAAACTTATTCTACTAGGATAACCTATGAAGGTTTATTCAAAGGCATTTCTAAGCATACCAAATGTGATTACAATGAGTTACAAGGATACTGAAAGGTTCTGAGTGAAACTGGATAGCACAACATGGGTCACAGAGGCTGTTTATCTCTTACAAAAGTTTTCTCTGGTGATGCAGTGCAAAGTCATCATTTTAAATTGTACACTAATACAAGAGGAACCAACAACTGCAACTGTTTAGTGTGCTATAAAATGACTTCCAAGGTTTATTATGCCACTCAAAGTTCAGCTGATGTTTCTACCAACAGCTTTTCCAGATAAATTTCAGTAGATGCTTTAAGATGTCTAAGCAAATTTTAACCATGGTTCCACATAAGACAACATAACTTCCCAGGTCTAACAACAATGTTTGCACTACTTAAGCAAAAATGATTGGGCTCAAGAAGATACTAAAGAACATCAGTTTCTGTTGTTTATGTTTTGTACAGAAAGCAGATGCATTTCCATAAAAGGTTATCTATACAAGTTCTGCTGTGTTAATGCTAGCCTTGTAATTAGGAACTTCCAAATGAAAGAGTACTGATGTGGTAACAGAAACCACATTACAGTTAATGCACCTCATATGAGAATAAATACACAGCTTCCTTGGCACTTCACGTTTTTTTCTGATGATTGTGCTCACAATATGAACTCCGAACAGAGACACAAATTAAGTAACTTTTAAAAAACATTGCTGATGCAATGTGGGACTAGAGTCACTAGACGACCAATTAAATCATACAACAAATGTAGTGCTTGTGCTTGTGTGTGTATGAACTCAATTTTTTGAGTAAAAGTCACACATATATAAGATGGCCATTTTCAATGACCAGCCAATAAGCCTGTTGGCAGAGGCCAGAAAGGACAGAAGACTGGCTCATAATAGTATAAGCACAAACCTGTGGAATCTATTTGAAACAGACATTCTGTAGTGCTTGGAAGAAGCACATTCTTTCATTAATTGGGTGGATCCATTGAGCATCAATACTGAGGGGTGGATCGTGTATCCAGGACCTGATCTACAAATGTTTTCCATGAAAAGACTAGACTGTAAATTAACTAGTCATTACATTTAACGAACATAGTTTGAGTGGATGTGAAGTTTTTGATCCTGACTTTAGCTAAATAAAACCAGGATACTTGACTACTATCTTAATTTCAACATCTGGATACTAGATTAAAAAGTCTGATTAGCATAACTAACTAAATTAAAATAGGATTTCTTTTTGAAAGACCTTGGGAACTTAACCTTTCACCAGTGACACCTGACAAATCCCAAAAAAGAACTCTTCAGTGCTTCAGACTATACTGGGTTAATTAAACTGATAACTATTTTATTGCCAATCTCCACATTACCAGCCATGTGCATTTTCTACTCAAATACTTGTTTGAGAAGTCAAGAACTCAGTGCCACAAATGTACCAACAGCACATTAAGACATAACAGTGTGGTGCACTATCACATTTCTAATCATAAAGATGTTTCCCCATGACTGTATCGCCTAGGAATGTCGCACCACCTCATATCAAACACTCAAAAGTTTTACCCTCACCAAATTTCATTTTGGAGGAGTTAGAAAGCAAGACAGTGAGAATAACACAGTCAAAACAAGGCTGCAGAGTAGCCTAAGAGTTGGTTCATTGGTAATTCCTAGATCAATGATGCAGAAAAAGATCTGATGGCCAATAACAATGTGGAACAGGAGCACGATGAGGCTAGAGATATCTCCAGAAATTCTACACAGAAGAATTTCAATAGTTTTCTGCCACCTCTCTAAATACACAATGCACCTCTGTACCTTTTGTTCTTTTGTTTATGTTATTAAGTACTCAAACTTTCTTTTATGCAATGTAATTCGGTTCTATGTTGAGAATTTATCTACTTGAGGTTTCTTTATACACTTTCATCTGGATTTATGAATAAGTGTTATTCTGCAAGATGTGAAAAGGAAAACTTGGATAAATGATAATAAATAATAAATTGACACGTTTAAATTCAAGATTACTTATAGCTTAATTATACTTTAACATGGTCTTTTCTGCTTGTTAAAGGGTGTTTATTAAAACACCATACAAAAGAAATTAGAAAAAGTTTTCATTTAGATGTGTCAACTGGCTTTATATTTAGTTTCATTTACTTTGAGATTTTAAGTTTTGTAGTGTATTAAGTTTATATTTAATTCTAATTCTCAATACAATTTCTTTTAAAAATCATGATTTTATTCCATTTATATCGTAATTCTTCAGTTACCTATATCAGTAAATCTATATTTTCAGATTTCAAGTGAACAATGTTTTAAATTTTTGTATGCGGTTTTATCAGTGTTCAAGTTTTTATTATTTATCCATTTTTATTTCTATATTGTTTTTTTCCTTTCAACATTTTATTTATTGTTGTATGAAAACACGTACCTCTGTGTTTTATTGTTATATGAAATATGTACCTCTGTGTTTTATTGTTATATGAAAATATGTACCTCTGTGTTTTACTGTTATATGTAAACATGTACCTGTGTTTTATTGTTATATGAAAACACGTACCTCTGTGTTTTATTGTTATATGAAAATATGTACCTCTGTGTTTTATTGTTATATGAAAATATGTACCTCTGTATTATAGTTATATGAAAATATGTACCTCTGCATTTTATTGTTATATGAAAATATGTACCTCTGTGTTTTATTGTTATATGAAATACGTACCTGTGTTTTATTGTTATATGAAAATATGTACATCTGTGTTTTATTTAACTTGAATCATTTTGAACTGTAATTTTATTCAAGTTGATAGTCCAGATGTTTTTGAGCTTCACGTATTTCATTTGATTCTTGAAACTATTTAATATCTTTGAGTTGAATTTGTACACTTTTTTAATTATTGCTTACAGTATTTTACACAATTTGGTTTGGTTCATTTAAATCAGATATTTTGAAAAGCTGTTGAAGGATTTATATTTTAATAAAGTATTATGTCCTTTTACAGTGAGGTTATACTTATTTCAAGGGGTGGTACAAAATCTTGTGTACATTCAAATTAGGTTTTATATCCTTCTTAAAGGAATGTTAGAATGATGTGGGGTTTATATACCTTTAAAATATATAATGAAATGACTATTTATCAGAGACTGTCTGACTCAACATTAGAAGCTTAATTTTTCAATTAATGTATCAGCATTACTCTTCTTGATGTCCATCTTCTACACGTTATTCCAACATGAAATCAACAGTGGACACTGAAGTGTGTAAAGCTACAAGAGTACTTTGTCTCTGATAAACATTTAGTTAAATTTGAAAACATGTTTTTCCTTTTCTGATTGATATTTCCTGACCTGGCAAACCAGTATTGTATACTTATGTTCCAAAATTTGCCTTTCTTTACACAGCTTAAAATTTCTGATGCTTATATAATACACATAAAAAGTTGTCTCACATATCAAGGATGGTGTGTTTTTATGTTGCTTATATTACAAGAATGGAAAACATGTTGGAAAATCTGTATTTTCCGCACAATTTCTCTGAGGTTTGCAATTTTTAGAACAATTCAAGCAAGTGAAATTACTTAATACTATAAATACTAATACTTTACATGAATTCAGTTCATATCATCTTCTCATCACATTGTAGTCATATGAAGTGTTTACATGTATAAACATGCAATATTCAAACTAAAAGAATAGTTCCATTACACATGACACTTATAAAAAATAAGATATTTAGGATAACAATAACCTAAAACAGAACTTCTAGAGCTGAAAGAAAACAATAACTACCTGAAAAACAAAACTACATTATCGGGAACATAGCATAGAATTGAACCTATTTTAAACCAGGTTCAAAGTTTATCATTTTTTAAAATATTTTGTGTTTAACAAAACTTTTATGAATGAAAAGTGTACAGCATCTTTCCTATTTTAAGAATTTTTTTCAACATTCACGAATGAGAAAAATATAAATAATAAAAATAATTTCATAAATCTAACTGAATCACTAGAATTAAAACATTTTTTTTTAAATAGGCTTAACAATTAACATTGTAATTTTGTTTTGACTATAATTGTCAAACTTGTTATCAACAGAACATGACTTTTAGTAGCTAAGAGATATTTTGAAGCTAATAGAGTTTACTATTTAAAAGCTAAAGAAGCATGCTTACCAAAGAAGTTGTCAGTAACTACTGCAGGAGAAGGAGAAAAGGGAAAAGTTTGTTAACTTGTATTCTAGAAGCAACATAAAATACAAGCAAACTGAACAGAAACACACATTGAAAATATTAAACCAAGATACAATGAATCATAATTAAAAACAAATCCAACGATAACTTTTAGCCTGAATGTTAACAGAACTCTAAAGAGCAACAGAAAGAACACTGTTAAGTATAATTTAAAACTTTTATTGTTGGACAAACAGAGTATAATATTCATGGGTACATCACTGTTACATCTGATAATGCCATGTTAACCTGTTGAAATGTTGTAACCATATATATCATAATCTCTTTATCCAACAACAAATAAAGTTTAACAGTACTCTCTCTATAACAATATCACCCATATTGTAAAAGGAACCTCACTCAAAAAGAAGTATTTTTAGAAATACACAATTACTGTGTGTTTACCAACAAAAAATGGTATAACAGAAATGAGATAACAAGCTTCTGGCACTACCACTGTTATTAGTATTTACAGAAACACAAATTTACATTACTAAACTAAAGCTACCTGTATTATCTTCTGGTGATTAAACTGGAAAATTGGTTGAAATCAAACATTGAAACCTTTACCTAATTTGGACTTGTAATAATTAGTAAAAATTACATTTGTTTTATTTGAACATGTCACTACCCAGGCAATGTGATGTAAAGTGTTGTTTACATAGAGATGAAAGCAATTATCTTAAAAACAGTATTAGTAGCTTATAATACAATAAGTAAAAACTTTAGATTCAAATTTTTCTCCAAAACATCTACACAAGTTTTGTTAATATTATTAAAACAGCAGAATTGAATCAGATCGAAATATTTTATACAAAGGAAGATATGAAACAAGCAGTATCAGAGACCAGAACCAACAGTACTTAAGTGGAATGTTATATAAATACTGTTGAAAATAACTGTAAACATATAAAAAAAAATGCTGAAAAAAGTTTTGTAGTTATACATTATATAATATAAGGAATTAAGTCTTGGTCAAAGTTTGAAAGCATATATCAACGTCAGTCAATTAAAGTTCCAACAATCATTAGCTTACTTTAGCACAATCTTACACTAAGTTCTTCAATTCAGTGCTCACAGGACATTAAGTACTAAATAAAGGCCTAACAAACTATTTTTGAAAGATACCCTTTAACTCTTATTCTTTATGAAATTCTACACTATCCCAATATTAAAATATGTTAGCATTTTGAGCACTTTCTTACATTCTAATACAACTGTATATTCTAAGAGGAAAGTTACATGAATATCGACTTTTTTTAAATTTCCTTTCACTTAAAAGCTGGTATTTACTTCTTATGCCTGTTGAAAGATTAGACAAATAAAAATACACTAAATATTTGTTTCTTTGAGATAAATGTATGCTTCTCACCCTTCTTTGATCGTTCATTCTCTGTTTCACTGTCACTGTCTACAAACAATGTGGAAGTCCCGGGAGAAAAAAACAACATGCACATCAGAAAGTTACACCGTCAATCAGAAAAAGAAAAATGTATCAGCATTATAAAGACGAAACAAAATTCCATGCTAGGTGGTCGACCAGCTTTGTGATTTACTAAGTAAACATTTCCAAAGAAATTATCGGCTCTAAGAAATTCCATTCAACTACATAACAACTACACTTTACAAATAATTAAAACAACCAAATAATTAATGTTTTAGTTACACAGTTTAAAAATTCATTCTGAGACTATCAATCATGTCAAAATAAATACTATACATGTTTTCACCTACAATCACATCATATTCAGGAGAGTAAAATCAAAATTAGTGAAAATAATACATATTAAAACCATTAGTCATGCCTGTTCTGTACTTTCTGACTTACCAACTCTTCAACTTTCAAGATAATTATTTTGTGTGTATTTCATTATTCTTACAGATTCTCTGATATTTCTATCTATCCTACAATTCAATTGGACCAAATGATATGCTTCAATTAATTGTAATGTTCAATTAGTACATTTATGTTATTTTTGTAATTTCTCTTATGCTAATTTATTTTAATTCTTTTAACATGACTAAAGTATATACATTCACATTCAATTTGATAAACACTTGTTTTATCCATTAGATTAATTACATCTTTAGTTTTCTTTAATATTTGACTAATTTTATTCAAAAGTTCATAAATCAGAAAAATATTTTCATTTTGCATTTCATATTTCTAGCCATAAATCTTGCTTGTGAAGATTCTTGGAACTAGTACAACATTACAATTCATACTGCACACATTGTTCCTCAATTCGGCAAAAGATACAAATCTTTATGATGACTCTTGATGGTGGTGAGAGCTTTCTTTTTATTGAGTAATGATAAATCACTTGAAGAATTCCATCTGTCAAAGCACAAACTACTGATAAATAACTATAGAATTCCTTGCTTGTCCTGGAGAGCAGATTAAGTTTCCTAAGCTGAAAATGTATTTCCAGTAACACTTACCTCCATTGACAACATAGCAATTTCTTGATCTCCAGGGTTTCTATTCTTTGCCCATTGAAGCATTGAAAATGCTTGCTTCAGTTTTCTATGCCCCACTCGGAAAGCCTCAAGCAAATTCTATTTTGCAAACTTCTTCCCCAACTTCAATGTGCTCTCTATCTAAGTTTGTTTGTTTAGAATTAAGCACAAAGCTACACAATGGGCTATATGTGCTCTGCCCACCACGGGTATTGAAACCTGGTTTTTTAGGGTGTAAGTCTGCAGACATACCACTGTGCCACTGGGGGGCCTCTATCTAAGTTCTGCAAATTAACACCTTATTCAGATAATGCAATTACTTTTTCTTGACAAAGCATTTGGCACAGGTTTCTGTCAACAGAAGTACTGTGTTTGTTCATTACTTACAAAATGATTTTCAACATGGTTGATGTTTCCATGATAAGTTTTTCATTTTTATTTACAAATAACTAAATAAAAACAAACAAGCTTACTGATGGATTATGAATTCCTGAGTTAATGTTTTTACTATAGAAGTCAGCCAGATCTATTCTCTTACACCTCTGCTATCTGGTGTTTGACAACAGCCAGAGAAAGGGTCATTTTCAGTAGAAGCAGTCCATGACATGATCCTTTGTGAGATAGAGAAATATATGCAGACTGAGGGTTTCCCTCAGGAAAGGGGGTGTTTGTGGCAGCTTTTGCAAACAACTCAGGAACAACTGGTAAGAAGTTACCCATTTTTTTCGAACTCCTTTTACAAAAGTGGCCTCAGAATCATTTTGACTAGCCACCTCCAGCCCCTTTTCTTGAGTTGGTTATTTGGGTTTGTAAGGTTTTGGGGTCTCTTCTATTGTACTTGACTCTACTCCTTCCTTATTAGCAGAAAGGATGGCAACTGACTACTTTACTTTCCTCCTTTTCCCGATACTGCTGTCAATGCTGAGTTTGCTGCTCAGTTACATGATGAGGTAGCTATGCCTTGTCATTCACACTTTCTGGATCAGTATACTTTGGTTTATCCTTGTTAGAAGAAGGGCTATTTAGATTCTTAATCGATGGATCCTCCTTTTGGACCTGTAGGGGTCTAGATTTGAACCTGTGATCATTTTAAACAGATTTGTTTGTTTTTGTTTCTCTAACTCTCACAACTGTTCTGATGTATTTTTCTCTAGATAAAAGTTGGATTAATTCTCAAATTGATGAATTGGAGATCTTACTGACATCTATTTCAGTCACATTGTCTTCTGTGGAGCTTCATATTTTTGCCATATGAAAGTTGGAAGTGATAAAGGCAATAGAGAGGGTTGATCCTATTCTTCCAACATTTTATTCATATATATTCATTGGATCCAAGAAGACAGAATACTGGCATCCTATCATCACTTCCTATCAATTCAACCAATTTTTAGATCCTCCGTGATTTACAATAGAATCTTTTCTCAACCTGTGACAGCACTTTGCGACAGGAATCTGGACGATCAAGTTCAATGTTACCAACTTTTACCTCCATATTCCCCCATAGCTAAATCTTCCTGTAAGTTTGTGCACAAGGGGCAGGTGATGTAGTTCCAGGATCTTCCTTTTTGATTAATCCAGAAGTATAACCACAGGTAGACCCAAATTAAAATACACTTGATAAGCCTAAGCTAAAAAGATATTTAACTTAATTTGCAAGTAAAACTACAGGTAAACTGAAAATAACACTCATGTTAAGCCTAATAGAACAGTGAAGGACAAAAAAATATCACAAAACTCTAAAATAAAATTCTTAATCCAGCAATAATTATAATAATAACAAAATGAAATAAACATTTACTTATAAAATGAAACGTGTATTAAAATTAATGTATGAATTAGATGTGGCATATGGAAGAAAAACAATATAGATAAACAAATGATTGATGCCTTAGGAAGATAAATTACAGGTACTCCTAAAATAACAAAGATCCCTAGTATCAGTGGCACAGGATAAAGGAAACAACCAAGCTTGATTTCTATACTGAACTGAACTATGAGTATCAATCAATCTAATGAAACTAATTTTACAGAACTCCAATAACTACAGATAATAATATTAAAAATAAAATTATTCAAAAGCCATGCATGTATAATGTCTTATTCTTTCCAAAGTCAGCAGGATGTATGTTTGGATCCTCAAAATTGAGGAAAGGCCCAGCAAAGGTTAGTTCATTAGATGTTAACAACCTGAAGAAGTAAAGGCAAAAATCTTCCTGTGGTACTCCACAGGAAGAAGCCTGTGTAAATGTGCTAATAGAATCTATAACCTCCAAAATGATAATGTAGAATTCATAATGCATAATGAGTAATCACACAACTGTGTTGACAGAAACAAATAAAGTTTTTATATACGTAAAAATTGTCAGGTTTACGATGACCGAAGAAGGTCGAAATGTTGTTCACTCCTCTACATAAAAAAATTTTCTCAACCCAAACGAGCTGCTTTTACATATATACTTCTCTACAAGTCGGTTTTCTCAACATCACTGAAATAAAGTTTTTGTATGGAGTAATAAATTCCATAACTGAGTAGAAATAGAAAATAATTCCACTTTGGAGTAACTCAGCAAGTTACAAATATCACTATTGTATAGTAAAAAATAGTAAACTTTTTGAGAGAAATTAATAAAAAGATGCATAAAAAATTAAAGAGCACCAATTACACATTACAACATGAGTACAGCCAAATGAGAAGTAATAGTCCAATATAAACAAAAGCCAAATGAGAAATAATAGTCCAATATAAACAACATGAGTACAGCCAAATGAGAAGTAACAGTCCAATATAAACAACATGAGTACAGCCAAATGAGAAGTAACAGTCCAATATAAACAATATGAGTACAGCCAAATGAGAGGTAACAGTCCAATATAAACAACATGAGTACAGCCAAATGAGAAGTAATAGTCCAATATAAACAAAATGAGAAGTAGCAGTCCAATATAAACAACATGAGTACAGCCAAATGAGAAGTAACAGTCCAATATAAACAACATGAGTACAGCCAAATGAGAAGTAACAGTCCAATATAAACAATATGAGTACAGCCAAATGAGAGGTAACAGTCCAATATAAACAACATGAGTACAGCCAAATGAGAAGTAATAGTCCAATATAAACAAAATGAGAAGTAGCAGTCCAATATAAACAACATGAGTACAGCCAAATGAGAAGTAACAGTCCAATATAAACAACATGAGTACAGCCAAATGAGAAGTAACAGTCCAATATAAACAATATGAGTACAGCCAAATGAGAGGTAACAGTCCAATATAAACAACATGAGTACAGCCAAATGAGAAGTAATAGTCCAATATAAACAAAATGAGTACAGCCAAATGAGAAGTAGCAGTCCAATATAAACAAAATGAGTACAGCCAAATGAGAAGTAGCAGTCCAATATAAACAACATGAGTACAGCCAAATGAGAAGTAATAGTCCAATATAAACAAAATGAGTACAGCCAAATGAGAAGTAGCAGTCCAATATAAACAACATGAGTACAGCCAAATGAGAAGTAACAGTCCAATATAATTGAACAGATGGAAACAGAAGCATTAAGAGAGTATGTTGCACTCTTATTGGTGGAGGCTTGTTGTATTGGAATCAGTCACTTGTGGGTCACTGGGAGTGTCAGACATTCACAGATAGTTTTTTCTGCATAAAGAAATCAACATTAAATGAGTATAGCTATTTATGTGAGTGCAGGTAATGTACCATATCAGAAAATCTGATTCTCTACGAACAAATAACTTTTAGTGTTTATGGAAAAGCTCACCAAATTTTGTGAAGACAAACATAGAATATTCAGTTATAGTATGTACAGTTTCATGGTTACATGATGATTACAAGGTTAGTCGTTTTGACTGGAATTTTTGATACACGTACAGTTAAAAAGACCTATTATCTTTTCTGATATTCAAGGTCATTGTTTTCAAGAATAGCTGACTCTTTTTGTAGATTAGTTTTGAATTCAGTGCAAAACTACACAAAGGCTATACATGCTAACTGTCCCTAATTTAGCAGTGTAAGGCTAGCAGTGAAGGCAGCTAGTCATCACCACCCACTGCCAACTCCTGGGCTACTCTTTTACCAATGAATAGTGGGATTGACCATCACATTGTAACACTCCCACAGCTGAAAGGGCAAGCACGTCTGGTGTAAAGAGGATTCAAACTTGAAACTCTTGGATTATAAGTCGAGTGCCTTAACCACCTTATCATGTTGGGTCCATTTTTATAGAAAATAAAAACCATTAAACATTTAACAAACAGCTGATAACTTAAGGTCAAATTTCACAAATAATTTCTGCTGATATTGTTATCACATACTTGTAGAAGTCACATGAAACCAATGCCTTATAAATATCCATTTTTTACCTTTCTATTAAAAAAAACTGATTAAAACCTTTCAATTTAAATTTCTTCCTTTGATCTACGTTTGGAGAACAGATACATTTAAAAGTAACAAAAGCCATAGGGAGCACCTTTATAAGTTTGTCTTCATGTTTGATTCCTTATAAAACCAACTCAATTATACAAATTTCATGCTACCCAAAGGTTTAACTGTAGATTTTATGGAATTTCATCATTAGAACTAAACACAAAATGATTTTCATGGTTCCCTGACTAAACCATGTGCAATCGAATGTGGAAAGAAGTTTAGTTCACCTAATATGCCTACAATATTTTTAATAATTTCAAATATTTAAATACCAATTTTCACTGAAGTTAGCTTTACATTCAACTAGTAGACCTTCATGCATCAATATAAAATAAACAAAAATGTTGAGTGACAACATGAAAAGAAGCACAAAACAATTTAGTCAAGATTTTCAGTTTACAGCAAGAAACATATCAAACATGCTTTAACAGTTTCCATGCACACTTTCTGTCATTACGGTCTCTAAAACACAGTATTTAAATCAAAAGACTATTTCAACTTAAACTACAAATCAAGTAAAATAAATTAAAGTAAAAACATTGATAGTGAGATAACGTTTTAAACAACTATTTTAATACACACACATATGCTGAATGAATAATAACTGGTGACTATGTTATCAACTTGGTTAAATTGATGTTAAAAACAATTTAAAACAACAATCCCAGTTGATAAAAAAGCAATATGAATTATAATTATCATTAATAATAATTTTAGAGTAAAATAAACAATTTTACATTCCAACTGAAATAATGAAACACAACTAATTAATGTTGTTAGCCCAGAAAAACCAAGAGCTGTTGGGTTGATTATAAATAAATTATCACTATTGTTACTCCTAATTGTTAAAGGTTAATGTTTTACTTCATTTATTTCAGTTTCATGAGCTAAATTAAAATAAACAAACTGAGCACACAGCAATAACCAATTTGGGCACACATTCAATATACTACATTACTCCAACTGAAACACACTCAAGTAGTGAAAATTAAGATGTGCTTCCTTTCTCAGAAAGCTAATTAAGCCTTGACTTAAAATCTATTAAATCTGAAGGAAAAGTGTAAACACTTGTTTCAGTCTCTTCACTGGTTTCAGAAAAAAAAAAAGGAAATCTTATATAAGACATGGTACTGATTTGACTAAAGAGGCAACACTCCATGTATTAGCTTATCACATGAATAAGCATTTGCAAGTAATACAAATGTAGACTATTAAATGTCAGGAATAGGTAAATGTAACAAAAACAATCAGTGTCTATATTTTGTTAATTAGTCAAGAAAATAACAGCTATCATATTTCAAACTCAACTAACCAGCAGATGCAAACTCCCCTGGATGAACATATCCACCTCAGATTGCATGAAAATCAAAGTAAAAAATACATAAATATCTCCAATTAAACAATTATTTTGCTTTTAACACACGTCATCTAAATCCTAATGTTCCTTTATATGTTCATATATATATATTTGTGTTCTTTAACAAACTTGTTTTTATTACATGCAGGATAAATTATTATCCTATAAAAGAAATTAAAGATACAGACTTGATGGACATGCATATTTTGTATCCATCTTACCAAAATTTATCACCTTTACTGAAGTCTGATCTAAAAGGACACCATACATCTAAGAATTCAGTATTGTCATTTAGTTAAAGACTAGTAAAAGCTATACTTTATGAAAATATGTTTAAGAAATATTTCAAAAAACTGATTTTTCATATAAAATACATAACTGAAAACTGTAAGATCAATATCTATATTAATGAAACAATTAAAATAATTTTAATAATATATATTGATTTCTTTACGTAATATTTCTCTGCTTAAGTTTGAATTTTTCATTGTACATTTTAACACATCTAATGATCAAGATATTACAAAATATCTTCTCACTTCAAGTTTAGTTAGCATATCTGCATGACTGAAACTTCACACAATCAGCAAGTGACTCAATAATTATGATTGGACAGGAATAACAAATAGGTGAAAGAAAAACAAAATACAATTTTGTACATACCTGAAATATCACCTCCATCATCTACTTCTTCCAGGGCATCTGTGTCATGAAACCGGAGTTCCTGATACAACGTGTTGGGTCTTCTTTGTTCCCTACAACAATGACTACACTTTTATTACTTGTTTCTGTTTTCAGAAACTTTTCATGTTGTTGTAAAAGAACCAGGAATACTTCATGTCATTTCCATATACAGGTTGCACTGTTCTACATTATTAACAGATCTCAAAATACTCACCTTTTTATCAGTATTTGTTCTTTTCCTATATTCACATCTTCAGATGCATCTTTAATGTCCTCCAATTCTGGAGTGGTATAGATGGCATATGATAAATCATCATCAAATCCATCAATCCAACCACCTTCTATATATTTCAAAGGAGAAGAAGAAAAAAAGCAGATATCAAAACTGTTACCAGAAAAATAGAACTCTTTCTGGCATCATAGTTTAATGGCATACCCTTCATTTGTGCCTAAAAACATACTTTTTTTAAAAAATAATAATCAAATTACTTATTTCATAAGTCAATATTTATGTGTAGATTAAGTTGTTAGTTTTCTAATGAAAAATGTAAGATTGATTATACAAAGTATAGTAAAAAGAGAGAGAGAGAGAGAAAAGTACATTATATGTATGGTGGGATTGCTCTATACTTAATGTCTTTAAAATATGTGTAACACAAAATATTATTTCTCCACAGAAAACTTGCTATTTTTACAATAAGAAGCTCCTGATACTCAAAAATGCAGTGAAGTGTTTTGTCCTCTCATCAATAATTGTCAATGTGTATCATTTAGCTTTCTGAACACATTCTCTAAACTATTTACGCAACAAATTGCACAAACATACAGGCCCCCCATCCCTGCTAGTACAGTGGTAAGTCTACACATTTACAACACTAAAATAAGGGGTTGGATTCCCCTCAGTGGGCTCAGCAGATAGACTGATGTGGGCTTTGCTATAAAAAAACACAAACACACATAATGAACATACAAATTAAAGATTTGGGCTGATTAACCTAGGCAGAGTTTCCACTGGCTTTTTATTTTTATTACCAAATGAGGTTTTTTTACTGGTACATTCAATTCCTAAGTGAATTCTCCACATTCACATACTATCCTGATTCAGTATGTAATGGAGTAAATATGTACACATCACTGTAATTAAATAAAACTCAATTAACTTTCATTTATTAGTTCCGTAGCAAACATACTATGATACTCTTAAAACCTACCATTTTTACACCATAAACCTACGATAACCAAGAATAACAAGGAAACAAAATAAATGGGAAAACAAAACTAACAAAAACAGTAGTTACATAAAAAAACAAATTACAGTATTAAAAATTCCAAAAGAGAACATTATGAACAAAGTACACACATATATATATATACTGTTATAGTTTCCTACTTGTAGCTGTGCCTCTGTCACTTTGCTGGATTTTCTCGGTCAGCTGACTTTTGTCCAACATTTCTTTATTTGTGGAAAGTGAACTATTTTCTTCAATTCCTCTCGCACAGTAAGTTGTTAAGGTAGACTGAATATTGTAAGAGAATCATATTTTAATGACAAAAATATGAATATTTTTCATATAATTCATTTTAAAGGTGAAAATTTTAACTCACAGATATATCTGAAAATACTAACTGAGAAAAGTTAATGCTAAATTATTAGAAACAAAATTTTTTTTCTTTATTATAACATATCTAAGTCTATGTTTGGTTATTTATGAAAACTTTGACATAAAATGACACCATGCTTTAAGATATTTTAAGTAAAATAGGAGCCAAAACTATTAAATAATTTGTTAGCTAACTTGTTAGATTACAAAATATTAAGATACCTCAATTTAAAACATTAGTTCAATATTTAGAGAAGAAATATTGCTTGTTTTGATGAGCAGTTAACAAGACAGTTATATATGTTTAGCATAAAACAATTATAAAGGATCGAGAGCTTTTTAACAAACTATGTAAACGGAACTATTTTATGAACATTAAACAAATAATTTGTTGTTACTTCACCTTAAGAAAGAATTAATGACATTCTCTTCAAGGTTAATCGGAATTTTGTTTAGAAATATTTTAAGTTAAAACCAAAGATTACTGTAATATACCCCACAATCATTACTCAATTATGGTTATCCAAAGGAAGGTTTTATCTCATGTTCAAAGTGACTTACAAACAGTTTTCCATTTCTTAATTTATACTGGAGCAAAAAGTGAAAAAATAAATATATAAAGACAAATTCATTTAAATAAATGAAGATTTACTTAAGAATATTTCACACATTAATAGGCTTTTTCAATGTAAATTGGGTTAAGTACTGTATATTTAAAATTTGAAAAACTGTGTAACACAATTAAACCTTTTTGACAAAAGGAAATGAGTTCTCTTCTTCAGTGTTCATAAATACTTAATATATATACTAATTCTGGATCACTTATCACAAAATTAAAATACTAATTGGACTAAAATACTTTATGTTTATTTTCTAGAATTTTGGAGAGAAAAAACAGAGTTAATAACACAAGGAATTTTTATAGGATTTAGTTCTTATAATAAGGCCTCTATTAAAATTTGGATACATTGAAAATCAGGAAAAATTCAAAGATTCAAAATGAGAATGGTTGCTCAGAAAAGGAATCTAACCTGCAGTTCACTTGTAAGATTATTATGTGAATTTAAACTTCTGTTGGGGGAAATCACATTTGAAAAATCTAAAGGGTTGTGAATTGTTTTTATGGAGTCAGTTTCCAAGTTCACATTGAAAAAAGCTGGTCCACACTTGACATGAGACAGATGAAAACCAAGTCTGGAAAAAGAAATTCATTAAAATAATGATAAACTTTAAGAAATATTTATGTCATGAAAATTTTTAAGCAGTTTAGCTCTATTACATAAAGTGTTCGAATAAACTAAAATGGGATAAAAATATTGACCATCTAATAATTTCTGAGAAGTCAGAAATTATACCACTTAATTTCGAGGATTTCTTCACATGGCTCACTAATCTAATTAATGTAACAAAATACACTGTAAAAGTAATAAAATACCATTTAAATTTTATTGTAAATAACAAATGAGTACATTAAAACAAATGCACATGTTGTACGATACATATATATATGCACACATCTTTTTTTTTTTCAAAATGCACCATGTGCAGTTGCAACCTACATTTGATAAAAATATTTAAGTACAGGTTAACGGGTTCTTTTGTAGTGAAACTAAAAACATCAAATATACAGTTATTACCCTTGTTTGTTAGACACATTTTCCAATCTATCACCTCCAAAAAGAATTTTGGTCCTTTCCAAGTAGTCCATGTGAGTTTTAAAAAGCTGAAAATTCAAAATAGTTGTTGTTGCTTCACAGAATATTTTATTTTTTGAAATTAATATATATAACACTTGTCTCAACCTTTAACTAATACAGATTTTTAATCAGTCAATCTTGACAGTTCAATAAATGTCTATGAAAGATCTAAGTTGTGACATCTATTTTTACCAAAAAACATTAAAAAAGTATTAAGATTATTTTATATCTAAATATATAGTTTGATATATGCAAGTTAAAAATTATCTTATGTTTCAAATTCAATAACTTCAACCTATATTTTAAAAGTATTTATGGGTACCTCTACAAAATATATCTTTTATAACTTACACATTTTAAAATAAGGTTTTACTCATAAAGACACATGTATGTGATATATTTGGTATAGAGCATTTTAAAAATAAAACCTGCTATATCTATACAAATATCTCATGGAATTTTGAGTGTTCTTTCTTAATTTACATTTATTTTCTAAGCTAGCACAACTTTTCCTTACCTCTGTATATATCTCATGTAATCTTAGATATTTTTTACTGATATTTATCTTCTAACCTAACTTTTCCTTACCTTTGTATATCTCTCATGTAATCTTAGATATTTTTTACTGATATTTATCTTCTAACCTAACTTTTCCTTACCTTTGTATATCTCTCATGTAATCTTATATATTTTTTTCACTGATATTTATCTTAAAACCAACTTTTCCTTACCTCTGTATATCTCCCATGCAACTTTGAGTATTCTTTTTTCATTTCCTTTACTTTATCTTCTAACCTAACAGCTAAAAAAATATTTTTAGTAGAAATATTCTGTCATTTTTAATCAAAAGATTCTACACTCAACCACATTTAGAAGTTATTTCTTTATAATAGTTCTATACAAGACACACACAAACAACTTCTTGTAGTTTATGGAGCAGAAACATATATTTAATGTCACTTTTTACTGCTACTGAGCATAATCTCACACAAAATGCTTCAATTTCACATGTACGGACAAAGTGTGAAATCATTTTAATGTTAATTATGGTAAAACTTTTAATATAAAAAAAGCCAATTAGTGAAAAATGCTCTGGGAGTTGAGTGTTAGCTTAGGACATCTGACAAACAGTGTCACTGCTCCAACACTTAGCTGTCCAAGAGTTCAAGCTATCTGAATCTCTTTTCACCCATCTAAAACCTTGAGTGGAGTGCAGTAGTTATTCAACAAATGCATATATCTGGACACATATCGGGACACTTTATTCAGCTTGTAACAGACAATACTGACTTCGAGTGCACTTCAGTAGTAACTCAATGAACAAATGTACCTGTATACATATCAAGATGCTATTTAGCATGTAGTAGATAATATTAATTACAATGCAAGAACTTTTGATGGAATGAGTACTTCATTATTTGGGTATTATTGCAAATGAAATGTAGATTTATTAACCTATACCAAAGATACTGGTGATAGCTATTCTGTAGTGGGTTGTATTGCATTTATTTTTACAAATCACAACTTGAGATCACGAACACCTTCACTTACATAAAGAATCTCTTACAACAAAAAAGGACAGGTATGCAGTATTGACCTTTCTTATTAGAAAACATCATGACTACTGCACCACCAGAGGCCTTCATAGAAAGAAATGATGCAAATGGTTTACTAAGGGTCTTACACATATTAGTCATCATTATATTTTCTTCTAATGATTATTAGGAGTTCTAGAAATGATAGCTTTAATTACTCCACATTTGTATTTGTCTTTACTGGCCAAACATTACGATACGAAGTTTGTTATTAGAAAAGTTCTGACGATACAGCTAAGGCAAGCAGCAGCCAGTGATGTAGTGGCATTACACTAAGACCAGTAAGTCTTCATGTTGAGATATGCTTTATTGAGCACATTGGGCATTACACAGCAGGTCCTGGATTCTTAGAATGTCTTCAGATTATCTTTAATAACAAAGCAATGATAAACACGTTTGGTAATAATGAAAATGTTACCTATGTTGACGACGGACTGATAAACATGCTTGGTAATAATGAAAATGTTACCTATGTTGACGACGGACTGATAAACATGCTTGGTAATAATGAAAATGTTACCTATGTTGACGACGGACTGATAAACACGTTTGGTAATAATGAAAATGTTACCTATGTTGACAACGGACTGATAAACACGTTTGGTAATAATGAAAATGTTACCTATGTTGACGACGGACTGATAAACACATTTGGTAATAGTGAAAATGTTACCTATGTTGACGACGGACTGATAAACATGCTGAGCAGTAAAGTAAAAGTAACCTATCTTAACAATGAGTAATAAACATGCTAAGTGGTAAAGCAAAGGTTATCTGTGTTTATTATGCAGTAATACACATGCAAAGTAATTAAATAAAGGTTAGCTGTGTTGATGATGCTGTAATGCACATGCCTAATGATAAAGTGAAGGTTATCTATGTTAACAATGCAACAATAAATACAGTGAATGGTAAAACAAAAGTCACTTATCTTGATAATGCAGTGATAAGTGACACGTGTTTAGTAATACAGTAATTGTGAGAGCTGTACTAGGTGTATTTTTTGTGAATTTAGTAGTAAACATGATGAAAAAATGAAAAGTATTTGATATCCTTCATCCACAAAAACAGAGTGACGTATAATAAAAAAAAAGATTATAGTGGCAAGTTGAAAGTGGTGGAATTAGAAAGATGTCATTACACGTGTTCTTTGGATACCACAGAAAGTAAAAATATTAAAATGCCCGTGTATATGCAAGAGATGAAGTATTCTATTGAGGATCAAATAAGAGTAGGTGATGGAAGAGGTTGTAATTGATACTAAGAAAGAGACAGGAATCGAAACTGCAGAATATTAAGAAAATGATATAGGGCCAATTATACACAGCAAAATGGACAGACTGTGGCAATGCATCAGTTTTTCTCTTTGATCAACTTATGGTCAGTGCAAAAAACATAAATAATGTATATGATGCATTGGTGTAAATCAGGGAATAGAAAAAACTCAAACAAGCAAAGTAACCTATGAGTTAACTATAGACAACAAAACCCTGATGCAATATATAAAGACAGGAAACATTTTTCAGAACAGAGTGAACAGGAAACTGGATGTTCAGTCTGTATTCAATACACTGCCCTATTCTGCTGCATCAGGCCACTAAATCCATTCATTTTTACTTACTTTAAAAAAATGTCTGGATTTGAAAAGCATGTGTGTTTTCTTATAGCAAAACTACATCGAGCCATCTATCGAGTCCACCAAGGGGAATTGAACCCCTGATTTTAACATTGTAAATCTGTAGGCTTACCACTGCACTAGTGGGAGGTAAACTTGAAAAGCAAAACCCTGACATGAGCAGAGAGTTTCATGATGAATATCATGTTATGATCATAAGTGACAGATATTGTGTTGTACACTACTTGAAGTGATAGATCTTGAATAGAACCATCAGAACTATTTAAAAGAAATTACAGATCTTGGGTCAGACTGTTAGCAAACCTAAAAGAAAAAAGTGATGCATTTCTATGTGGTATTTAAAGGATTTCAGATGGCTTACACAATGGACATTCCTCCTAATTGTTTTGTAGTATATATTGGGTTTCAGAAGGTTTAAATACTAGTCACTGCTTAATTTTCACCAGTTAATTAAACACTGGTTAATTTTCATTAACAGGTAAATATGGGTTAGATATATTCTTGAAAGCTAGTTATCCAGTAGATGAAAGCTGATGATCAGTCTGGTGTTGATAAAATCCAACTTTTCCAAGATTTGTGTGCTGATGTGTGAATGAAGATAACTGGCTGTAGGCTTCTTCTATTTTATTGACAAAGCACAATATTATGAAGGTAGTGATGTTGAATGTAGTGGTTTTGGATTAGTTTATTGTCATTTTAGAAAATTTAGAACAAGACAAATTTTTACAGTAAAATATCTATCAAGAAAAGTGTAGTTTATGAAATACATTTTTGTAAAGAAGACAAAATGCCACAGGTGATATTTTTACTTTTAGACTAAGTAGCATATTCAAAACATGTTTTATGAGCAATAACTACATGCAATAAATAAATAATTTCATAAATAAACAGCATATTACCTGTTATAATTAGTTCCAAATCCAAATAATAACATTATATGATTACATTCCAATCCATAGTCAAGTCTACACACTTTCAGTGATAACAATCAGTTACTGGCAATAAAAATACTATGATGCTCTGACATTCCTATGGGGTTGGCTGGTAACAAAAAGTAGTCATTACAATGAAATTGTAACAAAACTGTAGTACACATTATGGTGCAAAACCGTAGTACTCATTACGGTGCACAACTGTAGTACACATAACGGTGCACAACTGTAGTACACATAACGGTGCAAAACTGTAGTACACATAATAGTGCAAAACTGTAGTACACATAATGGTGCACAACTGTAGTACACATAACGGTGCAAAACTGTAGCACACATTACAGTAAAATAAATTGTATTCATGTGGATTGAATTAGTTCTATGTGGTAAATATGGAAACAATGGATGGTACATTAATAAAACAACTCCTTTAATTAATATATAAATGTTTATATGTTTAAGAGTAGACAGATATTTTGTGTGATATCAAGTAAAATAGTTAATAGCCATAGGTTGTCAATGACAGTAATTTTTCCAAGCAGAAAGGCAACATGACACATAATTCTTTGTAGTGTATATGGTTTGAACACACACACACACACACAATCATATATTCTAAAAACCCTATCACTGTATCCAAAACAACTGTTTACACCTACTAATAATAATGATATAAAAATAACCATTGTGTAAAATAGATGTATTTACAGACATACATTTATTTTATTTAACAAGTCATTACTTAAAACAAAAACAGCCAATGCATAACTTAGAAAGATACATTAATATTTTAATACATGAAAATGCTCAACACGAAAAGACTAATTAATGTAACAGTTAAATTGAAAAAACAAAAGAGTTGTTAATAATTTATTGAATAAACACATTATAATGTATTTGCACCTTTCTGACAACAAAGTCATCACAGAAGCTGCAGGTTATGGTAAAAATCTATATGAATACCATTTTGACAAAATCAACATTAGTATATGAAGGAATTTGAACTAATGGATAAAGCATCTAATACTGAAACTACTTGAACTGATTGTCATAAAAACTAAACTTACCATGATCCGATATGTTTTTTGACTTCAATTCTAACATTCTAACAATAGATTCTAAGCTTTCTATCTTCCCTATTTGTTCTCGACGGTCATCATCTATTGAACATTCACATTCTAGAAGTTTCTAGAGAAAAACAAAGCAAGTCTATCAGCTCTATTAGAGAACAGTGTGAAGAAATCACGTTATTAGGTTACAAACATATTACAAATAGTACATATACAGTTTTGAATTTTTACTTAGATCTTATTTCATATTAAATCAGAGTCCAACACTCACAACTATTTGATATCCTTGTGCTACTTGAAGGTACTGTTTTGCTACTAGTTACTTTATGTTTTACCATTTTACAGACACCTTAAACACACAACATGTAAAAACAATTTTTTCTTAATGATGAACATTTTAAAATTATTGCTATTATGTCTTTTTAATTACAAAACAACAGTTTGTAGTTGAGTAACTCCTCAAAGAAAAACCATTTAGAAGGCTCACCTTCATGCTGTGTTAATAAAATAGATATATTTCAAGGTACAAAGTTTATTTTACAGATCAAAAGTAAAGTTAAATTACTCTGTTAACATTTTGTAATACAACCTGGTTTCCACTCACAGCCATGCTAAAAATAAATATGTATGAATTAAATACCTAGACATTACTTTATCAGAACTCTTGCTCTGGATATAAAATACAATGGACCAAGATGCATCAATATCCAAGTAATAAATTAAATCAAGAGAAATACACCTTTTTTCTTATATAATGCACCTGCATACTTTGTTCTATATTCTTTTAATTTATTAAGAGAAATGTACTTTAAGAAAAACTGACAAAGACATTAACATTATAATTAAGACTGCCAACTTTTAGTAGGACAGTACTAACAGAGATAAAATGTGTTTATGTTTTGCTACCAACTGTTGTTGAAGTGTTCATAAGTATAATATAACCAAAAATAACAAAAAGATGACAGGAGTGGAGATGCAAGGTAAAGATATAATACATAAATATTAAAACGTTTTTTACTTAATTAAACCAATTTCAAACAGTGTAGCTACTGATCAAATTGAAAGCATCTATAAACTGTACAGTAGTGCAAACATGAAGTTGCATAAGTCCTATAATGTAACAGCACTGTGTTTTTTTCAAACAGCTCAACTATGTTTGTAAAGTAACCAGAATTTAAAGAAAATGAAGTATTGGGTTGCATTTAAATTAATCTTAAATATGAAAAATAGTATGATATAGTAGTTCATAACACAGTGACTTTTCAATCAGTGATGTTGAGAAACACGCTTGTTGAGAATTTTATATACAAAAACGGCTCGTTTGGATTGAGAAAATATTTTACATAGAAAAGTGAACAACGTTTCGACCTTCTTCGGTCATCGTCAGGTTCACAAAGATTTTTATCTATAATATTAATATAGGTATAATGGTGTTCCTTTATATTCGTTTATTTTGGGTTTAAGTTGTTGTATAAGTAAGGCTTCTTTAATTTTTCGTTTGTTTACGTTTGTTTCTTTGTTTAGTATTTGAGTGTTTTCTATTGTTATGTTGTATTTATTTGACTTGCAGTGTTCGAAAACGTGTGAAGGTGACTTTTTATTATATATTCAAACATCTAACCCCACCCTCTACATTGCGACACTCAGTTACACAACCCCTTCCAAACATGTGGTCAGCTTCCGATCAGTTACCTCTTTCTTTGTGAACCTGACGATGACCGAAGAAGGTCGAAACGTTGTTCACTCTTCTATGTAAAATATTTTCTCAACCCAAACGAGCCGTTTTTGCATATAAAACAGTGACTTTTACCTGCAATAGTTAGTACAGATTTTGCTCTTTTAATCACACCCTTAATAAAAAAAAAGTAAATACTATCTGCCTAACCAATATCTGTAGTTGATGTATAAATTACTGAACCACACTAATAAAAATCAAAGTACAGTTTCAGGAACATATACTTTATTTTGTGATAATGTGTGCTATCTATATGAAATGGAAACTCAACTTTTGCTATATGTTTCATACTTGTCAACTGTAACACATTTTGAACAGATCATGTATGTGTTCACATTCCTTTTTGATAAAAACAGCAAAATCAACACTTAATATAAAAGCCAGTATGTTATCAACTATGGCAGTGTAAACTGGTGAAATATGATCTAAGTATAGTACAAGTGAGAACACAGATCACTAGTTAAAGTGGTTGGTATAATGTCAACAGCACACAATAGTAAAATATAATCTAAATGTACTGCAACAAGTTAGGAAAGGTAAATCACCTGTTAAAGAGGTTGGTAAAAAGTCTATAGTATAAAGTGGTAATATATGATTTAAATACACTGCTACTAAAATAAATTTTTCAACAGCACAGGACAATACTGAGTCAGATTAATCCACACAATTAGGCCTGATCACCAGCAGATACATTAAACAGGTTCGTCTAGCTAGGCTAGTATCAAAAGCCACGTTCCCCAAGGATCTGTACTGAAACTGTCATAAATCAATATGTTGCTACAGCTTAAGTCAAATAAAACAATTTATTAAATATAACAACAGAAATCTAAACAAAAACTTTAAAACAACTCTGATAAAACTTTTAACAATTACAAGAAAAACAAAAATGAATTAATAAACACGTGCCTGGCCAGTACTAGGTACAAACATTAATAAACAATACAACATAAATCTCAGTGTACTTAATTTATGTAAATATTAAAATAAAGAAAGAATCAGAAGAATTTAAAACCTAATTAACCAGGTAATAACACTATGTTTCAAAATTAAACCACTTTTTAACATAAAAAAAAATATTCAGATACAATTAGAAATATTTCTAAGTGCATCTCAAACACTAACTCAATTCTGAGAAACAAGACTTTTGTATTTGGTGGTTAAACAATGATGTTACATCTCATGTGACAAGATATTACTGTAAATCTATAATAATCTTTCATAGCGATAGTATCTGTACATCACCATCAAGGAAACCCTGAAGGTGAGTTGGTGCTTTAATATAACTAATAATCAACACGTGAACTAAGCAAGAGAAGAAATAAATAAATGGTAAACAGAAAATAAAGGATAGAATTTACTACCTCACAAAACTGTTGTTATTCCTCATTTACATGTATGGTATTGTTACAGGTGCAGTTGAAAAATATGTTACATTTACTGATGATATAGGTATCTTAAATCTGGCTGCCAATAATGAGGACACCAGGATTTCTGGAGATTGGTTTGTTTGACAAATCACATATCAGGATTACCATAATATAGTTGCATATATAATTTAGATCAATTACTTGGCTGAAGCAAAAAATACTGATTGACACAACTCAAAAGTTTTCAAGTGAATGATCTACTGAATGGGGTAAAGCTGAAAGAAATTTCACTACAAGTCGAGGGTAACCATGGTTTTGTTGTGCAAGTCACTTGTAAGGTACACTTGTAGTACTATGGATCACATTGGTTACCTTATCATCAGAAACATTTGAAGTTGTTGAAAATGGTTTGGAGAAAGGATACAAGTACAATTTAATGAGTTGTCATAGTGTTGAAACAACTTTTTGTAGTCTCAAAATAAAAGTGTAAAATGTGACTTATCTAAAGAATTAAAAATTAATTAAACAATTCATAAAGTTCATGTATCACATTTTTGCTTTTAATTTTTAAGGTGCAAGACAAGAGATCATGAATTTAACATTTGAAAAGGTAAGATAAAACTCCAGGTGGGGTATTTTTATTTTTCTAACAGGGTGGTAAATATGTTGCATAAGTTGTCATCTAGATTCTGCAATTTTATAAGAGTTCAAGGAAGGAATCAGGGGGTGGATTAATTTTGTTTCTTAAGAGAGGTTATTTGGTTGGTTGGTTGGTTGGTTGGTTGGTTTGGTATTTTATGGCGTAAAGCAACTTGGCTATCAGCACCAAACATCTGGTAAAAAGTTAAAATTAAAGTAAAAATTGTTAAACTTTGTAAAAGGAAATTATGGTAAAACAAAACAAAGTTTAATCTTTAAATTAAAAATATAAATAGCATAAAATACAATTTTTATATCCTGTCTGCAGCAGTAAGAGAAAAACTACAGTAATACAAGTTGTAAAGGACTTTCTGTAGTGTAATTGTAATTACCATAACTTGTCAGGGTGACTAATAGATAAGTTCAAAAATCAGCATCAGTCACTTGAAGTTGGCCTTTTCAGTCCTGGTTTTGAGTTATTTGATGTTATGGTCATTTTCAGAATGTTAAGTAATACAAGTTTTAAACAACTTGTAGGAAAACTTTAATAATTATAACTCGCCACGATGACTAATGGGTAGTTTAAATATCAGCGTTAGACACCTGAAATTGCCCTTTCCAGTCCTGGTTTTGAGTTATTTATGTTACAGCCATTTTCTAATTTCAAATCAAACAAGATGTACTATGATTCTTTAAAAGGAATCACATTAAAAAAAATTTAATGTACAAATTAAAAAAAACCTAAATAGTATTAAAAGATTAATGGCCTTTAAAAAGCTAAAAACATTTCTGATGTGAACAGTGTCACCACTGTCAATAACACTGTCTAACATTAGAAACAAACCTTGGGTTGATGTTTTGAATTAAGCACAAAGCTACACAATGGGCTATCTGTGCTCTGCCCACCATGGGTATCGAAACCCGGATTTTAGCGTGTAAGTCCACAGACATACCGTTGAGCCACTGAGGGGCACAAACCTTGGGACAAAATGTTTAAAATGGTGCCATCATTGAGAATCATAATGATGACAAGAAAGTAAAATGTGGTTTATTGTGACCTGAGTGTTACACAGACAACACATTGGTGCATCAGTCCCAGATAAAACAAAACGGTTAGTTAAAAAACTGTGACCAATGAGTAGTCTAATTATGTCAAGTTCTTCTTTCCAATCCTTATGGACCAAAGTCCAATAGAGGGTTTTATTGGGAAAAGCTTGTTTTCACATTGCTCACTCCAAGTCAACTACCAACTGGCACAGAGACCATGAATGGAACAGGCACAGCAGTGACAGTGTCAGAGCAGACAGATTTTGCTGCAGTGTCAGCGAGCCCATTCCAACAAATACCAACATGGCCTGGTATCCATAAAAAATGGATATAATTAAATGTTAAAGAGAAAATGACCAAATGGTTTTGAATATCGATAAGAATGCAGTGAGAATGAACATGAAGAGATTTCAGGGCCAGTAGAAAACTGAGCAAATCAATATAAGTAGTGCAATTTGAGTTCTGCTTAGCTTCTATGTGCTCCAAGGCAAGAGAAATCGCATCCAGTTCAGCAGTGAACACAGAAAATGTAAAGGGGTTTCTGATGCAAACACCAAACCACAACAAACCATCCATATCAACAGGAATGGAATGATGGTTCAAAGGATGTTCAGCAAATAACAGACAATATTTCCACTCGGGAGTGTCTGTTTTTCTCAGATGCCTTAAAGATAGGTCACATTTGGGGACTGTAAGAAGCCATGGTGGGATGGGCTGACCAGTGTACACAGAAATGTTATCCAAGAACAGACCCAATTCAATCAACTGAACCTGGATATGAAAGCCAAAAGGAGTAATGGCAGATTGTTTGTTCTGAAAAAAAAGAAACCCCAAACAAAATGAATATTAGCCATCCTCTCTGAGGTCTTACAGAAACAGCTTGTCAAAGTAATTGAACCACAGTGCGAAGGAATCTGACATCAGGAAAAACATTCTCCTGCTAGATCTGGTATAAACAATAAAAAAAATAGCAAGAGAAGCAGGGGATAGATGGCACAGCATTTTGTAGTGTCCATCATCAGGTCCAACCAATGTACTGCCAGACCGATGAAGGGCCAGTTTGAATTCCACCAAGAAAGGGATGATTATAGTCATACAGAGAATTAGCTTGAAAGAAATAAGGTGATCACTCTGCCAGATTCTTGATGACCGAGAAGGTGGAGGAAGAGGCAGAAGTGTTAGATACCTGGCAAAAGCTTTCACCTAGAGTATCAGTGATGTTCCGAATATCAGCTACTTTCTGGCCATCAGAGAGCAAGATCAAGAGGAAAACAGAATTATATTGCCCACTGACCTTTTGAATCTTATCCTATATAACTTTGGAACTGGTGATAGAAGATATGCAGGTTGCAAACTTAATCCAAGAGTCCTTCTGGCTTTGACATATTATCCACCAAAAATATTCATGGGTCTGCTGGAAAGTGATCTGGTTCGAGATGAAATGGTGGATAGTGGATAGCAATTTTTGAGCCTCAGGGTAAGTAATGTTTTGAATCATCCTCAAACACTGCACCTCTTTTTCTTCCAACCATTTAGGGCAAGAACAAAAGACGGATGGGTGAGAGCAATTGCAATTGATGCAACGAGGGTCTGTTTCACACTAATTGACATCATGGTCCTTGCCACTGCAAGGAGCACACATCAAGAAACCATGGCATAATGTCTTCGAGTGATTGATCTGCTAACACTGGAAACATATGAGAGAGTTTGGAATGCATGGCCATACCTTGCAATTGAAGTAACCTGCCTTGATGGTGGCAGGTGGACATGGTGATGTAAATGTTAAAATGAAGATATTGGTCAGCATCAAAATTCAATCTTTATGAGTAGAGATATGCCTCACTGGAGAACTCCTTTGGTGGAGAAACGAGTGAGAATCTATGACTCGAGGATGTTCTTCAAATTCCTTTCAACAATGACTCCTCATGATGAATTCAAAGTAGCATGAGATATAGCCTTAGTAACTATATCCCAAACTGCCAATGAATGTAAGAGTTCACCATGTTGAAATGTGGATGTTTCTTCCAATACATCACCAGAGAAAAGCTTTTTGACTGACTTTGGAGAGCTAGCAAGTCCTTTCTGAATGAAAAAGGGAGACATCTGCCCTAAAGGTTTGTTTGAAAGAGAATGTAGCATAAAGAAATTAGATACAGGTATTAGAGATGTTGAAGATTGGTGCTCAGAATTTTCAAGATATAGTCATATACCTATGGACTGTTTTTTCACTATTTTTTAACTTTTGATTTGGAGGATCCATAATAAAAAAAAGAATTTTTCAGTGCCAACTGATCCCACCCACCATGGAGCCTATGAGGAGGTACACTACAATGTGAAACAAGAACGCTGCAGTGATGCCAGCATTTCATGAGCACTATACCCAAACACCAGCATCAGATACAATGTCCACAATATCTGTTGAGAAAATTCACATAATGGTACTTGTTTGACCCTAGCCCAATTGGACCAGCTGACTGTCCTTAAGGGCCACCCCAAGACTGCCCATCTACAGGACTTCAAGGCCAAAGTGGTGTGTTAGGGTTGGACCCCCCGACCACCACTATCCTCTCCTCCCCTTCATGAGTCACCACACATGGCAACACCTGGGTGCATGTTTAGATCCCAGAGGAGATAAACTGAAAAAACAGAACCTTCCTTGAGAGGTCCCCTCACCACCTACAGAAATCCACACCGAGGAGTAAGAGGTTGTGAGTCAGAAAACCTTTAATGGGACATAAAGCCCCTTGATGTTTATTGTGCGTGCTTCTAATACAAATTATTTTCAACTTTGTGGTATGGAGACATATCATGCATTCTCTAACACAGTATTAATCAAAACTTATCAGTTATTCTCAAATGTGCAGTTTTTGCATAATATTTGGTTAACAAAAGTTTAAAATTCCTCTCCTTTTGGTTGTCTTTGTTTTTTACACTCTTCTGAAATAGCATCTAGTTTGCCCATCATAGGGCATGGCTGTAACAGTAAAACTTTTGCAAGGATATTGAAGCAATCCAATGGTAGGTCATGTGATGTCTTGAGGTAATAATTTACCAAATAGTTTGAATGATACTGACTTGTAACATGGGTAGCACTATACTTTATGAGTAAGCCTGACATAACCTATGAAAAAGGTAACATAAGGTTTAAATAGTCTAGTTTATGAGATCAGCAACAAAGCCAATCTGTTAGAATTGGATCTCTGATCCAGTAAAGGCTACTGTTCATAATAAAAGGAGGAGGTTCACATATTCTGTTTTTATTAGGGTAAAAAAAGTGGTGTTTTAAAGAGTTTCTAGTATCCTTATTTCCTTCTCATAAACACAGCTATTCACACAAATTGAAAACTACTCTGAAATAAACAAATTAATGAGTCTCCTATTATCCACAAGACCTATCCCATCATTCTTGGGAAAATCAGTTGCATTTAAATATTTATTCGACGGTTACCTGGATGTAAAGTTCTGGTGGTTAGGGTACTCAACTCAAAATATGTAGGTCACAAGTTCAAATCCTTGTTACCAAACATGCTTCCCCTGTCAGTTGTGACAGCATTATAAAGTGACAGTCAATCCCACCATTTATTAGTAAAATACCAGCCCAAGTGTTTATGGTGGGTGCTAAATATACCTAGCTACCTTCCCTCTAGTTTTTCACTGCTAAATTAGATATGTTTACCTGAAGAGGAGATAGACATCACCAAATAAATCTGCTCCAAAATCATAGATGATTCATAAGTATCAAAGATACCTCCCAATGATCATAAGAGATCTCAGAATTAAAAAAAAATGGAAAAAAACCCCAATAACATGGATGTGAAGGGATTGGACTGATGATAATCACGAGTTGGTTACGATAAATAATGCTGAATGCTATATGTTTATTTTCACAAAATTTGGTTGACTTTTAGTAATGATTGCAAATTCCTTTGTATATAAAAAATCAAAGTATCTCTATGAAAGATTTATTTTTGGAAATGTCATGTCTGTTTTGCTACTAGTTTGAGTGTAAAGTGAGTTTTTTGTCATGAATTAAAAATTATTCTTTGTCCCCAAAATCAAAAATATTATTTGTGTTATTTCCTAAACTTCCTAAATACATTTCAAATGTTTGTTTTCAGTAAAACTTTGTACTTTGTCTGTCATTTTCTCTAACATAACTATAAGAGGTCTGTCAATTTAACCAACCTTGTACCCACCATAAAAAATTTGGAAATAAAAATTATGCTTTTTTCATTCCAGAATTGTTACAAATTATAGCATGTAAACATAAATGTTTGTCTAAATAGCTCAATTCTCATAAGATTATACATTTATATACATTTATTATATTAACCTTCAATTTACACCTGGCTAACAACACAGAAATTGCATATGTGTTACCACATCCAATAATATAAAACTGACCTGTAGTCTTTATAAAAAAAGACTGTCTTGGCTGTGCTTTAGCAAACTATTATTTAGGAAAAAGCAATCACATTTCAATTATTATCCATGTAATATGTATAAAGATTTTTACAATTCAGAAATAAGTTTTCAAAATGATTCTCAAAACATAGAATAGTAAATAGATAAGTACAGTAAAATATTATATCTTCCAGTTTTGACGACCCTTGTTCTCCGTTGCATCTTGCCATAGGTTGCTAAGCCTTTTCAAATTTTGCACGTGGAGGATACGAAGTAAAATGTTTTTTAAGTTTTATATATACATTTGAAATAACCAATAAATTATAAATAACTTTATCAATACCATGGAATTACACTGTAATTTATGAAGTTTATTAACTAAGCTGTGTTTCATGTACAACAGATATGCAAGTTCAAGCAGACTAAAGACTCAACCTACTCCTTGAAGTCTTGTTTCAAAAGAATGAGATGGCATCCTAACAACGTGACCTTTTGAGCTTTACATTGGTTATTCAAATGTCACACACATAATTGCATGTACATAAGAAATGTTTCCAAAAACTGAAAGATATGAGCAAGGTCACTTCATTTGATTTAATACAAAAGCCGTATTTTAAGAAATAAAGAGGATAGAAGGTTCTTATTTTACATTCTAGCTTGTAAATGCCAGTAATGTGAATTCCTAATTCATACAAAGCTATAAACTTGGTACTCTGACATCATAAACATCTAATCTGGTCCAGTACTGCATTCAACATCCCATGTGACTCACAAAATTTTAAGTTTTGATATGTTCTTTCAATATGTACTTTTAAATTAAGGAATTATCCAATATATAATTAATGCAGTTCAACAAACATGATGATATGACCTCTGACCCGTTGTTATAGGGTTAATGTCTTCCACAAACTTCATTAATTCAGTAATTATATCTCTGTTAATACTATTATTCTGGTAAATTAGCAGGCTTATTCAAGAAAACAGCATTACTAAATAGTATTAGACAGATAATGGTGTTATATTATTCCTATTGTAATACGGATGATTTTTAACATTAATAAAAAGACTGATGACAAAGTGTGCTTTTCCATTTTAATCCATTATACACCATAACAACTGTTCTCAAGTGAGTTGCTAATATAAGCAGTTTCAACCACTACCATACCTATCATATTCCAGCTGGCTTGTACAGTTCTGATATTGGGTAAGAAGTTTTATTAACTCTGGATACAGCAAATAGGGCTGAACATTCATTATTATATGTATTACTCTCACCCAAAAGTTTTATTTATAATTAAGGTAAATAAAATAAACACCAACTGATGAGTAAAATGTGTCCAATTTGACAGAGTTCAATTAATAACAACATTTTGCTCTTTCTCATCCAACTATTTTACAATCTAATTAACCAGTCTTTTCCATATCCCTATCAATGTGATCTTCTTAACAAACATTTTGTGTGGCATTTTATCAAAAACCTTTAATAAATATAAGTACACTAAGTCCGTGCCAATTAAAAAAGTTAACATTTTGACAAGGGAAGATTTGCAATATCATTGAAAAAGTTTACAATACTAGTAGGGGAAGAATTCTGACACCTTCATGAAAAGTTAGCATATTGGTAAGGGAAGATTCCCCTTTAATTTTTTCAAAGTGATTGTATTTTTTGATATCATATTAACTTAAAAACTATAATAACACTTCATTTATCAGGCTTCCTAGAATTTTTCCACTAAAGATGTAAGAGTAACTATTGTATAACTTCTAAGAATGATTTTCCAAATAATTTAGTATATGCTGGTAGTTCTAGATTTCTTATGGGTGTGAAGGGTTATGATTAGGTTGGACTAATCTTTCACTTAGTGAAGTAAATGGATCAAATGGTCCAACTTCAATCACCTGGACTACTTCTTATTCATTGAAGTGGCACAAGAAGGTACAACATTATTATCTTAACAGGTATAACTTTATAACTTTTGTTAATAATTTAACATAAAAGCAGCATGGGTCTATTTGCCTCTTAAGGGCCATATATGAATTTTAAGGGAAGGCTTCATAAATATTTCAAAGATAAAGGCCAGCTTTAATTGTTTTATTTTAATTTTAGAGTTTAGTACAATAGATGGAATAGCTCAGATGGACAAACAGTTCCTTTGTTGTTATTAAATTACATGTATGTACATATTGTGGATCTGTTATATGTGATCTTATGTTCTTTGACTGCCAGCTTGACAAATCTCAGGTTTGCATCTATTTATTTTGATATCATGTTATCACATGTACTGTAGAAATCCTCAGAGATGTCTCCCATATAACAGCTTTAATACACTTGTTACATCACATGATCATGTTACTGTAAATGAAACATGACAAAATGTTACAAAAATTGATTGTAACAGCAGTATAAGAAGGAAATGATTGGAAGTAAATTTCCAATGCAAACATTAAATGTTCCATAATAAATACCTGTTGTCACTCTCCAAAATTCTATCACACCAAACCTTTGAAACAGAAGTATTTATTACAAAAATTGATCTATGTAACATATGCCATTTTAACATCTGAACTAATCTAATGTTACCGATTTCACAGATCAGTCTATATTTATCTTACATTATGATTTTACAAAAAAACTTTAAATTTTTGTGCATAAATGTCACTGATTTGAAATCAAGAAATAACTATATAATTCCTGGTTCTGGTTAAATGATGCATGGTAATTGTGTTTTCCTTATTTCATTAATATTCTTTTCACCACTTACCTTTTCTGAACTTTTTCTAAGCTGCTTTTCTCTTTCATATTGTGTGATTAACTGTTCATTATCTTCACGCAAAAGTTCTAATTCGACTTCATGTTCCTGAATTTCCATGTATGCTAAATCTAAACTTTCCAATACATTTACTGTAAGTGGCATTAATTCTTTCACCACATCTTCACCATACTTTTCGATCATTTTCTGAAATTCTTGATATATATTTCCAGCTAGGTTTTGCACCTTTTCACAAACAACATGACGATCATCGTTATTTGTCCCATAAACAGTTTCTTGCATTGGTGAGAGCCGAGATGGATTTGTTGAAGCTGGATTTGAATCCATTACTTAGTTTTGTAATGATTTCAAATCATATGAATAATTCAATGTGTTCCTCCTTTAATAAACGTAACAAGTTTTTACAGGTGTTGATAACAATTTCACTCTCTTAATTAGCTGAAAATTAGTTTCATGTTGATAGGGAAAAAAATTACTATGAATTTATCACTGATACAATATTATCATCACATCATCACGACCAACCTCTTCTCCAATGCATTACAAGCTACAACTTATAAGTTAAATCTATAGTATGAGGTATAATTATATACAAAAATTGTCTAATCTAATAAACCTAAATCAATTTTACCTAACATTATAATTTGTAATTTTTCACTTAAACAATCTATTCTGTATTCTATATGTAACATCGTACACGACCTTGTGCAACGTAAGAAACAATGCACGCAATTCAGCTTTGAAATTAAACTAGTAGTAACACTACTTGTGGGGCCAAAAATGGATTGAAGTTTTGCAATGGTTATAAATTCGCAGGATACATTTTGAAAGATTAAATAAGTTAAAACAGTCCACAGCTAATCATAATTTCCATTAATGCATCTTAGTAATATCATCAATATAAATAATGCGTAAAATTTCAAAATATCACAAAAATTAAATCCGTATGTCCACAATCAAACTATGATATATTACACAAATTTCGTGAACATATGACGAACGAACACATGCGCATTGTAATGTTGAAATGATTTGTGGGTAATTAAAGCCTGAGAAACAGGAAACTGTCATTAAATTGGACTAGTTTTTCATATCTTTAAACATAAAGTGGTTGTGACTACTGAATGCTAACACGTGTAATTAACTTTAAAAAATTACTTTAAAACACTCTTCTAAAAATTACCCAGAAACTTTCATTAAAAATCTGAATGAATGTGATTGATCAATATACTGTTGGAAACACTGCTGTCATGTTATATAGATTTAGAGGAGGCGTAACTTATGCGATTACATGGGATTCTCTAGCATGACATTGTTGTATGAGGACCTTAAAGGGCTTCAATCCCGACTCAGTCTTAAAGCAGTTGTGGTGCTTGGAATATTTCATATATTCTTTCTCTCTTAGCTTAGGTCTCAAGTGGCTCAGCAGTGAGTCAGAGGGCTTATAACGTTAAAAATATTTTTGATATTTGTGGAAAGCACAGTACAAACAACATATTTTGAAGCATTGCGATTAACATCAAACAAACTAACTCTTAACTTAGAAAGATAAAATGTTTGGTTCAGCAAAATATACAAAATGTATATATGTGTGCTTCTTTTAGAGTGCCCCCCAGTGGCTCAGCGGTATGTCTGCGGACTTACACGCTAAAATCCGGGTTATGATACCCGTGGTGGGCAGAGCACAGATAGCCCATTGTGTAGCTTTGTGCTTAATTCAAAACAACAACAAGAACAGCAACAATAAATTCTTTTAGAGCATTAATAGACTTTCACTTTAGGTGGTAAGTTACACACAATCAGCCCTCGAGTAGCTTTGCGCGAAATTCAAAGGAAACAATAGACACAATCAAAGGGGATGTCTACTTATGTTAGTGATATATTGGCATATCACGGGTTTTCTATTTTCTGTAACCATATAGACATCTTCAAAAGTTTTGATTATCCAATTTCTGCACTGTCCTGGTTGTAATAAATAGTTCTGAGATATACTAGCATTACTCTTTGTTCTCTCTAGAAGTGACGTCTCCTAGTTCTGTATGCGCGGGTGTTTCTCTATGGTTCACAGAATCTGGGTTGCACGAACATAAACTGAAATATTCTTTCTGGTAGAATGTGATGTTGAGTGAAAATGACAGTTAATTAATGTTGTCAAGGGCACATAGGTCACGAGGTGACATTGTCCACCAAACAGAGAAAGTAAGTTAACATTCTGAATTTATGAACAATTTCTCAGTTTAATTCATAATAAGTTTATCAAGAGGAAGGGCCGCTCTTTTTTTTTGGAAAGTCTTCATGTTTTGTATTGTATAACTTGATCTTGAAAGAACAAAAAGAGAGACAATACCAAACACCAATTAAAGGAAAAAGGATTGTCAATTAGTCCATGGTATGTACGTGCACTGTTTACATATATATGTATATATACTTCGATATATTGTTGTTTAAGTAAAGATTCTGTTTGTTCAAAAGCATACCCGTCTTCGCCAC
Source organism: Carcinoscorpius rotundicauda (assembly GCA_011833715.1). NCBI lineage: Eukaryota > Metazoa > Arthropoda > Merostomata > Xiphosura > Limulidae > Carcinoscorpius > Carcinoscorpius rotundicauda. The sequence continues at coordinate 8,515,947 of CM022393.1, forward strand.
TTATACATTAAGGAGTACAGTTGGGGTCATTGTTTCAATAATAAAAACCCTCACAATGATATGAAAGAAACTAGAGCCAGATAATCTTAACGATTTTCTAGACCACTATCACCACCATTACAACATTAAAACTGTATAAGCAGAAATTTCTAATGATATATATCTATATCAATAAGCCCCTCGCTAGTACAGCGATAAGTCTCCGGATTTACAACGCTAAAATCAAGGGTTCGATTCCTCTCGGTGGTCTCAGCAGAAGGCCCGATGTGGCTTTACTATAAGAAAAACACAAACATACACTATATCAATAAAACAGAAAAAAACCTTTGATGTACATGTGTATCATATACATAGTGCTTTATTTTATCACTGAAGAACAAAATTTCTTTGTATAATTTACAGATCATTTTAAGAATACACCTTCATAATTTATGCAGTTCTTTAGAAACATTGTCCGACATTCTGTGCACTTGTCTTTTGGCTTATTAATTTATTAAAGAAATAAAGACGATTTTACTTTGTTTAACGTTGTCTTCAGTGGGAAGTATTATATATCCCACTTTCAGTTCAAGGTAAGGACTTTAGATTAATAATAATTATTCCATCGCTCTTCTTTGTAAACATGGTGACATATTCATTTGAGATACAACTTTAGCTTTGTCTAAGTGGCTTGTTTGTTGTAAATTTAGAGCAAAGTTACACAAGGGCTATCAGCGCTAGTTGCTCCTAATTTAGCAGTGTAAGAATAGAAGGAAGGCAGGTAGTCGTCACCACCCTCTGCCAACTCTTGGGCCTTTGTTTTACCAACGAATAGTGAGATTGATCGTAATATTATAAAGCCCTCATGGCTGAAAAGGCGAGCATGTTTGGTGTGACGTGGATTCGAACTCGAGTCAAGTGCCTTAACCACCTGACAATGTAGAGCCTATATAAGTGGCATTCGAAGTTTTATGTGAAGCCAAAATCTTATATTAGTGCTTGCACAATCCTTGGTCTTCCTTGGAATACTTATAATAGTTATTTTCTTAGACATCCATCACTAATTTGTACAAAACCGTATGTTGTATCTATCAGATCACCCCACAAGTAATGTCCGAAAATTTAATACAGATAGTTCATCATCATTTCTGCTTTTGTAGAAGGCTTTAATTACTGAAATATGTAATAGGATGTGTATAAAAATGTTCAGACAAATAAAAGAAACTAATCCAACTCCACTTTCTCAGATTATTAATCAAATAAACCCTTATAAAGATGGATGTGTCTGAGAGGCACGTTAGGCCTATAATGCTTTATGATTTTACAAAAGGCAATAGTACCGCAGAAACTACACGAAACATTCAAGGTGTTTCCGGTGTGAAGTCTCTAAATAAAAGAAAATATCGAAGACAGTTTCAGAAGTTGAGATTAGGTGACTATAGCTTAAGTGATGGGCCACATTCAGATCGTCCTGTTGAGTTTAATGATGACTTGCTGTTGGCTGCACTTGATGAATATTGTACTGTAACAGTTGAAGAAATAGGACCGAAGCTTAATTAAACCCATTCAACAGTTCACTGTCATCTGCAGCAGCTTGGAAATGTGTCAAAACTTGGTAAATGGGCTCCTGATTTGGCATATGTCAACCTTAGAGCAAGTGTGGACATTTACACTTTTCTGCACTTTCGTGGACGTAACTCACCTTTTTTGGACAGGTTAGTGACTAGAGATGAAGGATATTTTATAAACATGTTAAGCGCTGCAGACAATGACTCAGTGGAGGTAAACTGGGTAAAGCACAGCCCAAAAGGGATTTCCACTCTAGGAAAGTCTTTTTAAGCGTTTGATTGGATATTGTTGATGTAATCCACTTTGAGTCGCTGCCACTCGTCAGACTTCTATTATCAATAGTTGCACTGAAAGAAAAAAGGTCTGCGTTGATCAATCGTAAAGGTGTCGTGTTACATTAGAGTAATGCACGGCCCTATACAGCAAGGATAACATCTGCAAAGACTAAAGAGCTAGACTGGGAAAAACTTTCGCATCTTCCTTATTCTCTAGATTTTGCCCCATCTGATTATCATCTAATCCGCAGTTTGTAGAACTATCTTGATGGAAAAGAATTTGGAACACATAAAGATGTCAAAACTACCCTCCCTACATTATTTTTCTCCAAACCCAATAATTTTATAGAAATGCCACCCAGAAGATTATGAATCGTTGGCAGGAAGCAAGTAACAATAATAGAACATACATTATTTATTAATTAACATTAAAAGCATTTAAAATCCTTTCTCTTTTTTTGAGCCTAAAATCGGACATTACTTAATGAGTGAGCTGACATATTACTATTTAATCTCACTGACATACAAATGACAAACATTTTCAGAAACTTACCAAATTCCTGTCTTCATGTTGCGTTCACATTGATAGGATAATTCTCAAACAGCGATTCCAAATGCTCAGAAAGATAAACTTTCATATTCGGACTCAGTACTGCTGCAAATAAGTTGGCTAGTCTATAACACGTCTATTTTATTACTCTGCAATTAGCCATCCAACTGCAATTTGAATAGTCAAATGCCCATAACTATGAACGAGCACTGACACTGTTTGAGCAAGTGTAACCTAGTTTCTGAACAGAAAACAACGTATTTCATGTTACATCTGTATCATAAGAGCAGATAAAAGCAATGGTTAAACCGAATCTATAGCACAACCCAAATCCTCCTCAACCAGGCTCAAACTAATGGTAGTGTATAATTCGTTTTATTATCAAAACCGGTTTACATCTTCTCCAGCATGTTCATTCACAAAGCTGAACTAATATAAAAATCTCTTTTCAGCGAGTGATATTAGCAAAATGAAGGTGGAAACACGCTTTCCACCTAAATCTGTTTTGCCACTATTAATCAGATAAAATTCATATTAATTCACATAAAGTGCCTTATACATAACTGAAATATTGAATAATATTTTAGCTGTCTTTCTTCCCACTGAGAACGGAACCTTACATCCATTTGCCATTAATGACACATATTCCATGATATGAAAACCACGGCTGTCCAAGCTACACTAACCTTTGGAGTCAGGCTGGTTGTTGTTCTTGTCAGATCAGTAGTCATACATAAACAATGCTTTGCTAAATTAAACTAACTACAACTCTGTTGTATCAGCTAAAATAAAGTTTGCACTTGCGGGTTTTATGACAGGATATAGACAACTCTAATAATCTTGTAAGCCACATTTAAAACCGGGGTTCTATCTTTAATTTCCTAATTATATTCTCATGGATCTTTCTTACTGTGATAATGGCAAGTGGAATGAGAACTTCCCTGTTCCATGATCAACCATATCAGGATACCTTACATGAGAACTTCCATGTTCCATGATCAACCATATCAGGATACCTTACATGAGAACTTCCATGTTCCATGATCAACCATATCAGGATACCTTACATGAGAACTTCCATGTTCCATGATCAACCATATCAGGATACCTTACATGAGAACTTCCATGTTCCATGATCAACCATATCAGGATACCTTACATGAGAACTTCCATGTTCCATGATCAACCATATCAGGATACCTTACAGTGCATTTTAGTTGAGTATTGGTTGCTGTTGCTAAGGTTTCAAGTTATTCAGAGAATTATCAGCCACAGTAACCATTACTGGCGGTTTTTTATTGGCCCCAGCGTCTATTTTAATATCACTGCTTCAAACCATCTTATTATAAAATCGGTCCCAATTAAAGGCAAAACCCCCATGACACCCTTGTGTGGGTTTTGATCAACTTGTCAGTGAGAAATTCCTCACTATCTGCTGGTGTCATGAAAGCTTTAGATTTCTCGGGAACTTTTCTTAGATTTTCCATGTAAGTGACAAAATGATTTTGGGGCCCATGATTCAAGCCTTCAATTCCGCTATACGGATTACTCATTCATTGAGTTGTTCTTTGTTTAAATGTTTTAGGTTATCAAACACTGAATCGTCCAAGCTGAGTATAAGACATTGAATAATCGCTCCTCAGGTCCAACCATTATAAGAGACGAACTGCTTAAAAAGTTCAAAGAAATAATCATGATCTTCCTCCACCATTCATTTAAACATTAGCAAATTAATCTGTTTTACGTAATCTCCGTCATGAAGCAATAGGGAGGACAGATTCGACTGCTAAAACCTCTACTGTTACATGACTGAGACACAATCAACACGAGGGCTGTTCAAAAAATACGCGGACTGATGTCATAAAACAAAATGCACTTTATTTAGAAGTTACAGATCTGGAATCCTTTCAAAGTACTCTCCTCCCCAACGCACACACTTATCCCAACGGTGTTTCCACTTGTTGAAACAGTCCTGGTACGCTTCTTTTGTAATGTCTTCCATCTCCTTCGTCGCATTTGCCTTAATCTCGGGAATCATCTCAAATCTTCTTCCTTTCAAAGGTCTTTTGAGTTTGGGGAACAAGAAAAATCGCAAGGAGCAAGGTCAGGTGAGTAGGGGGTGAGAAAGAACAGTGATCGAGTGTTTGGCCAAAAACTCACGAGTTCTGAGGCACAAATTTTGCAGCAACGCAGTGCATCTTCAATTTTTCAGTCAAAATCTCATAACAAGATCAAACTGATATCCCACACTCTTCAGCAAGCGCCCTGACAGTCAGACGTCGATGTGCCCGCACCAGGGTGTTTATTTTGTCGACGTGTGGGTCGTCAGTTGACGTGGAAGGACGTTCAGGACGCTCATCATCTTCAATGAACTGTCGACCATCCTGAAAACGTTCATACCACTTGAAACATACCGTACGCTTCATAGCAACATCACCGTAAGCCGTGTTAAGCATAGCAAAAGTTTCAGTCGCAGATTTTCCAAGTTTAACACAAAATTTCACAGCAAGTCGTTGCTCTTTCAGGTCAATCATTCTAAAATCCGCCAAACGAAAAAAAATTGCACTTTACTTAAAACCGCGTACCTAATAAACAAATGAAGATATCTGCAATCGAGAAATGGCGTCGTAATCAGCTGATCTGTGCGAACCTAGCGACACCAAGCGGATTCTCCTGGAACCAACTGGAGCCGCGCTATTCAAATAGTCCGCGTATTTTTTAAACCAACAATAGAATACGCATCACCAGCATGGATTAACATAGCACCTACACATATACAGAAACTTCAAAGGATACAAAATTCAGTACTAACTTCAGCTTATAAAGTACCACGTAGCACCTCAACCACATTCTTGCACAAGTATGCAAACATAGACACAATATCTGAAAGACTCTTGCATAATACTCTAAAATACTTCAATAAGAATTGGCATAAAAATGAATTAATGTGTGATCTCGACAGATATCACGTACATGATGAAAATAGTCCTAAATACCTCTCCCCTTTTAACTTATATTTAAATAATATAACTCAAGCTGGCCACTATACACTAGACTCTTAGTCCTGGTTTACTTTTTGTTTACTTTTATCATATATTTTGTATTAACATATTAATATACTTACTCTTATTGTGTGAGTATGTGTACTACTACACGTAGTAGTAGTAGCATTCTTTCTTTTATTAAAAAAAAAAAACCACTTGTCTCGCCCATGCATGGTCTGAGCCCTGAAATGGGCCGGAGCATCAAGTTATATTTACTCTGGCCCAAAGCAATAAAAAAAAAAATTACTTATAAAAAAAAATAAATAAATAATAAGAACAACAATAACAAAAATTCGTATTGACGTTATGAATGTTCGGGAAGGAGGAAGAGGTCAAATGTACCTGACCCTCCTGAGTATTTAACAACTATACTCAAATACCGACACATTGGGAACACAGACCTCGTAGTTCGCTGATGATGTAACAGTCTGGAAAAGTACCCCGACTCCGTCAACAGCAGCCACGAACCTACAACCAGTACTAAATAACATAGAAGAATACTGCCAGAAATACAGAATCAAAATCAATATTCCAAAAACCCAAGTCATATTATTCAGCAGACTGAATAAGCTGAAAAAAGATCCATCAAAACTCCACATGAATGGATCACTTTTACTGACTGCTACATCTGCTAAATTTTTAGGTCTAACATACGATTCAAAATTAACGTGGTTACCGCACACTAAAAATATAATGAAACGAATCTGGAAAAGAGCAAATTATGCAAGAAGTCTTTCAGGTAAAAACAAAGGAACATCTCCGGGCAACATACTCAAAATCTACAAAACGTACATTAGACCAACAATAGAATATGCATCACCTGTATGGATTAACATAGCACCTACACACATACAGAAACTTCAACGTATACAAAATTCAGTACAAACTTCAGCATATAAGTACCACGAAGCATATCATCCACATTCATGCACAAGTATGCAAACATAGACATAACACCTGAAAGACTCTTGCATAACACTGTAAAATACTTCAATAAGAATTGGCATAAGAATAACTTAATGTGTGATCTCGACAGATATCACGTACATGATGTAAATAGTCCTAAATATCTCTCCCCTTTTAACTTGTATTTAAGAAATGTAACACAAGCTGCCCATCTTTCATTAGACAATTAATTATTAATTTTTTATTATTATTATTTATATATATATTTTTTAATCTTTCTTTTATTTTTGAATATTTTATTTTTCTATTCTTACTATAAGAAGTAGTAGTAAGTAGTTTTTCTCCATGGAGAAAAACAATACAAGAAAAAAAGGAGAAAAGTACAAAAAAAAACTTATATGAAAAAAGAAATATATATATATATAAAGAAAAATTACAAGAAAAATAGTTAAAATAAAAAAAAATACTTGTGCGTCCATACATGGACCGTGCCCTGAAATGAGCCAGAGTACAATGCTATACTTTTGCTCAGGTCCTACGCTTAAAAAAAATAAACAAATAAAATTAAAAAAAAATCATCCCTAAAGATAGACGCTATAAACGTTCGGAAGGGAGGAAGAGGTCTAATGTACCTGACCCTCCTGGGTATTTAACATCCATACCCAAATACCCACACAGAGAACCTCGAACAGACCTCGTATCAAAGGGATGTCCTTTTCGTGTTCAACAGGCATGTGCACGTGTTTCCTTGATGAATATGGCATTATAAATTCAGATCTACAAACAAACATAGAAATATTTATAATGATTTATCAACCTATGGATTTCGTCTTTAGACATTGTCGTTGCATGAGAAACCTTTACTGTCCTGACTACTGTAAACAATATATATATATAAATATGATAATATTATGGCTGTTCCGTGTGATGACATTATCAATTTAAAAATAGTATTTATTTAAATGCCACCATGCGTTTACAAAATCGAAATCACCAACTCGAAAAATTTCATGTGAGAATACGGGAAACAGAGATTCTAAACAATGAAGTGAAACACAATATTCATCTTTTTTTATTTACAAAGACTCATTTTAAAAGGAGTTTGTGTGTTTTTTAATCTCGCACAAAGCTACTCGAGAGCTATCTGTGCAAGCCATCCCTAATTTAGCAGTGTAAGACTAGAGGGAAGGCAGTTTGTCATCACCACCCTCGGACAACTCTTGGGCTACTTTTTACCAACGAATAGTGAGATTGAACATCACATTATAACGCTCCCACGGCTGGGAGGGCGAACATGTTTGGCGCGACGGGAATGCAAACTCGCGACCCTCAGATTACTAGTCGCACTCCTTAACACTCTTGGCCATGCCGGGCCTAAGAGGAGTTTACGTACTATTTGAGTGACTACGCATTTCCAAAACTGTAAAACACTTTTCACATTTTAAAACAAGAAATATTTACGCATTAAAACACTAAGAAACTAAGGTTTGATCAATCTTTATGTTCTTGTGATATCTGATTTGTAGGGATGTCTCAGTTGCTTTGCCAACCTGCATCTCTCGACGGCTGATTGATTATCTTACTATAACTTCAACCTAAATTTTATATGTTTCAGTCAGGTGTTTAGAGCGCTTGACTCGAATCCTCGTCACACCAAACATGCTCGCCCTTTCAGCCGTTATAATATGACGGCCAATCCCACTATTCATTGGTAAAAGAGTAACCCAAGAGTTGGCGGTTGGTGGTGAGTACTAATTGCCTTCCTTCTAGTCTTATACTACCCAATTAGGGACGGCTAGCGCAGATAGCGCTCGTGTAGCTTTGCGCGAAATTCAAAACATACAGCCAGTCTTCATATATAATGTGTGAACTGTACAAGACTGGTTAGTTAATCTCAAGTTTCCTTTTTGATGGCCGAAAATCTTCCCTAGAAGGTGTATATTTCTTTATTGCAACAAGAATGTCAGTTCTAGCTCACTTTCCTTCATTACCGTCAAGGATGAATTGTTCAGTAATGTGTCCTGATACCCGTTGGATGCACATCCTGTCCAATCCAGTTAGAAAGACTCATTAATTACTCGTATCTAATCAAAGGCTTTTATTTGAGCATTAAAAACTGAAATAATGTGGTTTCAATTAGTAGTATCAGGTTGATCGTTATCAAGCGAAATCAAACTCATAGTTGTTTATTTTGATGTCACTTCGCGAAATATTTTATATATTTTATTTTGTTAAAGAATTTGCTTATTTTATGATTACTGTGCCTAATGCACATGAATTACATGGATCCTTCACACTTTTTATATTATGTGCTTGTTTACAATTGTTAAATGTGTATTTTTAGTGTTATATTATATTGCTGGAATGTATTATTGGCTTCTCACACATTTTAAAGTGATTTCATAAGTTTAACAAGTATCAATAATTGTTATACTAATCAATACCTCCTTACTTTGTGCAAGATTTCCTTAGCGTTTCTTTTTAAACTTTTCTGATGTTTTAAGTGAGATTCCTTCAAATTAACTTAACGTATTCCAGTGATATTGTGGCTATTTATGGAGGACATATTTTAACACATGGACTTTACACACGCCCCTAACCAGCACTTGGTACTCCTGTGTATACAAGGTTTCTTTTATAACCCAAACTGGGGTCGTAACCTGAGCTGACTTTCAACCTCTTGTTCTCCAGAATTTTGAGACCGTTCTTGTGTTAGTTCAGGAGTGAGCCATTCTTGTGTTAGTTCAGGAGTGGACCGTTCTTGTGTTGGCTCAGGAAATGGGCCGTTCTTGTGTTAGTTCAGGAGTGGGCCGTTCTTGTGTTAGTTCAGGAAATGGGCCGTTCTTGTGTTAGTTCAGGAGTGGGCCGTTCTTGTGTTAGTTCAGGAAATGGGCCGTTCTTGTGTTAGTTCAGGAAATGGGCCGTTCTTGTGTTAGTTCAGAAGTGGGCCGTTCTTGTGTTAGTTCAGAAGTGGGCCGTTTTCTTCCTTTTTTCTGCAGCCTCAATTTGTGACTTCCTTTCAGCCACAAGTTATGTTCATACACTGTACTTGGCATCAGACTCTAATACTTTGTAATAATGATTTATAAGTTTGACAACTAACAGAGAGACTAATAGAACAAAGAAGCGTGTTAAAAATAACCATAATACAAAAAAGTTCATCGTCATAGAGCCAAAATTAAAAATTGATAACTTTTTCTCAATATTCACGTGTAAAAAGCGAAACAAACAAAGAGGTAAACAATAGATGTGGAAAGAACAGAAGGAAGACAAATAATAGTTTTGTTCAGTATCAAGGAAAACACTCAAATGTTTCTTTACAACAAGAGATAATATATATATAAGCATATGGCACCAAAGAAAAGTGCTGAGGTTTTATCAACAGATTGGATATTTTCTTTGTGGTGTCATTCATTAGAAAGGTTTGGTACTGGCATAGACACAACTTCCAATTTTGGTCAGAGGATGGAGCGATCAGACGTGAGTGACATCTGAACTCTGAAAGTGTTTATCCTATTCGTTCAACTATAAATTGCTTGTTTGTTTGTTTTGAATTTCGCTCAAATTGATACGAGAGCTATCTGTGCTAACGGTCCCTAATTTAGTAGTGTAAGACTAGAAGAAAGGCAGCCTAGTCATTATCTCCTACCGCCAACTCTTGGACTACTCTTTTACTAACGAATAGCGGGATCGACCGTCACATTTTAACGCCTTCACGGCTGAAAAGGTGAGCATGTTTGGTGCGATCGGGATTCGAACCCGCGACCCTCGGATTACGAGTCGAGCGCCATGCCGAGCCATTATAAATTTCATTCTTTAGTCACATTCAGGTGATCTCAAGATTCTCCAAATATTTGAAGTTCTTTTCAATCACTACAGTAGTATTGTTCTGTGAATTTGAGCACCTCTATTCAACATTCAGCTAACTTTTCAATTCAGTCAGAATAATAAATTTACTTAAATTCCATTTTGCATTTTATGCTGTTTTTCTTGTTATTGGCAGTAGTGTTTCAGGTGAACTTATATACATACAAGTTTCAAATATATCTGCTAAACTAGGAAGTTTCAAGAATAGTTTGTTGTGGGAAAGTTTAATGAATTTTCTTGTACGTGAAATTAATAGACTGTACAAAGTTTAATGAATTTTTATTACAATCAAACTAAAAGAAAAAAAAAGAATACAGCATATGTACTTGTACAGACAACCCACAAGAAATATTATTATAGGTGACATTTATTTTCACATCTTATACTTTCTCATTATTGTTGGCCTGACATGGCCAAGCGCGTAAGGCGTGCGACTCGCAATCCGAGGGTCGCGGGTTCGCGCCCACGTCGCGCTAAAATATGATCGCCCTCCCAGCTGTGGGGGTGTATAATGTTACGGTCAATCCCACTATTCGTTGGTAAAAGAGTAGCCCAAGAGTTGGCGGTGGGTGGTGATGACTAGCTGCCTTCCCTCTAGTCTTACACTGCTAAATTAGGGACGGCTAGCACAGATAGCCCTCGACTAGCTTTGTGCGAAATTCCAAAACAAACAAAAAACATTATTGCTCTTTTCAGAGTGCTAAAATGTAACTTGACGTACGGTCTTTACAAGAGTAGTCAGTAGAACCGAACAAAGAAAATGTTTTTGAATTCAACAGATAAAACTGGTGTCTTTGTTCAGTCAACAACAATACTTTGTGATCCTTGTTCATTCACATCGTTGATCGTGTATAATGTACAAATATCGTCAATTCGGCCATCAATGAGTATTACACTTTGTGTTAATTTCAGTATGGATACTGTATTACTGCAGTATGTCTTCTTGCAGAATAGATATATATACTTTAAAGAACAAATAAACAAAGGAAGGAGAACGAAGAAGACATTTTTATGCTAAAACTGAATAGAAACCAAATAAATTATTTTTTTAAAAATCCTATACATAGTAGAAATGTATGTGTATGATGGATGAAAATATTGTATTTTACATTTTCATAACAAATAAGTAATCCACATTTATTTGTGTATGTTCAAGCACATTTTTATAAATTTATATATAGGTATTATACATGTAGTTAGATCATATTTATAAGACAGATGTTAGGTGGCTATATACACATGCTAATTTTTGTCTTAGGCAAATGTTATATATTACAGTAATTGTTCTTTAATGAATAAATGTTCTAACTCTGTTTCTTTGTCAGACACTCCTAACATGAAGTCATATTCCAGTAATGGTATCCAGACTTGTATGTTTTAACGGAGATTTGTTTTCCTGAAATATTTATGTAAGAATGAAATTGACGATGGTGATCTGAGGATAGAAGTGCACTGCACCAGAACATTGTTCTGACTGAACAGTGTGGTGTCTTTATTATTTTATGTCATATCTTGTCTTTTTCGAACGAAAAATTATGCTTTCTTGTTTAAGCAATCAATTTAAGTTATGTAACGAGTAATGAAATGCGCAAAAAGCTGCAAATTGTTGTTCTTTTAATAGATAACACTATTTTTATTTGTTCATGTTCGAAATAATTATTTGATTAGAGATTTATCATAAGAGCTCAAATTGCCTCTAAAATTTTAAAACAGTTTAACAAGTATAAAATGGGTGTTAGGCTAAAATATATTATTATTTTTTTCTACTGGTAGCTTACATTAAATCTGAAGTAATTATTTGACTTAGATCTAGTTTGTGTTTGTAAGTTTGGCCATAATGAGTATACAGTGATGACTTTTGAAACGTAATAATCGCACATTGTTTTGTAATATACAGAGTAGAGAAGAATACTTTCTCTTGTAAGTCGGGGTTTTAAAAAATCGGAACCAGCCTGTGTTTACATAAAAAGGAATTTCTATATAACTTTGGTAACTCACAGGGTAAAATAAGTGAATTTGCCACTAATCAGATTGTGATAACAAAGTAGAAGAGAATAAGTTGTGTTGTCGAAAGATGTTATAAGTTACGTGAACCTGCATGTGTAGACTTTTACGAAAAGGAGACAGTTATTTAATGCTTTAAATTCAACTGTGGTGGATGATGTTGTAAAAAACATTTTGTACATACGTTTGACTTTGTTTTGAATGTACATTATTTTAAAACAAGTGTATTGTATTGCATTCCTTTAGCGTTGATATTTATCGCCAAGAAGTCACAGACACCTACTGTAAAGAATTCCGGCACTATATAAAACTCGTTGGACTCAGCAGATAGCCTGATGTGGCTTTGCTCTGAAAAAAAAGCACGCACACACTATATAAGCATCTAACATTTAGTGAGCCAGTCAGGGTTACACTGTTGTTAACAACAGATGCAGTGTTGATACTTGTTTATTCATTGAGAGCACATTACAAAAAAATATTCCTAACTACAAGTGGCAGTACTTATCTCAAGATTCTTAACACTCCCACTTCATTTTAAGTTTTACACCCACTTACAATTACTGTCTTTGATTTAACCATACACAGCCATTCTTTTAATCCTGAACAACACTGAGTCCAAGGATGTAATGGAGTTTTCTAAGGTCTTTCATGTGGAATTTTTCGTTCAGTGCTTCCTTTATTGTGATTTTTTTCATCATCAGTATCAGCAACCAAAACAAAATCATCCACATGTACTGAAACTATTGCTAGATTTTCACCCTACCGTATGTAAACACATGGATCTGCAGAAATCTGAACAAATTCCAGTTCCATCATCTGTTCATGAAATGATTTGTTCCAACAGCGTGGTGACTGTTTTAATCCATACAGTGAATTCTTTCAGTTTACACACAAGGTTTTCTTTTCTATCTCTTCATCCAGATTTCCATTCAGAAATGCAGTTATGACATCCATCTGGTAAATTTTCAAGTTGTTCTGCACAGCAAATGCAATCAAGGACCGAATTGATGAATAGCGCACCACTGGGGAGAAGGTTTCGTCGTAATCCAGATCATAATTCTGCGAGTAACCTTTGACCGACCACCATCCGACTCTCGAACCTCTGTACATTTCCAGTATTTCCATACTTAACTTTGAACACCCACTTACAAACTATAGGTTTTCTTCCAGCTGGTGATTCCACCAGATCTCAGGTGTCATTTTTTTTGTAAAGACTCAAATTCCAGATCTGTGGCTGACTTCCACTCCTTTGCATTGTCACTTGACATTGCTTCACATAATGTGCTTGACTTTAACATACTACATACATTTGCAGTATGAAAAACTAATCCATTTGCTGCTGTCATATCAATCTACTCATCATATCCATAGTGGATGGGGATTTCATGTTTTTTGCTGGTCTTTCAGCTTTATCTTTAGCTTTAACTTTTGTTTCTTGGTCTACTATCTGTTCACTTGATGAGATACTCTTATGTCACAGGCTCTTGACCAAATTCTGTTTCATTAAAGATAACATCTAACCGTATGAAAATCTTCCTGGATTTCTCATCATTCAGTCGATATCCCTTGGTGTAGTTATCATATACAATGAAACGTACCTTCATAGACTTCATGTCTAATTTCTGTCTTAACGCATCTGGCACATGTGCATATGCAAGACATCCGAACACTTTCATGTGTTCTGCATCTGGTTTATTCCCATACCATCTCTCATATGGTGTACTGCCATCTTTTATTGACGATGTGGATAATCTGTTACCAACATAGACTGCAGTAGCTACAGCTTCCACCCAGTACATTCTTGGTAACTTAGCATGTTACAGCATGCTTCTTGCTGATTTCACAAGAGTTCTGTTCCTTTTCTCAGCAACACCATTTTGTTCTGGGCAATACGCTACTGACATCTCATGATGAATGCCTCTTGACTTCAAATATTGCTGTAACTCATTTTACGTATATTCTCCGTCATTATCTGTGCGAAGGGATTTTATGCGCTTTCCAGATTAATTTCAGCACAACTTCTCAGCTTCCTTGAATTTCTCAAAGACTTCTGACTTCTGTTTCAAGAAATACATTCTGCAGCATCTTGAGTAATCATCAATAAATGTAACAAAGTACTTGCTACCTCCAAGAGATGGAGTTGGCATAGGACCACAGACATCATTGTGTACCAGTTGCAGTCTTCTCTTTGATCTGATTTCTCCCACTGACTTAAATGGCTTCCTGTGCATTTTACCTTCAGTGCATCCCTCACAGAAACTGGCTTCATCAGACATCTGGAATTTGATTTCACTTACATTTCCACTCCTGACAAGATTCTGTAACTGTGAAACACTGATATGCCCTTGTCGTTGATGTCATTTATCCAAGTCATTCGTGCTGCTGTTTGAGGCTACTAAGGCATTCTCAATAACACTGGTCTTACAGTCCAGTTGGTATAAACCATCATCCTTTCTTGTACCCATGCCATGGAGTTGTCCTGATTTACCTCAGATGCAGTCTGTTTGTCTGTTTTGGAATTTCGCACAAAGCTACTCGAGGGCTATCTGTGCTAGCCGTCCCTAATTTAGCAGTGTAAGACTAGAGGGAAGGCAGCTAGTCATCACCACCCACCCCCAACTCTTGGGCTACTCTTTTACCAACGAATAGTGGGATTGACCGTCACATTATACACCCCCACGGCTGAGAGGATGAGCATGTTTAGCGCGACCCTCGGATTACGGGTCACACGCCTTATGCGCTCGGCCATGCCAGGCCACCTCAGATGCAACAGCGATTAACTCAAAACTGCACAGTAGCAGCTCCTACTGAAAATAGATTGTTAGCTAATTTTGAAGTATGAAGGACACTCTGCACTGTGACGTGCCTTGAATTACTGACTTAAAATGTCATTTCTAGTTTACAGTTTCCAATTCCAAGAGCTTCAACAGTTCTTCCATTACCAATCCTAACTTGTGATAATTTGATAATATGTTCCTCTGGTGAGTCATATACCTAGATGCACCAAAATCCACCAACCATTCCTCATTTCCTATTCCTTTATTCCGGTTTGTAACAAAGACAACACCATTGTTTCCATCTTAGCTTTGTAAACCATTTCCTTCAGTGTTGAACAATTGCGTTTTATATGTCTCTCTCTCCCACACTTGTAACACTTGAAGCTATTACCCCTTTTCTTTGTTTCTTGTGTTCTATGTGGTTTGCAGTTGCTACGAGTGGCTAATTCAGTTGATGATGTTTCATTCGACGTGGTTTTTTTTCTTCTTTTGTTCTTCATTAATCAGTGCGTGTTGCACAAATTCTGATGAGATATCATCAGTTTTGTTTTTCAGGACTGTTACAATTGTATCATAGCTAGCTGACAGACTACCAAGTAAGGTAACATTCAGATCTTCTTCTGCTATTTCCACCCCAACTGGAGTTAGCTGATCCGTTAATACCTTCATTTGTTACAAAGGTTCCTGGACCGTCATGCTTTCTTTCATCTCACATCGAGAATACTTCTTTATCAGGAATAGTTTATTGGCTGGTGTGTTCCTATCAAAGTGAGCACGCAGTACATTACATGCTTCCTTTGGAGTTGTGCATGAGGTGACAAGATAGAATTGTGCATCTTGAATGTTCAGAACAATTGTTGAAAATGTTCTTTCCCTTTTTCTTGTAAAATCTGCCCACGTTTGATCATTGGCTGTCTCTGCCAATATCTCTATTTCAGTCACATGGACCCATAGGCCTTTTCCTCGCAATAAATGTTTGTTTGTTTTGTTTTTTTAATTAAGCACAAAGCTACACAATGGGCTATCTGTGCTCTGCCCACCACGGGTATCGAAACCCGGATTTTAGCGTGTAATTCCGCAGACATACCGCTGAGCCACTGGGGGGGGGGCTAAAAAACGTGTCCCGCGCCGGGCTTTGAGCCCGGTCTTGTTGGGTCGGCACGATTACCCACGCCATCTAGAGAACTAGACTACGGCGGGACCGCAATAAATGTTCCATTTGAAATTTCCATGTGGCCCAATTATTTTCTCCCACCTTATCAATTGATATTTTATCTTCCATTGTCAAACTATTTCAACCACAATTGTAATATTCCTTTCTTTGATTTCGATCTATTTCTCCATTTATATGACTTGAGAAAATAGAGTGTCAATCAATATTTTACTTAAAGTTTACCTTGGTATTTCACAATGGCTTTAAGACAAAGGAAACGAATCACCTGACACTTGTGATAAAGTATCCATGTAAATCCTGTGTAATCCTAAACTGTTCTACAGTAATCCTCGGTATCTCCTTGATTACTTGTACTAACAATTTTAAAACAGTTTCATCTGTTTAAGCACTATTAGAGCATTCCTGGACCCATAACCTGTTGTTACGTGTTTATTCATTGAAAGCACATATCCATAAAAAAATCCTAACTTTTCTCAATATTGTTAACTTGCAGAATACGTGAACGACAACGTAAGTAGGCCTATACATGGACAACTTTAGTGGTGGAGAAAATAGTGCAGAAATTATATTCACACTGTGTATTCAATGTCGACTGATTTTAATAAATGGGTAAAGAGAAAGGAGGGACTTGAGTTAAAAGATAGCAACTAGTCAATGACAGTTTGGTGAACTATAATAATACCTGGAAAGAGAAGAACATAGGCAGAGGAAAAATACTGAGATAAGAAAAATAAATGAGAAAGAGAAGAAACTGTAAATATAGAGAATAAGATTACACATTAAGAAAGAAGAAAAGGAGAAAGAGAAAAACTGCAATTAGAGAGAACAAGAGCACTAACTGAGATCACCAAGCTCACCCAATAGAAAAAGGAAATACCCCAAATGACAATGATGTCACCAAGCTCACCCAATAGAAAAAGGAAATACCCCAAATGACAATGATGTCACCAAGCTCACCCAATAGAAAAAGGAAATACCCCAAATGACAATGATGTCACCAAGCTCACCCAATAGAAAAAGGAAATACCCCAAATGACAATGATGTCAGAGCCAGTCGGCACATACTGCCCAAATTTGATGACCAAAAAGATGATATTGAAACTTTTCTATAAAGGTATGAAACATTCGCCTAAATATAAAACTTTGGAAAAGGTAACTGAGCAGCTTGTCTCAGCCAACTTCTCACAGGAAAAGACCTATAAGTCTATAAAGGCATAACATCAGAAGACGCCATGGACCAAGAATTGTTAAAAGTGGCATTGCTGAAATGGTATGAACTTACCGAAGAAAGTTTCATCGGAAATTCCAAAAACTTCAAACTTGACAAACCGTATTTCAGTTTGCGTCATTTATACAGTGATACTTCACAAGATGAACTGGTGTGACAAAGTGAGAAAATAGTTTTAAAGAACTAACAAATCTACTAATTCTTGAACATTTCATGATTACATTCTCAACTCGCATATCACTGTTCCTAAAGAAGAGACCATCAAAGGAAGTAGATACGATGGTCAAGCTGGCAGAACCGCATGTGGAAGCATACGGAGGGTGTATAAGTCCAAGAAAATCCAAGTCGAAGCCAGTGGTGGTTAATCAGAAGGAGGAATCCGTCAAAAGTGGCAGGATATTAACAGAGAAATAGGAGAAGGGAGGCTATATTTATTATAAAATGGAAAACATTGCAAATGAGTGTAAGCTTGGCATCAACAAGCAACATAAAGTAGATGGAGATACCTATAAAGATGGTGCTGGCAAGAAACAAAAAAAGAGTGACTATCACCGTGGATACTGCTGTCTGAAAAAACAGAATAGAAACAATCCATCAGATTTACCACTAGAAGAAAGTACTGTTTCCATGATTAATCAGTGAATGACTGTTGGTCAGCTCAAGGTAGCGAATGAATCAACAGTGCCAGTAGTGATTGGAGCACGTGATATACATTGAGAGGCACTAACAAATTACAAAATGCCAGTATGTGAAAGCTTTGTTGGGGACAAAACAGAGAAGGTCCTACGAAACACTGGGTTCAGTAGTGGAGCAGTGAGTACCAGTCTAGTATCTGGTGATCAGTTAACAGGCCAGGTATACCTGTGTGTGTTCTAATTGATGGAACAGTGAGAAAGTTTCTCATAACACAAATAAAGGTAGATGCTCCCTGCTTTGTAGAAGACCTTTCCACAACTATTAACAGTGTTTTTAATTAGTTTATCACAAATATAGTTCTCATTTATGTGTTCTTTGTAGAAATAGTTTCAGTTTAATGTTGTAAACAATGTGTTTCAATTCATAACAGTCATTTTAAGTGAAACCAGAGCATTTTATTCTAAACTGGACCCTTAAATTTTAAAGATATGTTAAGAGGTAATAAAAAGTAATTAAAAAAAATCCCTAAAGCATTGTTTGATTAGAGATAAAAAAAACGTTTTCAACAATAGACAAAGTAAGAAAGTACTTTGGTAATGAATTATCTAAGTAAAATCTCCATTTCTAAAAGATAATCTTTTATATATTAGCAGAACTACAGTAATTCAGTTAGGGTAAAGCTAGAAATGTGTATTGTTATGCATTTTTCACTCTTGTAATTTAAATATTAGCTAAACATTATGATTAAAAAGCTTATTAATGTAGCTGTAGAAATGTTCTTCGTATTTTAACGCCTGAATTTCTGGTAAACTTAATGGTAGGTCAAAAATACCTTATTCAGTGTAACATCAGTATAGTAGATAGCAGAATTGTTTTGCCAAGTAAATCAATCAGTGCAGTTTCGTTTAAGCAGTGAAGTTCAAGAAGTTTATTTTTATGTTAATAAAAGTTAGAATCATTTGCAAACAATTTATTTTAATATTTATATTTATGAGTGATAAACTAATTTGTGGCTGGACCTTGAAGTAATTTCATCAGAACTTGAAAGGGCCCACTAATGAAAGAACAACATCAGAGGTACATTGTATATACATGGGGGAAAACACTTTTCCGAAGATTTGGGGAGTTCTTATTTTTATTATTATTACAATGAATTGCAATCACAAAATAAAGTATTTTCAGAAATAAGATTTTACTTTAAATATTGCATTATTTGCTATTTTTAAACTAAAAATATTACCTAAAACTTCTCATTTTCTAACTTGTATTTTTATGTTGCTGGTATAATGTAATTAAACTATTATTTCACGCTCAGCCAATAATTAAACTTTAAACTATAACTTGATCTTTTGTTTGTTTGTAATTAAACACAAAGCTACACAAAGGGATATCTGTATCCACCCACTATGAGTATCGAAACCAAGTTTCTAGCGTTATAAGTTCGCATACATAATACTGGGACGCGTAATTGTATCTATAAATATGAATCAAATATAATTACATCAGTTGGTGTAAAAGTAATGACAACTAATCCTGTACAAAGAAAAATTATGCAATATTATTAGAAGATTCTTATTAATTTATAAATGAAGTATTTTCTAAATTTTACTCATCTCAAACATCACTTAATTTAAAAAACAAATGTGGATGATTCACGTTAAGAATGTCCTGTTACATATTTCACGATTATATTAAGTTTATAAAGATTAATACACAATGTAATAATTATTTTTAATTCAGCTTATATTATAAAACTACAATTTTGCACGTTTTATATATATATATATATGTTGGGACAGTGGTAAGTATACGAATTTATTGCGGGTTCGATACCTCTCGGTTGACACAGCAGATGACCCGATGTAGCTTTGCTATAAGAAAAACATACGCACATGTTTGAAAATAAGGATGAACGACCTGACTAGATCATTCAAATATTCGTGAAATAATCCTGTTTTAAAAATCTTTATGTTTGGTAACAAACAAGTGTTTTTATTTAAACACTGAATATTCGTTTATCTAATTACTTTTATTTTCAATGCAAAGATGCATTCAGGAGTTTGACATCTATAGAATAATCATACACTTTTACAGAGAAATTAAAACAAGCTACATTTTATTACTATGTTGAATAAACCAGTTACAAGTACATTGCGCTTTCAAAAAATACTTTCAAGTGTTAAAATTCAATAAAATCATAAATAACTCAACTGTCACTTAACCATCAATGATAGAAAAGCACAATATGAATAAATTCTGGCAACAAACTATATAATCTCCAGTGAGTTATCTTATATCCTTGAGGATCTTATTACATAATGAGAACAAAGTTCTAAACTTCATACGAACAATCCATCAACAGTTCTGCAAATTAATTACACTGACTAGTTTTGTGTCCAGAGATCCAATGAACAGTTCTGCAGACTAATATGGTATACTGAACAATACTGGGCCCAGAGGTTCCCTGTTGTGATTCCTACGAATGGCTTCGCAAAAAAAATGAGCAACGTCTAAGCACTGGAACAAAAATAGTAAACATATTCAACTCTATAGAAAAACATAAAACAAAATATTAATAAAATGTCTTATTTCATATTGACACTCCCGATTAGACCTTAACGAAAAACTTTGCAAAACCTGATTCTATGATTCCTAACAATAAAATCCATTTGAACTCCAGGGCTAATATTTTTAAAAGCTCAAATGCTTGAAATTTTTCATCTGTAAAATTAAAATGAATTTCAAATAGATACTCACCTTTGCTATAGTGAAAGCCTTTCCTATTTGAGATTGAATTCATGCTGTTAATAGCCATGTGACTCAAATATACTTTACCAATTACAGAACACGCATCGCTGGGTAATTATTTTCATCTTTCACACCTTTCACTCGGCTAACTGCACGTGCATCAAGGCATTTTTTCATTCGCTTTTATTTCCTGCTATAATGTACTGAAAGTTGCATGATAAAAACTTTATTAGGTGTTTAGGGCGCTCCACTCGCAATATAAGGGTCCCGGGTTCGGAAGCCCATCACACCAAACATGTTTATCATTTCAGTCGTGGGGGTGTTTTAATGGATCGATTAATCCCACTATTCATTGATAAGAGAGCAGCCTAATAGTTGGCAGTGTAAGTACTTGTTTTAAACTCATATTAGTTCCAAAAAATGTAAAATTCAAATCAGGCACAATTTACCTATAAAATAATGAAAGCAGAATACACATATTGTAAAGGAGATGTAACCCAGCAAACATGAAAAGTAACCAAACATACGAAATTGCAAGCTAAAGTAAATGAAAACAAAAAAATTAAGATTACAAAAAGTATTTGTAGAACTAGTTTAAAACGAGAATGGATGGAGTGAATTAGCCTTATAAAAAGAATGAACCTAAAAGATATTCAGAAGGAAGGCATTTTTTTCTCATCAGAGTACCACTTTGACCCTAACTTCCGTTAATTAAGCAAAGGGATTTCTTGTGTGAGTAGTAATGGTATATTAAATCTGAGGAGACAACAATAGAACACAGGTGATGGAATAAATTGATAAGAGGACGAATAAGTTCTTCTGCGGTGAAAAGTTTATGAAAGGATGTACAATAGTACTAGTAGCCTTCTTCCATACCAAAAATTGTCACACAACTATCCAACTGAGTTAGTTCTCAGAAAGAGCTAAAGAAAGATTCTAACAGCCCCTAGGATCGGCTTAACAGTGTCAGGACAATGCGATTAGAACATCAAACATAAATAAATAATTAATTATATTAAACATAGGTGATTCCAATTCTGGTTTGAGCTGACATATCTAGTGTTAGAAGCAGTCCTGCTTTCTATACCCTTAATGCCACAAAAGGATGTGCATGTGAAGATGGGAAAGGTACTCGACAAAAGACATTTTCGGTTCACTTTCAAAGAGCAACATTCTATCAAGAAGCTCCAGTGCAGAAAGTGGAATTTTTTTATGAAATTAATATAAATACAGAGTATTGTTACATTAAAAAGAAGCTATTTAACCATTTTATATTTCTTATTTTGTGTTGTTTGTTTTGAAATATAATCATTCACAATCCAGACGCCCCCAGTGGCTCAGCGGTATGGCTGCGAACTTACGACGCTAAAAACCGGGTTTCGATACCTGTGGTGGGTAGAGCACAGATTGCCCATTGTGTAGCTTTGTGCTTAATTAAAAAGAACAATCCAGACAAATTCTAATGGAAAACAGTAGGTGTAGGGAAGAATATACGAAAACTCGTGAGATACAAAAATCCATCAAGCTTGGAAAATAACTGGAGGTGATAGGTGGAATCTTGAGATTTGAAGATAAAATAGCAGAGAAATATACAATTTCTTCTCTTGCAAGCCTATAAAGTGTCTGCTAAAGAGTATAAAGGCCACGAGACCAGAAACAGCGAAATAGTAAACAGAATGATAAGTAACTTGAAATCCACACTGAAGAAGGTTTAGAACATCTATGAAAAGAAGATGTAGCAGCTACACAAGCAAGTTCATTGATGGGAACGAGGCAAAATCCTAAGGAAGAAAGGAAAAAAACAGTTCTCATATGACATAGAAAACAAATATCACAGGGAAAATCAAGGTTTGTCACAGCAGATAGCATATTAGGAGAAAACACATTAGTAAAAATGTCTTGGAAAAAATAGGAAGTGAGTAGCAAAACAAAATATGTCTTTGGAGAATAGTTCAAAAGGAGAGAAAAAAAACAGGTAACTTCAGACGAGATCCCACTGGTGACAATGTTTAGGAACTCCTAGAAGATGTAATCAGGAAAACAACCTAAAAAATCAGATAGAGAGAGATAAATGACCTCTATGACAGCTAAAAATGGCTGTGAGTGCTACTTTATAGCCTGCAATAGAAGCATACAAGCTTAGATAATGAAAGACATAGGGGTAAAAATGTGAGGCAAGCTACTTAGGAAGTTAGAGAAAGACAAGAAACTAAAGTTTACTAGCACTAACTTCTGAAGTTAGACTAACGAGAATTATTGGCTGCTAGGGATGCAAGAATGTGATATTTAAACAACTGAAGAAGAGAAACAAATTTCACCCATAAAGGACTACACAACAGCCAGGTGTGAAACTAGATTGCAAAGGTTGAGGACAATGCATTAAAAAGTTATACAACAGTATTTCTTGAGAAAAATAAAAGAGGAGAGTACAAACCCTGAAAAATCGGATTTACGAAAGAAAATAAACAAGATAGTAAGCATGAAGAAAAATTGGCCCTAGACGGGGTCAAGGCATCTACTGTTACACAAGATGAGTTGGAACAGGAAACTAATAAAAATGGCTTAATGATGTTCTACGATTGTAAATGTTCCAAGCGCAGAACGACGAAACCATTTCAAGTAATCAATAAAATACCAATTCAGAGAACTACATGATGTGAATATAGTCAAAGAATTGGAAAAATAATAGCAAATAAGGGAGGAGTTTCCTACACCTGCTTGTTGATATATGCCACCACAGCCAAATTGTCTCCAGGTACCTAAAACATTGTGGTGGTGTAACAAGAGCGGGAACTCCTGACGTTTGTGTTGTAAACCTCAAAGCTTCAACAGAATGGAATAACTGAAATGAATACAGATCCAAAATATGATAGTTCTCCCATAATCATCTCATCCCTGGAAATAGCCATCATTAATAACATTTAGATCCAGAGCAGGAAGAAAAAGGGGTTACTTACAATGTGAAATTCATAAATTAGCCAGACTCAATGCTATTCAACAGTATTAGGAGAAATTTCAACAAACAACAAAGCTTATGAAAGACTACATAATGTTTTTTTTGTTTTTGAATTTCGCGCAAAGCTACTCGAGGGCTATCTGCGCTAGCTGTCCCTAATTTAGCAATGTAAGACTAGAGGGAAAGCAACTAGTCATCATCACCCACCTCCAACTCTTGGGCTACTTTTTTACCAACGAATAGTGGGATTTACCGTAACATTATAACGCCCCCACGGGCCCCAGTGGCTCAGCGGTATGTCTGCGAACTTACACGCAAAAATCCGGGTTTCGATACCCGTGGTGGGCAGAGCACAGATAGCCCATTGTGTAGCTTTATGCTTAATTCAAAACAACAACAACAACGCCCCCACGGCAAGCAAGCATGATCTATGATAATTGTCATATGTCCAACTCAAAGAGGATGTGTATGGTAAATAGAAAAATATGCAAAACTCAAAGGATTGCAATGCAAAAAGAAATACTAATACAATATCTAAGGTGTATGAAATATTGAGTAGGAACAAGTTGAGTATTGGATTAGTGAACATTCTTTCCCAGATAAATTAAGTGGGACATCAAATTAATATGAGGCTACTGATGAGTGAAGTGATTATACCAAACTGAAAATTGAGGGCTTGTAAACCACTTAACAGTGTGAGAAACAAAAATAGGAATAAGAAGATAGATTAATTGTTAAATAAACATCTTAGATAAATTAGGATTGCTAAATAAACATCTTATATGAATTAGGATTGATAAATAAACATCTTTGATGAATTGGGATTGCTAAATAAACATCGTAGATGAATTAGGATTCCTAAATAAACATCTTAGATGAATTGGTATTGCTAAATAAACATCTTAGATGAATTGGGATTGCCAAATAAACATCCTTGAAATGCCCATTTGTAGTCAAAATACTTAGTGAAGGAACTTTTTAGAAATTTATTTAGGTTCTATTAGATAATATGTGCATTCAGATAACAAATGAGATGGAAAGGACTTTGCACTAGAATCACATGAAAGTAAAAATCTTGAGAAAACAAATCATAACATCAGTATCCCATTGCTGTAAAAGTTTTCAAAATTTTCAAAATCAAAATCAAAGTAGATGACTAGAAAATCGAATTGTATAACCTCGTGAACCCATGAAACACGAAGCTAAAGGTTCATCGATGAACAAAAATACGAGATTATCCCCAAACGTACATACAAAGAGGTCATCCAAAACAAATGCAATGAGTGAGCCATAAAGACTTATTTTGCTTGCGTTAACACTACACAAATAAAAAGCAGGAGTAAAGTTAATGAAATCCAAAAATATCACTTATATGTCTGGAATGAAATGACAAAAGAAACAATACGAATACTAAAATTAATCAACCCGAGCGAGCAAACTTACCCTCAACAAAAAACAAGTTAATGTGGAATTCCTACAAAAAAGGAAGCAGGGATTTTTAAATACACACACATACACAAATGGAGGTAAGCTTTATTAAGAGACAAGCATTTTGTAATACAGCCTGAGCAAAATGTCAAATAATTGTAAAAACTCTATTAATGACACACCTAATTTAATTTAAAGCAGACGTGTGATGCTAATTAACCAAGAAAATTGATGTAATGATACATAAAAGAAGAATGTTTTAACACACACCAAACAATAATGTGCAAAGCAGGAAACAAACAATGGATTAAAGTGAAAAAACTACTTGGAAGCCCCCTATTCCTCCAGTAGCCAAACTATAACTAGTTTCAAAACAATATTCGCAGGCCTTTTGGAAGATGGGAAGGATAAGAACTTTAAGTGTTAAAACCAACTCATGCGACACAAATCCTCTCAGAAATCAGTACTGAATAATTACCTGATAGAAAAAATAACGAAGCCATCAGAAATGTTAACAGGATTAGAATAAGCACAAAAGGAGAATAGGAGTTCTGTTGATTCTGGATGCGATTAGGTCCAAGAAAAACACTTACCTTTATTAAAAATAAAACATATCGAGTGTTACACAAATCTATGTTTAAACAATTCATTCATTCACATAATCGTGTTACCTGCCATGAATACCAGCATACAAAGCCCCATTCATAACGTTAGGAAAACACTAAGGTTCAACAAATGAGTTTAATTAAAAAATATGTTAACATGTAACCCAAGAACTTCTTAAAGATAAACCGTAAGAAGAAATTCCACAAAGCCCCATTCATAACGTTAGGAAAACACTAAGGTCCAACAAATGAGTTTAATTAAAAAATATGTTAACATGTAACCCAAGAACTTCTTAAAGATAAACCGTAAGAAGAAATTCCACAAAGCCCCATTCATAACGTTAGGAAAACACTAAGGTTCAACAAATGAGTTTAATTAAAAAATATGTAACATGTCACCCAAGAACTTCTTAAAGATAAACCGAAAGAAGAAATTCCACCTTACAAATGCACTGGAGTTATTGGGTATCAGTATATAGTATTAGTACACAAGGGAACAAATACGTTGAACACTCAAGACTGATAATACAGTGCAGTATAGTGGTATAAGTTACCATCTCCTATAACTGAAAAACAAAAAAATTAAAGTTGTTTTAATAGCACCCGTTGAGAACACAGTGAGACACTCAAGTAATTTACTAACTTCAACTTTTTCAAAGTGGCGGGAAGCCTTTAATTATGCGATTATATTACAAAGCAAAAAGTAATTAATTAGTAAGCTGAGTTATTCTTGTTATTAAATTAAATAATTACTGCAGATGTGCTATCCTTTCATTTGTGGTCTGCACCATCTGCTGACTAGCTGGTCTAACAAGGATCAATCATTGTTTCTCATATGTTAGAAACCTGAGAATTTACTGGCAAATTTAAAACAGTGTTTGAACATAAAAGGCCAGTTTTTAAAGTTACTATCAGTCTTTGAAATTCAAACTGCCTCATTACTAGCTATTTCCCTAGTATTATAGGTTTAATAGCATTTAAATTCGTGGTTAGTTAAATATGATTCATTAGACTTTTATCTTTCTCATGCTACATGATGTTTCTTCTACTCAATTGGACAACAAGTTACGAAACCTGAAACTGAGTGAAATTTATATTATTACTGGATCCTCATTTAGCAATCTCAGATTTGCTTGGAGCACCAATGGCCAATCCTTCGGGAAGTTGGAGTGCCGAAAGGCTATAGTCGCAAAACAATTTGGGCACATCAGCCCCTGAGGTTTACTACAACCAGCGATACAGCTGCTTACTTTCAAGATAGAGAAAGGCAGGTCTTGTATATTGGTTCAACTATCAATTACATTGCATGTTACCAATGTATGCAATCGTTTCTGCAGTAAAACCCGTGGAACACCAGTTGCATGATTGGAGGTCGTGCAAATTCCTGTGTTAGACACACGAAAGCAGTCCCGAACCAAGTTTGGATAATCACTTGTTGTAGAAGAAAATTAGGCCTGGAGATTCTGCAGTACTTCCATTTCTAATAAACCAATTCTAGGTGTCCAATTACAGTCTTTGTTCTGTGTTCATAAAACAAAGATGCAGTTAAGGATGTGCTTATTCTTTTCCATTTAGCCTGCCACCATTCGACAGAACAACAGTGTGTCCATTAATGAGATCAATGAGTGTCTATCACGGCTTTTGTTTTCCCAACTCCAGAGTGATGGTCAGACCCAACTCAAACATTATTAATGTTTTAAAAGCTTACTCACACTAGTGAATACTTGTTGCTGGTCTCTCTGCATTTCTCATTCAGGTGATTATAACAAAATCCATACATCTTAATGCTAGGAAAGGTAAAGTTACATTGCATGGGTGTGCCTCTGTGATTACTGGATGTTTTTGCTACAGTGGTTTCTATTCTAGTACCATACGATACTGCGTGTGATTTCATTTTCTTGGAGCTTGAGGTCAACAACATTGATTTATAGGTCTTTCGGACATGGTAAAAAATGTTGCGTTTGCTGCGACCACAGTTACAGGTACTTAGTTGTTGGAAACTACTAAAAAGCAATCTGTGTCCTCTTTTTAAACATGGTAGAGGATATCTGTTTAATAACGACTATAAAACACTATTGGGTTGCCCCACAGTTTGTCCCAAACATGGCTGATCAATATGAGTAGATATTCTCGAATTTGCATGGTTCCAGAGTCACATACTTTGATGACTGTCTACTCCTAACTCTACAGTTGATGAATACTGGAATGCAGTTTATGCATCATTGGGAAGTTATGCTACACTCCTGGCTAGCTTATTACCTTTGGTTGTCTCAGTTACCCATCTCTCTGAGGAAGTCTTGCAATCCCCATCCTTCACCTTTATGTGAACGAAGCATTTGCTGTATTTGTAGACAGTGACACAGACTGATGAGATAGACGTGTCCATATGCAGAGCTTCTTTTTCCAGTTACACTGTTCTAGGTAATCTTCCTTCACTTTCTAAGGAGAAAGCATATGCTGTTTCATTGGGTGATAATACAATTTGTTGAACTGGAATTCATTCACTCCCAGTACTTCCCTTCTCACTTATGGGGTGGATAATTATCACACTTCTCGGAGTAGTTCTCATTTAGCTCACTTCTACGCTGTCAGTGTGTGTCTTCTGTGTCGTCTGCCAATATTCTACTACTTGTTAGTAGGTTTTCAACCAAAAGTCACCCACCTTTGACTTTGAGCTTGGCAGCCAGGTACCTCTTGTTCGAGGAAGGTCTACTGTTTTTAACCTGTAGTGCTTGTCTTTATTAAAGTTTACTCGGAGCAGAGTGAGATACCCCCTTTGTGGAGAAGTGCCTGGGGCTCTCACAGATTATTGGCCTGTTGTACAAAGGCACGTAGTCTCACCAAATAATGGGAAAACTATTTCTGGTTGTCTGCCTTCACGACAAGTGCCATATAAATAATTCTTATCCTGGCTCTTGACTCTTTCTCGAAGACTGTCTCTCTAACCCACTAGATATAAGCCTCAGCATCAGTTAATGTTTATCAAACAGTTCATGGTGAAAAGCTCATTTAAAAAGGAAGAAGCAACTAGATGTGGGGCTCTGATTATCTGACTCTAGGTATTGGCTAATGGTTTATAAATAGATTGTTTCGCTGAGCCTTAGAATTCACAGCACATCTGCTACTATCTTCATGAACTTTCATTGAATTAACTCCAAGACTGAGGTTTAGACTTTGGAAGAAAATTCTTGGCAGCTTCAGGTTGCTCCAGATGAACATTGCCGCTTCATTCTCATGGTCAAAGGCACACAATCTACAGAAAATTTTATAACATCAGCAAAACTTCCAGATACAGAAGGAGATTCTTCTTGGGCCCGACCACACTACTCGATAACTCACTCCCTTCTGTAAGCAAGTAATTTTCCTTCAGACCATGTACCTGTCGCTGTGAGAAATTGGCGTTTCTGTAATGTGCCTGGTGTACTTCCTGTTTTTAACTTTATCCTGGTTTTCACCTTTCCTGAAAGTACTCTATATCTGCACCAAGGTCCTTTGTTTACATAACAAAAATTTCCTCCTTTATGAAACTGCAAATGTTTAATCACAAACCACAGTACAGTACAAATAAACACAAATAAGGTTAGGCAATGGGCAAGTAATTAGTATCTATGTGAATAAATGACAACAGCTAAATGAAGACATTAATAAAAACATTGTTCGTATCTATGTAGTTCTGAATTGGAAACTGTAGTAAACAAAAAGAACTCAGAAGAAAGTGTTGTATCATTGGAAGCTGAAGTAAACAAAAAGAACTCAGAAGAAAGTGTTGTATCATAATGGTTTTTAGCAAAATAGAGAAGTCCAGACACGTAAAACCAAAACGTTTGTGAATTTCTTTTAGATCTGTGTTTCCTTACAGGTGTAACAATTAGACCACAAAGAGTGAGACCGACACAGGTCCCACAAAAATGTTTTTAAACTCAATATAGACAATACAAATCGGATACAATGCATTGGATCACCTTACAATACACTACCAGAAAATGTATAAGTGATGATGTGTGATTTAATTGAAAAATGTATGACCAGCAGGAGCTAACGATTTCATTAAAGCAGAAAGCTCCCGATGTCACGTATATTTGTCCCTGTAAACTAAACAATGAAATAAAGTTACTAAGCAAAAGAAAAACAATCCCATTCTAGATGACATAAGAATAAGCTATATCACTCTTACTTTAGTCAACCTAAGTAAAATAATAACACTCAAATAGTAAAATCCAAGTCTCTAGTATGGGTTCCACTAATGATAAAAATACTTTCACTAAAAAATAAACAATTCTAACAACATCAGAGCCAGCGCACTACTAAGAAAACTAAAACCTATCCATATATGGTAAACATAAGTAACCCTAATTTGCTGAGAAGAATCTTATGGTACAAGCCTTAAATTTCACGAATGTAATGGCAGCTTAAGCTAAATTTTAACTACAATTTGCAGGAGTACAAGAGTTCCTCTAAAATGAGACAAATTAAACATAATTTTGGTGTAAATTGTTCAAATTTCCACTACATATTGCATAAATACGCTGATAAAATATCCTTGTTGAGATATGTAGGAAATCTCTGTAATATTCAATGAAAAAATATTTGTAAAATCTGCTTTCCTAGATCCCAGCTTTCTTCTCTTAGATCTCGTAATAAGCATAAGTTGTTAACACAAGAACACAGTGACTGGTGCCTGTCAGATCAGTTTACCAATGAATGGTTCCTGCCTGATTGACCAAAAAAATCAATTTAGTACCCTACTAAAATAGCAGTGTTATTCCTGCAAGAGAATGATACAAGAAGGTGTGTAATCGATATCTCCACTCAACTAAATTAGCTGATAAAGAAAGTTAAAAATTTGGTTAAACAATGTCTTGTTCCAGTCATGGAGCTACAGAAAAATTCCGTAAGCTAACTTTTAAAGTAAAAGGAGTGGAAAATATATATTAAAGCCTGGTAATATTAGAGTAGTCCCTGTAAAGTATCACCAAAAATTTAAACTCTCAATGAAACAGTAGTTCTTACCTCGATTTTACGAACAAATAGTGACAAACATACAACAATATTACAAATACTTCACTCTTAATGTAAAACAGAATATTGTACTCGTTCAGTATGAGTGTGGTAGCCTTCAGTGGTAATTGTCACGAAAGATGGTTGCTACAGGTTCTGTGTTAATCTTCACTGGGTGAACACCACGACATGCATATATAGTTTTGCTAAAAGGTTCCTAATGGTTTAACATATTAAACCTGGTCTACAGGTACTAGTTAACTGAGCTGGATGATAAGAGCAGAGCCAAAATTGCTTTCAGCACTCAATATGGGATGTTTGGATTCAAGGTCATGCTCGTTGGACTGTATAATGCCCTGATTATCTTCGAAAAGATGGTGTAACCAGCATTTAAAGGTGTGAAATAGGATACATACCTGGTATATGTGGATGATGTTTTGGTGTTTGATTAAATGTTATGATCTGCTATTATGAATTTTCTCACGTTTTACAGTAGATGCAAATAGAAGGATTAAAGTTGAAAGGGGGAATTGATCATTTATCAATAAATCAGTAGTTTCTCAATCACATCATTGATAAAAAAGGTATCTCAATGAAACCAACGAAAACTGTGGCAGTTCCAAACTCTTAGAAATTTGCATCATACTACCAACATTTCATGGTCAGTTTTTGCAATGATGTTATTACCCATGTCTACTCTCATTAAAGCCAAAGATGAGAATAAGCTACAACCATACACTACAGAATAATCTTATGTACCCAGATGTTAAAGGCTGAACTATGATTGATGAAGATGGGGCTTTCAGTTATCACAGAAGCTGACGATAAAAAGATGCAAGCACTTACCTGCTAATCACTGACGACTCAGATATTGAAATATCAAAATATGTGATAGAGTGTTCCAGTGTTCGGCTGTACCACTGACAAAAATATCCTCATTACCACCAGGTAGGGTGGTCGATACATTCTCAACTGAAAGGGTGTTGCCAAACTTTCATTGTAAGCCACCATGTGATATTATGAAACACAATGTATGTAATGCATGGTTTGGTTATTACTGTATCTTATCAGTCACTAATATACATAGCCAAAAACTGAAAAAAAGTAGTATTCCTTCCTTTATGAACTGTCAGGTAGTGATGACCAACAGAATTAACTTCCTCTATTTTCTGATCATTGTTCAACACACCAGAAAGGTTGGTCATTTGGTTAAAATCAATGATGACTGAAGTGGATTTCTGCGCCTTTGTTTACTTTGTACTTATGTGATTTTCCAATTAAAAATCAAGACCGTTGTCAGACTTGTGGCAGTTTGTCCAAATCTTCTAGAGAGTTTCTTCTGTAAACTGTTATTAAAGTTGTGATGTGTTTTCTGAAATCAACAAGTTTTTTTCCTTGCATTCTGAATGGAGTAGTACAGAGTCTTTTGAGCCTGTTGCAAGGTTTTTTCCTACAAAACCTTGAATGGCCACTGGTCATGTTACTAATTATTCTTTGTTTTTCATCCTCTAAGTGGAAATATAAGATATAATATATTGCATTAAACTATATGACTGCCACTCGTATTAATGAGCACAGTTAGTTGGTCAGGATATAAATGGCTGAAAGATGTTTTGCAATTCTGTTCTTTCTGATGCTCGATTGATTTTCTGAGCAACAACTGATAATTTTCTTGGGGTAGCGACAGTTAATGTAAAAAACCAGGCTCTACTGTTGGTATAACACTTTCACAATACACAAAAGGATTGTATTTTTTATAAGTTTATGTGAAATGAAAGTTGTTGTTGTTGTTGTTGTTTTTTTGGCAGGTAAGATAAATTCTTCCAGGAAGTTTTTCTACAAGCCAAAAAACAACAACAAAACAATCTCACTATTCAGATATGGCAAAACGTTATCAAGTTATCACTGTCAGAAGACAACTTATGAAAGTAACCTATACTGTTGCTATAGTAACAGAACATGTTCCTCATGTGATCTGTTAGAAATTGCTAGTGTCCATATATCTATGAGCAAGTTGGACGCTTATTATACGAACATATATATAACAATCATATCCGTGCAAAGTGTGGCACTTGTATATTGCTCAGCATAGTGAATCAGACGGAAAACGTAACTAGAGGGGATGTGCCCCAGCAGATGACGGTATTTACACAGTAAAATCACGCAGACTGAGGCCTAAGTCTCTTTCCACTTGTCTGCCTGAACGAAGTGTTATAGTGATGCCTTAAGGCATAGGCCAACTGGTCTGTAGTTAAGGTCTCCGAACCTTCCAGTCTCCAATCCAAATTTAGTGTATGTATTTGTATTTTTTAAGTGTGACGGTTGTAGATGGAATTCCAATTCACGCATAGCTCAGAACTCCAATATCTTTAATACAGTGCTTTACAATTGTGAGGAAGACCATACACTAAGATAAGAAAGAACTGTAAACAAAATTACTGGAAACGATGCCTTAAACTGAGATTATCTGAGGAAAACTCTAAAGGCTATTTTGAATGCTAAAGAAATTATCCATCAGACAACAACAGCAATCACGAAGTACAGAGCCGAGTTGGAGGTATTGCTGTTGGGATTGCTTTAGGTGAATTTCTCTATCTTCTTCCAACAAAATTGTATATTGTCATATATTACATTATTGTACGTCTTTTTTACGTTGTATGTTTGGCTTTTTTTTATACCATGTATATATGTCTAGGTTTGATAATATTTATTTATTCATACAGTCTATACACGTATTCTAAAGTTTTATGTTAAGTACGAATTCATTGTTTATGCAATTACCGCCCATAGAGGTTGTAATTTTACGAATTCTTCTTTTGGTTTAAAAGGTTATAGTTTCATTTGATGCATAGCCTGTTAGCCTACCATTCAAAAAACGTTATATGCATTAATGTTGCTTTTTATGTTTCATATATAATTTATTAAACCATCTTTACAGCTGGCGTATTTTCATTCTTGAAAAGAGTGAATTAGTTTATAAGATAATATATATTATTTGTTAAAGGGTATTTTTTATGTTTCTCGTTTAGCTTATTAAACCATCTCATAACAATTGCAGGTTTTTTCATTTGTTATGTTCAAAGGTTATGTAGTTTAAAAGACAATAGACATTATTTGTTAAAGGGTATTTTGTTGTAAATTGCATCCTTATAACATTGATTCTTAGACTACTCCTAATAAAAGGGTTAGATTAACAATGCAACGAGTGTACGGACTACACAGAAAGCCAAGGGCGATCCAATGACCGCGGCTTGCTGTAGGGTGATGCCATTTTTCCTTTACTATAGGCCCTAAAGAATACATTCAGGGTGGGCCAGCTCTCTGGCACATTTATAGGGATCTTTACAGAGGGATATCTGTAATACCACCCAATCACACATTCACCACCAAATTTAGGATCTTCTTAAGAGGATGAGTTTAGTTTGGTTCCAAAAATTATTGTGAATGTGTAAAGATTTATAGATTATATTTTATATAACCTGTTAGTTATTTAAGAATACTGGCATTCAAACTTGTGTACGATTTTATACTGTTGACATATTGTTATGTGCAGATAAACTTGTATTATACAACAAATTAGTTTCATTCCCTCTCAGGTACTATATACAGAACCACTTTATGAATATTGCAAGAAATGACGTTACGTGAAACTTTCTCTGGTCTAGTATTCTATAGGTCCTGACCTTGACAAATAATCTGATGACACAATCATTACATGATATTTACTTATGTCTTCCAACGTATCTTCTTTCACTACTCATTTTTATGGTATACACTCATGATAACACATGATTAGATAGTTAGTATACTAGATACTGTTTTTGCAGATCCACAACGACCGATCAAAAGAATAACAACCTGTTCCAAGTAAAAGTTTTACTGGTATTCAATCGTGTGCCTAGAGCAGCAAGAGACTTAAGCATTCTAGCACAAACTATGCAAAATTTGTTATGGCATAAGTCAGACACTTCAAAAGACATTTTATAAAATTACTGCAGCTACCCTCAGAACAGAGGTCAGTGTCCATCAGGCTGAAACATGAGAAAGGCTGAATAATGAGTTCAAAAAATACACTTCCCTGGTGAATATGAGGCCCAAATGTCATCCACTGCACAGAAACAATTATCTGCTGATGAAAACCTACAAGCACATAAAAAACGGCATAACACACTACTTGAAGATGGAAATCTATCTGAAAATTACTCTCATGATCAGAAAGCACTTAATCCATTCTTGTAGACATGTCACTCTATGGTTCCTTAGCACAACAGCAAGAAACAATGTGTTATTTGCTTCAAGGAATCAACAACATTGGTGGCAATGGAATTCCAGCAACTGTCATTGCAAAGGAAAGCTACTGGAAGATCCACTGACCAATTGTACACTGTGATGGTGAATGTCAACCAATTACAAGTACTCAGGTGAAGCTGATACGCAAATGATGTATGTATTACACAGGGCAGAAGTTCTGGACTTCCAACGAATTATCATCCATGCAAATAGCATTGATGTTGTGTTGTGCATGTACCATTGCACAAAAAATTCTGCAGCAAATAATTTATGAATTGGAACAGAACCAAACCCCTTTATACCTATTTATCAGCTGGATTCTGCACTGCAAAAGGACAAGTATCTGTTTCCCTACTTTTGTGCCTTCACAGGAAAAAAGTAACACTAGTTTTATATATGGATTGAGCAAAACAAAATTATGGAGGTTTTTGCTTTTGTTGAGACAAAACAATTTAGGGAATTTGCTTTGCTGTCTCCCATATACAGAAGAGATCATCTCTGATGACCTAATTGCTTCCAGTAAGGCATTGTCTATCCAAACATCTGGAGTGAAAGTGGCATACTCATTAGCTCGAGAACCCAAAAGGAAAACTGGCCTGAATGGTCTTTCTTTCACAGAAATTGCACTGGAATAGCACACAATGCATGTTGCTCTGGCAACTACTGTCAGCAAAACACATCACCTTCCCTAATCATATCAACATAATTTATGTGGGTACTCTAGGGTAGCTGTGAGTTGAAACCTATTACAATGACTAGGAATTCAGTTCCAGCCAATCTTGGGAACACTGTGAGAATAGATGTGATGGAAATTGTCAATGCAGTAAGAAAAATGTACCTTGCAACAATGAATGCTACTGCCAAAGAAATATTAATTTGTGCACTACAGCTGTGTATTTTAGGCAGGATGGTAGTGACATAGAGTAGAATAGTATAATTACTGACATGCACATTAACAGTGCATCTTTTAACATATGATTATTATGGACTACACAGGATACTAGCATCATATCATGTGGTTATTATGCCAGAGATATATGGTAATCACATTCACACAGATTTAGCAATAGAATTAAAAAAGAACTACATGATACTATATTAAAAATTCTTAGTTATCAAGAAAGCATTCTGTGCCATGATATTTACCATGACTATTGCTAATGAATCTAAATTTCAATTTTATTCATATAAGAAGAAATAAGAATAATTTGAATTACAGTTACCACAATCATCTTTAAGATTTTATGAAACATTTAGCATACAAATTCTTTAATAGAAATCACATTTTGGTCATTAGTTCAGATTCCCATTCCTATAAATTATGCACAACTGTGTGATCATGACAACTCCAGATTTGGAAACAAATTTGGAATATGGTGGCATTATAAATACCTTTCTGTAAAGTTCTCTGCAAGGTTACCACCCTGGATGTGTTCCTTGGGGTCTACTCTCTTACAGGAAGCACTGTTTCACTGGACCCTAAAAATGGACCTTGGCTCCTTTGGTAATTTTGTATTGTAGCTTTTAGTTTAAGTAATGTTTGCAAGTGATTTTATGGTATAAAAATGGGTCAACTTCTTGACTACTGCAAAAGTAAAAGTTGATATGACTTTTGTTTCTATAGTTCTAGAGATAAAGATGGCTGGATGAACCTGTAAAGAAAGGTGGAGAAAGACTGTTAAAAAGAGACAAACAAGTTTTTGATGTCCCTTCAACTAAAGAATAAAAATTTCCTTTTCTCACAGTTTCTCCTTTTGGATGCAATGGGGTGCACAAGTGAAATACTCAATTTAACCTTCTTCTAGCAGCAAGCAGCAACCTAGATTTGTTTGTTTTTTAATTTTGTGCAAAGCTACATGAGGCTATCTGTACTAGCCAACTCTAGTTTAGTAGTGCAAGACTAGAGGGAAGGCAACTAGTCATTAGCATCCCCCACTGCCATCTCTTGAGGTACTTCTTTACCAATGAATAGTGGAATTGACTATCAAATTATAATGCCTTCATGACTGAAAGGGTGAACATGTTTGAATGTATGGGGATTTGAACTTGTGATCCCCTAAACTGTGAGTCAAGTGCCCTAACAACTTGGCCATGCTAGGCTACAAATCATGTGAGCACCACAGAAATACCATGAATTCCAAAATATTTACATAATGAAAGCAAATGTCTTGTAAATAACTCCTGAGAGCCTCACAGAAGATACTGAAACACTGTGAGCTATAGTGTTAATACAGGCTGTACGTAAATACTGTATTTTTAATAAGTTACGACTTTTTAAACAACAGCTCATGATTCACACTTAAAACAAATAAATCACAAGCAGTATTGTGGAAAGAATGATGAGGTCTGCTGATCATGGAAAATATCTCACCCTCCCATTGGTTGGCTGCATTCTGACTGGAACAGTTCAATTTCATAAGTGTAGGGGTGGGAGCTTGGTTCAAGGCTATGCACAAAACTCTTTTTTGGCAGTGGTGTCTGGTAATAGCTATCAGTTCTACAAATTTTTTACAAGACATTTCACGTAAATTTATATTTCTGATGTGAGTAATGCTGTTTTTGATGAAGGCACAGATCTACTATTCAATAATAGCAAAAATGTTATGAAACATATACTAATACATGCACGAAATTATTATAAATTAAATTAATAAGAAATTCTGCTTTGTTATATTGAATCAATTCTTAGTATGATAATACTTAATTTATTAAAGGATAGATTCCTTCTTATATGGTATTTGTTTATGCAAATATTATTACACTTGTGAAACTAAGATACATTTTTGATATTTTCTTACACAATTAATTAAATCAAGAAATACTTCAAGTTAAACAATTCACTACATAATTTATTGCTCTGGAATCTAAGGCTGTGTAGTGTTAAGCCCTTTAAAGCACACGTGTTTCTTAAAACCCTGACAGTATCAGGCAGTAGTATCATAACTTTAGATGTAAATTCACGGATAAAGTCAATCATTTATTTTAAGACAGTAAAATACCTGAAGAGCCCACCTATGATCCTATGCTGAAGAAAAATAAATTATATAGTACGTCAAAACCTGAGATGAGCAGAACTATATGTAAAGTAGCTTATCACATCATCAGCCTCGTTGGTTCATACCTTATGAACTACCTATAATTCATATAACTCACCTTTTAGACCTATTGACTCTTACATAAACATGTATAATCATAAACTGTATAACATTTCTGGGAGTTTACAAAACCATTTACCAATAACAAATACACAGTACAGACAGTTCGATATGTCTGAATACTTCAGAAATCTTATTTTCCCCAAATCTGTTTTGATATTAATTCACTACACACTAATATCCCATTGAAAGAAGTAACTGTTCTTTGTGCTACCTTGGTTTTTAAAAACTTTGATGACATAAATGGTCAAACTAAAAGATATATATATTATTATCATTATTATTAATGTATGGTTAACTGTACATATACTCCCACAGTTAACTTTTTTCTTTAAAATTACAATACATAATTTATATTAATTTTTAGTAAGTTTTTCAACACCTGAAAAACTAGTTATTTTTAATGCAAGTTCATGTAAGAAATAATGGTTAATTTTTATAACAGTGCCAAACACATAAACTGTATTACCACAATTGAAAACTATAATATCTTATTACACAACCACACTTCACGAAATAAGGATTTTTATTATGCTAAATAAATATATAATTTTGGTTATTTTGTCTAAAGTATGACAGAGATGTGCACACAACAAATAGAACAAACTGTTTTATATTAAGAGCGTGATAAAACATAACATAATACAACAGTTCTTGTCACTTTATAACGTGTTATAAAAAAAAAAAAAAATGAAAGTGACAAACCATAAAATGAAAACTAGTGATAAATGAAGTGAAGGTTTATGAAGGTAATGTTATAGAGTTATTCTAAAATATATTTTAACATTGCTACTAATATTCACTGCTTTTATTCACTGAGAAATGCTTTCCATACAAGTAGGATGTAAATACTTTTCACATAACTAGGACGTAAACACTTGAACTTTATTCCTTTGGAAAATCAAATGTATACGTGAATCTTGAAAAAATAATATAGACTTTTAGACAGGTTTAACTGGGTACTTTCAGTTTGATATATGACAACATATATGGTACAATAAAAAAATAATGACACAATTCTTTAAATCTTACTGTTATTAACAATGACACCAATAAGGTAATCCAACTATTAAAAACCCAAATACTACAAAATATTCTGCATGCAACCTTAAATTGATCACTGTTCAGAAACAAGGAATCAAAAATATTACAAGGATAGCCTTAGCTATGATTACAAATACACGTTTTATTATTTTAGTATAGATATTTCAGGTTATTTTCTAAAAACCATATTTGAGGAATACTTACCATTATTTTCAAAAGATAAAATTACAATTCATGGAGAAAAAAACATTTACATATAAATAAGTGAAAGTAATCCTTACTGTAAGATAAACAACTCACACTCTCAACAAGGCACAATATACTTTTCACCTTTCTCATTTCTCCAATGTATTTAAATGAACAAGGTTACTATTGTCATGGGAATTCAATATCTCATATATGTCAGTATGAGTGAAGTACAAAGACAAGTTGTTTTATCATCAAACACTTGTTAATGGTTCATGCTGTATCTTGAATAGTTACAGTTTTTCACAACAAGACATATAATATGTTCAAAAACTGAAACAAAACACATTCTGTCCACACATGCGTTTAATACTAAAATCTTTCTCTACGAAAACAGTTACATTGGGACATGCCTAAACAAGTACGTAACACTCTCCCCATTGTGAGTGCGCCGGATGGCTTCAGCCAGGATGGTTGAGACATCAATGCACTGCAAAGACACAAAATAATAAAATACTAAGTTTGCTCTACAGCTTAAGCAAGAAAAAAATTGTGCTGTTAGTAAACTCGCTGTGCTAAATGTCTTAATGATTTGAACTGCTCCAAAAATTATGTGGAAACTACTGACCATCATATGCAAATTCAGACTAATAAATTTCAAAAACAACTGTTAAGTTTGTTGCATTTGTTGTTCTGTTGAAGTATGGCCATTTTGGCACACTGTGTATGTAAACTTACAGAACCCTTCAAAATTTACTATTTACTGTCTTACTGATCATATAAATGTTTTTATTTCTACATAATCTTGTGACAATTTTACCCACGGGTGACAAAAAGTTCAAGTTACAATAAATACACAGACAAGAGAGCCCATATTGGGAAGATTGCACACATTGTCAGACTTTTTTGTATGCTACAGAACACGGAGAATTTGTGAACTTGAAAGATTATCAGTGAACAAATTCCATGAGTATGATGTGAAGTTCACAAGACAGGTTTCACATTGGTAGTTGATAGGTTACACTACAAAGTATGTTTGTTTTGTCAAAGTCATCAGAATTTGTTATAACACTATTACGGACCTAGTACTACTATAACATGCCTGAGAAGACTGAGATGAGTGACGTAGTCAGAACAACATGTGTTTATTCCAAAGGGAGTTCAATTATAGCATGGAAAGATAACAGACATACAGAACTTACACAAAGGACTATCTGATGCCTGAAGTAAAGACGTATGGTCATTTTGAAAGCAATTCAGTTATGGTGTGAGGATAAACAGTTGTACAGGTCTTCTACAGGGTGGATTTAGTGCCCTATTTTACATAACATTTCACAGGTGTTATCACACTTTATTCTGTCCCACAGCAGGGTGTTTAGCTAGTGTAATACTTCCAAGATTGTAAAGAAACCATAGAGACCATTGAATGCAAGTAACAAGTCCAGGTTTAAATTCCACATGGCATAACATGAACATTAAAGTCTTGGCTCATGGTGCAACATGACAGTATTATAATAATAGAGAATTTCTATAACATAGTTTACTAACTGACCAATACCATGTCTAACAGATTTAGACTGTACCGAAACTGGATGGAGGTGGCCAACACTTGTTGATGAGTGTCTGGTGCTGACTAATGCAAGTCTTTCAGATAAGTAAATTACTCCTAAAATTACCAATAGCGTTTATATCTGCTATGATAGCTTTCAACTCACATTTTACTGAACTACTTACTACTTAAATTTCTCACATTTTTATAAGTTTACTTTTTACAGTTTTTCAATGACACAGAAATAACAATAAACAGCAGGATTACAATTATTCAGAGTAATTACTTTCTGAGTCTTCCATATATATTTTACGTGTAAAAGGAATTATTTCACCCTATTCTTTTTGTATATTACTTTACAGTGAGTGTTATAACAGTGAAATCAATTGAAGTTACTCAGTATGATGCAATATGTTGGACAGTACAAAGATAAGTTGGTGGTCTGAATGACATGTCAAATATTAAATCTAATTTGGATCCAAAAGTGTTCACGTTCCACAAACTGTAGTTATCTGCATACCGACTTTTAACTGATGCAGTAAATGAAACAAGCACTACATAAGTACCAATTTAAATTATGTTGTCTATTTACCTGTAATCAAAAATATTTTCTCTTAATTTTTTGGAGTTATGTATGGATCATTTACTCGTGTTTGACTCACCGATTTATAATAAATAATTACAAGTGTTAGTGTTACAGAGCATGCAATATTTTACCAAAACTAACAAACAAGCAAAAAGTATAAATGCAGGATTAGAAAGTTAATAATAATCCTCCAAATAATATTAAGTCATTCAGCTAACAATGAAATATTACATTAGAATAAGTAATACACAAGCACTGCATACTCTCCCTTAAACTTTAATTTAAATCTAACATGCCAAAATTCAAAGTTTGTAATTAAGGTGAATTAAAATCTCTATTTAACCTTAAAACTAGTTTTCACTTCAGAGGTTTGTGATTCAGCATATTCTATAAGTCGTCTTAGAGATATCCATTATGACTTTCACACAGGAAATGAGATTCAAAAATCACCATGGTTTTTACCTTTAGAATTTACAACTTCCACTAAATATCATTGGGTTTGGCATAAAAAACGTTTTCACATTAGACTCGGATATAATATGACACAATGTTGATAGTTCATATATGTATAAAACATCTGTTTAAAATGTATTCTTAATGCAAATACACCCAGGACCCAAGCGAAAACAACTCAAAGAGAAGGACCTGGAATAGGAAAATTCAACTGTTGTGGATGAATCACAAAATAAAATGGGATCCAATAAACTGGATTTGAAAAAAAAAGGAACCAAAATATTGACTGGTTCTCCTGAGGAAAATAAAAACCCTTCACAAACTGAGGAAATCATCACTCTTGAACTGAGAAATTACAAGATGGTTCAAGGACAATAGAGCAATGATAAGTCACCAATTACCAATCTTCAATTGAAAAGAAAAAATGGAAATAAAACTTCATATGGGGATTGAGGGTCCTGTCCCCATTATTCACAACCTGCAAGGCAGATACAGCCCACTCTGGGCACCAAACACAGAACTAATAGGGTTGCAAATGACAAAAAAAGTTCATGAGAGAGTACCAGTATGAACCAAAGGTCTCCTACAAAGGAAGTCCACAGGAACACAAATTGGAGCTCCCACCGCACCAAAGCTGAAGGATGCTTATAGAAACATGTCACCTCCATGATCTACCACACCCAACCCTATGAGATGGAAACATCAACGATAATCGAAAGGATGAGGAGCATGAGAGGGGACAACCCTAAGAGTCTCCAATGGAAGAGAAATCTTAGAAACATCTTGAATTGAACAAAGCAAACAGAGAATACTTCTAATGAGCTGAGTTTCTAATGAATAAAGAATTATCTTACCAATATTCCTATACAGGAAGGAGCCCACATGGAGGACCCTGAAGTAAAACTGCAAGAGGAAGTCAGGCAACTTGACCAAGAAAATCCCAGAAATCAAGTTAACTAGAATGCTGCAGATAATTTTAGAAGCTGAAACTTAGGTAAAGAACAGGTGCATGAGAATAACCACTACTTTCCCACCTAATGAATATTCAGGGTTGTAATACAGAGCCTTTGAGAGAAGGTGTAAAGAGTGGGCAGATATGAAATTAGCCGAGTTAGAATGAGGTGAAGAACAGCAGGATAAGGGCAAGAGAGAAACAAAGAATGAGGATGAAGAGATCCCTAAGTTAGAAGAAATGATTCAATGGACAAAAAAGAAGAAACATGATGAAGTGCCCAACAATAAAATTCTAAGGTCTAGGAGAATAAGGCAACTGGAGTTCAGTACAAAGTCAAGGGATAAAGGTCTTGGCATGGACATGAATACTAGTGGAAGGTGAAATAGATGGCAGAAGAGGTTCATGCAGTAAAGTTCTGGGGAAAAAACAACTGGAGAAAAAAAGTTAATCATCTCTGAAAGTAATTGTGTAGAGAACAGTTCTTCATTGGGAAAGAAAGAATGACAAGTAAAAGCAGGTGGTTAGAACAGCAAGTAAAAATCATCAAAAAACGAGGTAGGGTCAACTGGAGCAACAGAAGTATGAAACCACAAATCCTGTACTTTAGAACCAGTTACTTGGTTCGTGATGGCTGTAACATTATTAGCAGTGTGCCTCCACTTTCCACTGAAAACAGTAACAGATGACTCCCATTGTGGAGTATCAGAGCCTTAATAGGTGTCAGAAACATGGATACAGGAACGAATTCATAACTAAGCCAATCCAAAAAACCATTTCTGTTCTTTTTTGTTTGATATACAAGATTGTTTGGTTTAAGAGTTATTATTTAGTTTATTCAGTGATTTAATTTTTAATGATCATTTAGTTTTCAAATCAAGGGTGTTAAAAGTTAATTATTTTAAAAGTGATAGTTATGACACATTTTGCTATGTAACTCTGTATGGGTCATGTTGTACATGGTGTTAGTAATACTGTTGGCACAATGTTACTCAAATTTTCCAAGTTTTTCTTGTTAAGTGAATATTTTTCTCACTATAGGGTTAGATATTTCAACATTATTCTGTCACATGTTATAAATATCTGCAGACACAGATTGCAAGAAGCTAAGGTGAGTTAGTGAAGTCAGACTGCATGATTGTTAGTATAGTTGTAAGGGGCAATATCTAGGGTAAGTTTCACAGTAGTATTGTTACAAAAGAGATAAAGAATAATAATTTGTCTTGTCAAAGTGTTCTAAAACAATTGAACTCATATAAACTTTTGACAAGCATGCCAATTACATTTATGAAAAAAAGAGGAAAAGGTATATGGCCTGGCACCACAGCCCAGCACGGCCGCGCCTGACTAGGGGGGTCCAGGGGCATGCCCCCCTGTAAAATTTAAAAAAAATGAATGTTATTTGGTGTGATTTTGTGCAACCTTGGAGATACTTTCTTTATGTTTTGTTGACATTGCAATGTTGGAAAAGTACACAATATATATCATATAAAATAACAAAAGTAAATTAAAAGACTAAATCAAACTAATAAAAACTATAACTTTCATTTACAGTTTTTAGCAGATTGATTTATTCTTTTAATTTGCATTCATTTTTTAGAAGATACATCAAAATATCTAAAATTAACAAATGAAATAAAAAGTAAATAAATGAAATTTAAGATTGTTTATTTG
Organism: Carcinoscorpius rotundicauda; assembly: GCA_011833715.1. NCBI lineage: Eukaryota > Metazoa > Arthropoda > Merostomata > Xiphosura > Limulidae > Carcinoscorpius > Carcinoscorpius rotundicauda. The sequence goes on from CM022393.1 coordinate 8,560,580, forward strand.
CTATTTATTCAGTTTAATTTTTTTCTAAATCAAAATATATTAGTAATATGAGTTAATAAAGTTAATAAACATTGAAAAAATATTATTTCTCCTAAAAAAAACCCTACCCGGCACCCAAATCGGTCATATTTTCTCCTCGAATTTACACGAATCTCGTGGGTGATCGTTGGCCGTTTGAAAACTGCGGAAATCCGCGTTTCAGCAGAAAAATGGCACGCATGGCTTTAGCTACAACTATTTTAACCAACAGAGTAAAATATTTTTCTACCTACTATTGACTTTTTTGAATATTTTAAAACAAGTGTACTGTGTACTGTCTACTTATTGTTCAAATCCATCACCAGCAAATCACAGACACCTAATGTAAAGAATCCAGTCCCATATAACTGATATTATTATTGCTTTTTTCAGGTTGATCTGATGACCTGATATGTTTATCCTACAAAGAACTTCATCATTGTCACAACGATGAAATTTGAGATAAACTATTGAAATATGTACACTAGGTAAATAGCAATGGGAAAATATGCTGGTAAATAAACAATGTCAGTTACACATATTCTTGACATATTATTTCAAAATATCATAATTTGATCAAGAGAAATCAATCTGGGAATTCTAATAGAAATGCATACAAGTTTTGTATCTTTCTTTTCAAAAACCAGAAAGAAAAAGTAAGATAGACTATGAATCATAATTAATAAAAGTTTTAAATAATAAATGCAAAAGTTCCATAATCCTTAAACTAAAAAAAACGTGTTTATGAACCAGTAGTGTGTGAAAAGAAATGAGTTTGTGGTAAGACATTGTACTCAGGGGGACTACTGTCCATGGATGATGTGTTGTTCTCTTACTTGAGGGTTATGGTCTTACCCTACTTACAGTGTAGAATGATATACTATGCATTACATATATGTAAGAATGAGAGTATTGCTGAAGATTTAACCCATTTTTAAAAATTCTTTTGGCTGTGGTATGAAGTAAAAACTCCCTCTGTTCTATGGAGTTGCAGACCTATCCTTGAAATGTGTGTTACAACCAAATCAGACACTGGCAACATTTTATAAAGTGTAAACCAAGCACAATCCAGGAAATTTTCACAGCAAGAAATGGCCCACCTCTATATTTATCACCAGGCAGTTTATAATTCACTCATTATTGCTTACCATCAAACTTTCAACAATGTAACTTTTGCAAATGAATGTTTACTTCATTGCATTTGTCCAGTTTCTTAAGTTTTTTCCTTTTTTTTCATGTTCACTAAGGAAGTGTTTTTTTAAAACATAAAGGGTCAGTATCACATATCTGTGATACAAAAACAGTGACAATGTTCCCAACACACTGGCTTTCGGTGACAATCTGAGTAATGCTACATTATACTAGTCATATATCTTTAACCCTTTGTTCTCTACACCCATATATTTATGCATGCTAGACAAACTCCACCCATACATTTGTTCAAATTACAGCAGTGGAAAAAAAAAACATGGATAATAAAAAGTTAAAAACAACATAATGGTCAAACGAAAGTACTGGTTTGAGAAACATTTAACCTTTGCTTGCATGCAAAAATTTGAAACAACTGTGATGCTTTCATTTGCTAGTATACATAAATAAAAATTCCATGGTCACACATTTTGCAATGTGATGTTCACCAAACTGCTTACCCAAAATATTACAAATATTTTTACAACAAAATGTGGCAGTGTGACATTTTGCTACTTCAAATGCAACTGTTACATCTCCGTGTACAATAACATCTTCACCTCTGAAATAATAACTCACTTGCCAAGTATGCAGAACAACTAGTAATCCATATAAACTTTCTTTTAAATAAAAAATAAAAACATCACATTTTCATGCAGATTAACTGGTGATAGGAACTCAGTTACTTTTCTTTTCAGTCAAGATGCTAATAAACTTAAACAACCGATCTACACATTACTGATCTCTCTTGGTGATTAAATATGCTAGCTTTCCACCTGAATGTATTAAAATTATATTAAACATGCTTTTCATCTAAATATATTAACAAGTTATATTAAACATGCTAGTTTTCCATCAAAATCTATACAGATAAAATAGTACTGTCTATCGTACGTCCATGTAACAACTTTGCAGGGTGTACGTGAATCTTCATCAAATTTGGATTTTCTGAGTCCATGGCAAAAACATACAAATGTTGGGTTTTAGATTTTTTAGTTTTTAAGTTTTTTGGGAAATTTTATCACTACCTCACTTCCTGTGGATGGATCTTCACCAAATTTGGTATGGTGGTATATTGGGTCCAAAGGGGAGATGCTTACAAATTTTCAGTTTGCAATTTGCAATTTTTTTTAACATTTTTTACAATTACACATAAGAGAAAAAACTTCTGACATCCGACAACAACCTTTCATTAATCAATAATTTGCATTACTTCCATTTAGAGATTAACTATTTTAGCTTTCCACCTGAATATTCTGATTAGCTATATAATTTATTGTTCACACCCAGTCAGAATGATGTTATATTTATTGTTCACATCCAGTCAGAATGATGTCATATTTATTGTTCACATCCAGTCAGAATGATGTCATATTTATTGTTCACATCCAGTCAGAATGATGTCATATTTATTGTTCACACCCAGTCAGAATGATGTCATATTTATTGTTCACATCCAGTCAAAATGATGTCATATTTATTGTTCACATCCAGTCAGAATGATGTCATATTTATTGTTCACATCCAGTCAAAATGATGTCATATTTATTGTTCACATCCAGTCAGAATGATGTCATATTTATTGTTCACATCCAGTCAGAATGATATCATATTTATTGTTCACATCCAGTCAGAATGATGTTATATTTATTGTTCACATTCAGTCAGAATGATGTCATATTTATTGTTCACATTCAGTCAGAATGATATCATATTTATTGTTCACATCCAGTCAGAATGATGTCATATTTATTGTTCACATTCAGTCAGAATGATGTCATATTTATTGTTCACATTCAGTCAGAATGATGTCATATTTATTGTTCACATTCAGTCAGAATGATGTCATATTTATTGTTCACACCCAGTCAGAATGATGTCATATTTATTGTTCACATTCAGTCAGAATGATGTCATATGATTAAACAAATTTATGTCTGATATTTCACAGACAGTGTGGATCTTATAGTAATTCAACTTTTCTAATCAATATTTTTAAATCTATTGTGTAGTATATAAATATATAAAATTGGAAACATTAGTTTTTATATTATTTGTACCATGTCTCAATTCATCTCTCAACTATAACTAAAAATAAGTTTTGAAGAGTGACAAAAGTTATTACAAGAACAAAAATCTGATGAGAATTTATAGCTACTTTACCTGTATTTTGCTGCATTCATTCATGTGGTTGTCTTGAGGTATTGTGTTTGTAACAACAACTGCTTCAAAACTAGCATTGTTGATTCTAGAGATGGCTGGCCCAGAAAAAATACCATGAGTAAGAATGGCATAGACTTTATTTGCTCCTGCTTCCAGTAATCTAAAGGTAAGAAATACCATGAGTAAGAATGGCATAGACTTTATTTGCTCCTGCTTCCAGTAATCTAAAGGTAAGAAATACCATGAGTAACAATGATAGACTTTACTCTCTCCTACTGCCAGTAATCTGAAGATGAGACGTTTTGTTATGGCGAATAAAATCAACAGTAAATTCTTTACTACTTATAAACAACATGCTATTTCTATTAATAGTTTAAAAAATATAACATTTACATATATTTCATGAAAATCATATTTTAAAAATGGTTTACAAATTATCTGAAGCACATGCAAAAATCAAATGTGTCTCAAGAAGAAACAAATAACATCAATGTCCATCCCATTATTAATTAACATGATGGTTTTAGATTGGCTTTAATGCTTCAGGGCTCAATTTTAAAGAAATTTCCAGGTTGTTTGAAGGACATGACCTGTATGAGATGCTGTCTAGAAAACTATATTGGTTGTCAAAAAAAAACAATAATTATGACTATATTGATGTATACAAACCTTAAAAACAGCCTGATTTCAAGAATATTAATATTTTAAGTTTTATTTTTTTTTTCTTTCCAGAAAGCACAATTAATGTTTAGTTTGTAAATTCTGCATCTTTATTTAACTAATATTTGATGCTTTATTTCAAATGATATACCCCAAAAAAAGAGTATAGAAAATAACAAAATACAGTCTTACTGTAAACAAACATTTTAAATGTATTTAGAAGGTTTTAGAGATTATACAAATAACAGTTGAGATTTTTTGATGAAGAATGACTTTATCCTTAACATGAAATCACTTTGTACTCAAACTATTTTTACAAACAAATCTTTAGTAAAAATATGTCATTAGAAAATCTGATTTTTTATATACAAGATATTTATAATCTTTACAAAAAGTATACTAAATTTTGTAAAGATACACATGCTGTATCAAAGGTTATAGTGGAAATGTGTAGATCAACTCGTGTATAGTAAACCCAGCCAGCAGTGAAAGGGGTTAATGCTGGTTATCCTTTGGTTTTATACTTCACAAAACCATTTGACTTTTGTCACATATCACAAAATGCATTTTTACATCGCATTATCTATCTCAATTGTACTGACATCTGAACATAAACTGGTATCATTATACCATTAATATTGAAAATGTGAGTGAAAAAATACATTTTACGATATAGCCCCAAAGTTGAATGATTCAACAAGAGTTGTAAATAATTTACTATTTTCTCTATATATTACACAAATCTTCTCATTGTTAGCAATTCCCTACATCAACCAACTAAATTATACAATTGAAAATACCACTTATAAAATTATGTTAAATAATGTCAAAAATGTCTTTTAAAAAATCCAAGCTAAGAAGAGACTTAATTAAATCCACACTATCAGATAACAACACAACATGAAGGCTTTATTTTCACATACTGTTAAGAACTAAAGTAATTTTTTCTCTTAATTAAGATTGTATTTATGTTCCAAGTGATTGTGGGATACAGTAAGCAGCATAAAATCAGTTTCTGTAATTAATATAGACACACACAGGTACAACTAGTTACATTCCCTAGTTCAAATCTGTATCTATCTTCATGATGATAAGTGCAACTTACCTACTGTGTGAACTTGCTCTTAATCTAAAACAGATAAGAACTGCTTTTAATTTGATGTAAGAGTATCTAGATGCATTCAGAAACTTTCCAGCATTAGGAATAGCTGTGACCATAACCCAGTCAGTCCCTGTGCACACAGTACCAGTAATGTTAATAACTTTAATTATTAGTCTCACTAGAGCACCTCTAGATATCTTTATAAATACTTTACTTATTTAGTAATTCTATATTCAAAAATCAGCAAGTCTAATTTCATCTTGCCTAAACCTGAACACATTATTGTAGTCCCTTTAAGCACTCTTATTTTGGTTCTAGAATGAACACATTATTGTAGTCCCTTTAAGCACTCTTATCTTGGTTCTAGAATGAACACATTATTGTAGTCCCTTTAAGCACTCTTATCTTGGTTCTAGAATGAACACATTATTGTAGTCCCTTTAAGCACTCTTATCTTGGTTCTAGAATGAACACATTATTGTAGTCCCTTTAAGCACTCTTATCTTGGTTCTAGAATGAACACATTATTGTAGTCCCTTTAAGCACTCTTATCTTGGTTCTAGAATGAACACATTATTGTAGTCCCTTTAAGCACTCTTATCTTGGTTCTAGAATGAACACATTATTGTAGTCCCTTTAAGCACTCTTATCTTGGTTCTAGAATGAACACATTATTGTAGTCCCTTTAAGCACTCTTATCTTGGTTCTAGAAAAGAGCACAAAGACAAATGATGAAACCAGCAACATTTACTTATTTATACCAATTGAATGTTCGTTTATTTCAATCTGTAGATATATTTTGATATAGTAGATCATTTTAAAATTAATTAGAAATTATATTCTACCAAAGTGGGAGTTTGAATGTATTTAAACCCAGCTGTCAATGAAAGCTATCAATACAAATGCAGTGTCTTAGACCACTACGGTGTTACCTTATTTCAGATTTTCCCTCTGCCTCTTAATTCATTGGTTTGAACAAATGGCTGTGGAAAGTAAACTACCATTAAGAGTATCTAAAAATATCCATGATGAACATTAATGTATCTGATACACTTATAAAACTTTAATTCAGAATAATATCTACCGGTAGAATTCTGTCAGTTCTCTCTCTCTTTTTAATACATATTTCAACAAAGAGAATAACAATAACTTTAACTACATTTTTACTGTTTATTTCTCTTTATCTAAAATACATATAAAGCTGCTGTCTTCAGAGCGATTAGATAAAAGTAAAGTCAGTGATGCAGTAATATTCCATATTTAGCCAACAGTTCAGTCCTGTACATATAGAGTTATGGCAGTGTTACTGCATCTCTTCAACTTTGATATCATACCTCTAAATACAGATATAGTAATATTCATGAATAAGTTAGCAGAGATAAAGATTTTTTGGAGTTAGCTTGAATGTTTTTTTGCAAGTGTTTACCAAAACTAAAAGTAGAATACAGTAGTGGAATTTGACAAAAATGTAATAACTGAAAATAGGGAGAAGTATAAAAAAGATCGTACTTCTAATGCAATTTGAAACTTCTCAAAATAAAACTGTCAAGTCTCCAAAATTATTTCCAGAAATGAAGCCTGGCTTTACAGTCAGCTGTGTTTAGTATCTGACATTATTAATCTGTGTGATATTTTAAACACATAGAATTACAATTTAAAAATTTGGTAACATTGACTGGATGAACATAATTCAGTGCAAGACCACTGTTGCTGATGTAACTGAAAGGCTTAACTAACTGATACCCAAATTATTCAAAACAATGCATAATTTTAAAAAATGCTAAAAGATTTCCAGAGGAGAGAAATATAAAAATGATCACATACTTGTCAGCTGCATGACAAACAGTACCACAAGTATCAGCCATATCATCAACAAGAATGGCTGTCTTGTCCTTCACATCTCCAACTAAAACCATAGAAGCCACTTCATTTGCTTTCTTCCTCTCCTTATGTATAAGAGCAAAGTCAACATTCAGACGATCAGCAATAGCCGTGACCCTTAAATGAAACAAATGACTTAGCATTCAATAGAACACGCTGATAATGGAAGATTTCTAGATGGCATGTGAAATGTGCAATCAGTTTGAAAACAGCAATTTACAGTGAAAATATGAAATGATGTTTTTTACATAATGTGACTGAGCCCATTTTTAAACTTTAGCCATAAGTAACAGCATAAAATTGGAAATATATCATAACATTCATATTATCTGCAAACAAACAAGCAACTTTTTATAGCATGACTCACAACCTAACCTTAAAAAACAAACTTTTTAATGATTCACCTGTTGGTATAACTGACAATGGTTATTAACCATACAGATGACTAAAGACATCTGTTTGATTAACTTTATTGAATTATCAATTAATTACTTTTATTTTCTTTATTACTACTTAGTAATTACTAACTATACTTTATACCCTATTTTGTGTCTACTAATCTGCTACTATCCTCTTGGAATCCCCAAGTTCAACGGTTTCTGCTGTGGTGGTAACAGGAATTTGATCCTGGGTATCCTTGATAAATCTTAAACAGCAGGATAAGATAACAGATCAGATGGGCCTGGGGTTAAACATATCTACCAGGTCTATTATGACTGTGAAGAAAGACTAAGGTGAAGAAAACTAATTATCATAGTGAGCCTTTTTCAAGCCTGGGCCTACAGTCCAAATAGTCCCAACCTCAATCTGCCCCTGTCCAATAAGGCTTGAATAAACTAAATATTTCAATGCTTTCAAAAGGGGTAAGGTTTTGCTGACTTCTAAGCCAGGTTGACCATGTTTGTTTGTTTTTATCAATTAGGTGGGTTTAGAAAGTTTCCTATTGTTTTATTTTCTTTATGATGTGCATTTTACATCCATTTATTTTCATAACCGCAATAGTACATCCTGGTGTGGTATTCTTATCTGACATGATGCACTATTGCAGATATACAAGACTGTAACACCAGTGTCTACAATTTTCCTGAATTCTAATCCTCTATTAGAACATTTCTCAACATTCAGAAACCATGTTGACTTTTATTATACACTGGTTCTTTAATTAATATTATATGCACTAACTGCAATTATATGGTGTTGCCACTTCTGAACACTGTTCTGCCTACACATCCTCTGTACGTTTTTAGAAGAAAACCCTTGACATAAGGGTGCTTGACTATATATGCAATTTATTCCTATTTAGTCTTGCATTTGTTTTTAAATCATTTTCTTATTTAACAAGTGTTTCAGGTATCGAATGCAATGAATGTCAGTATGATTTACTTTTCTTCTTGTTCATTAGCATTTTTTTCAATACTTTAAATATCATGTCTTCTATAAATTAGAAATTCAATGATATCTGTCTTCACATTGTTGTAGAATTTTGATTTAGTCAAGATACCTGCTGGTTTCCCTTAAGCTCTTGTGGAATATGAGTTGTGTCTTGATAACCATCTTATTAAGAAACAGGAGTTTGTATCTTCTACTTCAATATCCCACCAAATGTCTGCTCATGAATTCTGGAATCTTTTCTGTAGTATGTAGCTATACAATAATGGTATCCTCAACATTCAACACAAATCCTAGAGTGGACATTTTGAGGATGCCATTTCCAAAACATTCTGTGTAGGGAGTACCAAGTACAAATGATAGGTGTCAGTTTAATGCTGGGCTTCCTTGTTGTTTATATTCATGTTTAAACAGGCTATGCTGAGGTTAATGAATACCAGTGATGGAGACAAGCTCATGATTAGGCTTCATGTTTTAAGTTAGCTGTGTTGAAGTTACAGAGTACAGGTGAGAGGGATGAACTCATGATTAGGCCTTCCTGGTGTTTATCTTCATGATTGAAGTAAATCATGTGGAGGCTACCTTCTGGTGAACTCGTGGTTATGATTTCTTGTTTACTTTCATGCTTGAGGTAGGTTATGTCAGTAATACTAAGAGTTGAATTCAGTTATCAAAGACGTTTTCAGTTTGGTATATTACTGAAGAGTTATGCCATTTTTAAGTTATTAGTTGACTATCTGTGATGTTTCAAGAATTGGAATGCCAGTAAATGGTTTGATTACATCAAGGCCTAAGTTCTTAACATGCGAGAATGTTATATCTACAAAATACCTAACTAAGGGTGACTGGCGAATCTCTCCAGTTGCCTAAATAATGGAGATGGTAGCATAGCCTTTCTTATGAATCTTAAGCAGGCAAAAAGACATGTAGGGTGGTGCTGTTATATGATGTTCTTTGACTCTTTCTGTTTCACATTCTATTCAATGTTTACCAAGGAGTTAAGTTTTATTATCTGTTAGAATTTGGGTTAAACTTCATTTTGATTGAATGACCCCCTCTTATTAGAGCTTTGAACTTGATGGTACATTCCTCTTCAGTAGTCGAATTATTATGGTGATGTCATTCTTTAAGGTCTTGAGGCCCACTTCTTTTCAATGTTTTAACAAGCAGCTGTGTTTCCATTTCATGGTTTTCAGGTTGTTGAATGCATCTTTTACTCCCCAAATTTTGTTTGTTTGTTTTTTAAAAAAGGTTTTATATTACAGAAAAATCACACTGGTTGCCTTTGCGATAGCTTTACATTAATCAGAGCATGCCTATTCTTTCAAATGTGATGTTGACTATAATAATGTTGTCCCATGGTGACCATAATATCTGACAAATAATCATCCATGGCCTCATTTGAAAAGACTTATTTTCATTGAAAACAATAGTGGGAAATTCAGTGAGGTTGCAGCATCCTAGCATTAGTTTAATCCTGCCAGAGCTCTTGTTCACACTGAGATAAGCTAACAGTAATACAAGTTTTTTAATAAAACTAAAACAAGTTTGTTTAGTTTATATTTGTTAGCTTAAGTCATCACTGTGAGAAAGTGATGTGGAATTTGACAGTTGTTCAGTTATGATGAACTTCATTCAATCCCGATATCCCTGAGATCAAGAAAGTTTTCATGAATGATAGGAACAGTTGTTGGTTCAATTATATACTTTAGAGGCTTGACAATTGCTAATTCTGTTCAAGTTTTCATCACACTCAATTTGCTAAGATCGTGAAATTTTTCTTTATGTTACTCCTAGTCGTACATGCATATATCAACATAATGTCTGAGAAGACAGTATTATTAACACAGTCGAACGGGGAACCTTATAACTACTGAAGATATTTTTTTTCTCCTGAGACAGGGAGAAATTTTGTTGATTAATTTAAAATTAACTTTCGACAGAAGTAATTTACCTAGAGAGATAAAAACTAGGTATATGTACCTGGCCGATTAAATAAAATGTTCAAATTATATTAACTTATAATAAATACAAATTATATTAACTTATAATAAACACAATGGACTCTTTCATCAGTTGTACACCTTCTTTGTTAATGACGTTTTCAATTGTTGTCAAAAGAGTCAAGTTCTATCATGTATTGTTTCTTCAAACTGTGTTTTCATAAAAATATCTTTGAATTTAGTTATATTTGCATTTTATTCATATTAAATCAGGAATTTATACAGAAGTGTGGAATTGAAACAAATAAAATTAATTTTTGAGTTTTCAGATATGACTATTGTTTTTAAGATTAGAGAAAGTTTTCTGTTTCATCTAAATGGAATTGACTTTTTGTTTTCTTCTTTCATATTTTCTTGAAAAACTAAGAAGCTTACCAATACTTATTTGAAAACGTTTCAAGTCAAGAATAGCTTTTAGTTTTCACTATTAATGAATTAATATTTTTCCAGCTTCCATACGACTGCTTAGTTCCATGTTAAGGGCAATTTAAAATCCTCCAGCTTCTATGAGACTGCTCAGGTCCATTTTTATGGACCTTAACATCTTCAAGCTTCCATAAGACTACTTAGGGTCCCTGAACCCCTTATTTTTTTCAATCACTGGTGTAACAAATTTTCTGATGCTTCACCAACAAATTAAAGAGTCACCTTACATCCACAACTTGGATAAATCTTTTTCTTAAAGCTACCAGCTTCAAATGATGGATATACGTCAACCCTTGGATATATATTGTTGTATCTAAAAGTTCATCTGTATTCTCGACAATAAAAACACTTCAAAAATTTCATCAGTGTTACTCCTATCTTGCACTTCATGCTGACTTCTCAACAGCAATCTCAGAATTATACATGAAACAAGAAGACATCTGAAGTTTTTTGTCCTCATAATACCTTTAGAAGGGGATTCCACTGAGACAAGGTTATTCACTCAACAGCTTTAAATGTGTATAATTATATTTACTTAAACTAATTTAAAAACGGTATCACCAGCACACACCATTACATGTTAAAAATTCAGTACATCAACTACATCACTGTTTCCCATCCAAGATGCCACAAGACTAAGAAAATATCATTTTCCCTAAAACCCCCTTCTTTAGGCACACCATTGTTAACTTGGCTATAATCCCTAAGGGATGTAGTAGAAATAAAAGACTGTGTGTAGGGGCATTTCAAGCAAAAAACAACCATAAAAAGATCAAGAAATACACTGAACAGTATATTAATTTCACGAACAGCTATAATTCTATTTTAAATTAATTTAAAGTAAGTTCTTTATTTTTACTGATGTTTGGTTTTTGTTTTAATATACAATATTTATTTAATGGTTGTTTTTATTGATATTATTCTATTTACAAAGAATTCAGAAATAATTTTCACCAAATTAATCTTATTAAAAAGTGTTTAAAACCCCATAAGGGTTTCTTTTTTTTCACACATGTGTGTTAATGCTGAATAAATTTTACCAATACACAATTGATTCCAATCTTTGCAAATGTATTGGTATAGGAAGCCTTTATTGGACTGGTTTTCATACACTTGTTTATTCAACAGTTTCATTTGTTTTTACTGGGTTTGGACAGAATTAATTGCTACTTGAATGCCATTTGTAAAAAAGTTTATTTCCATAACTTTGAAATGTTTTATTACTTGTCCATGGTAAGGAAGAATGCAAGATAGTGACACTGAATTGTGGGTATTCTTAATGTTTATTGTCTAGCCACTGTTCTGGATTTTCAGTATGCAATTTTATAACCAAATATGTCTAGACATTGTTTTTATTCTTTCAAACAAATCAGATTTTACCAACTGAAAAAAACATTAAATGTTCACTCTTACATTTTTAATTGGAAAACATTAATTTTCACATTTGTTTGTGATCTGTTTGGTGAGAATGTTATCACAAAAGGACCTTCACATAAACCCTTTTACAACTCAGTCTTGAAACAGACATCTGGAAAATCATTAACTTTTCCAGTTCTGACTTTAAAATAGTTTTGTTCTCACCTTTTAGCTCCACCAGCATCTGGAGAAACTATGACACAACCTCTCCAATCTATGATATTTTCTTTAATCCACTTCAACACTGCAGGTTCGGCATACAAATTGTCAACTGGAATATCAAAAAATCCCTAGAGAAGACAAATATGTTAAATATTGATGAAATATGGCCCAAGTATGGCCAAGAGTTTTCATCTAAGCATCTCATACGTAACTATTTTTGATTTTTAAAAAATTAAGAAAACAGGATGAAGTGACTACATATAAATAGGAAGATAAATTAATGCCACACCATAAAACTATACACCTAGCAGTCAACAAGTAATCTGCAAGTTGCATGATTAACAGGTGACTAAGTCTGATAACCTAATACCACACTGTAAAACTAGCACCTTATAGTAATTATGTAATATGCAAGTTGCATGGTTAACAGGTGACTAAGTCTGATAACCTAATGGCACACTGTAAAACTAGCACCTTGTAGTAATTATGTAATCAGTATGTCAGATGATGAACAGGTAACTAAGTTTGATAAGTCAAAAAACTAATAGTTCTTGTGTAAATTAAGTATCTAGCAGTAAACATGTATTTCATGTCACATGGTTAACAAGAGACGAGGTGCGATAAGTACAATACTCTAATGATTACAGTACAAGTCTAGATATTTAGCAGTAAATGTGTCATTTGTGTCACGTTGTGAGCATCAGAATAGTCGTGAGAGCGGCAATAAATATGCTATTATTAAAAAAAATTATCTTAAATCTTGTATTGAGTTTGCAACAAATCACATAAATGATATTGCAGACGTGAAAGATTTTGTAGTCAGACATCACACAAAATTGAGCTATATGGCTTAAATATGATGTGTTATACCTGTCACAAGTCCAACACAACACATCATCCAGTCAATACCATCTCAACTGTTAAACATGGTGATGGCATTATCATGTTATGTGGATGCTTCTCATCAGCAGGGACTAAAAAGCTTGTCAAGATTGAGGCAAAGATGGAGGATGTAAAACTGCAGGCAAATCTTGGAAGACAACCTGCTGCAGTCAGTCAAGAATTTAAAACTGGGTTTAAAATTCACACTTCAGCAGGACAAGGACCCAAAGCACAAGGTCAAAGCCACACTGAAAGAATTTCAAAAGTATAAAGTGTACATTTTGGAGTGGCCCAGTCAAAGTCCTGACTTGAATCAAATGGAAAATTTATGGTGAAACTTGAAAGTTGCATCCCATCAGAGATTCCTAACAAACTTATTAGAATTGGAGCAATTTTGCTACAAAGAATGGGCAAAAATTACACCATCCCATTTATTGGGAAAGGCTGGAAGAGATCTTTATAATAATAAAAATAATAATAATTAAAAAAAAAAACACTCATAACAATGTTAAGCTTGATAATTATAGTTTCAATAAAAACAAGTTAATTAAAACATTTGTTTATATTATTTATATTTCATCAAGAGGTGATATTGTTGGCAGGTGGGGTAAATACTTTTCCAAGGCAATATAGATGCATCTTTTATAGTTTGATGCGATTCTGTTTTTGTAGCATATTAGCAGAAGATGCATGAAAACTTAGCAACTCATTTCAGACTCCTCAAGACTGAGAATGGCAACACATCCCAATCTGCAGTATTACATCATGAAATATTGATCACAAGAGGCAAAAGAGGCCACAAAATGATAATTGTTATGGGAAGATAAGTGCAAAACTAAAAGGAATAAACAAGTTGGATAAGATGATGAACAACCTGTCAAGATTGGAGATACATCATCAGTAGTAGTCTCATGAAAACAAAAATTACTTGATTGTCTACAAAGGAAACAATGCAAATGAAAAAAAACAACCAACTGTTAAAAAATAAAAGAGAAGACAAACAAGATATTATTAATCATACAGAAAAGAAAATGACTGTACAAAATATCTAACCACTTTCTTAAGCAGCCAAAGTTTTGGGAAGGATAAAGTAGACTAGAAACAAAATTAAAATGACCCAAGACCTGTCCAACACAAAAATATCAGAGTGACATCTCCCACAAGTAAGGAGAAGAAACTGGGATAGTACTTCGAACAAATAGCCAAAAGTTCATATGAAGGACATTTAACAACGTTAAAAACTAAACTGAAGTTCCAGCCCAGACAAGCAACGGGATGAAAAAGGCAGTGATTTGGAAATGCCTTGGAAGAATTCTGCAAGAACCAAGGAAAGTAAAGGACAATGGCCAAGGAAAACACAGAAGGTAATTAAAAAGGCCATACTGTAGTCAATGATTGTAGAAATGTATAGATTGCCCTCAAAAAAAAAAAAAAAAAGAGAGAGAGAGAGAGATCAGGAAGAAATTAAGAGGGAAATGGACCAGCACGGATACACTTTCCATATGCCAGGTGGATGACTGACAAAGTAAAAAAGAATGTGCTAATGGTAGAAGAAAAACATCTGTCCATCTTACAAGGGATTGGTTAAAAGCCACTCACATTAAATGAAGATGTGTAACACTGGGGTGAAGGATGGACATCTAAAGCTGACATAAAAAGAAACCTTCAAACTGATAGAAAATTAAGGCCCAATAATCAGTAAGATGGAAACGAGGAGTCATGACAAAGAAGTTCTAAGAGGGACAGTGAGAGAAAGATAGCAAGAAATGCTGCGAATTAACTTAAGCATGTCACTAGGTTTCACTGATTTACATTAAAAATTTCATTATGCAAATGTATTGTCAACGAAATTAGCTTTATAAAGTATGCTACAATTTAATGTTTTATATTACCTCTGTTTAATACCTTTATTTTCAAAGAAACTTTTAAAACACGCTCAATATTAGGCTTGTTTGTCCCACGACATACAAACATTTAGAAGCTTCAACTTGTTGTATCTGCAAATTAGGTAATTCTTGTATGCCAGACCACAATGTATACATGGAAACCAAACATACTTTATTTACACATCTTTCTTTTAAATTCCTTTGGGTAAGTTCCGAGAAAGGAAAAATAAATCTCTTGGGAAATCCTGGAAGAATGGTAAAATAAATTCTAACTATTTCTGTAGAAGTATATAACCAATAGAGAGAGATCATTTTAAATTAAAATTTTGCAATAGTTACTTTCAAATTGACATGTAGAATTCCTTACAACTACCTGAAACCATTTTTAATGTTAATGATGCTTATGCCCTTAAATAGATAGGGTTAAATTGTATTTAGGTTTTAGTTTTATAATTAATTGTGTTATTGTTTTAAAATACATATTGGAAAGGTTTAATAATATTTTTTATAAACATAGCCCAAATTTCCATCAGTTCATGAGGCCTAGTACAATAATATTCTGCCAAAGGCTAATGTAACTCTGTCAATGGTATTGTATTATTGCCCAAGGACACCCATTGACATGTTTCATGATAAATAATTATCCTGAATGACTGAAAAAAGAAAATAAAACATTATAAATAAATTATTTGCAAACATATAATGATTTGCAATTAAGAATATAACCAAAACAAAATATTTCAAAATTAATTAGTGAAAAATTACAAGTTATGTTCATTTTTTCCATTTCTGAATTTTAAACATTTCATTAATGATACTACTCAAAATACTCAGTTTGATTGCATATAACTACAAAAATAAATATTTTGTTGAAATACTGTAAAAAAAACTTGTATTTTTCTAATGATTAACAAAGTCTTACTAATTGTTATAAAAGGTATGTAATGAAAACTTGAGTTTTTGTACATATTACTGCAATGTGTATCATTCTCTGTATGGACAGTGACCTAATGAACTAAGTCTGTAAACTTAAAGATACCACTCTTAAAAACTTTGGTTTACTTAATATGTATAGTTTTTATTTAAATATTGGAGTTGAGTAGAGAGAAATGCATGGAAATTATATTTGAAATTTTTTCAAATGGATTACTTTTCTAAAATTTGGATCAGGTGAAGACAGCCTCCATTGTTCCAAAAATGAAAACCACCAGTGGTTTCTTATCTTAGAATCATAAGGAACATTTTGCCCAACCTGCAAACAAGGTGACAAAGACTCTCAAATCATTATTGATTTAGGAGCTTATTAAGCCAACTGAAACAAGCAGACACCAAAAGATAATAAAATAGTTATATCAGGTGATGCCTCTTGGCACAGAAATAAATGATGTCAAATGTCCATACAGTGGGTAAAATGTAGACCCAAAAGAGTTTATTGCCCACATGAAAGCCTTCAAGACTGAATGAAAATGAAGAGGTGGCATGTGTGCCTTCAAATACGAAAAAAAAAGAAGCTTCTCAGAGACTGGGAGCTCACCCTTTAAAAAAGTTGTCTTGAAGAAATGCTGTCAAATAGATTCCCAGAGATAAAATTGAGAGTTGCCAACTCAAAACAGTTAGGTACACAACAAAGTGTATTCTGGAAACAAAGAAACCTAGTGAAACAGACAAATTCTGAAGAAGAAATTGATGCAGCAAGAAGAACTTATAGTTTGTACTTTTTACAATAAAGCTGTATGATAGAGATGTGGAGCCTTAGAGGAAAAGATAAAGAGGACAAGAATTTGAGCAAATAAAAGATAAGACTGGTAGATTAAGGATTATTTAAAGTTCTCAAGCTAAGAAAAAGAGATTGAAAGTATATCAGAAGTAGAAAGAAAGAATTCAAAATCATAAGTCACAGAGAATGAATCTTAAGTTCACAGAAAATATAGCAACTAAAAGTAAACACAAAGCAAAACAAAACATCTATAATAATGCAACAATAATGGAGTAACACCCAAAAAAGCTGAAAGCTTACCTGAGAACTAGCATAAACAACTGAAATTAAACAAATATCGTGAAACTAAATTATTAGAGTTGATGTTACTTGTTTCTTAACCATAGCGAAAGAACCAAAAGAAAAAACGGGACCACAGGAAGAGCTGGTACAAAAATAAGGCAGGCTAAGCAGAAGTTAAAGAGGTAAAAGGACACGAGCCCTTGTTCTTAGTTCAATTATGAAGGATAGAACCAATCACATGATATATAATGGTGGTTAAACATCAGAGTAACCCCAGTTACCATTTAAAGAAAATTAGATGATTTCTATAAAGGAAGTTCTGTATCTTAAGAAATTCAGAAATATGAGAGTTCATATTAAATAGAATCCTTGAAACTGAATTAATGGAAAATACAAATATTATTATGACTTCAATGTTTTAAGTCTCGTTCATAGGCCTCGACCATTTTCAAGTTGATTAAACTGAAATAAAAAATATACTTTGTATCAACTAACTCAAAACAGTTGGTAAAATTTAGTTTTCTTTTTCTTAAGAAAATTAAAGTAAATAAAATAACATTTCAGGTGTTAACTAAGAGTTGTAAATAATAAGAATACTCTTTGAAATTCTTAATGACAAAAAATACACTGCTGTGTTTAAAAAAACAATAAGCTTCTGGAAAACACAAATGATAAAGAGGAATACCATGTATGGAGAATGTCACCCTTCATTGGTGGAGCAGTACACCATGTATAGAGGATGTCACCCTTCATTGGTGGAGCAGTACAGTTGAATAATGTTTATATCATAGAAAACTGCAGCACCAGTTATTAGGTGTGGAGACTGGGTTTATATTTAAAGGTTTGGCACATGACAAAACATATTGTGTAACAGTATTAAATATTGGGTTTGAGACTGACTCGTATCAGGATTACAAAACAAGTTTCTGCCCCGATCGAACGATGCATACATATAGAGAAGCTAACTGGTATCGTCTTCTGGATGAGCTTATTAAGTATAAGAACAAATTTTATGACAGTAAAATGGAAGATGCTTTCTTTGTTGTTTGAAGATACAGCTTTCTTAACAAAAATAAATGTTATTTGTTTCCAAAGATAAGAAGGACCGATAAATCTGAAGCACAAATTGTGATTCAATGCATAAACTCCTGATCAAAAAATAGTGAAAGTAATAATCCATGCTTTGAGTTACTGTCAGATCTTTCAGCTGGACATATTCTTGAACCTTTTTGCATGATACTGGATAACTATGAGAAGCAGTAGAGATATGTACTGATGAAGAAAATAATCAACGTCAGGATAAACCATTGAAGTAGGTCAACTTTTGTGTTACCATCTAGGTCTATACAAACTACATGGAAATGTCAGTTTTTGTGCACATATTGAAAGTCAAATATAAAATGCATACTAGTTTCCAAGGTCATGATCAAAGTCAAGGTAAATAAAAATGTTTTTGACATTGCAACGTTCATAAAAAAATTTCCCTCACAATAAACATGTAGAAAATTTTATTTACTTAAACATAAAAATATTCTTCTATACAATTATAATTATTTACCTTGGACCATCATTTTAAGACTAGTTTCATATGAAACTATTATTCTCATGTTAATATCACACACACACACACACACACACACACTTGTATTTTAACAATAAAAGTCACTGAATTTCCAAATTACAAATAATTTCTAAATTTCACCTTAAACCTTGGTAATGAAATACATTATTGAAATTGCAGTTTATATAATATTATTTCAATTTCTAGTTGTGTCATAGTTACCTGAATCTGTGATGCATGAAGGTCCATTGTGATAATGTGATCTGCTCCTGATACAGAAAGCATGTTTGCTACCAGTTTGGCTGATATGGGTGCACGACTCTATAAACAGAAAAACATTATATCGGGAGTCACAAATTAAGCAAAGTGCCTTCATACTCTCACCTGCAAAAGTTCTGCCTTCATTTTTTACATGAAACATCAACTTCTCAAAGTCAAGAGTGTAACAGATATCAAAAGTCCATTAAAACATTGCATTTAGATTTCATTGGACCACAAATATATGCAAGATATAACAGATAAATTATTTTTTAAAAATAAACACGTAACACAATTACAATAATTGAATCTCTAATAAATCATTTGTTTACAAATTTTTCTCAAAATTGTGTCACAAACGAGGTAATTTGTAGTAAGTCTGCGACTCATTTTGTATTTTTTCTCTCAAGTTTTTGCAAAGAGTACTTTTATAAAAGTTGTAATAATATTTCTCCAAGGGTACTGAAGGAGGTTAAAGAAAGGATATGTAACCCACTTGCTACTATTTTCTGTCAGTGCTTGAATAGTGGGCAGGTACCAGAGGATTGGAAATGACCTAATACAACTTTTCTTTCCAAGAGAGCTGATACAAATTGTCTCAGTATTCATAGATCCATTATTCTTCCATCAGTTGTGGAATGAAGTTTGAAAGTCTGATAAAAGATGCTTTGTAAAGTCATTTAACAATGTTTAAAATTTTAAT
Source organism: Carcinoscorpius rotundicauda (assembly GCA_011833715.1). NCBI lineage: Eukaryota > Metazoa > Arthropoda > Merostomata > Xiphosura > Limulidae > Carcinoscorpius > Carcinoscorpius rotundicauda. Next base: position 8,580,277 of record CM022393.1, read on the forward strand.
TGGATGGCTTCTCCTGCTGTAGACATCTTGCTGTATAAATTTTAACATTTTTTTTTAAATGTTACTGCTAATGTATATGAAGATAAATTTGTAAGTATGTGTACCCAAATTTACACAAAGAATTTGAGGTGTCACATGAAAGACCTGTAAAAAATAAATAAATAAAACAATAATCGTAATAAGTACAGGGATAAATTAGTAAATTTGATAGAAAAGTGGCTCAGTGGATAAAAACAGTGCTGTTATAAATGACCTTTAGCCAAATTGGATTCTTGTTTCAAGTGGTGTACCTCAGGGGTCAATCTTAGAACCATTCCTCTTTTTGATTTACATTAATGACATTGATAAAAGAATGGTCAATAATATGGTCTTGCACGCTGCTATCTGTTTAGAGGATGCTGCTGATTTACTAAAGGATTTAGATCATTTAGCGAGTTGGACAAATAAATGTAAGATAATGCATGTTGCTTATCATAATTTGGATTATAGGTATTTTCTAAGATTGGAATAACCTTAATAGTGTAATGAAAGAATGGAATCTTGGTGCAATAGTTGGTCAGCCTCAAAAGTATTCCAAACAGTGCATGCTAAAAACCTCATAATTCTAATGTAAATTATGTTATCATTACCCCTTAAAGTTAGCTTTCTTACAAATAATGTTATGCCTTACTCTAGGCATATATTTGCCCATTTATATAAATTGTATACATAGAAAATTTAGTCACACAAACTAAACGCCCACTATATTCACAAAGCCCCCCAGTGGCTCAGCGGTATGTCTGCGGACTTACACGCTAAAATCCGGGTTTCGATACCCGTGGTGGGCAGAGCACAGATAGCCCATTGTGTAGCTTTGTGCTTAATTCAAAACAACAACAACAACTATATTCACAAACAAATCTCCACAACAATCTCCAGCTATAGCTTAACGTTTTATTTGTATTAATAAATAAGAGTATGTAACAATCTTATTGGTAAATACAACAAATTTAATACATATTAACATTTACATAACTTCTAAATTAAAATTTCTGAGTATTTGAAATTGCAATACAAAACAGATACGAGAGTCATCTGAGATAAATTATAATACATAACAGCTTTCATTCACAAATTCTTGGGATATTTAAATGTCAAACATTACTCTTATTGAAGTTTTAACTTTGGACAGTAGAGGGATAAAATGTATTCAGCTATTTACTTGAGTAGAAACTTTAAAGATTGCCTTTGTTAGATATTTGATAAATTCCTTAGTACTTTGGATGATAGAGAAATATCTAAAAGACAGGAGTGAGAGAAGTAGAAACAAAGTTTTCTAGAAAACATTTCTTAAAATATTTTCAAACATCCTGATTGAAGTGAAAGATAACAAAACCTGAATAAAATCAGTAAGAACAAAAGTAAAATTAGAATGACAGATGGCATGTTATAGAAGAGCTTAAACATATATTTGGCTGTTTTATGCACACATGGGGAAAAAGAAAAAAGAACGAAATAAGCAAGATCAAATCTGGAGGCATTTTAGAGTTCTGAAAACCACATGGTGAAAAGCACGTGGTTAGCACATTTGGGGAAAATGCTTTGAAAAAGCTTGTAAAGTCAAATCATTATACTCAAAAATCAAATTTACAACAAGAATACATACAAGTAGAATAGAATGGCAAGCTCTTATGAATTATAATTGTGAATAGTACAATTTCTATGTTAAGAAACATCCTGTATGACATGGCAAAAATGAGCTTCCAACGATGAGAACATGAATGTTATCATGGTTTCAAATCAAAAGCACACTTTTATAAACAATTAATTTATATTTAAATGTTATCATGACCTCAAATCAAAAACACACATTAACTGGAAAAACCTACCTTATCTTTCTTATCCTGTCTGGCATATGGAAAACAAGGAATGACAGCAGTAACACGAGATGCGGATGCTATCTTGCAAGCATTAATCATGATAAGAAGTTCCATAAGATTGTCATTAACTTCACCAGATCCACTCTGAATAATATACACATCTTCTCCTCTGACTGACTCGCCAATCTCAACACTAAAACATAAAACAGTTTGCCAAACTTGTGCAATTTTTGCTTTTTTTTTATTATTAAAATAAACCTTGTTTGATGATTCAGTAAAAAAAACCTTAATATTTTAATAATTATCAGCTTGCAAGTAAAAAAACAACTTCATACAAACCATGACTGAATGTTTTAAATAAAATCTGGATTTTACCTGAATAACAGCTCATCTTTCTTCATGTGCATTTTGAAAAACTATGCAATACTATAACTATGGAAATTAGAGTGACCAGTTAAGAATTACATTAAACTATCTGAATTACCTATTTGAAATGTAACTTTTTGATTCTTAGTCAAAATTAAGTTTCAAAACCTACAGTTAATTCAAGTTATTAACACAAAAACTGTGAAATAAAATGCACAAATACAATAATAAAAATAATTCTGGTTATTTTGTTTTGTTTGTTTTTTTATTTTAGAAGAAGCATGTTGGCTACTTCAATTTTTACCTTGCTCCACATTATATAACAAAATAACTTTTATTATATTGCAACCTTATCTGTAAAATATTCATACAATCACCTCTGATTTCAGTTTTATAGCTACACCACACATGAAGACAAGCTATTCTATAAGCTACAATACTTTATCAGAAAAATAAAACTGCCTCAAATGAAGCCATATCCATGTTCTCCTTATTTCAAAATTGTGCTAAAAAATAACTACCAGTCGCAAAGAACCCTAAGCTACATAACTTATAACATCATACAACAATTTGACTCTACTTATGTTATGTCTCCTACTACCCACCCAACACTCTGTCCATTTATTTCCTGTCACAGTACACAAAATCTCAATACTTTTGTAATGTTTTAAATTATAGACTCTGATGTTTAACAGTTTCTTAACCATAAAAGTAAGACTAACTCTGCGAGCTGTAACTGTTTTAGCAATGTCCATCTCTCATTCCCTTTAAGTTTACAAATTGGTGTTCCCCTTCTTCCTACAAATCCCCATTAAGTTTTATCAAAATTAAGAAGTACTCTATCTATTATAACACAAGTAACCTGGTCCAAGTTGCATAGCTTACTTTGTTTTTTTATAAGAAATATCGTAAGTTCTCAAAGTTCTTACTACATGATGTGAAAGTGCTCTGATCTTATTTATATATATTTCCTTATACATCAATGATCCAAATAACAAGTTGGCACTAACCATACATATGATATTGTATACACATTCATTATCAACATTAAAAACATTCTTCCATCATGCAAAACATTTCAAATTACAAATCTACTTCAATATGTTGATATCATACAAGGCCCATATAAGACCACTTTTGGAGTATGCAGTACAACCTTGATTGTATCTCAAACAAAACAACAAAAGTTATTAATTATTGATGTCTTGGAAAAGGTCAAAAGAAGTGCCACAAATCTGGTTCATGAGCTAAAGGATAAAGCATATCAAAAAGAAATTGAATCTAACTACATTGGAGAAGAAGAGGCATATAAATACATAACAGAGACCTTTACCATTATCAAAAAAATTAGAAAATACGAATGCTGTAATGTTTTTATTATGACTCCAAAGGATCCAGGAAATAAGAAATTTTTAAGCACAGTAAGTAGTAATGTTAATGTTTTCAAGAACAAACACGATAAAGATTGTCAGTAAAGCATCAAACGACTAAAAAAACAAAAAACTAAATAAACTTCAAATTGTTATGCGTGCACTCAAATAAGCTTATTATTACTGTGAATAACTGTTCCGAGCAATGGACTGATTACTAATATTACAGTCTTTCCCCAATTCTCGCTCAATGAATTAGTTTTATTATTACTACTATTAATATTACGAGTAGCAGTAATAACATGCTTGAACCTTGCCTTGTTTCTTGATTACTGAATTTTTTCAACACTACTTTGCCTAATCCTATCCCTAACCTATCCACAACTTTTTGAGCTAAGTCTGGGTGTGACGACCCACTAAAAACTTTAATATTTGGCATTTTTAACTTTTAACTATAATAATTATCAACAATCACTACTTCAGTATCAACCTACTACCCTAAGACACGTACAACCTAGAATTTAACCGAAGTACAAATGATAAGATACGCCATATAATTTGCATGAAGGTAAGACGAAGATACAACAAAATGGAAATGTTTATTAAATGTAATACATGTGTATATATATATATTATTTTCAATAATAATATTTTCAATAATGTTAGTTAACGTTAAGGTGCCTTCAGATTGTGAATACTTGAAAACTTTTGCGTTATTTTCTAAAGAAGTTTATAAAAATTTGAGAGTTTGTTAACAAGAACAACACTAAAGCGATATTATCTGGTCATTACTAAACAATAGGCCTGTTATGCCAATTTAAACATAATATATAATACAAAAAGGACAACTCAGTGATGTCGAGAAAACCCACTTGTAGAGATATATGCAACAAAGGCTACTTTGGGTTGGGAAAATATTATACATAGAAGAGCGAACAACGTTTCGACCCTTCTATATAAAATATTTTCTCAACCCAAGGTAGCCGTTGTTGCATATATAAAAAGGGCGACTGTGGGTTCGTGTTTACTTAATATGCCAAAATATATTGATATATAAAGACCCTATTGAAAGAAAAAGCAGTTGTTAGTTTCAGAAGGAATCGAAGAGTCAATCCCACAAAATAATAAATTGTGATGAAAAATGATATGTTTGCTTATTTTTGGAATTTCACGCAAAGTTACACGAGAGCTGTCTGCTCTAACGATCCATAATTTAGCAGTGTAAGACTAGAGGAAAGGCAGCTAGTCATCACCACCGACAGCCAACTCTTGAACTACTCTTTTACCCACGAATATAGGGATTGATCGTAACATTATAGTGCCCCTACAGCTGAAAGGGCGAATATGTTTGGTGTGACAACGATTCAAACCCGCGATCTTCACATTACAAGTCGATCGTCCTAACTACCTGACCATGTCGAGCTAAGCGAGAAACGACCGGTAAACATTTTCACTGTAGAGTTTAATAAAATCCATCTTTGCAAACTAGTTGAAACTTAACAGACATATTTGCGTACATATCTCGATAAAAATTAAGTACCTAGAAAGCAAAAGCATTATACAGCCACTGAACTTTAAGGTTTTCTGTCACTGTGGAGATTCCTTTGGCAATGTATTATTACACAAATAATACACTGTTGCAAATTATATTTTTTATGTTGTATATTTAGCTAGAGAGCCTAAAAAGTTTAAAGGACATGACACTGAGTTATTTCTAGTATATTCCAAACTAGATTATAAATATGGGATAGTTGTGAAGTTTGTAAAGCTGTTTTTGAACTGGATAGTTGAATCAACCGATGTGTTTTTATGAAGTATTTGGATCTGTGTTGGCTAATGCGCTGATCGAGCTGCTTTATACAGAGAAGTTTATTTATTTATTTAACATAAGCTTAACCATTTATAGCTCATTTTAACTGTTGAGATTTGTAAAACGTTAAAAGATGAAATTGAATAATATCTTGTTATATGTACTGAATACTGGATTATTTTCACCTGATAATTCAAAACAACCTGCTAAAGAAAGAGCAAAAACACAATTACTGCTGTGAGAAGTGGACAGAGTCAATCTTTCATGATGACGAGAAACCCAATTGAAATTAAAATGTATTCTAAAAACGGCTGGTATGGTATTAAAATTTTAATTAAAATAAACTAAAGGATTAATGATTGGTAGAATTCTCATAAATCTGAAGAATAAAGATTTCATCATTATGGCCATGAACACAGTAAATTGTAAAATTCCAGTCAAATTTCGATAGAACATTAGAAGATGTGAAATTGAACACGTAGTACATATACATTAAATAATACGGGAATAGTCATATTTGAGGATGGATGTAGAAAGTCTGATGTAAAACCCTTACATAAAGACAAGTTACCATCTCATTTACAGAAAATATACTTACTACAGCTACAGAGGTCTTATAGCTGATGAATATGATAGATTGAATGAGTTGCTCATGGAACATCAAAATGCTTTTTTCAGTGGACCTCATGCTACAGGCCAAAAATGTAGGACACCTCATAAGATTAATACCGCAGTTGCAAATTGGATTTAGATTTTCAAAGAGATACAATCCTAGAAGAAAAAAAGTGTTAGAACCAAGTACTAATCTTTGGGCTTGACCTATCATACTTGTAAATAAGAAGAGTTATGAATCCACAATGTTCTGTGTTGATTACTGAAAGGTAAATGAAACCACATAAAGGTATTTCTACTAAATATTGAAAGTTGACTCTAATTTGAATCCACTATGTTGGAGAAAATGATTTTCAACATCTATCTTGTAGAGTAGATAATGGCAAAAGTGAGCTGACAAAGTTTAAAGAAAGAAAATATCCTTTGCTGTAGAAATAGATTGAAGCAATTTTTTGCGTCACAATTTGGATCATTTAATGGAACTTCTATATTCGAATGATTAGTGGAGTATGAACTACTCTGGAATATTGTACGAATCTACCTAGATGACATACTTGAATATGGAACGATTTTAGATAATGTTTATGATCAGCTTTAAAAAATTCTAAAACGGTTGAGGAAAGAGAACCTTTAGCTTGATTTCAAAAAGTGTGAATCATTTCATCATCACATGACTTTCCCAGAACACAGTCAGCTAAAGAGTGTCTATAGATCCATTAAAGATTGATTTTGTCCAGTAATGACCAACGCCAAAGAACCCTAATGAGGTGAGAGTATTTCTTTGTCTGTACTCTTACAATCACTATTCTATAAGACCATTCTGTGAAATAATTTATCCTCTACACAGAATAAACTTTGTTGGACTGCTGATTGGAAACAAACATTTAAAATGCTAGAAGAAACTTACCGTTTTTCCATTAATTTTAGAGACATCCACTCATGATTTCGAAATTTGAGTAGTGTTTCAAAAGTTAAACCTGGAAAAGTATATCTGATTGTTTACTATAGTCAAGTAATGAATGCTGCATATGAGAGATATTGTACAACCTGAAAAGATCTATCAAATGTTGTTCAAACTCTAAGTAATTTCCTTCATTATAAAAATGTTCGAAGTTCACACTTCAGATATGTCATGCATCATTGAACTGTCTGATGATTTTTTGTAATTAAGAAATATTGGTAAGAAAATTGATCCTGAAACCTTAAGATATAAATTTAATATTGTGCATCATTCTCAATGGAAACTTGTAACTTCTAATGGATTATTCCACAGACTATGTGTTAAAGAATGTATAGACAATGAAAAAAAATCGGAACACAAAATAGTAAAGAATAACCTAAAATATAACATAATATAATCCAAGATGTAATCCTCATAAATAATGATGAAGAACTGATTTGATGCAATAAGCAACTGAAAGATACTCAGACAAATGTTACAAATTTTTATGTATATGTATCATGTAGAATAGATATATGCATGAAGTAAAACAGGTGTGTTTTCTTATAGCAAAGCCACATCGGGCCTATCTGCTAAGCCCACCGAGAGGAATCAAACCCCTGATTGTAGCGTCGCGCTAAACATGCTCGCCCTCCCAGCCGTGGGGGTGTATAATGTGACGGTCAATCCCACTATTCGTTGGTAAAAGAGTAACCCAAGAGTTGGCGGTGGGTGGTGATGACTAGCTGCCTTCCCTCTAGTCTTACACTGCAAAATTAGGGACGGCTAGCACAGATAGCCCTCGAGTAGCTTTGTGCGAATTTCCAAAACAAACAAACAAAGTGTTGTAAATCCGTAGACATACCGCTGTACTTGGGGAGGGTGCACAGGTCTATGTATCATGCCATTCAGTGGATCAAGAATAATGCAGAAATACCTTTGTTGAAAACAGGTGCTCACTGTAGTCCAAAGACAAAGATTTATTGAGCGCAGTAGGATTCGTTATGTTTAGAAAGGACTTATTATGGAGAAATTGGAATACTGTAGCGGAAAGAAGCAAATATTTCAGTTGGTATTTTTACATTCTCAGCACTTCTTAATAATCCATTATTTCCATGATCTTCCAAAACCTGACCATCATTTAAAAAATATATGTGATTATCTTTGGAAATATGATAGAGAGAGACTGAACAACTGGATGACTCCAAATGGGAACTTGCAGAAAGAAAGGCAATCTACTAATACACCGAAGGTTCCAATCAAAAGAATCATCAATAGTAGAGCCGCCAGTGGATTCACTCAATCACTAACCTCAGAAGACACACCCCAGTGACAATAAAAAATAAGCAGTTATCCCATTTTATTCGATGTTGCTCAGAAGTAAAAATCATTGGAAGATTGTTCAAGAAACTACAAATTCCAGGAAAGGGGTAATATTGTAAACTAGCTATTTAATATTTAGGTTTCTTTGTTTGTTTGTTAGAAAGGGCTGCTGAAATAATTTTTGTGAATATATTTTACAACAGAAATCTTATTTAAATCTTACAAGATCCAAACCAATTTGTTTTTTTGTAGTTCGAGTCTGGGACAAGATGCAATCTTAAACTTGCGACTAATGTAGTTTTATCTATCCCACAGGTTATGAACAACTCCACGCAGACGAAAACACGCGTTAGAGAAAACAACAAGTGCCAGCACCAAATGTACCGAGATATCAACAATCCTGAAGTTAACAATTATCACAGCCCAGATCCAAACCACATGTATCATCACAGCCAACACACCGTCCTCTACTGACAACCAACAAACAGACTCAAACCCATATCGTCAAGAAAGATAAAAGTCCAGATACCTTACTACTGCAGAATCTTGCATCCAGCACCTGGTCTACAACATGTTCAATTACACTTCACCCTATACCTCTACCGTTCAAGCTTGACCAAGAAACCTTCCGACCATGACATCGAGAACTTTGACAATGACCATGACGTCTTCTTCCTTGCTAGATAATACAACGGAATGTTATTACACTCTTAATCTCAAATGACTTTCAAGGACTATCTAGTCATCCTTTAATCAAGCACCGCTGATCAACTTAGCCATCTCTACTTATTGTTCCTTTTCACAGCTTTCCCCATCTACTTTTAATGTTAATTTAGTCTCACCTCAAATAATTCTGTAACTATCATATCTTCCAAGTGATACCATTATTCTTTTCTAGTAGATCCTAACCTTAATTCTACAATCGAGGCTGAAAATAAGTGGACTGTGTTTCTTAGCACTCCTTGTTGTCTAGCAATAGGCCCGGCATGGCTTAGCGCGTTAAGGCGTGCGCTTCGTAATCTGAGGATCGCGGATTCGCGCCCAAGTCGCGCCAAACATGCTCGCCCTCCTAGCCGTGGGGGCGTTATAATGTGACGGTCAATCCCACTATTCGTTGGTAAAAGAGTAGCCCAATAGTTGGCGGTGATGAATAGCTACCTTTCCTCTAGTCTTACGCTGCTAAATTAGGGACGGCTAGCACAGATAGCCCTCGAGTAGCTTTGTGCGAAATTCAAAAACAAACAAACTTGTCTCGTAAACTGCTTTTGGTTAACCTAAAAAGGTCGAAACGTTGTTCTGTACTTCATTTTAATTAGTTTTAATACCCACTCCAGCCGTCTTGAAAGCACAAAACGTGTTTTGCGCTCTGCATCTTTTCCTGATTTTTGGCATAATAAAACCAGACTTACCATTAAGCCATTAGGTAACCTAATTGAATTTGTTTGTTTGTAGAGCAAAGGTACAATATGTACCGTACGAGGAATCGAACAATGAATGCTAGTGTTGTGAGTCCATAAATTAACCATTGTTGCACCAGAGAATTGACCAATTGAAAGCAGCAGTAATAAGATTTCCTAATATGTTGCACTTAAGATTTTTACGGATAAACGCCTTGTTTTCCATTAGATTTCAAAATGTAAAATATATAAATATATTTCTCAATAATTTGGTTTTTATGATCTCTTTGTAAAATTATTACTTGGGAAAATCGTTATATTTTGTTAAACTTTCGCAACAGGATATCGGCACGCATTGAAGCTGGTGTAATATTATTGTAAGTGATTTGTCAAAATGTAGTTCTTTGTATAAAACCCACTGTTTTAATGTAAAGGGAAATAAAATAACTGTTTTTTATAATAACAATTTATCTATTAGTGTTATGTAATGGTTTTAATAACATTTGAATAGGAATAATGTATTTTACTAGAAAAGAAGCCACGGATCTACTTTATGCGTAGCAATATAATAACTTCAAGGCGGTTTAAACCAGTTCGACAAAGACGTAGAAGAAAGAGCGCAAGTGAATAGTTGTACGTAGAAGTCGTTAGTGAAGAACAGCACTTGGTGAGTTTAGAGATTTTTTACAATGAAAATTGTTATGCACAAATTATGTGTGAAAAATTTAGTGTAGAATTTAAAAGAAGATAATTTAATATAAAAGTTTCTTTATTAGATGTTGATGTTGTCTTTACTACTTCATTTCTACACTATAAGGCACAATTTTACCTAACACTTCGTTACGTTAAGATGGCGGACACGGGTAGTTATTTTACTGCCGTCATGAGCTAATTCAATTGTATGAATTCTTAAAGTTTGTATAGAAGACTCAAAAAAATATTAAGTGTAAAGAGTAGATTATTTAGATATCTTGTATGGACTTAGTTTGTGATATAGAAGTTTTTAAGTGAAACCATTGTATGTATATTGTGCTGTGATTAATAAGTATGACAAATGTAGCTTTGTGATAAAACGGCCACATCCCAGAGTCGCCATAACGGAATTAGATTAACTTTTGTCCTGTATGTAATTTTTAACGTAACTTTTTGTTACACTTATGCTTAAGATATTTCATTATACGTTTATATATGTTATTAACTTGGAAAAACCGTTTAATAAACTGATTTTCTACGCGATGCATTTGGATATTTTTTTCCATCACTTATCTATAGGCTTGTTTGAGAGACGCCATCTTAATTTTGAGTGGAATGGAGCTTTGTGCGACATTATTTGAGAATGTTATTTTTTGTAGATCGATTGTATTTGTAACGAAACTGATTAAACCGTGTGTAGGAGTTCTCATTGATTTCTTGTTTATTATATTTTAGGCACATTTTGTTTTAAGTTTAATTTTTTTTTCGGTTCCAGAAATAAACTATTAACTGAAATTATGAATTTATTTAGTATCATTGCGAAGTGTGGCATATTCGTTTTAAGTTAACATTAAAGATCTGTTTTTCATTAAGGTTTTGAAATCAAAACTGGAAAATGAAATCGAAAATAAGGTGAACATACTTTTCAATAGTTTATTTCCGTGTTTTAGAGATATTCTTTAGCAGTTTACAGTTCCATGTTTGTAAACAAGTTTTGTTGCACGGTTTGTATAAAATACAATTTATATTGTAAAAGAAAGTTGGTGGGAAGACATTTTACTATTTCATAACCTATTCTGTGTGAACTGATTGTCTGCACTTATTGCTATCACTCTTAATTTTATTTAACTTTTGCAAAAGAAAAGTATGTATTAAAACATAATACATAAGTAACTAATTTCACTTTCTAAAAAAGCTATAGTAAAGGAATTATTTATGCTTAGAAAATCAAGACGTCTGGCGTAAATCAAAATTGATCTGAATTTTAGGACTTATTTTTGTTGGTTGAATATGTACGTAAAATGTGTTCTGATATATAACTAGTAAGGATGGGTGTAACTTACGAAAACTAACTCAAAGTTGAATGTTCAAACATCGTGAATCCTCATAATTTAATATTTTAAAAACAAGCGATTATACTAATCAATTTTATTATAAACTACATCCAGAGATGGTTCTTTCATTTCAAAATTTAACCAAACTTATGTTTTTAATTTAAAAGCAAATATTAAAAGAATTTGATATATTTTTATTTATTCTTCCATGTTTAAAATTTGATTGGCTTAACAAGAAGTACAAACTTTAACTAGGAGAAAGGTTTGAGAACTTGTTTATAAATTTTAATGTTATGTGAATATCTTACAAAATACTAGTCCAGTAAAACAGCAGATACCATTTCATAAAGGTGAAATTTAGATTCATAGGTAAGGAAAGTTGTAGGCACCATTTGCAATTACTGTAATGTTAACCAGACATTGCTTGAATGTCAGTATAATTGAAGTAAATGGGAGTTTTAAGTTTAGTCTAAACATCCATTTGTGTTTTGTAATTCTAAAATGCAGAAAGCATAATTATTAATTTCCCAACTTTGGGGATCACAAGGTTGGTCAATTTGGACAACCTTTTAGGGTAGAGAAAATGTGTATTTTTTAGAGGTTTGAGAGGACACACTGAAGATTTGTGAGATGAAGACTAGTGTTTTTAATTATTTAAATGATTTTGTACTTGGATTAATGGTGAATTTATGTTCACACAAATCTTTAATAAAAAAATACATTAAAAACAATTTTGTGATGGTACATATACTGGTTTAAAGTTTTTTTAAATTTTAACATGCTCAACTGTGTATTTAATACCAAGCCCATTTTGAAAGGTTTACTTAACTGGTGAATGATTTTAAAATATGTATGCTCAGTGTTGGTTACGTTTGCCAAAATACTAATTCTAATATTTCATACAAATAATGAATTCGTTAACAAAATTGACAAGCTAGAATATACAATTAAAGCAAAATCTTAGAAATTTGATCTCGCATCTTTCCATTTCTGAAAACATTTCCCTTGTAAGCAATTACTTTAATAGGACTTTGATAACCAAGCAACAGCTTAAAATGTTCCCAGATAGTGGTTTTCTCAGCAATTTTAATTTGTTAAAAGACCACCACATTCTTTGAAACCAGTATTTCAAGGAGGTGCATTCTTTACTTAGCTAGTTCATATTTTTGTCCAGATAAGCTTAGTTACTAAGCCTAAATGATGGAATTTTATGGTATTTGTATGATATTTTATGAATTTTTTCAGTTGTAACCCTTGAATATTTTCATTTTTTAATGTGCAAAATTTCTAAAACCTTTTGCAATTTGCTTGGTATATAATACAGATGAGTTCATCTATGCATTTGATTTGCACAAGTTAAGTATTTGCACTCTTAAATCATTTGTAATCTCTAAAACCTAAATACATTTCAAACGTTTTTTTCAGAAAGCTGTTTTCTTTACCCATGTGAAGTCTCAATTTAACTGATGTTGTACCCATAATTAAATTAAATATTACAAAATATAAGTGAGCTTGTCTTGTTTGTTTTAGTGGGCTAGTATTCTGTAACAGCCACATCAGCTATATATGTCTATATGAATTATTACTAGTTAGAGTACTTTTTCATTATATATTGGCATATTGAATTTATACAACTAGAAGTTATAAATTCTATTTGTATGTATGTAAATACATGTGTATATACATTAACTAAACTCTTTATCTTGTAGTTAAACAAAATGGAAAGAAGAGAGAGAGGAACACGTGTTTTTGTGGGAGGCCTTACTGAAGACATTCAGAAGGAAGATTTAGAGGAAGAGTTCAGTAAGGTTGGGAAAATTGTCAATGTTTGGGTGGCAAGAAATCCTCCAGGTTTTGGGTTTGTTGAATTTGATGATCGTGCTGATGCAGATGAAGCTGTAAACTCCATGAATGGTCAACTGATTCATGGAACAAAAATCAGGGTTGATATGGCAAGAGAAAGACGTGGAAGAGGGGGAGGAAGAGGAGGTTTCCAAGGAGGAAGAGGTTTCCGTGGAGGATTTGACAGACGAGGACCATCATATGACTCGTACAGGGGAGATGGTGGCTTTAGTCGTAGAGGTGGTGGATACAGATATAATGAAGGAGGCTATGGTTCTGGATCAAATTATCGTAGCAGATCCCCAATGGGTAACAGATATTAATTTTCACAAGTGAGCAAATCATTAGTGCCTTTAGAATTTGTCATTTTTTGCTCTTTTGCAAATACATTGCCTAAAATTAACATAGGGGTTTTAATCTGCCAACATATCTTAATAGCAACTTGAATTTTGGTATGGAAAGTGCAAGTTAGCATTTACTTATTTAAAATTATGACTGGTAAGCACATTTTGTGTTAACTGCAAAACTGTATTATATTTCAATGATGAAGAAAAAAAATAGCTTGTTTCAACAGTGAATTTAGTGTAACTCAAATAGATGAACTAGATAGTTCAAACTTGTTTATGCACATATCATGAGTTTTTTTGCCTGTCCCCAAAGTATAGGCTTATCTTTTAAGAGACTGTCCTTTGAGAATGTAGTTATCAGTCTTGTTTCTCATGTTTTCCATCTTTCTGAGTTTATTATTCTAGCCTTTCCAATCTCATCCTATTATGACCACATCAGGTGATTTAACAACTATTAATGAAACTCAGTTTTCAAAGTAGGTGCATAAGCAAAGTTTTGAATGCATCGGATAGAAAGATTATAAACTGCTTTCTTCAATGTATTGAATAAGTTGGTCTGAGAAGTAATTTATTTCATTGGAAAATGAGAAGATTAACTCATGCAGAGAACAACTGAGTGTAGTGGTAAGTTCAGAAAATCTGGAAAAGTCATTAGGGTAGTTAAAGTTGTTTCAGTTTATTAGTAAAATTAACTTTTGAGAGCTACAAATTTTGTGTGGCAAGACATCAGGTAAGCATTTGGTTTTAGAGCATATAAGTAACTAGTGATTTGTCACGAATGCTTTAGTGAATGTAATGTTTTAAGTATTGTTTGATTAACATTAACTTCTGAGTATATTCAAGTTCTGTGCAAATGTTCTTCATAAACTTAAATATATTAAGTTTCAAAGATATATTCATACTTTGTCATCTGTCACCTTTGCAAGTTTTTAATGGTAATGGCAGTAAATTATAGTGCAAATTTTGGGTTTTTCCTTTTGTTTACCTAGCTTAACTTAAATTACTTCAGCTCAGCTAAATGAGTATTTTAAAAATTAATTTTCTGTTGGTAAAATATGTAGGCTGTTATAACGTTGTAACCAGTGGTTGTAGTTGAACAAAATTTGTTGCATTGTGGTTACCTTGACCACTAAATAGTGGTGAATTTCAGCCAAAGATTGATTTTGGTGTCATTGATATCAATTACAGCATGTGTGTATATCTGATTTAAAAGTAGACTTTTCATACAAAAATTGTTTGGTTTATAAGAATTTTTGAATAATTTGCTCATGCATTTTGTTTCAAATGTTCATTATCTAACATGCAAAGTGATTTTGATTTTAGTATTAAAAATATAAAATTGAAATCTATCTCCAGGTAATTAACTTTTCAGAAAAAAAAACTTTTTCTTAAAATTTGATCAACTTTACTAGCCTCAAAACATAAATTTGGAAATGCATATAATTTGCTCTGGTGTTCAAGAATAATAAACAAATATTTTCTAAATACTTGAAATATCATACTATTATATTTGTTTTATTAACCTTTCAGCTATGCCTGATAACAAGTTGCAGTGACTGCATGTGCACACATTACAGTATTCAAGAATACAAGATTTGATTTTGCAAAATGACCTGTCTTGGATATGTTCTAGTAATTTCTAAAATGGTTAATTTTAATTATGTATATAATTAGAAAATGTTCTGCACTTTAATTGGAGCTTTAATACCAATACCAGACATCTTGAATATTTTTACTTCAAGTTTGTCATCATGAAGTTTCCATACAGATTTTACATAGTGAGAACTGCTCGTAGGCATTCTGAGCTTTTGATTGGTTATGTTCATGTCAATGAACAAAGGTGTATATAAGCATTTTCAAAAGTGGTGGGTATGGGCTGCCTTAGTTGATTCAGTAAATGTGGTGATATCTCAGCAGACAGAAAAGACAATGTTCTTACCTTGTATTCCAGCTTTTCATCAGTACTAGTAATTTGTGTTGTATTTGTAAAAAAGTGTGGACTTTATTTGGGTATCCCAGACATCCACTTTGAACTTCGCATTGAATATGTGATGCATGAATATTTGGATTTTTTGTATATTTTAAACCATTGTAAAATACTAAAATTTGATTCAAAACACTGACAATTCATAAAATGGAAGTTCAGTAACATGTTGAATATGAATCTACAAATCTGATGTGACTGTAGGAAGTTAACTTGTTAGCCCAGCCCAGCAAATAAGTAAAACATTGCAATGCTTCAGCATGCACAGTACTTTAATTGGTTATCAAGTTTATTTATGAAAATGGTAAATCAGGTACACCTGTAATATTAATCTCATGACTTCAGTAATGTTTTCTACCTCCTTGCTTTAACAGGTAATCTTTTTGAGAAAGCTAGTTTGGCATGTTATTAAAGGGTTTGAAAGCTAAAGTACACCAAATCCATTGTCACGCCTATTGGTTGTGAAAACAATTAAAATAAACAAATGTATTAGACAATTCAAAATCCATGTTATCTGTAATGAAATTATTTGAATGCTTTTCTGATTTCTTCTGTGTTATGTTAATGATGAATTTCACCTACTAAATTAAAACGATTAATTGTAATTTTCAAATATTCCTTACTATTCTTTGAAATCCTAAAGTTGTTATCCTGTGCTAATTTTGTTTTGTACATTCTCTATCCCCTCAAACCCATCTACAGATTATAATTTATATTCTAAAATGATAAACTGAGTATCTTTTAGAGGTAAAGTTATCTTGGTTTAAGTCTTCTGATGCAAGATAATGTTTTGCTTATTCTGTTTTTATTGATAGCTTGGTGTGCAATATGTAAACTTAAAATGGCTGTTCCTCTTAAATTTTAAGAACAAAATTTAGATGTATAAAGTTGTAACATTAAACTTGGTAGTACTGAAACTGAAGTTGAGCATTGTTCAGGTAAGCTGTCCAGTTATTGGACAGCTGGGAAATGAATGGGTTAACTAAGAACATCAGTTACTGCATGCTAAGCAATTAAACTTGATTTACTTTTATTAAAGTTTCCAGAACTTCTGATCTCTTCACTGTTCTGATTTATGCCAACCATCCAGAATTTAATTCTGAATAATCCACTTACAAATATAATTAGTTAAAGTATTTTATTTTGAATTATGAAATGCATACTGCAGTTTCATACATGGGCTGTGAGAATAACTTGGTTTTGTTTTACTTTTTTGTGAATTTTACTTTTAATGCAGGTTTTAATTGAAACTGCATATTTGTTATTGTGGTAGATTTTTGAAGAGGTAATAAAGTTGGAAGATACATCTTTGAGGTAACACAATTGTAATCTTTAATTTAAATTGAATTAAGATTTGTGTTTTGTAAGCTGGTTTAGTGAACTTGCTGTAAATAGCACAAGTTATCTTTGTGCCCAGAGTATACATATATCTTGCAGCTCCTAGTGGGTACACATAAAGAACAATATCCAGTTTTTGCATAATTTTTTATTTTCCTTGTAGGTGGCATCACATCACTTTTTGCTGTTATCCAGTTTCATGTTTAGCAATAAAGATAAATGATTTTCTTATGAATTCTCTTAGATAGTGATGCATAGTACTGCCTAATGTTTCTTTCTTTTTTTTCCAGATGCCTCCATGGTATATTTTCATTAATCTTTTCTGCTTCATGCTTTGTTTTCCAGGACCAACACAATGAATAACCAGACTGCAGTCTTATGAATTATTTATTGATCTACTTTTGTCAATACATTTTGATGTTACTAAGCAGTTTAAGTTGTAATTGGTTTGAAGCTTTCTGCACAAAGGTAAGTTGAATCTCACACTTCGTCACTATGAATGGAACTTTTAAGCTGCAAGATAGCACACAGTAAAATAATAGGAATTACTCGGGGTGTTATGATGGCCTATAATTGCTGCAAGTAGTCTATAAATTTGATTCATGTAAGTGCATTGTCTGTACAAGGCAAAAATTAAATTGTTTGGCATACTACCCATAAAGCTTTTGCAATATTCATGTACAAATGGACAATCAAAAGACAGCTAAGCCTGAACAAACAGGGTATGAGGATATCCAAAACCTTTGGGGCACAAGCTCTAAACCTTCTGGAAATCTTGAGCACCAGGGTGTGTGGGTGATAAGGTATAATTAAACCAAAGCTTGTCTTGATTGTATCCCTGGTGTATTTACAGTTGCATACTTCATGTCTCTGGGTTCCTCTGCAGAGGTGAATTAAAGTAGCATACCTGTTCCATTGGATGTAGTACTGACTTTTTTTATTACAAAAGTTGAAGCAGCTCTCAGACAGAACTGGCTTTAAAGTTGAACTTGAACTGAGTCTTGTGTTGATAAAATCTTAGTTGATTAAAATTAAGAAAAATCTGGAATGCCATAATGGCAACTTTTTGTAATTTCTTGGGAGTGGGTGGGGGAATGGTTGGCATGACTTTGTGTCAGCAATACAGTAAAATCTTCCAGTGTTGACCGACTACACATTGTAGATGTGTGCATATCTATTCTGCAACCCTGCCATCAAATGTGCTTCATGTAGCATACAATTTCCATACCATAGATCATGTGACGATTTGCCTGATTTGTTTTGACATTCCTGATTACCAGAATCTTGGTTGAATGACTAGTACAAAGCTGGCTGGTTTGCAAGTATGTATATTCTCTACGAAATGTAGCCCAAAGACGACTACAGGTGTTGTAAGTCTTCTTTACGTACATGGTGGACAGTGTCCTGATGAACATGTTCTCTTTATTCAACTGAAATAATTTGCTAGAAGCCATTTTTTCCATCTGATTTTCATTTTGTCTTGATGAGTTTCACTGCTTTTAATGTTGGGTTTCCATGCAAATGGAGAACCATAATGACATTGCTTCAGTAATCCAATGCAATTACTCCTTTCTTCAAACAGTGTCTACTGAGTAGAAGTTCTGCACCAAGTCGATTCAGAAGTATGGTCATCGCGTCTGTGAATGTCCTTGTTTACAAGGGCTGTATATTTCTGCAACTGACTTGTTTCACCACCAATTTTTGATCTTTGAGTGTCATCCGATGTTGCTGTCTTCTAGCTTTGAGTTATGTTTATGAAGTTAATTCACATATCTACCAATTAAAAAAAAATTACCAAATTCTTGTATTAGTCAACATAATGGCCAAGCTTGGAAGTGTTTTTGATGTACAGTTTCAGTGAAAGCTGACACTTAAGTCTGTTTGCATGACTTTATCCTGTATGACTAATGATAAACTCCAGTTTTTACAAGTCCCACACTAATGGTAATAGTCATGCATTTAGACTTATTTGATATTTCTTTTTATGTTCATGTATAAAACAGCCCTGTTCGCTTTGACATAAATTAGTAATAAAATTCGACTTGTCTGGATGTGAAGTTGTCTCTTTACTTCTGTAGCATATTTAGTTTTTTTACTGAAGTTATACTTGTCACAACTACATAGTCTTGTGTGAAATTAATGTTGTAACTGGTATTACATGATGCTGTAACTCACCAACAGTTTGAAATTTTTGAATTATAAATTTTTTATATTAATTACTACAAAAATGGCAGTTGTGTGTTTTTAGAAGGGGATAACTTTTGCTGGAATACACAATCAGTTTGATAGTAATTATTTTCAGTTTCACACTAATGTAAAGAGCATAAATTTGTACATAAAGCTCAATGTAAAATTTGCTTTTATTCTGTGACGTTTATGAATAATACTTGGATTTAGGGACTAATTAGTTTTTAAACTTTCAAGTGGTGTATACATTATTTTGTGCATGTTTCATAATCAGTTTACAAGAGTGATATAGTGAAGTTGGAAGTAGTGTTCTAATATTAACTTGCACAATTCAATCAGTAAACTACTAATGTGAAGTTGCTGAGAAATTTTTTTCAACAGCATCTTTGGAAAATTAATATAAGAAAGTAATGCATAAGTTTATGAACTTTGCCTTTACATTGAATATAAAGTATAGCAAGAAAGGTCCTATGACATGATTTAACTGTTTTTCCCTATTAACTATTAGTGCATTATTCCAAAATTTAAACTGCATGAATACATACACCCAAACATATTTACATCAACGAATGTACTAAATTTTAGTAAATGACAAAACTTCCCAATTTTATTTAACTAAATTTAAAATTAAATATAGGTTTTATTTTAGTAGGTAGTTTACTATAAGTTTGGGGTTTCAATTCCATGGCAGAATTATGGATATATTTCATTTACCATAGGTTTTTATTAAATATTTTTTTACGCTAAGGTAATGTCTACTTAATTTTTGTAAACATTTTTTTACCATAGTTAACAGGGATTATAAAAAAGCCATTCATGTTCGGAATTTCTTTGGTTGCGCTTGAGCTAAATTTCCAGTCTAGAAGGGAGAATTTAACTAAGTAAAGGTATGTTAATTACAAGACATGGCAAAAAGTTCACATAAGGAATATAAATTTTTTAACGTTTCATTACGAAGGCTAATTTTTAATTGGGATTTTTTTTTACTAACATAAATCAAACCCGTCTTAGATGTATGGTTGAATATTATAGACAGTTAAAAGGGAGAATCGCTTAATGCGACCGAAATATGGTTTTTGCTTAATGGTTAAGGTTTCCACATAGATTATAAAAATTCAAGCTCTACAACAAGCAGAAAAAACGGCCTTGTGATTGCCCAAGAAACCCACTGCGACATATCTGCCTCTTCCTTTTTTTCTTTCCTACTGATTTTCTTGGAATTCTGTGCATTCCAGGATCTTGTTTATTTGTGGTCCAACGAAGACACCAGCTTTGACCTGTGCAATCGTAGGAATAACAAGTCCATTAGTGGCTCAAACTTAACATTGTTTCTTCCCACAGAGAACTGTCCATTTTGGCCAGTGCTTCCTGTTGTATTGCGGTTCCCTTTCTGTATAATATAAAATCTTACCATTCAAGCGAGCAAAAATTGTCCAATTTTCACTTTTATCAATGCTCGCAGGTAAGATGAGGTGGGCAGGGTTTGTCTTGATGCCCGACCAGCGTACTGAAATACGCCTTTTAGGTTTCGGACATTTTAGCAGATGCTGTTAAGAGTACTTTTTCGCTTGATAAATTGGCTATGTACGTAGCATAATGCTTCCAGCTTTTTGATGCTATCTTTGATGAAATCATATAGGTTTATGTGTTCGCTTAAGCACCTAGAACTAAATAGAAGTGGTAAGCCCCTGTACATATATTACCATGGAAAGTTCCAGAAAATTCTAAAGGGTTCTTCCAAATTCTTAAGTTTCAGAAAATTGTTTATCAGCTACTCAGCACTGAATCTACCTGGAATATTTTGGAAAACGGGTAAATTTGAAGATTTTGTTACATAGGTCACAAGGTCTTTTTCATTTACTTAGGCTTAAGCAATTGGGAAATAACTTTTTGCCTTTGAACGAGAAAAATCAAAATATTTGTTGTAGTGTTTTAAAACTTTAACTGAGTGGGTTTTTTAGATGATGCAACTAATTAATCTTGTATAGCGAAGTTCTATATATCTCGCCTAAAGATTCTGTGCTTTACAGAAATTTTACCAACGCAGTTGGTATGGTACCTCAGTCGTGTTTCCTGCTATTAACATTTAAGGTTGTGTATGAAGTAGTGCAAATTTTAAAATACACCTCTGAATAAAAGGAGGAAGTAATGTGAGGGTTACCTTAAATTCTGTGTTCTAGAATATAATAAGATTAGAAATTGTTACGCTGAATGTGTTAGCCATTAATTTAGCCAAATAAAAGGAATCCTGGCTGGATGAAAGAAAACGTATTGTACAGATATCAAGAAATGTGTAATTTCTATAAAGAAAATCTACTAGAATGACATCTACCAATTGACATTCAATACTTGGTACCACTGAAAGTTAGGATAGAAACGTAATAAAATTAGGTAAGAGGAACGCAAGATAAAAATGCGAGAAAACAAAGGAATTTGGAGTGATAACATTACAATTCTTGTTGGTTTTTGACACAGTGCAACATACTAGTGGGTGACCACATTCTGCTCATGTTTTACTTTGAACATTGATCAAATTATAGATTTGGATTGATAACGAGAAGAAACCCACTTGAAGTAAAAATGTCTTTCAAAGCAGTCAGTATGGGTATTGAAACTTGGATTAAAATCCAGGGGTTAATTCAAAGTATATGATAAATTAATCGTTAGACATCTTTAATGGAGGGATGTGGCTGATGATCTTTGAGAAGATCTAATATTTGGTTGTAAATATTTTAGTCTTAACTTCGCTACATTCTTGTGTTCAGTTTGCTCCTCTCCTTTTTTAGGACATGGCTAAAATCAGCTTCAACCAGATAGGAACTTCGAAATGGAAGTTTAAATGGGTTCACAATTGCCAAACGTTTAGAATGCTTAACAATATTTACATTACTCCAGAAGTTACTGAGGGTCGTATTTTTAACAGTGATTTAGCTTCGAGATCCACGGAAAGTTCAATAGTTTCGGTAATTATCTTTCGGAAACAAATGGCGCATCATTCCAGTTAAATACGTGCATTTTCTCTTAAGTCCTTAAAGTGCACTTTAGTTTTTGCTCAAAGTCATCATTAAAAATAATTTGGTCTTCATCTTCAGTTGCCGTCAGTTTCTAAAGTCCTGGAAATATCTTCATGGCAATGAAGATTTAAAAAGGCTTTTTGGACTTGGAAGCGTAAGAGGATTGATCGAGTTTAAGTAACTGTTAAAATCTTTACCTTGTAGACGGGTCTGTACGTGATTATAGGTCTGCCAAATAAAAAAGATGTTTACCACTACTCAGATAGAAAGGAATTCATATCTCTAAGAAACTCCATAGTTGATGAGCCTTTTCAAGCAAACTCTTAATAGCCATCTCCTTTTAGTATGCAATAGTAAGTGGTTCACCAATTCATAATATTTTACATAGTAAACAGTCGTGAGTTAAGTGGATGTGCTTTTAATTTTATTTATCGATCTGATGCACACCTTTAGAGTATCATGCAATTCGTCTCCGAGTTTTTTTGCTACAAGTTGGTATCTGTGTAATACACAGTGAATAGTACACACATCGGGGACCTTTTCCTTAAGGAAGGTAGCAAATCCTCTGTAACACTCAATTATTGAGGTGCTCCATTTGTGGCAAGTGCAGCTATATTGCTTAAATATTTCCTCCGAGCACTGAAAAATCGTCACCCTTCTTCCATTTAGATACTTTGTGAACAAAAACTCGTCAATTTGTTTTTGAGTTTGATTAAAATACCTCATAAGCCATTAGAATGTTTGAAATGCTAAAAGTTGGGTGGAAAACTTACTCAGATATGAAAGTTTTTTCACATTTTCAGTATCTCACAAACTCATCATTGAACTGTATTTGCGCTTAAAGGCAAGCATTCTAAAACAGGCCGAGAGTTGTTACACTTCTTTGATTGATAGGATTATGATTTTTGGAATAGTATAAGTTTTTCCTTTTATTTTCTATACTGAGAAAAAATATTTTATGATGTCTTTAATAAGTACAGTGCTTTAATTTTTTAACCTTTTTAAGTACTGTTTTATTATTTACAATACCCAATGTCGTAAGTTTTACTTGCCGTCGTTATGACTCTCAATGACTTTATCCATACCGTTAGTGTTATTGGTGATCCACTTTGGAAATGTTTTTAGTTTTTTAAAAAACGTTAATCTTTTTAATGTCATTTAAGTTTTTAATTTATATATCAGACTTTTTTAATGTGGTTCGCTCTTAAGAATCAGTCTATGCAGTTAGATTTGAAATTAGAAAATGGCCGTAACGTCAAAATACTGGAAACCAGCCAACTTCAGGTGACTAACACTGCTGTTTGAACTATCTGTTGGTCATCTTGGCGAGTTATTAAACTTTTGTTACAAATCTTTTAAAACCTTTATTACTTTTTGTAAATGGCCATAACGTCAAATTACTCGAAACCAAGATTGGAAAGGTCAACTTCAGGTGGTTTTTGTACTTGCATGTCAGTCTTCCAGGCGAGTTATAATTGCAATTATGTTACAGAAAGCCCTTTACAATTTGTATTACTGTAGTTTTTCTCTTAACGGTAAACTAAATGCAAGCATTGGTTATTTGCTATTTTTTTTAACTTTGTTTTGTTTTATCATAATTTTCTTTTATGAATTTTACTAAATTTCCTTTAATTTTAACTTTTTATTTACAAGATGTTTGGAGCGGATAGCCTAGCTGCTTTGTGAAACACTAACCTGATGTTCTTTTTAAACTAGACCAACTCGCACTTCCACTTCCGAATACAGCAAGTAATTAAAATAAATAAGGAAAAGGATTATTGGTAATCATAAGAATGTAAGCCAGAATGAACCCAAAACACACTGAAGAATACGTCATTCTCACAGTGCTTCTTGATTGGTTCAATTATAACCGTTAGTTGTGTGGTTGGAGAGTAAATGACTATCTTGTCCAGACTCGTGACTCATGCATTTTTCTACAATTAATTTACAGTTGGCATTTTTATTTCCTTGATTATACGACCCTTGCTTTCTGCACAATATATGTCTAATTGACCAACAATATTTAATAAGGCATGCAATAATGCTTCTGTGTGAACAATTTCTAACCGAACCCTGGAAAAATCTCATCAACCACTTTGGGGACCCCATGGTTAACGAGATCAGAATCGGGATGAATAAGTATTATCAGTAATATTAAAAAAGTGAATAGTTATTCTAGTTATTATTTAATAAGAACATAATTTTTTGTTGTGATCATTTTAATTGTAGTTTGATGTACGTTGAAATCATAATGTGGAAGATTGCATTTTAATGTAGCGTTTACGTGTGGGAAAATAAAATCTGTCATAACTTTTCTTGTGTTCTATTTTTGTTTAAAGAAATTGGAGATTTTTATCAATTCTCAAACTTTTTATAATAAGGTAAAGTTCAATATAACAAAATGATTTATAATCATTTCATACCTGCGTTTTTCTTAAAATAAATTAAGAAACCATAACGCATTCCCGTAATCAGTCTTTCTCTGAACAATTTTTGTCTGTATATATGTGTGCTTCTTTTAGAGTGCCCCCCAGTGGCTCAGCGGTATGTCTGCGGAGTTGCACGCTAAAATCCGGGTTTTGATACCCGTGGTGGGCAGAGCACAGATAGCCCATTGTGTAGCTTTGTGCTTAATTCAAAACAACAACCACTGATAAAGACCAAACCTGTCTATAGTATTCCAAATTAGATCTAATAAGTGATTTGTATTGAAATATAATTACCTTTTCGGAAATTAAATGTACGTATAAATAGCGACAGAACACTGCTTTGGTGGCTTTTTTTAAGGTCCTTTCCTTTTCACCAAATGTACTCGTTTTGTTTTAGCTGTGGTGGTGTTATTATGTGACAGTTAATACCAATATTTGTTGGTAAAAGAATTTGCAGTGGGTGGTAATGACTAGCTGCTTTCACTCTAAAATTGGGATGGTTGAAGCAGGTAACCCTTATGTACATTTGATCGGAATTAAAAAAAAACGAACCTTCACTCAGGATGAGAGAGTTTCCATCAATGTTAACCCAAATGCGTTACTTTGTTATTTATAATTAAATAACAAAATATTTGTTTGGGATAACAATTCATTCGAGATATTTTGTACTTCAACATTTTCATTAGCAAAGAAACTAATTTCTTTTAAATATTATTAATATAATAAAGGAAAAAGACAAAAGCACTCAGAGTCCTGCAAACAAGTCTTAATATTTTCTGTAGCTGCTTATTAAAAGTTTAGGTAAGTCTATAAATATCGTACTCACATCCTTTATATCTTCGAAATATTCTCGGAAGGAAACAGATTAGTGAGGCAAGTTTTTCCTTTGGCGAAATTATGGTGGCTTTCTTATATGATACATTTTATGGAATCATTTATAAAAATTCATTTTTCGCAATCCGTATTTTTCCCCATCCCAAAAGTAAGCTTAACTAACTCCGACAGGGTAACTACTGTCAGTCACGTTAAAAATACGAGTAGAATTAGCAAGTTTCCAATACGCCAAATGGATTTCGACCTATCAAAGTTAAATTCGGGTACATGATAGTAAACTTTATTTGAAACCGTAGGAAAACCTTGTCTGGGCCTGGAGCAATTTTTAATCCTAGTTTTCTATTACTTATCAGAGCAGTAATACATGAGAGTCTGTTCCAGTAGTTTTCCAGATGATAACGTTTAAAGTTCAACGCTGTCATATTTCTAAGCAAAAAATTTACAATTGGCATTTAAAATCTTTTGCATATTTTTAACGTACTTAATGAAAATCTATGATGTTTGTTTGAATATTATCATCCAGTTGTTGTTTTTTAATAAACTTCCGGCCAAGCGCGGGTTCGCGCTTAACATGCCCGTCCTCCCAGCCGTGGGGGTGTATAATGTGACGGTCAATCCCACTATTCGTTGGTAAAAGAGTAGCCCAAGAGTTGGCGGTGGGTGGTGATGACTAGCTGCCTTCCCTCTAGTCTTACACTGCTAAATTAGGGACGGTTAGCACAGATAGCCCTCGAGTAGCTTTGTGCTACTTCCATTCGATTTTTTCTTTTTTAAAACAAAATTGCGAGCTTTCTTTCCGTTCTCTATTTTTGTCCTTTAAGCTCTTATTAAGGTTTGATATTCCATGTAACCCGTTAACTGATGTTAAATCTGTTTTCTTGACCTTAATATTAGCTTTCAGAAAATAAAACTCGCTTTCCTTGTCTATTAGAGGGCTTCATCTCGTTATATTTCTTCCTTGAAAGAAATGGACGACTGTAACTTTTAGCCAATACTATAATTGACTAACAAATTATATATGAGTGCTCATTCATCTTACTTGAACACCTTATTCAATACTGAAAAATACTCTTTCAGGTGTAAAAGACGTTACCTACCAAGGAGAAGAAACAAAGCAACAATAAAAAAATGACGTTGACGACTTTTTGAACCATATACTATCACTATGATTGCTCATAAAGAAGTGAAGATTCTCGAAAACTGCGTTACGAAAGAATATAAAAACCCGTGAATTGTTACCATATGTGTTTTTACTCTCTTTCAGACCGAAAACTAAAAACTTTTATGAATGTAGTCTAAATACAGCCATCTGGGTAATACAAAAAATTGCAATTACGAAAGCAAAAACTTAAATATTGATTGAAATGAAAATTTTCAATACTGCAGTATAATAAAAAAGACAACTTTGAGTTTAACTGAACATCACAAATTTAATAACAGTTGAACAACTTGAAAGTACAGTATTTTCCCTTTAATCTTGAAATCCTTTCATATTAATACATAAACATTTGAATTGAAATTTATTCATATATGGATTCCAATGCTTAAATTCAAACTTGGACTTTTTCATTTGGAAAGAAAAACTAACAAAAATAAGCATGAAAATAACCTTTAACAAAGATGGTGTTGGCTCATTGGATTGACCCAATTATGGAGAATGAATGTTGGCATTAAGTCAAATATGCATGTTTTGTTACACAGAAGAAAGAACAATTGATTTGTTGCAAACACACTTCTATTCAAAATAGAGCTGCCCACGTTAAACTGACTAAGATTGAAGTCGTAGTGTAAGGTTATGTTCATGTGAAAACAAAAATTACGTTTTTCCGTTGTGCATAATGCATTTGCGTAGCCTCTGGAACTTCAAAAATCAGTGCTTATAGCATTATATAATAAAATTGTTACTTTTCTTGTTCCTGGGTAGAAAGTGTTATTTCTCAATTGCTTATGCCTAAAGTAAACGGAAATTACCTATTTTTCTCTTCAAACTTTGTTTTTGTGACCTGGGTAATGAAATTTTCAAATCTACCCATTTTCCAGATCATTCCAGGTAGTCCCAGTGTTGAGACAATTGTAATTGCCTGTAACCCAAATGAGTGGCGCCTCTTTATGGATAACTGATCCAGAAGCCTCAAAGCTGTGCTACTCCATAGCGGGAATAAGAATCTGTCTATTTCCCTGGCTCACTTGGTGCACCTCAAAGAGGAATAAAACAGGATCAAAACCTTGCTGGAAGCCTTGAAGTATGATGAGTATAGCTGGGAGGTTATCGAAGATTTCAAAATGGTGTCATTCCTGATGAGTCTTGAAGGAAGCTTTACAAAGTTTCCCTGTTACCAATGCCTTTGAGACAGCAGGGACATCGCAGTGCACTACAACAGGAAGTATTAGCCACAACGTACCGAGTTCTCTGTGGGGAGTTACAATGTCAAGTGTGAACCATTAGTGGACCTCCAGAAGGTGTTGTTTCCGCCATTGCCCATAAAATTGGGTCTTATGAAATGATTTGTCACAGCTTTTGATAAGGAGTTTGCAGCCTTAAAGTACCTTTGAAACTTCTTTCCTAAGCTGTCTGAAACAAAGGTCAAAGCTGGTGTATTCGTTGGATCACAAATAAAGAAGATTTTGGAGTCCACAGAATTCTTCAAGAAGATCAATAGGAAGGAAAAAAGCTAGGGGTAGCTATGCCACAGTGGTACAGGGCTTCTTGGGCAATCACAAGGCCGAAAATTATGTGGAACTTGTTGAGGTTCTGGTGAAGAACTATGGTAAAATTGGCTGTAGGATGTCCGTAAAAGTCGATATCTTTGACGCTCATCTTGACAAATTCAAGGAGAACTCAAGAGCATACTAAAAGGAACAACATGAGGATTTCCACCAAGACGTACTGGTTTTTGAACGCCGCTACTAAGTAGGGTATAACGAAAACATGATGGGAGACTATTTGGGAATTGATGCGTGAAAATGATTTACATTACAGTCAAAAATCTCGAAAAACTACTCACTTCTATACATTTTTGTTCGTTTGTGTACAACTTTAGTATAAATGTGTGTAAATATTGTTTCACATGTTTTATTCAGACCTTATGTAGATGGAAATGTACAAATTTGCTCGTTCTTATGTAAAAAATAGGTTAATTTCCAAATTTCATTTTCCAGGTCACGAAAGTAAGTTTGAAGGTAATAATGTCCATTTTCTCTACTTTTACAACATAAGCAATTACACCCTTGTGCAAATTAATTGAAACAAGACAGAAAATTACTATTTTAATTTTTTTGCGTTTTATTTCTGAGAATCCAAAAATTACAAATTAATACATGATATGACCACATTTATTTTTCAAAAGATCATTAATCCACTTTGGCATCGATTCCAAGAGTTGAGTGCAATCTTTACTAATTTTTGGATTGCGGAACCACATCTCAATTATGGCCTCAAATAGATTATTTTTCGAAGTATGGTCTTTTCCCGAAGTCTTTCTTTACAAATCGCCAAAAGATTTTCAATAGGATTTAAGTCTGGAGATTTTCTAGCCCAGTCCAGCACCTTTATTCGCGTTGTAGTCATAAAATTCTTCACAAGTTTTGACGTGTGGCACGGAGCCAAATCTTGCTGAAAAATGCCAGAATGATCTCGAAATTTCTTTTTCAATTCAGGAATGACTCCTCTTGCAAAACGTTTACGATATGTAAGCCTCCAAATCTACAGTAACTGAAAAAGCACCAAAATATCTTCAAGGGATGTTTTACGAATTAATTGATGTGAGATTCTCGAAGTTTCTCACTTGGAGATCTGCGAACATACAGACTTCTTTGACTCTGAACGAAGAAATGAGTCTCGTCACTGAATAACACCTTCCTCTGTTGTTCTTGTGTCCAGTTCTTGTATATTAGACCCCATTGATACCGTTTTTTTTTCATTGATTTGGTAAGTTGTTTTTTGACTGGTCTCCTTGCTCTTCTAACGCAATTTCGTAATATATTTCAATATTTCGTCATATATCCCAAAAATAGATCGACCGTACAGCAAAACACAGCTAATGATGCCATGTGTGTGAAATCAGCGGGTCCAGCGAGCATACAGTGGCTACTATGCTGAAAATATTGTAAAATGACCATTTGTTTCAATTAATTTGCACAAGGGTGTAAGAAATAACAAGAACTATCTAGGAACAAAATTTATGTTATATAGTGTATCTTGAGATGAAATACATGATACCATGTTGAATGGCATCTGTATAGATAATGACGTGCATTTTGATTTTCACCTGTACACCTGAGGTTAAAGAAGTAAAAATGCAAGTATATGCCATACTAAATAAGGAGGTACCTTTCTCAATTTAAGAACATCCAGCCCAACACCAATAAAACTAAATTACTAATAGAAAAACAAAGAGCCTTTACAATCATGAATTTTAAGTCACTGCATATAAAAGAATAGTAGAATAAAACTTATAATATTTTTATCCTCATATACTGGTGCACAATAGAAAAATTGTTCAAATATTATTTAAACAATATGCATGAGTTGACCACGTAATACAAACTAAGCCTTAATATTTTTTAATTCCATGGACATTTTGTTTCCAATCGTAACCTCAAAGTCGTAACGGTAATTGTTTGTGGGGGTAGCATCCAAAAGCATTGGGGATATCAACAAAATCTAAACACAGATTTAAAAAACAAAATAGTTAGCCATCGTGGAAAAATCAAATAAGAGTTTAGGGTTTATTGCTTTCTTTCTCAATATTTCAACACCCTTTATCTCACACTCCTATGTTTAAAAATGCGAGGCTATTAATATTACACTAAATGAACTCATAGACCACGATATATTGGGTTGAGGAATAATTCGTGAGCGTTTTATCAAGTTAAAAAAAAAATATTCATAAATAAAACGCTTTCGCAAAATATTTCATGTCATTTGGTAGATAATTTTTTGCTCTAATAGATGGCGTGTTTGATTTTCATATTTCTTTAATTTTTGCTTTCATTTTCAGCTCATTAAATGGAATGTCAAGTGGACAAAATCCAACATTTTCGACACCATCTGCTTTTCCCATTTAATCGAGGTGTTAACGCCGCCAAAGCTGCTCGTGAGATCTGTTCTGTGTATGGCAAAGGAGCAATGCCTGAAAGTACCGCCCGTCGTTGGTTTTCGCGCTTTAAAAATGGGAATTTTGATCTGATGAACGGGTCACACACTGGTCGACCAACTGTGTGGCACCCAAGCGCCGAGTTTCTGAGCCTTGCCCATTGAATGAAGGTGTTTCACCACAGTTTTTTTTATCACAATCCATCTGCTCCGCTAATTCTCTAGTTGTTTGACGTGGATTTTCGTGAAGAAGCTTGTTCAATCGCTCTTCATCAAACACAGGGGGAGACCCATGTTACCAGTACCTTCCCAATTTCGCCATATATAAGGCCTGTTGGTTAGGGTGCTACTCTCGCAATCTGAGGGTTGCGAGCTCGAATCCTCTTTATCGAACATACCAGCTCTTTTAGCCGTAGGGGTGTTATAATGTTACAGTTAATCCCACTATTAGTTGGTAAAAGAGTAGCTCGGAAGTTAGCGGTTGGCCGTGTTGATTAGCTACCTACCCTCTCGTTTATCACTGCTGAAACAGGATCGGTCAGCGCGCGAAAAAAGCCCTCATTTGGCTTTGCGCTAAATTTAAGACAAACTAAATAAACAACTGTTTGTGACTGCAACCTATACACGTGTTTTCAACCTATTGACAACTAACCATTTTGTGTCTTCAGTTCCAACATGATGCATTTCGTGCTTTGTACAAAAGTCAACTTTTCACTGATTTAAAAACCATTTGATAACATAAAAAATTAAAAAAAAAATCCTATTAATAGCTGCACAAAGAGCTATTAAATACAAAGCTACACAAAGAGCTGTTGAGCACAAAGCTACATATGGAGCTATTTATGCTCTGCCCACCAAGGGTCTCGAATTGAAACCCGGTTTCTGGTGGTATACGTTAGCAGACATACCATTGCGCTTCTGGGGGAGGTGGCACAAGGGAGGGATGGATGCACAAAATCCAACTAAGTATCCAGTAAGTCAATTTTGTGAGATTGTTAGCCACCGTTGAAGTGTATAGTGCAATTCAGGTTAACTGACAGGAATTCAACGTTTAGTTTTAGATAAAAGTTATTTTTGGTTAGCTGTTTGTGTTGTGATTTTTCTAATGGTTTTGTGTATTTGCTCCTTCCTTGTTTCTGTACATTTTTTACGTTGCCATTACTACATTATCATTATTTTTACAAATAAAAATAAAAATTGACTCCACGAGAGGCATGTCTGTTTGTTTGTTTGTTTTGGAATTTCGCACAAAGCTACTCGAGGGCTATCTGTGCTAGCCGTCCCTAATTTAGCAGTGTAAGACTAGAGGGAAGGCAGTTAGTCATCACCACCCACCGCCAACTCTTGGGCTACTCTTTTACCAACGAAAAGTGGGATTGACCGTCACATTATACACCCCCACGGCTGGGAGGGCGAGCATGTTTAGCGCGACCCGGGCGCGAACCCGCGACCCTCGGATTACGAGTCGCACGCCTTACGCGCTTGGCCATGCCAGGCCTTAGAGGCATGTCTCTTCGATGGTATGTTCTTGAAAAGAAAGTTGTAAAAAAGAGTACTTTATGTGGGGCTGGTGTGCTGAACAGTATAATACACGAGGAGCACTTTATGAGTAGTTATTAGTAGAGAGTAGCCTGTTATCTAATAATGAAATCCATGAGAAACATTCTATATATCTTTTATGTGTTGAATACAGTAAGTTTTATAATAAAAATCCCAGTGGGAATACTTAGCACATCAGTGGTCTGGTGAACACTTACCTGCTATATAGTACAAAAACCCACTGAGGAGATACGTTGACTGTTTGTTTTTGAATTTCGCACAAAGCTACTTGAGGGCTATCTGTGCTAGCCGTCCGTAATTTAGCAGTGTAAGACTAAAGGCAAGGCAGCTAGTCATCACCATCCACCGCCAACTCTTGGGCTACTCTTTTTCCAACGAATAGTGGGATTGACTGTAACGTTATAACGGCTGAAAGAGCGAGCATGTTTGGCGCGACGGGTATGCGAACCCGCAACCCTCGGATTACGAGTCGCACGCTTGGCCATACCGGACCTAGATACGTTGAACAGAATATGTTGTGTAATATAACATCCGAGTACACACTGGATATCTAGTAAAATACAACCAGTACACACTGTGGATATCTAGTAAGATACAGCCAGTACACATTGTGGATATCCAGTAAGATACAGCCAGTACACACTGTGCATATCTAGTAAGATACAGCCGTTGTTGTCGAATTAAGCACAAAGCTACACAATGGGCTATCTGTGCTCTGCCCACCACGGGTATCGAAACTCGGATTTTAGCGTGTAAGTCCGCAGACATACCGCTGAGCCACTGGGGGGCAAGATACAGCCAGTACACACTGTGGATATCTAGAAAGATACAGCCAGTACACACTGTAGATATCTAGTAAGATACAGCCAGTACACACTTAGAAACTATTGATAACCACACATTTTTCTAATCCACTGTTTAATTGACTTAACAGGTACAGGTCTAGTGTATTTTCATCTCCTGAAAATACCACAAACGTATGTAGTATTATAAATAAATATTCTTCTTTAAAGTACATACATTTTGTATATCTTACTATAAATCTTATTCTTCAATACAAGTAACATACGTTAGAATAATATCAGGACAATAATTTCTTGATAAAAAATATTTAACTTGAAATAACTGAATATTGAACTTTAATACCAGTACGTGATACAAAAGAACTATCTGTATGAAATAATTAAGAAACAATGTTTTAAAGGCTCGTGGCAAAGGTACATTAACGTGTAGAGTTACCACTGGTATTACTCTACGTTAAAATACTTTTATTTGCTGGATTTCGATCTTCTTACCAGAACCTTCAGGCGGCAGTAATGTACAAATAAAGGTTTTAACGTAGAGAAAAGTCGTGTAACATCCTACGT
The DNA here is from genome assembly GCA_011833715.1 of Carcinoscorpius rotundicauda. NCBI lineage: Eukaryota > Metazoa > Arthropoda > Merostomata > Xiphosura > Limulidae > Carcinoscorpius > Carcinoscorpius rotundicauda. Next base: position 8,613,978 of record CM022393.1, read on the forward strand.
ATTGAGACAACAACTTTATATGTTTTTCTTTATGATAACTGATAGGGTGAACGGCGTGTATCAAAATTACTTTTTGACTTTGTGTTGGTGTTGTAATACTACTGAAAATTGTGTAAAAGCCATTTCAGACACAAAATGTTCCTACACTCAAAATGAAAATGAGTTCAGATCAGAGATTTAAAATTTCCCAGATCGAGATGTCCTTTGTACTTAAGGGAATTATAAATTAATGAAGTGTTGATCAAACTGCCACATAAATACAATCAAGAAGACGTTAAACGAGTCGTAACCCAAACGTAGCAAGCAAAATGGAATATTTTATAACAGTAGAGATACGACAAACATAAAAATCGATGGCTAAAACTGTCCGGAACAAATAACTGTTATTTTGTAATTGTGCTAATTCGGTTCAGAAAAAAAACGGTATTTCTCTAATCACGTTAATAATAACATATAGTTCATAACAAACAGTTGAATCTCTGTCTGAAAAAGCGACACCATCTGTTATCATGAGAGATACGTCTGTGGCAACCCCATGGCAGCTGGTGAATGAGATGCACATTCTCCTATTCCATTGTCGATATGGTTTTTTGAGCAACTGGACTTTTGAAGTAAGTATTGGAAAACTGTCGTCTTTGTACATTATTATGGCATATGGAAAGCAGTTAGGGAGCAGTGGTGTGTTTCTGACAAGTCAGCCTCAAGACGGAACCTTTTGCAACGGTTATTACGTTATCGCACGTATTCATGGCCAAACGTGAATAGTAATGACGTATGGAGGCTCTCATATGACCTGCGTAACGAGATGAGATTAGAAATGGAAACTGGTTTCTATTCATTAATGAACGTTTTAATTTGGTAAATTCAACCTCACCATTACATTACTTGTGCGAAAAATGGACAGACGGCCATGTACAGGGTTCAAGCCTAGCCCAAACTTGTTAAATTGACCGATATTCCGGTTAAAAGAAGTCCAGTTCAGTGGCATTTCGAGGCTCGAACTTTGGAACTTTAGATATGCAAAACATTATGCTAAAAGCTAGTTTAAGTTCATTAATTTAGTGAGAATATATGTTTGGGTGACGTCAAACTCATAGAATGTATAAGATTTATTCACTTATTTATCTACGGGAAAAGGCATATTCATATTTGAATTTCTGTTGTTGTTAAGGTTACAGGCAATAGAGTTGTTAACTCATACGTTACCTAACAAAACATGTTTAGCGAAACGGACACTCCTGTTTCAGACTTAGAGTATCCAACAAGAAAAAGCCAGGACCGATTAATTTCAGATCATGTAGACGTCAGTCATTACTACTACAGTGAAGCAACGTTTGTCTTTAGTGTATCTGTCACCCATGACCGCTACAGTGGAGCCATGTTTCACTTCAGTGCATTAGCATTAGTTAAAAGAATAACGGAAAAACCTTGAAACTGCCACACGGGGATTGAGCCCTGATTTTATTTGACAGTGCTCTCAATCCCCAGTTGGTGTTAGAATAGAAAACTTCGTACCGAAAATTCCCGCATCTATGAACCCGATTCCTGAACCTTCTAACCATCCAGTGATATTTCTGTTCAGAGGTGTGACTTAGTTTCGCTTGGATGTGGCATACTGTTTATAATATGATTATTCAGTTAAACGAGTGGGCTGCTGCTTGACCCGAGACGATGAAGGAGGTAAAGGTGTCTTTCGCATTATTTATATTTAACTGCGCAGTTTCTTCTTTATATAGATTCTCCGTTTTAGGTATTTCTATATGAAGCAACACCTGACTGTTAAATATATTAGCCTGTGTACTATATTGTAGCCTCGTGCACGTGACACGCATATCTGCTAATGTTATTATCTCTCGCTTATTGGTTGAATTTCCAAAAGTCTTTAGGGAGGAGCAACCAGAAAGACGGGTTCAGCCTATACAGTCCTGAGCACTTCGTGTTCGGATTCAACAGAGCAAGAAAGCAGGTATGTCTGTTTAGGCTTCCTGTTTTTATAATGAAATATTATCAACTTTCGTTACTAATATGTAGAGAGCATTTTTTCTTACTATCAGTGGTGGAATTTTTTGTAGTTCTATGTGAGGTCTCATGTTAAAGTTTGGAATATATATGGTTATATTTCATATTAAATATTCAGAGATCTGATAGAATAGGGTTAATTTTCATAAAGAGGTAGCTGTAATAAGTAATAGTAATAATAAAACAATTAGTACTTGATCAGCATTTTTAATGATTTTTATAAGTAACAGAAAGCGTCGCGCTAAACATGCTCGCCCTCCCAGCCGTGGGGGTGTATAATGTGACGGTCAATCCCACTATTCGTTGGTAAAAGAGTAGCCCAAGAGTTGGCGGTGGGTGGTGATGACTAGCTGCCTTCCCTCTAGTCTTACACTGCAAAATTAGGGACGGCTAGCACAGATAGCCCTCGAGTAGCTTTGTGCGAATTTCCAAAACAAGTAACAGAAAAGCTTTAATAGTTACGTATTATTGTAAAATAAAACATTAGACGGTTCGGATTTTCCTGTGTTATTCTGGGCGCTTCTTACCACTAGCTACTGGAACCCGTCGAACTAGTTGGAAGGAGAATACATATTGGGCAAAGTTGTTTCTAATCTACGAGACAAGTTCACAGTCCTAACTTCACTCATGAATTTGTTTTGTCACCAATACAATATCTTGAAACAAATGCATCAAGCGGAAACGAAGTAAGCACTTCACGTAACTTTAATGTTTCTCTGTATGGTTTCAATAACACTTGTCATATTCCTGGTATAATGATTGAGTTCTACAAGAAAGTCATATTTCATATATAATAATTCAGTATGACTACTAGCACTGGTCGTATTTCAATTATAAAAACTATAATTTTCGCCATGACTCCACGTGGCACTGGTATTATTCCAGTGCAATGACCTAGTATGATGACTCTGCTAGCCAGGGTCATATTTCAAATCTGATGACTCAATATTACTGAGCTTGCATGGGTCATATTTTAAGTATAATGGTTCAGCATGACTCAACTTAAAACTTGAGAGTTGTGGTTGTGTCTCACAGGTGGAGCTTACCGGTGTAAATTATGTTTGTACTAAATTAGATGTATGAAAGTCCTTAATATTTATTCTGAAAGTTGAAAAATATATAAATATAATATAATACTTTGTAAACAGTAATACATTTAATAGTAATATAATCCAAGTTGAACCACGAATAAAATTTTGACAGTGTGAGATAAAATAGCAGATTTCTCATACACGAAACTACTTCTTATCGTTGGCATTATTACAGTTGTTCGTTTGCGCTGTTTGATCCTAGTGGCTTCATGGTAAATGTTAGACCTAGAACCCTAAAAACTGGATTTCGATACTCGCAGTGGGTACAGAACAGATAGCTCATTGTGTAGCTTTGTGCTTAACTACAAATAAACCGAACTGTTTTTATTATTAGCCTGTTTAGAAAACCGGTTGTTTTGAGCTGTGTTTAATTAATGCTTGTTTATAAAACAACAGTTGTTCGTTATGAGCTGTGTTTTATTAGTGCTTGTTTATAAAACAACAGTTGTTCTTTATGAGCTGTGTTTTAGTAGTGCTTGTTTATAAAACAACAGTTGTTCTTTCTGAGCTGTGTTTTATTAGTGCTTGTTTATAAAACAACAGTTGTTCTTTATGAGCTGTGTTTTATTAGTGCTTGTTTATAAAACAACAGTTGTTCTTTATGAGCTGTGTTTTATTAGTGCTTGTTTATAAAACAACAGTTGTTCTTTATGAGCTGTGTTTTATTAGTGCTTGTTCATAAAACAACAGTTATTCTTTCTGAGCTGTGTTTTATTAGTGCTTGTTTATAAAACAACAGTTATTCTTTCTGAGCTGTGTTTTATTAGTGCTTGTTTATAAAACAACAGTTATTCTTTCTGAGCTGTGTTTTATTAGTGCTTGTTTATACAACAACAGTTATTTTTTCTGAGCTGTGTTTTATTAGTGCTTGTTTATAAAACAACAGTTATTCTTTCTGAGCTGTGTTTTATCATTAGACAAGTCCAGGTAGTTTTGAACTGTATTTTGCTATCAACATACTTAGCTAGGTTAATCTAGACTGATTGAAGGTAATTCAAAGACACTCACACCTAAAAACTGTATTGACCGTATTCACGCTGATTTTCTGAATATAGTCATAAAACGTTGCTCTTGCCATCTGGTGGCGTACACACGTTGCCATAGCATCTCCTAACAAACCAGTCACACCTGTTGAACAAAACCTTAAACATCTACTTTGTTTTCACGGCCACTTGTTTTAAAACATGTGTTTCACTAAGTTTAGGTGGACGGCAACAATAAATATATACGCTCATAATCCAAATTAGGGTTAAAGCATATCAATTTCATTTCGACTTTCATGTTTCACTGATGTTTTCTGGTTAGGTGAGATGTTTTTCCTTCATCTTTCTGTCTCTCACTTGGTCGCTAATAAGTAGCCTTTTCTCCACCAATTATACTTTATTGGAATTTACTTTATTTTTTTCCATTAATTACCTGTCAATAATATGATTGTTTTTTCCAAAGCAGAATTATTTTGTGAGACATCGAGTGAAAACCTTGGTACATTTGAACGTTACATGTGAACAAAGCATCTTGCTGACATTATTCATAGCTATCTTATTTGTTGGTTTCTAGTTACAAAAAGCGTTTCGTTAATTTTCAATATATTTAAATTATTTTCTTGTTTTTGTTTTAAAGCAGAGCTGCGCAATAGGGTATTTACGTTGTTGAGATATGCGACAGTTTTATCCATGTCTGGTTGGTTTTATTTTCAGCAGCCGACTCGTCTTGATTTATCACTAATTTTTGTGTTTTTCGACTCTCCTCTGTTACAAGATGCCACGTTTTTATTGCCATATCTGGGGTATGAAATGTCATCTTCTTTTTTCTGTAATGACCATGCTTCCCCAAGTTTGTCTCTGCTATTTTGTTTCTCAATACCACTAAGTACAAGAAATAAACTCCATCTTGGAAGTTAAGAATCCCAATCTGAACATAATTTTGTTATTTAAGTGTACGAAAATTTTACGTTTGAAAAGGCTGTTGCATAATTTTCCAAAAATCAATCAACGAATACCGTACAATGTCAAAATTTAGTTATGATACGTCCCGTTTCACCACTACTACTTTATGTCGGCTGTGATTGTCACGTGACTTGATGATTTAGGTTAATAGAACGTTCTCTAGTGGTGTACGGAGGTGGAAGATATGGTTGCTTGGATAGACATGCAGATTTTGCAATGATACACTGAGCATGTTTAGCAACATGAGTTACTAAAACCATCTCCCGTGGTGTCAAAAACAACTCAATCAAGTTGGAGGCACGCGCTGGTGAGAAACAGTAAGTGAAACGTTATTTAGTCACAGTTCTGATGACTAACAGTAAGTGAAACGTTATTTAGTCACAGTTCTGATGACTAACAATAAGTGAAACGTTCTTAAACATAGTTCTGATGACTAACAATAAGTGAAACGTTATTTAGTCATAGTTGTGATGACTAACAGTAAGTGAAACGTTATTTAGTCACAGTTCTGATGACTAACAATAAGTGAAACGTTCTTAAACATAGTTCTGATAACTAACAATAAGTGAAACGTTCTTAAACATAGTTCTGATGACTAACAATAAGTGAAACGTTCTTAAACATAGTTCTGATGACTAATAATAATTGAAACGTTCTTAAACATAGTTCTGATAACTAACAATAAGTGAAACGTTCTTAAACATAGTTCTGATGACTAACAGTAAGTGAAACGTTATTTAGTCATAGTTCTGGTGACTATCAGTTAGTCAAACCTTTAGACATTTTTGTTGTGACTAACAATAAGAACTGTTCTTTAAACATAGTTCTGATGACTAACAATAAGTGAAACGTTATTTCGTCATAGTTCTGGTGACTATCAGCTAGTCAAACCTTTAGACATTGTTGTTGTGACTAACAATAAGAACTGTTCTTTAAACATAGTTCTGATGACTAACAGTAAGTGAAACGTTATTTAGTCATAGTTCTGGTGACTATCAGTTAGTCAAACCTTTAGACATTGTTGTTGTGACTAACAATAAGAACTGTTCTTTAAACATAGTTCTGATGACTAACAGTAAGTGAAACGTTATTTAGTCATAGTTCTGGTGACTATCAGTTAGTCAAACCTTTAGACATTGTTGTTGTGACTAACAATAAGAACTGTTCTTTAAACATAGTTCTGATGACTAACAATAAGTGAAACGTTATTTCGTCATAGTTATGGTGACTAACAATAAATGAAACGTTCCTTAGACGTAGTTCTGGTAACTATATTCTGTAATTCATGTTTTAGATGTTTGATTTTATATCAAAGTGTCATATACTGTATTTTTAACATTTATTACGTCTTCATCGTGTTTAGTTTGTTTTTATAATAGTCAACTTTCATGGAACATTGTCACTCGAGTCATTTGTTATTATTGTTGTAATTGGTAGTAGTAATATTATTATTTTACTGTATAAAACTTAACAGGCAGCCCTCTACTTCTTACATTAGTTGAACTATATGAGAAGAGGAAAGCGTCTGGTTTGATCTAAGTCGAGCTGATATCCGTTGCTCTACAATAATTAGATATCTTGTTACTTAAACTATTCAATAACTTTGAGCTGATGGTCGAAAGTTTTCTGATATTTGTGGTGTGTTAAATTAGCGGATAACCTTATTGTTAAACCATACGGTATGTACTGCGTTTTATTTGAACGTGAATTTACCAAGCCTGGCTGGTCTTCTATTATAAGCTAATTTTTTTTTCTCTCCAGGGTATATAATTCCTTATAAAATAACATAATGCTCAGAAGCAACAAGTAACCTGATCCATCCTCTAAACCAAACTAAAACTATTTTTAAAAACGTCAGCTCTTATCATTCATATATTTATGAAGCTTTCTCTTAATCTTAAATTTTATGTCCGAAGGCAACACATTCCAAAAAAAATTACTCTACTAGAAAAATAAAAATAAATTGTCTTAGCTGAAGATAACTCCCAACCTTGTCAAAATTTATACATTTGTTTAAGGTAGGTCAGACTTAATGTTTTGATTGGGACATAAACCATTTCTTCGTGTAGAAACTTTACGCAAAAAAAAGAAAGTGTGTTACCCACAACGTGTGTAAGAGATGAAATTAAAGAACCACAACTTTAAGAAATTTAAATTCACTGATTTGACGGAAAATATAGAAGATTAGAGAAGATAAAGGTCAACCATGAGATTAGGACATCAAAAAGAATGTACGAAAAGCTGTAGGTTAAAAATGTAAAATTAACAGCAAAGATTTATTTAAGTACATTACAGGTAAAGAAAAAGTGGGTAGGACTCTTTTGAGATGACGAAGGAAGACTTGTATTTGATGTTTGTTGGAGGACTGAGTTATTAAATACAGTTTTTATAAGTAAAATATTACACAGTATTACTCATTTTGAAGAGTTGATAGATGGGGGAAGGGTTCAACAATATAACTGCATTAATTTCGAGTTTGTTAAGAAAAATTTGGGAAGTTAAAGATCATAAGAGTCTTAGGTTATATAACATAACATCAAGGGTTTTAAATAAGGTTAAGTGTTGGTTACGTGAGTTAATTCTTCTATTCTTTGTAAGACCAGCTTATGAATAATTCAGAGAACGTCTACCATTTTTGTTAACCTGAAGATGACCTAAGAAGGTCGAAACGTTGTTCTGTATTTCATTTTAATTAATGTTCTGATACCCACACCAGCCGCCTTGAGAATACATACACCTCTACAGGTTAATTCAACTTGGCTAAGGAAATAGGAGTTGTTTCCCTCAGAACTTCAGTTATTTCTTTTTTCCAAGTTGCTTCCATTGACATTATTAGTTGAAATATCTAGTTTTATTACTCTTAACTGCACTCAAATACTCAAGTTTTGGTTGATAAAGGGTTACTACAGGATAACGTTTTCTCTCGTTATTAGAATCCTCGAGCTATGATCGATAAGGAGTTACTACATGACTTTTTTGTGTTCCTGTTGGCTTACACTAACCAAAACTATGCTAATAAAATGACTACTCTATGTTTAGTTTTTCTGGTTAGTAACAAATAAGTATAGATCTTATATTTACTTGGTGAATTTTTCGGGTTAGTAAAACATGAACGGAGGTCTTCCCAAAACCTGTCTGGTCTGCACTTTTACCAACTGAAAGGGCGAGTATGGATGGTGAGACGGGTATTCGAATCCGCACCCCTCAGACTGTCAGTCAAGCGCACTACCCACATGGCTGTACCACGCTCTGATAAGACGAGAGTAGAGAACTCTTTGAACGTTGCTTATTTATTGTGCTCTATGACGTAACTTGTGTTGGGATGCTTCATCAACAAATATGACCTTGACTGGTCACTGTATGTAACTTACTGTCCCCAAATGTCCTAATCCCCAAGGAAGAGAACCTAGAGGCCCCCAGTGGCTCAGCGGTATGTCTGCGGACTTACACGCTAAAATCCGGGTTTCGATACCCGTGGTGGGCAGAGCACAGATAGCCCATTGTGTAGCTTTGTGCTTAATTCAAAACAACAACAACAAGAGAACCTAGAAACGGGCCTGAAAATGAAACTTGTGAAGTCATATTGAAATAATAGCTATTGACAATTGGTTACATCATGTACTGTATTACGCGCAGTTTAATAACAAAGAAGTGAAGAACAGTTACATAGATAACACTTATGTTTTAGGAACCTTTGTTTATTTAAATTGTTTAATACACCAGCTCTACAATTTTCTCTGAAATTTCAAGGATAAGTATAATACCATGTTGTCTTACCCAGAGACGTATTTAGAATTTCGGCGCCCCTAGGCACAAGGTTAGGTTGATACTTTTTCCGCCCCCCCCCTCTCCGTGCCACAACTTGCACCAAGCATCACCATCACAACAACAGACAAACACTGTTGTTATCATTAAAAATCAACACAACGTTTATTTTCCAACACAATAAAAAATGAAACATCAAAATCAATTATCACTAAATATTATTCTGCGGCTGAATATACAGGCTTTCTCCTGGCCTTCTGTTCCGAGAACATGTTTATTACATCGTCATAGTTTATTCTACAAACAATATCACTTTCAATGGCGAGGAGTGACAGCGCATTTAGTTTATCTTCTGCCTTTCTTGATCTCAAGTAATTTTTCACACGTTTGAGAGCCGAGAAAGATCTCTCTGATGTACAATTAGTTGCTGGAATGCACAGAAACATGCGCATAGCAATATCCAGGTTTGGATATACAGTTTGAAGTCCTTTAGCTTGCAAATTTCTGTATACTGCTAACGCAGAAGAGTCATCATTTTGCACTTTCGTACTCACAAGATGTGCGCGGAAATGTAGACATTCATCTACGAAGCTCACTTCCAAATCATTGGGGTAGAGTTTCAACAGTGTTCCAGCTTGACTGATGACATCAGTAGGTTCAAGATTTGTTATCTTGAACAAATATCCAAACCTTGCGTGGATTTCTACATAAGCGATTTGTCTTTGCTGTAGTTCTTAGCAAAGTCTGTTAATGATCACATTGAAAACATTTACTCTAAATGCCTCTCTGCCTTCTTCCACTGCCTGGGTGTCACCATCTGAAAATTTTTGCTTCCTTTTTCGCTTAATTTCGTACGTCTTCATGCTGGACTTCAACATCGCCTTGTCTTCAAAATGATCGAACAGTTCTCTTGAATCTTTCACAAACTGCAGCAAGGAAGCATAAAGCTCGACTATAAGTCCGATGTCCATATCAGCTATTTGCAACTTTTTACTGGCAGCATTGAATCTTTCCAGTATTGTTCCCCAAACTGTGGACAAAATAGCTGTTTCTAGCGTTCCTAATTTGGAAAGAAGTCCAGCGGCCTCATTCCTAGCGGCTGGTTTTTCCATAGCATTTCTCTCCATGGTGGTGAGGGCATCAAACACTTGTTGCCAGTTTCTGTTGAGGCTTTGACAAGCATCTTCACGAGCGGACCACCGAGTGTCACTGAGTTTCTTCAAAGAGAGACTTTCTTTATTTGCGGACAGGTGTTTTTGTAGAATTTTCCAACGATGGGTTGAAGCATTGAAGAAAACATAGAGACTTTGTAAGAGTTCGAAGAATGAACATGCTTCTCTGCAACATTCAGCAGCACACGTTCCTACAAGATTTAATGAATGTGCTGAACATGGGATATACACAGCTAAAGGATTTTTCTCCATGATACGAGCCTGGAGACCAGGCTTCTTGTGGAGGTTTGGACACTGACAACACGATATAACTTACAGTAAGATATTGGGTGACGGAGGAATAAGTAAAAGCATAACAAACTCTACATTTTGACACCAATATCGCTTACTACGTTAGTATCTATATTGTCGATTATATTGTAAATATGTTGGTGAACCATATATTCGTCTGGCAGATAATGAGTTTTATGGTAGTTGGTAAAACAATTATCGACTTGCAACCATAATTCCATAACAAAATATACACGAAAAAGGGGAACTTCTGCACTACTGATTTATATTACTGCCGATGTATCCATGTTAACGGGTGCTGGGCTATTGACAATCAAATTATAAATTCTAACACACTTTACTATTTCAAATTCTATACTACCAGTAACAAAAACCTGTATCGCCCAAAACTATCCAGACCCCATGCGGTACAACCGCGTCCCCTGGGAATCAACTTCATTGATAGAGCGCGGTCGGCGGTCTGCAAAAACGATTATGCGTGACACCCGCAGCCGATTCCGCCGACGCTCACCTGCTCCAGTGACTGTGCGCCTTTCTGTTCTGGTATTCTGGAGTCTGCCACTACCCCTTCTTTATTCTAACAAATGCCTATAATTGCTAGGGAATTTGAAGGAACTATTCTGTAAGGACTACATTGGAATCTAGACAAGCGCATATTCAATCAATCAATTAAAAATAATCAATTAAGCTAAACTGTGAATGATGAGGAAGAATATTTCAAAATATATTTTTCCAGATAATAGCCTGAAGCAACCGAAAATTCGAATTTTCGTATACGCAATTTCACAAAACAAAATACGTTATTAGGCCATGATAAAATATTTTTTGTGTAGGCGTAGCACACTGAGTAACTGATAATTCATTGTTTGGTGTGTCAACATGAGTAAAAAACATGTTGGGGGTTTTGAAAAACACAAATAAATAACTGAGGTGAGGGCGGATGGGTTGATGATGTGGGGGGCGAGGCGTATTAGGTGGGACTCAGGGAGAGAAGGTTAGAAACCTTTTAAACTTGAAGCGACCGACCAGACGGTGTGGTGGAATAGTGAGTGTGTGTGTGTGGGGGGGTCCAGATTCAAGAGGTTATTGGGGCGGCATAAATGGCAGGGGGAATTAATAACCAGGGACTACATTTTAAAATGGTGTCCATTTTTTTTTTGGTCAAAATCTGCCGCCCCAGGCACGTGCCTCGTGTGCCTATGCGTTAATACATCCCTGGTCTTACCTATTTGAACTGGGAAGGATTGCATGTTTAAGATGCGTTTCCAGAACTTCATTATTGATTATACACTCGCAAAGCGTTTTGACTGCACATCGTCAGCTAAATAGTTTTTATTATATTTTGATACAATGTTGTTAATGAAGTACTGGAAATTCATTTGTGGGATTACATTTTCCATTGTTTGTTTTATGAATTACATTGTTTGCAATATATTTTAGTTCTACATTACTAGTTACATTGTTTTTTTGTTTTTTGAATTAAGCACAAAGCTACACAATGGGCTATCTGTGCTCTGCCCACCACGGGTATCGAAACCCGGATTTTAGCGTGTAAGTCCGCAGACATACCGCTGAGCCACTGGGGGGCAACTAGTTACATACTCACAATACATTTCCGGAGAATAATTGTCGGTCATGTGCTACTATTTTTCAGGCCAGTGGTTAATGATTTACTGTTATTCAACAGTATGGACGTCAGTGAATAATGTACATTTCTCTCGGTTTTGATAAGTTGTAAAGATGTTGAAGAGACTTAGTTAGTGTAACTGTCTGTGAGCTCAAACGTTCTGTTAAAGTAGTTGTCCGAGAAAAATCCCCAGCCTAGTAAAAATATATTTTCTTAAAAGTGGCATCAGTTGTTTTAAAATCAGATCATCACCAGTATTTACAACTATAAGGTTGTTCTGTAGCCTAGGTGCAGCTTAAGTTTTAGTTCACAAATATCTAATGTTACGAAATCGCCATATTGATTCTCACACAAGCGAGTAGAAACTTCTACGTTTTACGTACAGCTAAGAAATTAACGAAGTTTTTGACGTTTTCTTACCGTATGTCGAAAAAACAAATTCGTTATGTGTAAGTGTGGTTATCGCGAAGATGTGGCCTTCAAGAATGAAATAACGTTTAAGAGTATATTTAGTTTTAAGAGAACATGGTCATCCCTGTTAAACACAGTGTTAGATTTCTTTTACATTTTCACCGCTTCGGAAACATCTACGTTTCTATCACAGTTTTGATATCTCAGTAATTTTTATCCTACTGGAGCATTCGGAGTATGATAGGTATTTATTGCTTTTGTTACAAGTTACAATTCGGGGGCTGTATTAAGTTATAGTTAATCGTGTATGGCCAAAAAATACGTCCGAGAAATTAGGTGACATGTTGTAAAAAGTATAAAGTAAGAGAAAGAGAATGCTGTAAACATTGGTGTTTTAATGGTCCAGGGGTGTTTAGTTATAGAATGGACATTGGTGTTTCAATGGTACAGGGGTATTTAGTTATAGAATGGAGATTGTTGTTTTAATGGTCCAGGGGTGTTTAGTTATAGAATGGACATTGGTGTTTTAATGGTCCAGGGGTGTTTAGTTATAGAATGGACATTGGTGTTTTAATGGTCCAGGGGTGTTTAGTTATAGAATGGACATTGGTGTTTTAATGGTCCAGGGGTGTTTAGTTATAGAATGGACATTGGTGTTTTAATGGTCCAGGGGTGTTTAGTTATAGAATGGACATTGGTGTTTTAATGGTCCAGGGGTGTTTAGTTATAGAATGGACATTGGTGTTTTAATGGTCCAGGGGTGTTTAGTTATAGAGTGAAGACTGGTGCTTCAGTGGTGTAAGGTTGTTTCTTTAAAGTTTAAGTAAAACTTAATTATTCTTCACCAATCAAGATATAATTTTATTTTTATTTTTTAGGTGGCCAGATACTTTGAGAGAAGGAAAACTTCATTCAGTAGCTGTACTCGAGGTATAAAAATGTCACATTCATTAAACATCTGCTATGTTCCTTCTTGGCATGAGAGTCGATACACCTTTTTCATCATTTAATACAAATTTTCATTGATAATTTTCTGGTTTTAGTGGTGAGTGGTAATCAATTGTGATGAGGCAGGATTAGTTCGGAATACCCAGTGTGAACCAATTGACGCCATTTAATTTGAAAGAATCACTTGGTATTAAAATTAAAGGTTGTGGTTTTTAGAGTTGTTCTGTTTAACAGTCTGCTACATTACTTTTATAATATTAATAAGCATACTGTAAGAACGTTTCTAGGGATCACATTTTAAAGCACAGTTATACAGCAATAACGAAGTATGGTGGCGAATTTATCTCACCTTAGGCCAATAGAGCTTCTTTTTGTCTATTTCTAACTACTGTCTACTGATGCTTAAATGTGATAAGCAGATTGTTAGTAGGAATCTACTGCTACAAAAATAATACCAAGCAAACTGAACAAGTCAATCACTTTACGAAGCCATCCAAATAGAAATGCTTCTTCTCTTTCCTACGCTCTGTATATATAAGGTTTAACACTAAAAGAAAAATTAACTTATGGCTACTTACTCATTTCCTATCAAACACAAACTGTACTCTGTTTTCCACAAGAAGTATTTAGTATTTACCTTAAAGAGGATGAAATCTCAACGTGGGAATTTGACTTACATGAAGTGTTTTATTTAAATGTTTAGGAAACACATAATTAAACAAATCAGTAGTGAAGAAGCATGTCAAAACAATTACCACTGTCTATCATAGCCTGCACATACTTCTCATGAAGCAGTGACCATTGTCCTGCATAGTCTTCACATGCTTCTCATGAAGCAGTGACCACTATCCAACATAGCGTTCACATACTTCTCATGAAGCAGTGACCACTATCCAGCATAGCTTTCACATACTTCTCATGAAGCAGTGACCACTATCCAGCATAGCGTTTACATACTTCTCATGAAGCAGTGATTACTATCCAGCATAGCTTTTACATACTTCTCATGAAGCAGTGACCACTATCCAACATAGCCTTCACATGCTTCTCATGAAGCAGTGACCACTATCCAGCATAGCCTTCACATGCTTCTCATGAAGCAGTGACCACTATCCAGCATAGCTTTCACATACTTCTCATGAAGCAGTGACCACTATCCAGCATAGCCTTCACATGCTTCTCATGAAGCAGTGACCATTGTCCAGCATAGCTTTCACATACTTCTCTTGAAGCCCTGGTTACCACTACCACCTAACATAGTCCGTACATGCTTCTCATAAAGCACTGACCACTTCCTGACGCTGCTACATCTGTATAGGTTTTGTAAAGTACTGACCATTGTCTAACACAGCCAGAGTATTTTACCACTGTCTAACATAGCCTGAGTATTTTTATGATAACTCTGGATATTTATATCTGTCGGGTGGTGCTATCTCTCTTCAAGAAGAAATGCTATTCGTGAAAAGTCATAGACTAGACAATGATTCTAACAAAAAACATGCTGAAATGGTCCACACACATATTCGATTGAATTCATGTCGCAGATCGAGGTAGCTATACGATATGAACAGTAGATTTTCTCTGAAATAGCTACGTCGTAACCCGAACGTAGTGTGGACAGCTATTGTTATTTATAAGGACGAATTCCTCACTAAAGGCACCAATGTGTGATTTCACAAAACAGACCAAAATCTCATCCTTGTATCTAAAATATTCGTTGCTGAAAACAAGCAGGCCAATCACGCGATTAAAGCTGATATCATCACAACTGTCGTGTTCAGCTAAGTCAGTCTTATGAATCACAACTGTCGTGTTCAGCTAAGTCAGGGTTATGATATTACTTCCGTGTCGTTTTATGTTGTACTTTGGACGCAGGTCTATAAAATCGAGACAGAACCTGATCTCATTCATTCTTGCAATGTTCAAACCAAATGAAACCTCAGTATTCCTCTTATAACAGAACGTTTATGCTACTTGGTTCTCTGCAAGTGTGTATGGTCATGAATCAGTGTTACTGATATCACCCACGATCCATTACCCACACGTTGTGTCGATTCTAAGAAAGGAAAACAACATCATGGTTAATACGTAACGCGCTAACGCTAAAACATACGAGTATCACATCAGAACCACTTTATAATTCATTCATGATTCTGCCTGTCTCTTGACATATTCATGACTTCTTTCTTGCTTATAGGCAAGGAAAACAACACGTGCTTTAAAGAAGCACTAGAGAGATATTAGAGTCATTTCACAGTTCCTTCATGCTTACTATAAAAAGCGAAAATTACTCAATCACTGCTTGAGACTAAAACCTGTTGTTTCCTTTTACTTTCTCGCGCCCGCGTCGCGCGAAACATGCTCGCCCTTTCAGCCGTGGGGGTGTATAATGTGACGGTCAATCCCACTATTCGTTGGTAAGAGAGTAGCCCAAGAGTTGGGGGTGGGTGGTGATGACTAGCTGCCTTCCCTCTAGTCTTACACTGCAAAATTAGGGACAGCTAGAACAGATAGCCCTCGAGTAGCTTTGTGCGAAATTCCAAAACAAACAAACAAACAAACAAACAAGCCTTTTACTTTCGCAGGTAGAGAAAGCAGAATCAGCGTCAAACACCAAGAAACATTCCCAAGATACTTTGATTATTTATAGAATGTCTTTTTTTGAAGTTTAACTGCTCTTAAGTTATAAAATGAATGAAATGTTTTAGTTAAGTGAATAATAATGCTCTACCAGGATTTTTCATCCACGAGTAAAAACTGAAACGTATTAATTTTACAAGGTTGAAGGTAATGTAAACATTTTCCTCTGTTTATTTTAATTTTCGTTTATTTCCAGAGAATAATCGGTGTTGTGTATTGTTAACAAATTTTTCTTGTACAATTTAATTTTAACACTCACGTATGGAAATATAATTATTTCAGTTTACTGTTAAGTAGTTCTTTAAACGAAAATTTTAATCATTATTTCACTACATTAAGTATAAATGACCTTGTATTGGATAATATTTCGTATAAAATAGTCCTAATAAATTGGATATTTGGTTGTCAAAGTAAACTACAAGCAACACTCGAACTATTATATTTGGCATTCCTCTAAACAGTTATTTGGAAATTTTTATAAAATCACTGTTCATATTATTTTCGTGATCATTTAAGTGCTTTCCAAGTATAACTTTAGCAGATACACATGCATGTGGTATTCAAACCTTATAAAATATGTTTATAAATTAATTGCGAGATTACCAATTTGCTTGTTACGATTACTGTTATAAATTACAACTGCTTTTACTAGTTTCAGTTTACAATCACTCTGCGGTTTATCGGTTCCCAAGGGATGATGGGATAGCAGCCAGAAGATGAGTATTACATCACGTACTGGTGTTTTCATAACCAGTATTTGTGTGATACTTAACCTCTGTATGCAGTACGCATCGGTTGAAACCTCGTGAGAAATTTGCAAGAGTGGTCGTAACGCCACCTGGTTACGATGCAGTAATTATTAACTGCAGATGTGTTAGTTCATTCACAAGTTGATCCTTAAATTTTCATTTACTTTTACAGTTGGAAACAGTGAAATAATTTTTATTACATTGAACGTATGCTATACGTGTAAGAATTGTCAGATGTACGTGTAATTTAGAAACCGTGTAACGTATATGATACATGCTGATTTCAGAACTTGTATATTGGAGAAATAAAGAAAGTAAATATGTTTAATGTATACTTTTGTTTATTTTATGTACCGGAATTGAAATAATTATTTTAGTCAAATTAAACCTTTTTTTTTCAAACCAGAACACACGCATTACAATTTCTAGGCAGATTAAATAATGTATAATATTACGTTTTCCTTTTCGGTTTTGGTTGTTTTGAATCTCGCGCAAAGCTACACAGGGGTTATCTCCGCTAGCCGTCCGTAATTTAGCAGTGTAAGATAAGAGGTAAGGCAGCTAGTCATCACCACTCACCACCAACTCTTGGGCTACTTTTTCACGAACAAATAGTGGGACTGACCGTCACTATATAACGTTCTCACGGCTGAAAAAGCGAGCATGTTTGGTGCGACAGGGTGTCGAACCAGCGACTCTCGAGTGCCTTGAACCTCTGTCCATGCCGGGCCTTGCTTTTCGGTATTTTACATAAATGAACGTAGATACCTCACTTTTAAACGATGTATGAGGTTAAACAGATTAACCTCAAATTACTTTTACAGTTTTCTTCTTCGAATTGTATGACAAGATCTTTATTTAGATATATTAAAGTTTTAAAAGTTTACTTTAAGTCTGATTTAATTTTCTGTGAATTATCCATTGACGTAAATGTAGCATAAGCTTATGGGAAATATTTTTTCTCAGCGAATTGATTTTAACTTGGAATGTTTTGAATATGCAACTGAGTTATGAAGCGGGAGACTAAACAAAGAAATATAGAATCAAAAATGAGGTAAAATACGTTTAAAAAACATTTTGCAAACTTGTTGTTCTATTTATTGCAGTTTATTTTTCACAGTATTAAAAGATACGATAAATTAGACGAAAAATAATTTAGAATAAAAATAAACTATATTCAGATATTGTGAATATTGTGAAGTAATGTAAAACAAATTTAATACTACAAAAGTACAATAGTTACTTACGTTTGGGGGTTTCTGGTTAAAGAGAAGACTGCTTTATGTGTAATTAATGTCTCCGCAGCTCATTGTTAGAACTTTAAAGTCAGATAAACTTTGTGTGATTCTGTGACTAAGCTGTGTGTGTGAATAGCTGAGGGAACTAGACTGATGACTGAACTGTGTGTGTGAATAGCTGAGGGAACTAGACTGATGACTGAACTGTGTGTGTGAATAGCTGAGGGAACTAGACTGATGACTGAACTGTGTGTGTGAATAGCTGAGGGAACTAGACTGATGACTGAACTGTGTGTGTGAATAGCTGAGGGAACTAGACTGATGACTGAACTGTGTGTGTGAATAGCTGAGGAAACTAGACTGATGACTGAACTGTGTGTGTGAATAGCTGAGGAAACTAGACTGATGACTGAACTGTGTGTGTGAATAGCTGAGGGAACTAGACTGATAACTGAACTGTGTGTGTGAATAGCTGAGGGAACTAGACTGATGACTGAACTGTGTGTGTGAATAGCTGAGGAAACTAGACTGATGACTGAACTGTGTGTGTGAATAGCTGAGGGAACTAGACTGATGACTGAACTGTGTGTGTGAATAGCTGAGGGAACTAGACTGATGACTGAACTGTGTGTGTGAATAGCTGAGGAAACTAGACTGATAACTGAACTGTGTGTGTGAATAGCTGAGGAAACTAGACTGATGACTGAACTGTGTGTGTGAATAGCTGAGGGAACTAGACTGATGACTGAACTGTGTGTGTGAATAGCTGAGGGAACTAGACTGATGACTGAACTGTGTGTGTGAATAGCTGAGGGAACTAGACTGATAACTGAACTGTGTGTGTGAATAGCTGAGGAAACTAGACTGATGACTGAACTGTGTGTGTGAATAGCTGAGGGAACTAGACTGATGACTGAACTGTGTGTGTGAATAGCTGAGGAAACTAGACTGATAACTGAACTGTGTGTGTGAATAGCTGAGGAAACTAGACTGATAACGTTTGTACAGTAAAATTTTTATGTGATCATTTCTATGTGGTCAAGTAATTAATGGTGTTTATTTTTGTCGATAAAGATACTCTTGTAGCTGTCATTCGTTTATATGTTAATGAAATTCCTCTGTGTTCATGTACGAACAGGGTTTTGAATACTGTGTTTCGAATTATGGTCAGGGAATATTTAATGAAAAATGGTATATACACCCTTGTGCAAATTAATTGAAACAAATGGTCATTTTACAATATTTTCAGCATGATGGCCACTGTATGCTCGCTGGACCCGCTGATTTCTTTTAAAAGTTATTTTTTCACACACATGGCATCATTAGCTGTGTTTTGCAGTACGGTCGATCTATTTTTAGGATATATGACAAAATTTTGAGGAATATTACGTCATTCGAAATTGCGTTAGAAAGGCAAGGAGACCAGCCAAAAAAAAACAACTTCTTACCAAATCAATGAAGAAAAAACGGTATAAATGGGGTCTGAAATACAAGATCTGGACGCAAGAACAATGGATCAGATCAAAATTCCCATTTTTAAAGCGTGAAAACCAACGACAGGCGGTACTTTCAGGCATTGCTCCTTTGCCATACACAGAACAGATCTCACGAGCAGCTTTGGAGGCGTTAAC
Source organism: Carcinoscorpius rotundicauda (assembly GCA_011833715.1). Classification (NCBI taxonomy): domain Eukaryota; kingdom Metazoa; phylum Arthropoda; class Merostomata; order Xiphosura; family Limulidae; genus Carcinoscorpius; species Carcinoscorpius rotundicauda. Next base: position 8,633,506 of record CM022393.1, read on the forward strand.
ACCTCGATTAAATGGGAAACGCAGATGGTGTCGAAAATGCTCGATTTTGTCCACTTGACATCCCATTTAATGAGCTGAAAATGAAAGCAAAATTAAAGAAATATGAAAATCAAACACGCCATCTATTAGAGCAAAAATTATCTACCAAATGACATGAAATATTTTGCGAAAGCGTTTCATTTATGAATATATTTTTTTTAACTTGATAAAACGCTCACGAATTATTCCTCAACCCAATATATCGTGGTCTATGAGTTTATTTAGTGTAATATTAATAACCTCGCATTTTTAAACATAGGAGTGTGAGATAAAGGGTGTTGAAATATTGAGAAAGAAAGTAATAAACCCTAAACTCTTATTTGTCTTTCCACGATGGCTAACTATTTTGTTTTTTTAATCTGTGTTGAGATTTTGTTGATATCCCCAATGCTTTTGCATGCTACCCCCACAAACAATTACCGTTACGACTTTGAGGTTACGATTGGAAACAAAATGTCCATGGAATTAATAAAGATTAAGGCTTAATTTGTATTACGTGGTCAACTCATGCATGTTGTTTAAATAATATTTGAACAATTTTTCTATTGTGCACCAGAATATGAGGATAAAAATATTATAAGTTTTATTCTACTATTCTTTTATATGCAGTGACTTAAAATTCATGATTGTAAAGGCTCTTTGTTTTTCTATTAGTAATTTAGTCTTATTGGTGTTGGGCTGTATGTTCTTAAATTGAGAAAGGTACCTCCTTATTTAGTATAGCATATACTTGCATTTTTACTTCTTTAACCTCAGGTGTACAGGTGAAAATCAAAATGTACGTCATTACCTATACAGATGCCATTCAACATGGTATCATGTATTTCATCTCAAGATACACTATATAACATAAATTTTGTTCCTAGATAGTTCTTGTTATTTCTTACACCCTTGTGCAAATTAATTGAAACAAATGGTCATTTTACAATATTTTCAGCATAGTAGCCACTGTATGCTCGCTGGACCCGCTGATTTCTTTTAAAAGTTATTTTTTCACACACATGGCATCATTAGCTGTGTTTTGCTGTACGGTCGATCTATTTTTGGGATATATGACGAAATATTGAAAAATATTACGAAATTGCGTTAGAAGGGCAAGGAGACCAGTCAAAAAAACAACTTCTTACCAAATCAATTAAGAAAAAACGGTATCAATGGGGTCTGAAATACAAGAACTGAACGCAAGAACAATAGAGGAAGGTGTTATTTAGTGACCAGACTCATTTCTTCGTACAGGGTCAAAGAAGTCTGCATGTTCACAGATCTCCATGTGAGAAACTTCGAGAATCTCACATCAATCAGTTCGTAAAACATCCCTTGAAGAAGATGTTTTGGGGCTTTTTCAGCTACTATGGCGTCGGAGGCTTAGATATCATAGAAGGTATGATGCGAAGACCACAGTACATCGAATTTTTGTAGAGAAGAGTCGTTCCAGAATTAAAAAAGATTTCCAGATGGATCTGGTAATTTTCAGTAAGATCTGGCTCTGTGCCCCACATCGAAACTTGTGAATAATTTTATGACTACAATGCAAACAATGATGCTGGACTGGCCTGGAAACACTCTGCTCTTAAATCCTATTGAAAATTTTTGGGCAATTTGTAAAGAAAGACTTCGGGGAAAAGACTGTGCTACAAAAGATAAGCTAATTGAGGCCATAGGTGTGATACCGCGATCCAAAAATTAGTAAAGATTGCAATCAACTCGTGAACTCGATGTCAAAGCGGATTAATGATCTTCTGAAACATAAAGGCGGTCATATCATGTATTAATTTGTGAGTAATTTTTGGATTCTCAGAAATAAAACGCAAAAAGTTGAAAAAATGATTTTCCATTTTGCTTAAATTAATTTTCACAAGGGTATAGCTTTCTATATGTTAGTAACAATATTCAAAGTTTAAAAGCAGTGGCATGCTCTCCTAGGTGGCTTGGGTGTGGGGGACAAAATCCTCTGGGAGAGTTCTGCCACCTACCTGATACATCAAAATTAAGTCTTAAATTTTCAATACGTTGCAACTTCAACTAACAACAAAGTGTTAATTTTTTGGAGGGACAAGAGGTGGAGTTACATTGTGTAGTGTGAACCAATACAGATGTGTTCAATGAGGTGGGACTTAATTAGTGTATTTAATAATACTTAAAAATAGAATCAGACCACTGTGAAGCTTAGCAAATAAATGAACAGGAGTAATTTCGTGTTATTTTTTGTTAATTTAACAGTGTAAATAGCCAACTTTTTGTATTTAGTAGCACGCAATCTGCCTGCTTACGAGCTTACTCTTTGTTCCATTTGCACTTTATTTTTTAGAAGCGCCACTGTTTTCAGTCGTACATAAAATTAACCCCGTTGTGTCCTATACTCACCCATCCCAATTTTATTCCCAACCAGGAAAACTTGCAGCCAGCCAGACTTAGTGTGTTTGGAAATTTATAAATTTTCCTTTGCTCCACTTTTGTTTCCTCTGGCACAGCGGTCAGTATTCGGATTTACAAGCTACAATCAGGGTCCCATTCTCCTAGGTGGACACAGCAAATAGCCAAATGTGGCTTTGCTGTAACAAAACACAAAAACACAATCTTTTTAGTTATTTACAGAAGTAAGTTTACAGACTTAAATGCTAAAGGGAGTTTTGATATCCCATGGTGGACACAACAGACAGTCCAATGTAGCTTAACTCAGAAAAACAAACAAAAAATTGTGTTATTAAATCAATCAGCCGTGAACTTATACAAATACTCTTATTTTTCTTCAATTCATGGACTGTGTAGCAGACAACAACATGAATGCTAAACTGAAACAGAATAGATGTATGTTTTTAATGGAAGACCTGCAGTTAGCAATGGAATTATAATCCATTAAAGTCTCAGCTGACCCATCAGATCATCACTTGGAAGTTACAGAATTGTTAGATTAAGTAGTATCAAAACATTAACTCTTGCTAAATTAAATTAATTAATTAAACTGAGTAGATGAAAGAAACCAATAGGTGTTTTAAATTTGAATAACATGTTATGAGGAATTCTCAATTAAAATCAACATGGTTTAGTTTGCTTGAAGGACTATCTGTACTAATCGCCCATAATTTAGCAGTGAAAGACTAGAAGGAAGGCAGCTAGTCAGCACTACCCATCGCCAACTCTTGTTGTAAAATAGTAGCTCGAATAGTGGTATTGACTTTTACAATATTAAAACCTTACAGTTGAAGGGCGAACATGTTTTATGGGACACGTATTTGTCGCCACGACTCTCAAATTGCGAATCAAACGCCATACTCACCTGGCTGAAATTAATAAGGAATAAAAAATACCTCCCAGATAATACTAGAAATTGTGGGGAAAAATGTCTAGAAATAAAAGTCGAAATTCTCAAGATGACATTCAGAAGTTGAATATTGAGTAATTTATCATTGGTTGGTTTAATACAGCATTTGTCGTTTGTAAGGTGTCTTTTGTCTAATGTTTCAATTCTACTCAAAGTAAGTTTTGCAATCACGAAGACAGCATGGACAAGAAAGACTTTCGTTTTATCTTTTTCTACGATTTCGAACTTGGACGAAAAGCTACTGAAACTACACAAAATATCAACCAGGTATTCACCCGTGTATTTGTTACTGAACTTACACTTCAGTGTTGGTTCAAAAGTTTTGTCATGTAGATGAAAACTTGAAAACCACGAGGGTCGTGGAAGGAAGCCATCCTTAGATGAAAACACATGAAGGGAAGCAGTTGAAACAGACCCTCGCACAACATGAGCTTGCAAATCAAGCATTGCCAACCACCCAAGTGCTATTAGAAAGACGAAAAAGTTGGATAAGTGAGTCCCTTACAAGCTGACTGAAGATCAACAAAATCAGCATCATGAGACCTGTCAAAGTTGACGCTCCAAAAATTAAACGAATTTGGAATCAAGGTTTTTTCTCATCCATCTTATTCCCCAGACCTTTCCGCAACATTTTTTTTTTTATTTTTTAAGCACTTTGACAACGTTTTCAAAACCAGAAGAAGCTTTCAGGAAGTTCATTGATCATAGAAACTCTGATTTCCATAGCAGGGGCATAAACAGCATCGTTACATAAAGCATGCTTTACAACATTGGTTTATATTTTGGCAAACTTTGCACTTAAAAAGAGATGTATTTTTCTGGACAACCTTATAAAATCTTGAGGATGCGTTTTTAAACACTGTCAGATCAGAGGAATAGCGAAATCTAACCAAACACAATAATATAGGAATTATCTGAATCTATGGGTCAAAATTTATTTTGGAATACTTTATCTACTAAAAGTGAGAAAAAGTTCAATATCTGGGGAAAATTGCTCACGAGTACACGAACTTATTGCTGGAAAATCATTGCTGGCTTTTGCTGCTACAGCTTTTCGACCTGAGTTGTTAATAAAAGGTAGAAAATTCTCTCCAGAGATAACGAAGGAGGATTGATGCAAATATCAAGTGGACATCAATTTCCAAAAAGAGGAACATTGAAAATTACCATTGCTATAAGAAATTTCTATACATAATAAGGCGTGTGGTTAACTGACACTGAAGAAGATTATATTTGGAGTTGACCTTATCCAGACACAATGATGGAAAGTTAGGTCAGCTTCACGGTATATGATAGTAAATCCACAGGTATAAAAGTTAAACTTATAGTAACAACATGGAAGTAGTCATTGTACTACCAAGAAGTGATATAATTAACGATTGAAAGTTCTTTCGTGGATCTAAAGAATAAAGGTACCATACGCGATTTTACCTTGAAAAGACTTAAACTGGGTTGTGATAAAATGAAAAATTGCTGTGATATTAATTCTGATAAGAGTGGATTTTGTCAAAATGATATGGTGTGATTGAACAATTCCCGACGCAAAAAAACACAGAACTTCAAAGTGCGACGTAACATTAGTGCATAAAAGTGCATGAAAATTTTCTGCATATACATGACGGTATATATATATAAGTACTCTATATTTGAGGAAGTTCAAGAAGACATGTCACTCGCACACCTCGTGAAATCTACCGCTATATTAAGTACAGTCATGTGAAAAAATTGGAACACCCTATGAAAGCCTGTGTATTTTTGTAACATTTCTGGATATATAGATATTTAATCTCAATTTTAACGATACTGAGAGATTAAAGTAATATAACTAAACAAGTAAAACTGAAGAAAAGACTTTTCAAGATCTTCTGTAAAATGTAATTCTACAAAATGCTTATTCTAACTGAGGAAAAAGTTAGGACACCCCCACTTAAAATGGCTCAACTCAAACACAGGTGTATCACACCAGGTGCACGTGATTAGAAGATCTTTACTCAGCATTGTGAATGAGGCTTGCTCTATTTATAACTCAGACATTTAGTTTGATGTGCTGTTGCTTGTCAAAGTGCTCATTCGCACCACGATGGTTTCTGTGTTGGTCTCTGCGTGGGTTTTTCTGTCATTGGTTGCCGTGCCCGTCACGTGTATTTGTCTTGTTTTTGTACCGTGTTGTGTTGAGCTTTAACTGTGGTACTTGGTCATGTGTTGTGCATGTCCCGTGCTGTTTAGCAGCCTCTTCGTGCGTGTTCCTGTTCGAGTTTTCGTGCGTGTGCGTGTCTGTATGGCTATGGCCATCTGTGCCTACTCTGCTCGGCCGCTGTCCATCTGCCTTGTGGTGTCCGCGCCCACGCTACCTTCGGCGGTGACGCTTTTTGAATGATTCTGTAGGGGGTAGCCATACTGAGTGCTTACAGCACTTTGGAAACAGGCGCTATGTGGCGACGCTGGCGTCGGCCGCCCACGCCCGTCGCCTGCTGGACTAGGCGGACTTTCCCTTTGGAGATCAGCATGTGCCAGTGGCACCAGCTGGCCTGAAAGTGAAGTGGATTACTTGAGATCACTCGCAATGTAATCAAGGATGTCAGCAAACGGAACAGTGCGCGAGATCGAACACGAGGCGCACCAGACACGGCCGACTGTGTGTACGGGGAACCGACGTGTGTGTTTACACACGAGGACTCCAGTTCCGAATTTCCTTTCTGTGACTGGGCTCCGGATAATGTGTCATTGCCGAGAAATGCGTCAGCTGTGTTGTAACTGTGGCCTCGAGGGCCACCTGTTGGCTGACCGCCAGACCCCTTGGCGCGGGACGTGTCTGGCCATTGGACATGTGGACACTGCTCTCACTGTCAAATGTAGTGTTTCTGGTGATGGCCACACGACCTCGTGTTGCCTGCAGCGTGTGGCGACATATGCCTCGGTGGCTGCGAGGTCGCCGACGGTATTGCGGTCCAAGAGGGCGAAGAAGGCGGGGGTGGCAGCTCTTCATACTGAGTCGTTCAATATCGCTGTGGGAGGGGTCCTTTCAAAGGAGGCTTCAGTCCTTCCTTTGAGTCCGGGTTTAGATGGGATCCCTGTGGTGGTTCAGGACGGCCCGGGTTGCCCTGAGGCATCCCTCGTCTCTTTTGGAGGATCTAGCCTCCTTGTCGGGTGATGTGAAGGGTGGGAGCTGTATGGGCACCCACGATCCTGCCACTTCTATTTGTGTGGGAGTGGGTCCATCTGAAAAGAGTCCTGTCCACGATGTTCGGGATGGGTCTATGAGTGTGGTTTGTGTTTCCATGGAACTCCTAGCTGGCGCTACTGAGGCTGGGGTCTTGAGGGTCCCTCGGCCCAGGCTTTGGGGTTGAAGGATGTTCCAGCTCCCTCCTTTAAGGTGCAGACCCTGTCGCTGTACAAGTTGCCGTAACCTAGCTAATTCGCCAGTTTCCTGGACGTTTTTAGGCTTCCCTTACTCTCTGGCTTGTGTAAGGACAGTGAGGAGGTGCGGGGACTTTGCAGCCCCGTTATGTTGCTGGACTTCGGTCCGGATGCCCCTCGTGTGTAGTGGCAGTGGTCGGATGTCGGCAGCCGCTGCTGCAAAGAGGGGTGGGGTTGAGTTGTACCAAGAGGCCGCACGCCCCCTGCCTCCTTCAACCTTGTCAAAGCACCAGCGTCACTAATTTCTCTCCTCTGATTGGTTGATGGGTTTTCCTGCATCACACTTAACATCCAGGGGATGCGTAGCATTGCTAAGCAATTCTATACATTCTCCCTGTTCAACAGCTTTTCAGTTTATTTATATTTTTCCAAGAGGCCCATTTTTCCTTCTCTACCCGTTACCCTGTCCGTGCCTTCTGGTCATTTGGTACTACACGTTCGCATTGGGTGGGAATCCTCTTCCACCCACACTTTACTGAAATCATGTTAGCATCACATGGTAATGTTAAGGAGCGGGTGGTGTACACTGAAGTTGTTGCTAGAGGTCGTAAGATTCGGCTTGTCATTGTCCATGCACCTGCCTGGCCTGAGGAGTGGGAGGCCTTCTCGGGCTTGAACAGGTTCATGGTTACACAGGCCGATATCGTCCTTGGTGGCAACTTTAACTGTGTTTTAGATCCTCACCTCGACAAGATTGGAATTGATCCTCTTTGTGGTGATCGATATACGCGGTCTCTGGGTGCAGTGCTGTCGGATTTCGACTTTTCCAATGTCTGGCGTGCACTGCATGGGTCTGTTTTTGTGGCTACCTGAACTGGTCACGTCATTTCTTGTCGTCTTGACAGGTTCTATGTGACACCTGGCCTTCGACTGAGCCTCAGGTCTGCTGTTTATTGGGTTGGGGACGTCTCGTTTTACGTGTCTGTCCATCTGGCGTTTCTCACCACATTCCAGCATTTTGTCCTTGTTTTTTGATGCCCCGTTGTGTGGCGGCTCAACGTCTTCCTCCTTGCCGAGGATGAAGTTGGAGATGCTAATCTTGCCCTTGTTCAGGGACTCTGTTCTGTCGAATCTGTCACCGGGTCTTGGTAGGCAGACTGACGGATCACTGGGTTATTTCGAACATCGAGACACTCCGTCGGTTCCAGAACTGACATCAGGGTTCCACTGTGCAAGGCACAGGAGATGGCTAAGACCTGCCACATCTCCAGTCTGGTGTTGGAGAATGGTCAATCGTGATATGACATCTCCAATGTGCCTCGGCTACTATTGCCGTTTATTTACCGCTTTGCCCATGAACGAGGGTTTGTGGGACAACATTACTCGGTTTTTGCCCTCCCTTGACACTTTCTTTCACGACCAGCTGGTAAAACCAGTCTCCTTGGGCGAGTGTTGGTCGGCCATTCTGTCCATGCCACTCGGTAAGTGTTCTGGGCTGGATGGGCTGCCGGTGGAATTTTACGGCCACGTGTAGCATGTTATCAGACCCTCTTTCGTCCGACTTTTTAACAACTGTCTGGCTGCGGGATTTCTGCCGCAGGAACTCTGGATGGGCTAAATACACTTATCTGTAAGGATCCCAGCCAGTCTAAAGATCTTTCTTCGTGGCGACCCATTTCTCTACTGAACTTGGATGCAAATATTATTTTTTAGGTTCTGTGTCTGGAGAGAGGTGGCCTCCCTCCAGATTTTTTCTGATACGTGCAAGCCTTTACACGACCACTTCAAGCAGGCTCTTGGTTAATGGGTACCTGACATTCTCCTTTCCCATCTTGCAGGGGGTTCGTCAGGGCTGCCCATTGTTTCCAATGCTTTATATGTTGGTTATCGAGTGCCTACTCTCTCATCTGTAGCACTTGGTCTCGGTGCTTGGCCTACAGCTGCCGGGAGGTTCGATCGTGACATATGTCGCGCAGGCGGATGATGTAAACATGTTCCTCGAGAACTTCACATCCTTAGGTTGAGCACTGGCCATCGTCCATCGTTACTCTCGGGCCAGCGCTGCCCAGCTGAATGTACCCAAGTCTTGTGTGCAGGGCTCTGGCAAACGGGTTTCATCTGCCAACTTCCGATCACCTGCTTCAGGGTTCGTTTCCTCGCAGGCCCTAGGGCTGATTGGGAGGGGTGGTTCAGCAGTGTACGATTACTGCCAGTGCCCTGCCAACCTGTTTGACAGGTGTTGTGAGGGAGCGTACCTACTTATGGAACTCGTGTACAACTGAGTTGTGTCCCGTGTGTCACATCTCGGTGGAGTTTGTCTTGCACAGGTTTGTCCTCTGTCTGACTTCGGTGGAGATCTGGAAAAAGGTTGCGGGCCTTTTCCGAGTCCCGTCCCTCACGGCGGAGACCATCCTGTACCATGTACCTGTCCCTGTTCCCAGCCACCTGGCCTTTACCTTTCAGCACACAATTACCATCTTTAAATACGCCATCTGGCTTGCTTGGAACAACTTGGTCTTGGAACAGGCTCCGGTATCGTACTTTTCGATACCAGATAGGGCCAGGTATCGGGCGTTACTCTGCTTTGAGGTGGACTACCAGCACCCGGGTTCTGGGACGTTTTATCATCTCTGATGGCTGGACGTCTCGCGCCTTTGTGCATTGGTGGAGGGTCGGGTGGAAGTCGTCTTCTGAGCTGTCCTGCATCCACTCTCGCTTCTTGTACTTTTTGTATCTATTTAATGTTTGACTGTAATTAAATTTTTGTGTATATCTTAATGTTGTATATAATTAATGTTTTCTCCGTTTCTTGTCACGTCTTGTTGTACAGCTTCTTTGTTATAAATAAATTTCAGATTCGACAACAATACAAAGGATGGCATGAGTAATTACATAAGTTCTTGTTTAATCATTAAATATTGTTATAAAAGTAACTTATGTGTAAAAATAGGGATTTCTATTGGTTAAGGTTAAATTAGGAAAAATAAATATAATATTTCACGAGACACGCACGTGATCAGCTAGGTGTAGCTGATAGGTAACATAATTCTTCAGTGTAAAAACAAGTTCACGTTCCCCAAGTGATTTACAATTTATTATGGTACAGATAGTAATTAAACACAGTTCAAAAGGCAATAAAGTTATATTTAGTAATAAGTATGTTGTTCAGAGTTTAAAGTTACTCGCTTTAAACAGATGTATGATAGTTTCATGCTACATATGTTGTCATTCTAGAAAGAAAAAAGTGACTAATTGCATTTTTTTTCAATTTTTTGGTCAAATCGACCAACCCCGTATAGAGATAATAACGTGTGTGAAGTATGAGATGAAAAATATTTCAAATGTTGTGGCGTACTGAGAGGGTGCGATCCACCTCTGATAACATTCAGGAAGGGGCTGTCATTGGGACATTTGAAATAACAGTACACAAGATTACAAACAAAATGAAAATTTCGCCAAAGTAAAGAAGATATTTTCAAACTATTACAACAACCTAATGCTAACTTCCACTCCAAAAATGTTTTTTGTCGTTTTATTGGCAATAAAAAAATTGCAAACAAAACATTAAATATTTGATAAAAATTGCATCGAAAAGTAAACGTTTGTTGAGCGTAACCAGCTGGCTGTAACTGACATTCCAAGTCTGGTTCACTTAGCTGGCTGTAACTCCAACCAGCTGGCTGTAACTGACATTTCAAGTCTGGTTCACTTAGCTGGCTGTAACTGACATTCCAAGTCCGGTTCACTTAGCTGGCTGTAACTGACATTCCAAGTCCGGTTCACTTAGCTGGCTGTAACTGACATTCCAAGTCTGGTTCACTTAGCTGGCTGTAACTGACATTCCAAGTCTGGTCCACTTGACTCTGTGACTTCACATACATATGTTTCATTACATAATTATGATAAAGTGCTTGTAACAGTATCACAGTACTTATACCAGTGTCCAATAATTGTTGACAATGTGATATCATGGTGATGTTTAAGATTTTAAATGCATCGTCGTGACTTTATAGAAATTCGTGTTTATGAATGGTGTTCCCCATGGCTACTGATGATCGGTAAAGAGACTCAAAGTCACACTTTGCATTAAACTTTAAACTTGACTTTTTTTTTCTACAAATATGACTACTGAAGTGACGACGTGCATAAATGAATGGCGAGTATGTGGTGATCTTACAATGGTGGCAGTGCAGGGAAATACGTTAATACTTACATGCTTAATATAGTAAACACCATTTCAGATTCACACGAACAACTACAATACTATTCTATATTGAATTAGTACTAATGCTTATTGGCTTAGTTATCTTAGTTTCAGCAATTTTATAACGTCTAGTGTAGTTTCATTGTATATTTAATGTGTTATGAATGTTTACTGCATAATAAATAATCATATCAATTATAATAGCTAGCGTTATACCACACCATTTAGCATTAGTGTTATCATTAATGGTTAACTGTCTCTTCTTGTCTAGATTGATAACCTGATAACTCAATGGGTATCTGGTTGAAAAAATTCAAACAAATGGTTCTCAAGCTTTTCTGTTGTAATAATTTTTTTACTTCCTTATTTGCTGAATATGCTGTTGGTTTTCATTTTATCAGTCATCTTGTTATTTGTAAGTAATGCACAGTTTTCTATTTTCTTAGGAGTGGAGTTTGCATTTAACCACTCCCATCTCCCAAAATTAGACAATGTGTTCAGTTTATGTATTTCAAGTCGTAATAGCATCTGATTTTTGAAATTTGGCAGAAAACATCCATATGAAGCAAAATGAACAAAAAACAGGTAGCTTAGCGATGTCTGGATCAATTTTGATGTGACACCTTCAACACCAAGAGCAATCAGTGAAAGTCCTGAAGACATTTAATAAAATATTTCTATATGAAAGACCTGTAATGTTAGCCGAAAGTGCGACAAATTACGTGAAGATATACACGAAATTAAAAATGAACAGTATCAAATCTTTCAACACATTTTTGAACGAGTAGAAATAGGTCATACGGTTGGTAAATTTGACGAGGCTCGTGTTCACTAAATACTAAAAATGCTTTTAGACTGGAAATCATAGTAATCTTGTATATGTTTTAACCAGCCTTTGATAAATAGGTACAAGATTATTCGTCGGGTGTATGTCGCCTTTTTTGTCACCGCTATTTAAACTACTGCAATAATTTTCAAAAACTGCACGTGGGCATGAACAGGTGAAAAAGGCGTTCGATTGACGAGTTCGAATCCCCGTCATTACATCTGCATGATGCGACCCTGGTCTTTGATCAGCAATATGCACTGTATAACTGTTTGTAGTGTGTTACAAACAGCAGTAATGTGTATAATTTCAGCATGTTTTTGAATTTCGCGCAAGGCTACACGAGGGCCGTCTGTGCTAGCCCTCCATAATTTATCAGTGTAAGACTAGAGGGAAGGTTATCATCACCCACAGCCAACTCTTGGGTTACTCTTTTACCAACGAATAATGGAATTGACGGCCATATTAATAACGCTCCCACGGATGAATGGGCGGGTATGTTTGATGTGACAGGGATTTGAACCTGCGATCCTCATTAAAAATCGAGCGCCTTAACCACCTGGTCATGATGGCCACATGAAAAATAAAAGCAGGAAATGCAAGTTTAATGACAACATCAAACTTAATCATTTAATTTACAGTGAAAAAAATTATATTTATTTATGACTTGAGGTACAAAAATATATGCAGAGTAAAACTCCTAAAATATTAGATCTGTAGATAACTTATCTTGTTCTATCTTTGCCTGATAACTTCTTAATATTTTAATTTATTTAAAAAAATAATCTAAAATGTGTTGTTCTAATACAAATATTTGTTACACCCTTTAAAAAAATATAAACAATTTTTACATGAATTTTACAAGTGTCAAAAGGTATATACAGTTTTTGCAGAATTAAATACATAAAGACAATAAAACAAAAACAAGTTCTCATATTTCACTACACTTGTTCCAATTATTTAATTTGATTAACTTTAAATGCAAGTAGTTGTAAAAAACTGAAGTGCATATAATTAATTTCTTTATATAGTTTGGTTATAATGCTACAAATAAAATATTTGATTTTAGATCATTATATTTAATGTGGATTTCAAGTAATATATATATATATATGCATGTAAGCTGTCAAAAATCCCTTTTAACGCCATTTTAGTTTTCAACATAAATCGTTATTTTTTATCTTAACACACAGATAATTATCCATTTTCTGTGCTTTAATGCAAGGTGATAAATAAGGACATCAAAAGGTTTGATAAACACAAGCAACTATTACTATACATCCTTTGATACATTCAAGTTATTATAAACTAGCATCACTAAAAAAAAAAGAGGCTTAAAATACACGTTAGGCTTCACAATAACTGTTTCAAGCTTCAGCTTAAATTTGTATATCTTAAAACTTCCTAAAAATTAATTTTCAAGATGTTAAATTTTTTTTTGCGAAATTCAAAAAGGGATAGAACTTTTTCATTTGTGGCTTATTCAGGTTAGGCTTACACAGAAAGTATGGAGACACTACATTTGTTTTAGTAAAAGAAATAACCTTGTTTTTATTAATATATAGTTTGAATATAATGTTTATATGATTATAACTTCTTCATAAATATTGAACTTTGTGGTTTACGGCTAGTTTTAAATTCCCCACTTTTTTGTTATCTGTGGTTATTTTCATTTATGTACTTTCTTCAGTTGTTTGTATTCTTCATTTTATAAGACATTAGTAAGAACAATAAACCTACTGTGATTGAAACATCAAAGACTTATTAACCTTTTGATCATGTTTAGAATTTAGGTGTCTGTTATATTTAAAGTCATACTAACCCAGTGAGATTTCACACAAATTGAAACAGTCTTAAATTTATCGAATACTTTTTTCAGTTAACTTTTACTCTTTTATAGTGGTATTGGAATACTTGTTTATTAATCGCAAAGCTACACAGTGGGCTATCTATGCTCTGTCCATCATGGGCATCAAAACTCCAATTTTAGCTTTTGTAAGCTGAGACTTACTGTTGAGCTACAAGATATTAACGTATTAGAAATTAATACAAAGTTCTCACTATAAGAAAATATATTTTAAAATGTATTTAATTACCTTGTAACACTATGGAAACTGGTGTTAGGTCAAACATATCTGAAAAGGGAAGGTTAATCCATTTTATAACTGTTGTTCCTATGACCACAGATCAATATATCAGATATATGGGCAGTTCTCACTTTCATACAGAAATGGTGGAACTTTTAACTTTATTAAAATACAGCAAATATATTGGAAAACCAAACCCTGGTGAATGTAATTTTGCATTAACCAACTAGATTGTGGTGTGCTGCTTAATCTAAATATGTTTTAAAACAACAATGTAAAAGTATCCTAAGTTGATGTGCTTAACACTTCAGCAATTCCAAAAAATCAAGTAAGCTTCCTTTCAATGTGTCTACATTAGTGGTTAATGCAATGTTATATTTGCAATACATCTGTTTTCAGCTGCCACAGACTCCATCTTATCTTTATAAGAACACCCTTCAGGTGTTTCTATTACTTTTGAAAGTGCTGATATTTCAACCTTAATAGTAACTTTTTATATCATTAATTACATTCAACATTTTTTCAAATCAATGGCTTGTTGCAAATGAACATGAAAATTTCAAACAGTTAAAATAAACTTCCATTTTATGAAGCAGTCAATAAATCTTAAGACTCTAGTAGTGTGTGTAACCTTATACAGCTGTGAGGCCAAGAATTCCTCTGCAAGTCTTCTCTAAATTGCATTCTTTCAAAAGTATATGTTTGGCCCAGTCATGGTTACCATTTGAACATGGTCAGTTATAAGAATATATCTCAGTTATATTAGATATTGTGTGTACTAGCCACAGCTCCTGTTTTGTCAGTTGCATTAGATGAGTTGAAACTCTGTCCATTCACTGTAACATTAGCATAAATAGGTGGCTGATGGTTTGAATTAAAAGTAACTAGACCATTTGGATTATGTCTTATAGCTACACTTTCACTATTTGGGCCTCCTCCACCATCTAATTCTACACCAAAGTTTGAATAAGATAAGACAGATGCTTCTTTTCCCGATGGTCTGTGGACAGGAACATTTTCTGTATTCTTAATTGGTCTGGCCTTTTTCCTATAATTATAAAACAGAAAATGACATTAACAGGTTTTTTTAGGATCTTGTTAAACATCAAGTGAACGTATGTGACAAAATGTATAAAAATAAAAAAGCGTAATCAGTATGTTATCTGAAAGGCTACAATATAAGGTCTTAGAACTACAGTATATTAGCAATTACTATGAAGCCTGATCAAAATGTTCTAAGACTTCTTTTGTTACAGGTGCCAGTACAGAGGCACTGAGCTTCACTGGGGTGTGTACAAATAGTGATCTACCCCATGAAAAAGCCATTTCTCCAGGCCTTATATCCATGTTGTGAAAAACTGGTTCAAAGAAAGACGTATCTCTTGCCCGTGTCAGAATAAAAATGGACAAAAACAAGAAGCAACATGTTTGCATCACGTTTTGTGTGAAAAATGGTAGAGGAGGAACAGAAATCTTGAAATATTAGGAACTGTCTTTGGTGATGATGACTGCTTAAGTAAAGCTGTCGTTTATCAGTAGATACAATGCTTTTAAGATGGCCAGGAATTTGTTAAAGATGACCTATGTTATGGACAACCATTGATATTGTCCACTGATGAAACGGTCACTAAGGTGAAAGAAAAAAATTCAATGTGATTGACTGGATGAACTGGACATTTCCTGTGGATTGTGTCAAGCGATTTTAATTGAAAAACTCTGCACATGTTAAGTGTCTCAAAATTTGTTCCAAGGCTGTTGATGGATGACCAAAAGTTTCACTGTTGAAAAGTGCATGAGGATCTGAAAAAAGAAGTAGAAACTGATCCTCACTTCACCAACGTCATTATTAATGGTGATGAGTCATGAATACATGATTATGATCCAGAAACGAAACTTCAGTCATCCCAGTGGAAGTCTCCATCATCACCATGTCCGAAAAAGGTCATGACAGTCTTGATCTAGATGTGAAGACAATGTTGATCACGTTTTTTATGTTTGATGTATTGTTCATCATGAATTTGTACCTCATGGCCAGACAATTAACCAAGCCTTTGGAATAAAGTGAAGAACAGTTTTGATCACAACCTGTATTTTATTAAAGTCTAACTTTGAACCAAATCATTTTATTTAATTTCTTAAGGTGTTATTCTTATGAACAGCTGCAAAAGATTTAAGAAAATTATACAGGTTGTTTAACCACTGGTGCTCACAGTAAACTACTACTTATAATAACAAGTTCTTAATAACCACATAACATGACTAAGTTATTACATGGATGCTTCAGCTAATAACCTAATTTATAGAAGAGTATATCTTAGTCAGAAATAGAGCTTAATTTATCATAGAAACAGTGGGTTGTCAAACGGTTTTGAGATTTTGATGAGCTAGTTGTAAGTACAAATAAGAATACAATATAAAAATAAGAGAGGTCGGGTGAGAAGTTAGCTTGTAGATTGTGAAATTTCAACAGCAATAAACTGAATGTTTATATTATAACATTACATACAAAATGAGTTATTTTCAATTGAACTAGTAAACCTTTTTAGTTATGTTGAGAACACTTGAAACACTTCCTGCCATTTTGTTTGAAGCTTGAAATCAAGAAAAGAAGTTAAGTGATGTAACTCAAAAAACGTTAAGTAAGTGAAAGTGAAGTAGACTCCATGATTGTTAGTTTAGCCTGGATTTTAAAGGTTAACAGATAAAGGAGAATAATTTGTATTGTCAAAGGGTGTTGTAAATTAATTGAAACCACCTGTACAGACATTGACGAAAAGAGGACAATTATTTAAAGTTCTAGATACAACTGTGGTAACTTGTGGGGTGACATAAGTGAGTTATTCCCAAATACTACTGTGATAAAAGTAGAGAAAAACAATTCTTGTCCATTGGACTATTAAGTGATTGAATCAACCTGTGTGAACTTTCAACAAGAAAATATAATTATGTGGAGTTTTAGATAAAACTGGGATATCCTATAGTGTAAAGAATTTTGGTACATCAGTTTGGCTTTTTTGCAATATATTATTTTAAAACAAATGAATTGTGTGCTGTCCATTTATTTTTTTTTCATATATCACTAACAAGTTGTAGACACCTACTTTTAGAAGAACTGTGGGCTTTCTAAAACTTGAAAAAACACACACACAAAAAACATTCTTTTTGGCGTGCTGGAAATCATATTCCTACACCGTAACAGAAGACATCTTTGCTAATCTGATGAAACATAATCATGTTGCAATTCTGTGGTACAGGATGCCAATGTTAACATTTTGAAAAACATGTTCTAAACAGGTTAAAGCCTATAGTTTTATTAAAATTGTAGAGAAGCAGCAAAACAGAACAAAGTAACATGAAAGGTTTGAGTAGTAAATAAAAATGAATTTTCAACTACAACAAAAAGTTGCATGATAGAATTCTACTGTCAGTAAATTTCTTTGAAAATACTGTTCATTAAAAGAAATGTAGTTACACTGGTACTCCTTTTTAAAAATGATACTTATTAGGGCTAGCATATATTACCATAACACATTTCTTACATCTTGCATACTAGGCATTCAGTTTTTTACAAAAGCGATGCTGTCGCTAAATGTAGTTTCCTATGGTCCACATGTATTGGTTTGATATTTGTGTTTTGTTGATATACATACAACATCTTTTGTACAAGTAATAAGCATTATACAAATCAAAAGATCAAATTTTGTACGAGTGACATTTCGTGTGTGATTACTATTCAAACATTGTCAAATGGTATCCGTTAACAAAATTAAAAAAACACACTAGACACTGCTTGAATACCACATGATAAAACATGGAATTTTTAGAAGAACCTTTAAATCCTAGCTAGTGAACAAATTTCCAAATGATTAATCATTTTATAAACTTTTAAAGAGGTTCTAGTCATTAAGCCTATCACATGACATAAAACCTCCCTCTGAAGAAACAATAATACAAATGTCTAACTTAAAATAAAAAGGTAACAACTCTTTATACTCAGCCATACACAGACCCTGCTAGTCTGGCATAAGTCAGTTTTCTACATTGTCTCGTTTAAAATAAGAATGAATCGTGACTTAATATGAGTATTGTTTTTTAGGAAACAATGCATTCTCATCATTACAAATAATATATTTTGTTCATTATGTTTGATTAGCTATGCTCTTTAGTTCATATATATGTATATATATACATGTTTAGTTCTGATAGATATAGGTAGCAATGTTTGATCAGAAGTTCATATCAATTCAGTTTCTTTTAAGGTATGACATTTCATTTTTGAGGAACTGGTACAATATTCTAATTTCCTGATGTCAAGATTACAGAAAATGATTAGAGAGTTTAATTAATATATCACTTTAAATTAAAAACTAAATACTTTCTTTACATAAACATTACTGAACTACTTATGGAATAGTTTAATATTCCATATACTGTTTGAGAGAGTAAACATACCTTGTTAAGTCATGAATCTGTCCTAACTGTAACTTAATCATAACGTTTAAAAACATTGCATGTGTCAACAATGGGCACTTACTGCACACAATCAAACCACCTCAAGCTGTAACACAGTGACATCATACCATTGCTTTGTCAACAATGGGCACTTACAGCACACAATCAAACCACCTCAAGCTGTAACACAGTGACATCATACCATTGCTTTGTCAACAATGGGAACTTACAGCACACAATCAAACCACTTCAAGCTGTAACACAGTGACATCATACCATTGCTTTGTCAACAATGGGCACTTACAGCACACAATCAAACCACTTCAAGCTGTAACACAGTGACATCATACCAAAAATAGTCATAAAAACACACTTCATAAAACACATATCCTTAACGCTAACTTTTTAAAACATGCTTCTATCAATAGAAGGCACTTACAGCATAATCTAACCACCTCAAGCTGACAACCTGTGTAATCCAGTGACCTCCTGCCAATAATATGGTCAGAAAAACACACGGAGTCAAACCTTCATCCAGCAGTTAGTTTATTTAATACTTACGAAACTGAGAGTACCCTCATCAGTTGAATATAAATACACTGAATTAGAAAGCTAACAAGCCAGCCTTGATGAAGATTTGAAGCTGGATCCTTCTACTGGTGCTCTGAACCTGACAACTTTCTAACTGAGCTACAAAGATAACTCATCCTGACCATTACAAAATCAATAATATGATGATGCCAATTGTTTACATCACACTATCAGACTTTCCTCATCTTCTAGAAAAAAGCAATTAAACAATATTTTTCAGAAAACAAATAATTCACTAGCATTTTTGAGAAAAATTAATTAACTAACAGAAATACATGTGGTTGTTGAAAAACTTGTACTGCAACATACAAAGTTGACAAGACCTTTTATCCATTACATTGCTCTTTAGACACATTTGCTGGAATTGAAAGAAATTTCTCAGATAATTGAATGAGAAAAAAGTATGATTTATGATTTGACTACAAAATAAGAAATTCTTTTTAAAATACGATATTACACGTCAGAATGAAATTCATAAGCACTTAGTTCGTCAAATTCATTTAACCCTAATACTGATACTTACGTTTTGATACAAACAACCACAATAATTATAATCAGAACTAAGACAGCACCAATACCAACAGCCACAGCAATCCCTGCAAACAACAAAAGAAAGTGTTTGTAACAAAAGAATTAACTTTGAAAGGTTTCAACTTACTTAAATATACATACATGTATATACACACTACAAAAAGAAAGTGTTGTGATAAAAGAATTAACTTTGAAGGGCTTTAACTTCCATATATATACACACTGTGAACAATTTTAATACATTTATATTCCTAAAGAAATGATTGTAAAGTTTTAAGTTGCAGATACATCATTTTCTCATTAAGATTACAACATACACTTTTGATTGGATGAGCACATTTATCCTCAAATACAAAAGTCAAGGTGATAAAAGTTGCGAACAGACACCTCAATGTGATTACAAAATCACTGTGTAAGAGACTTTAACCTAAAGTTATTGATATTTTACTAAAGAAATATTATTACTTCATTTTCTTACTATTGCAAATTGCTTTCTGTTCAGTTTTAGTTTTAATTCTTGTATTTTCTGTTTTGTGTTTTTCTTTATATTAATTTTTAAAAATAAACTTGTTAGCCAGATTCCAAAACTTGGAGATAATAACACTGATATAAATATATATATACACATACATATATATAGCCATATTTTATGTTTATGAGTATGTGTGTGTGTATATATATATATATATATATATATATAAATATATATAACATTTTTGAGCTTGGGTCAAGGGTAGGACAATATCAAAATGTGAAAATTAAGCATAGATACAAAAAACTGATCTCAAGAAGGACAAAGTCATAAAGACCCTTCATTTTCAGTCTTAGAGGGTCTTGCACTTTGTGGTAATGAAATTGCCTGAATGAAATATTGAATATTTGATTGAAGTAAAAGGTTTAAGTTTGAAACAGGCATAGATAACCTACTATGCCACACACACACTGCTTGCTCATCTTGAGACGTGTGGCTTCGAAAGAGGCTTCATTTAAAACTTGTCATGGAGTTTAATAATTTAATGGTTAATGATCTCTTCTTTAAATAACTTTTTAATGAATTGTTTATTTAACATAAAACGAGTTTAGTGAAAGATATGGCACAGTTTCACTGTCTGCAATAATTCTTCTTTCCTTAACCTCCTCCACTGCCCTCTTTCAAGGCCAGTTTGGTGGACAGGATTAATTACTTAGATACAACCAATGGTCTAGAGATAAAGCCATGCTGTATTTGCTCAAAAATCTTTGCATCAATTAGTTGTTTGTTTTATTAATTACAGGGAGAACCTTGCTTAACATGTTTAAACCGCAAAAAGCAATATATCGTTCATTATATACCAATTTTAAAGATGAGTTATTCATAAACTTCTCACTGAATACTTTTAACTTGATGATATCCCACAAAATACAACAGCTAAATTCTGTGTCACTTTCTTCTTTAACTTAGAATTAAACCTGTTATTTGTGATCTTTTTTGGCAATTTTAAGTTTCTGGTCAAATATCAAATGGTTTCTCAAAAGAAACGTCGAGTGTAAAAACTTATTTGAATTGATCCAGAATATGAATTCTGGTTAAACCAAGGTGAAATCCTCCATCTGTTACATATTTCTTACACTTTCTGGTAGCAGCACTTTGCTTTGCACAAACCATTAACTGTTAAAGATTCAGAATAATTAAGGAAGATAACACCCGACCTTCAGATACAAAACAACCAACACAGAAGGCTTTTATCAAGTTCACAATACTCGGTGCAACATAAAGGGGAAATAACAACCTTGTCGTGTTGAATTATTTATTACAATTTTAGACATTTATAAATGGTTAACAGTCATACCTTTCAAAAGTTTTTGAACTTTGTGGAACTAAACTATCAGTTTCCAACTAATGTAACAATTTGCAAAAAATATTGTTCACTTGTACGATGTTAAGTGCAATGAAACAAGGGATGAATTATGGAGCTTTCCAGTACTCACTGACCATTGGACATAAACAACAAAAGATGCATGCCTTGTAGTCACAGTGCTTGGTCACGTTTTTGATGACAGAGAAGGAGATCAGGTCTTTTACTTTGGGAATGAAAGCTATGTCTAAACACTACACTGCAGAAATTACTTCCAAACACAAGCTGTGGTGTTCAGAATATTTTTAGTTGTACATGATAATGAATTCTTAAAGTTTACCATGTTTTTTCACATATACTATTGATTATTGCAGGACTAAAAATTAAGACAGTATCTAACATGCTAGCTAATGTATATTTATTGGCTGACTTTTTTCTGCAAATACGATCCTGTATGAATTTTAATTCAGAAGTAAAAAGAGAAAAACCTGCCCACTTCACCACTAAAGGATGTGATAGTATGAGGAAACTCAATATATAATGCTGAAGAGGCGTATTCCACTGAAAGATACCATTGTCCACGCTACTGACGATTGAGGGTCGCTACCAGGTCAAAAATCTTCATAATGACAAATGGTAATTGGGAAGAGAATTTACAAAAATTTTGGAACCCTTTGTCACAGTGAAAAAAATGTAGTCTGGAGTTAGCCATTATTTTCATAACATGATGATTTAACAATTACTTTATAAAGTTGCTTTAAATCAGCTCAAGTACCAATCTAGCTTTGATGATACTTCATAAATGGAAGTGCCCACAATCCCAAGTTTAAGGAGTTGGCATTCTTTCCTATTATGTATAACAGAAAAGAAAAACAGATCACACTTCATGGAGGAGTACTCCACTGTAGCAGAAGATTGTGAGGACACAGAAAGGCAACCCCAAAAAAAGACAAACTGTTTTTGAGATGAGCAGCATAAATACACACAACCAAGTGGACCAGCCAACTGACCCAAGGGGGAGCCACCCAAAGGCCACCCATCTACAGGAATTCAAAGCCAAAGTGGTGTGTTAGGGTTAGACCCCTCAACCACCAGGATCCTCTCCTCCCCTTCACGGATCACAACGCACAGCAAACATGTGGGTGGATGTTCAGATCCCAGAGGAGGTAAACTGAAAGAACAGAACCTTCCCTAAAAGTTCCCCTCATTGTGTACAAAAATCCACACCAAGGATCAACCAATAGTGAAATTAGTTAGTACTCTGAACAAAGGCATCAGGCCCCCAGCATTGATCCCCTTGTATGGTTGAAGGAAAGGAAAAACGAATTTCCTAAATTAGCTCTGCTTGTTGTATTGTTCTTGCCATTATAAACACAAGCATGCTTTTAGAGTATATTTTTTCTTCAGCTGGTAAACTTCCATCTAAGAAAAGAAGTAGAATGAAATCCCATTTGACAAACAAATTATTGTTTTTAAGAGAAAACAGTATGCAAAAATCACAAACAAATCAAAAAAGTCAAGACATGAAGAGTAAAGATGAAAATGGAAGCAATCAGAGTGATAGAGAGTCAGATTAAATTCTAATAGCAGTCCTGTGACGTCAATATTTAAGTTTAACAGTGAATAAAAACCTTATAAATCAAGTTATTAAACTCTTTAGTGTACCCTCAAAATCTGCTTACATCATACTAACTTTTACCACGTCCATTAGTAATGATGAATATCGGTGACAAAGAGTCAATTAATTAAGCAGCAAATTTGTAATAGTTCATATTAAATTTTTTCTTTGTTAAATGATTATTAGTTGATTCTCTACATGCAGTCAAGTTTGTGGTTATTTCCATTTTGTTGTCTGGCACGATCAACTTTCACGGACAGAAATGAGGCCTCCTGTCACTCGTAGGAAACTTTCAAACCTGATGACTGCGTGATTTGTTAATACTGTAAATTATTTTATGAATACAAACATGATCTTACAGAAGTTTGTACATTTCTGTATGACTAATTTAACTTGTTTGAACTGTAACTAGCTGCTGGCCATTAGGATGCAGCGATCCTTACTGTGGAGTCGTTGTTTCACTTCACTGCAATTTAAGTGAGACACTTGCACACAAATCTTAATGGGGAATTATTAAAGTTTTCTCTTAAAAATATTTGAGGTAATCTCCAATTACTGATTGTGTTAACTCTTCTAATGGTGCAGGAACACTCAGCAGTCTTTTAATTTCTCAGTGTGTGTCATAATGATTGGAGCTACAGATGCTATAACATCCGTTTCTAAATTTCATACATACATGTATGACAGTGTCACTGTCATGTACAAATACTATACACAGTAGCCTATATTTTGCAAGCCTATGATATACTATACACCACAACCACAAAACGTTTCAGGGTAATAATGTTTTCATCTTTCATTTGTAATTATATCATTTACTACTTTTTTACTTTTCCTTCCAAATACTAATAACTTTTTATTATTGGCAGTTTTAGAAATGATTTCACTAGAAAAAAAGACAATATTGTAGGTGAACTAAACTAAAACTGTGTAGCACCATGGTTCATATTGTTTTGTTTTATGCATGTTAGAAACTGTTGTGTTGATAGTGGTTGAAAGTTTTCAAGCACTTAGATACCTCCCCAAATTACCTATCCAGGTATCCGAGTTTGATTTTTGGTATCCGTTCAAATACCAGTAGTGAATGACTTATACAACCTATTTTAACCTTAATCTCTTCCGATCCAACTACCAAATTAATTTTAGAATAATCACTACACTGACTAAATTACTCCATAATGTAATAGGAACTTGTTTGATACCTATAGTTTTGGATCGGTCAGCATCAGTCTGGCTATCTGAAACTGGAAAAAAATAAAAAATAAAAATGGGGAGAGTAAGTGAAAAATTTTGTTTCAAGAGAAATAAGATAATGATTGCACTGTTTTTGTGTCTTTATCAAGAGTCCATATTTGTCATTCCATTAAAATATTGACAACCATTTAAACTGTGGATCCTTCTTCATTAAAACCAATATCTCAAGTTTGTTTAAGCACATTGGGCTATCTGTTCTGTGTCCACCATGGGTATTTAAACTCAACTATTAGCATTATAAGTCTTCAGATTTATCACTGAGTCACTGGGACAATGATTGTGGAATGGATTACTTAAACACTTCTCTGCTAAACCTTAACCTGAATTCTTGTAATTTTTATAATTTACTTTAAAGATATAAACATTAGCATTTGTTTAAAGACATCAAAGAGCAACATAATGTTCAAGTAAAACCTATGACATAAAAATCAAAGTATCAGTTATCATACACACAACATAATGTTTTAATAAAACCTATGACATAAAAATCAAAGTATCAGTTATCATACACACATTTCTACATCACAATCTGGACCAGAAATGACATCAACTGTTACCAGCAGAAGATAAAGTATTCTGATACATGGTAAGTACACATTATACAAAGAACATGGTAAGTACACATTATACAAAGAACATGGTAAGTACACATTATACAAAGAACATGGTAAGTACACATTATACAAAGAACATGGTAAGTACACATTATACAAAGAAAGCCAACTGTCAATGTTTCCGATGGTATATTTGAATTTATACATGATACGCAGACTTTTAAAGAGACCTTATAACTGTATGTACATTCTACAGTTATTGTAGCCCAAACTTCATTATTGTAATACATTTTTGAAAAAAACAACTTACGTTCTCCATTTACAAGATTTTCATTTGGATCTGGACTTGGAGGAATATCTAAAAATAAGAAATCAAAAAGATAAAATTTCACTTAAAAATTGACGTTTTTATAATCTTTATAACGAGTCTTCTGTTTCAAGATAACTGTTGACATGTGAGTTGAGAAGCAAAAGCAAACTTAAACAATTCTAACATGTCACAGTGTGTGGTTTTCAACCATAATATAACAGGAGGGTCAGGCCTACAGTACACTGAACCACAACGTCTTCCTTAAACATACCTTTAGTCTGTATACTGAAACTTGATCTGCATAATATATTCCACTCGTTTTTCAAAATTATATATTTAATTACATACCATGAGTCTGAATTTTTTTTTACAATAGAAATACTGACTAGGCTCTGTCTTTATATTAAGACCAAAGTAAAATAATTTATCACTTAACAATACTGTGTAATGTTCTGTCTTTTTACTGAGTCTGAAGTAAACTGTTTTACAACTTAACATCTTTCAGGTCTTGGCTTAACACGAAACCTTGCTTGTTTAATAAACTCAGTGTAATTAAACATCAATATTTCTAGACCCCTAGCCACATACTAACCCCATGCGTGAGCCTTCACCACTAAAAATAACTATAAGCTTCAGATTATATATTAAATTCAATTTAAAAAAACTTACCAATGCACCTGGGTGCTTGGCCACTCCAGTTACCAGAAAACAAACATTGTCTTGCAGGATCACCAACCATTTTGAAATTTGGCAGACACTGGTACTCAACAATTGCCTTATATGTTGTTGTCCCATTCATTAGAAAACCTCTTCCATTGGTTACCACTGTGGGCTGGCCACAGTCAATCACTTTAGAGAAGTATGAAACAAAACAGATTATGCTGAAGTGTGAGAAGATTAAATAATATAAACTATAGATATGAATGATAAGATGTGGATGTTGACATTCACTTTATGTATTATCATCTTAAAAACCTTTACAAACATTAAATGCATAATGTGGACAATACAAATTATTCTCCCTTTTTTATCTTTAATTTAAGAAAAACAAGCCTATCCATTATGAATTTAGACATTTATCAAATTAAAATTGTATTTAATATAAAGTTTTGAAATTAGAGGAAACTACATTTGATGACAGAAAACACCTAAGCAAGCTCTTTAACTCCATCCTATAATATAGATCATCAGTTCTCAGACTATGATCCCACCTCATAGGGAGGCACGAGTGAGAAATGTACCAGCTGTTATATAGATCATCAGTTCTCAGGCTATGATCCCACCTCATAGGGAGGCACATAAGTGAAAAATGTACCAGCTGTAATATAGATCATCAGTTCTCAGGCTATGATCCCACCTCATAGGGAGGCACGAGTGAGAAATGTACCAGCTGTAATATAGATCATCAGTTCTCAGGCTATGATCCCACCTCATAGGGAGGCACATAAGTGAAAAATGTACCAGCTGTAATATAGATCATCAGTTCTCAGGCTATGATCCCACCTCATAGGGAGGCACATAAGTAAAAAATGTACCAGCTGTAATATAGGTCATCAGTTCTCAGACTATGATATCACCTCATAAGGAGGCACATGAGTAAAAGATGTACCAGCTGTAATACAGATCATCAGTTCTCAGACTATGATATCACCTCATAAGGAGGCACGAGTGAAAAATGTACCAGCTGTAATATAGAACATCAGTTCTCAGGCTATGATCCCACCTCATAGGGAGGCACATGAGTGAAAAATGTACCAGCTGTAATATAGATCATCAGTTCTCAGGCTATGATCCCACCTCATAGGGAGGCACATAAGTAAAAAATGTACCAGCTGTAATATAGGTCATCAGTTCTCAGACTATGATATCACCTCATAAGGAGGCACATAAGTAAAAGATGTACCAGCTGTAATACAGATCATCAGTTCTCAGACTATGATATCACCTCATAAGGAGGCACGAGTGAAAAATGTACCAGCTGTAATATAGAACATCAGTTCTCAGGCTATGATCCCACCTCATAGGGAGGCACATGAGTGAGAAGTGTATCAGCTGTAATGTAGATCATCAGTTCTCAGGCTATGATTCCACCTCATAGGGAGGCACATGAGTGAGAAATGTACCACCTGTGTGTAAATTTGTTTTAAAAGAGAGGTTTAGGAATTTGAAAAAAAAAATTGGCTAAAAATTCTAGTTATGATAAATCTTGAGAACCACTGGTATAGATAAACTTGTGATCATAAATTAATTTTACCATCTAATATTTAAGAATATAATATGTTGTCAGCTTGTACTTACATTGACAAAATGGTGTCTGTCCTGACCACTGGCCACTCTTTAGACAAGAACGTACACTTTCACCTATCACTTCATAACCTTTAATACACGAATACACAACCATTCGTCCAACAGTAAAAACACTGCCATCTACAATGGTCATTGTGTCAAGTGTATCAGGTACTCCACAAGAGATTTCTGAAACATCACATAAACATTTCTGTGAAACAAAGTTATTACTCTTCACTGTCATAGATACTTTTCATGCCTAATTATTTAAAATAGTTGGCCTTTTAATGTTGTTTTTTTATTACTCCCAAAATATTAATCTCGAGATTTAAAAAAAATATAAAAAAGTTTAATGTCAGTTTCTTTCTTTAAACAAAATCTAACATATATATAAAAACAATAACCCCAAAATTAATAAAAATAATTTTACCACAATACCAGCCAAAAGAACGGAGTTTGTAGCCTTGTATCATAAGGTCTTTGTCACATAAAAATATTAACTAAATAATGCACAATATAGACAATAATACAGAGCAAGGAATCATTTAAATCAAATATATTTTCCAATTATCACTTACAAGCTCGTACATTAGGATTTACAAACGAACTTACTCCAAACTAGACTCACATGTAATTGAATGAGAAAAACTTAATTATACAAAACATATTCTCTAAAGCATACTCAGCAGTGAATGTTTCAATTTCAGAAGGTGGACTGTGTTGCCATAGAGATTCTTCTTCATGAAGAAGAAATATAAAAGTGTAAGAAAGTGAAATATTGTAATTCTAATGTGTACTATCAAACATTACTCTGAAAATCAGATTTCTAATCATTAATATTTGTATCAATCTTTAATTACCTATACACTGAGGATCTTGACCACTCCATGTTCCATTGTCCAAACAAAGCCTACGGCTTGGTCCATCCACTTCATAATTTTCATCACACTTGTACTCCACTGACATGCCGTAGAATGTTGAATTGTTGGGGAGTAGCCAGTGTCCATGTGCTACCGGTAAGGGAAATTTACAATCTACAACTAAAAATAAAAAAGATTAAATGTAGTATTTATATTTATAATATTAAATAAACAAAACCTTAATAGGTATGATGGTCATCAGTAAAATCTATAACACAGAACTCACCTCAAATCAAGTACACTAGCAGAGTTTAAAATACATCTAGTTGTTTTCCCACGATCACAAGAAATGCATCTTTGTTGAGCAATGTCAAGTAAATGGATCACTATTGTTTGAATTTAACTATATTTCTATTTCTATTTGTTATTATTACCAATTATTTTTATCTCTTTCTGTTATTGGATTTGTAATTAAGGATTAAAATATTGTAGTCACTTACATTCACATGATGGCACTTCTCCACTCCATTCTCCTGTCTGCAGACATCTTCGTAATGATACTCCCCTTAGTACGTGGCCTTCCACACATCGATACTGAGCATTACCTCCTATCTTAAAGGAAGCAGCCAAAGATCTGTCATTTCCACTGTAAACAACTGTAGCATTACGTGGCACTTGTGGAACAGGACAACGAATTTCTGGAAATAATAAGTACAGAAGATGAGTAAAATACTGGAAAAATCAGGAAAACTTAAATCTTTGAAATTAGAATTCCAGAAAGAAAAATGTTTGACTAAGCTGGCTAACACCTTGATGGAAGATTTCATCAGGCCTAATACTATGGTTAAATAACAAATAGCTACGCTGCTTACAGTTCTTCAAACAACAACAAACTTTTGAATACACACATATTTGTTGTTTACAGTTGTAAATAAGAAGTTTTCTAGACATATTTATAGCAGATAAAAGTTCTCTACCTGAAGCTACACCACTAAAAAAGAAAAAACAAAAATGACTAAAACTACAAAACATCCTTCTCGAGTTGGAGCTTATGTGAAATACATCCAGCAACTGTTGTAAAATGACATGTTTCCAAGTTTAAACATTCATTAATTCTCTTCAACATAATATGAAGCTAAGAAAAAAATTTTTATACTAGAAGTTTCAATGAAAATTTCATCAGATATTTGAAATATTGAGTATATTTTTCATCGAAATAAAGAGCTTACTAAACAAATATTAATTTTTTGGAGTATGTATATATGAATTGTCTAAGCAGATGAAGAAATAGTAATAGTAAGATAATTCTTCCTTTAATGCCCACAGAGATTAGAGTACATTTTTACCTTGTTTTGTGAGCTAGAAAATTATATCATAACCTAGGAGGTCATTGCTTGGTAAAAATGTATAATGTTTTAACAGTTACTTTAATTTTTAGAATACAGTACTGCAGTGTATCCCACTAACCTTCACACAAAGGGGTGTTTCCACTCCAGTGACCATCTTCCAGACATCTTCGCACACTGCCACCGACTAGACGATATCCAAAATTACATTTATAAGATATAAGACTGTAGAGAAAAGTACTTTCATTGGCATAGTGAACCGATCCTCGGGGTATGGGTGGAACTCGGCCGCAGTCAACATCTGCAGAAATCAAACTTGTCATGTACTCTGAAGTCAATAAAAGATAGTAAATGTATCCTGTTGTGAACTAGATAACACTTATTTTGTACCCTCCCCAGTATCTTTTTTATTGTATTTTCATTTGTTTATACTATTTAGTCTGATTATTAAAATTAAGACAACACTTATGTAAATTTTAAATAACACAGATGTTTAAAGACAAAACCAATATTTAATGATACACAATAATTATGAAAGAGAACAAGCCTGCCCCCAGTATCAAAATACAACAAAAGTAATTTAATTAATGATTTATCATATAAAGATAAAATATCACAAGACTGGGAATGGAGTATGAGTAAATGAGTACTCTATGAACACAAACTCATGGTATTTTATCTTTATATAATGAATTATTAGTTAAACTGTTTATGGTACTTTAAGATCTGGGAAAGACTCATTTTTATACATCTATTGCATACCACTAAATGTTGGTTTTTGTCTTTAAACATTTTTGTTATTTAATCTAAGTATTGTATAATTGCTTTTAAGAAAGATATAATTAAATGCGTCTAATGTTATATAACATTAAGAATTGTTTATAAACTTACAATGACAGACAGCAGCTTCACCCGTCCACTGTCCATCCAGTCCACACACTCTACGAGAAGATGCACTTATCATCACATGACCAGTTTCACAAAAATATTCAATGACAGAATGGACAGTAAATCCATCTCCTTCAACATATGATCCAGGATGTATGTCTGGCTCTCCACAGTCAATTACTGTAAAAGATTTATAATTTGAATCTTTTGGCAGGATTGTTACTATCAAATAACTGTATATGATATCCAATCTCTCTCTGATTCTTCAAAAAAAGTATAACAACAGAAAAAAAACTGTTACACCAAAATTTCTCATTTTCGTGTTTCTTTGCAGTCAGATGATGTAGTACTTTGATAAAAACAACTAACAACAATAAAGAAATTTTATCACTTGGAAACCTTTCATGATATATGAAATATTATGTAGCAGATCAATTTCTCAACGAACATGAAACACTGTTACAGTGCCATTCTACAGAAATTTGAAAGTTATACTGATAGACCTATGTTAAATACATGATTAAACATACTAATTTAATCTAAGTAATGGTAAATGAGCTTACACAAGACTGTCTATTTATTTCTGTACAACTCTGTGATCAGGATATACAAATACCAACAAGACATTATAATACAGTGAATAAGATATTAATTATTAGCAGCAATAATACTGTTACAGAAAATAAGAACATTAAAAATAATCAGAAAAAAAAAAATATATATATATATATGTATGGTACCAAGAAAGCATGAAAACCATTCTGACCTTTACAGACTGGATCCTGTCCACTCCACAACCTTGTGTCAAGACAAGTTCGTTCCTTGTCTCCAATAAGACTGAAGTTCTGATGACACGAGTACTGAACTTTACTTAAGTACGTTGTGGTCTGGCTGAGGAGCACAAGGTCCCCATTGCTTAAAGAATTTGGTTTACCACAGTCAATAACTGTGAAGAAAATAAGAAAGTTTGAAAACTCATTCACAAAAACAAATGAATCTCTCTAAACAGTATTAATATTTTATAAAACTATAAAGCCTGGGTCCTTGAGTCTCAGTACTTTGATTAACTTCTATTTCTGAAATTAAGCCTTATGTAAGCTTACAGTGTGGATTACTGTTTATACTAATTTTTCAGATTAACAAGAACAGGAAATTCATAGAACTTCATATAATTTTTATGTTGTTCAAACCAACATCCTTTTCCTTTGTTAAATAAAAGGCAAATAAAATGAAACATTTCGATGCATAAAGCTGATTTAAACTTATTACACTGATAAAAGTGAAAACATAAATAAACTTTACTAGAATTCATAAGTAACATTCTCTGTTTGTAAAATAATACAACCACAGTTTCAAAAATCAAGGGACTACGTCGATTTTACATGCTATGGAATCTATGAGAACCATCAAATTAATAAGAAAAAATTAAAAGTATTTTGTGACCCATTTATCCTCATGTAAGCCTAAAAGTGATTTCTAAATAAAAAAAAAAATGTAACTTTTTCTTTTTTGAGACAGAATATCTCCTTCAAACACATTGCTGGTGATGCATCAGTGCTTATCCACACTTGTCCTGGAATTTACAAATATCCAAGCAAAGACTGTAGCAAAAAGCCTAATATCGAACACTTTAAAATAACATACTCAGGGAAAGATGAATGGATATTTAGAGATAAGGAAGAACTTGAAACCAAAGCAGAACAAGAAAGTAGCAACGCAACCAGATCTCAAATAAACTTATCATGACAGAGATGGGTAAACAATAACACAGCATGAGTGTTAATCTTTCAGTTATTAAACATTTAATAAATTATTCCTTTAAAAAGTGTGATAAAATATAAATAAATTTTGAATAGAGTTCCTTGTTACTATAACAGTCCATATATTTATTTTATGCAAAATGAGGTCCATGAAATACATTAAAAGTTGTTGTTTTCTTAGTGCAAAGTTACACAATCAGCTTTCTGGATTCAGTCGACTGAGGGGAAAGTGAAAACTGGATTTTAAAATTCTAAGTCCATAAACTTATTGTTGACCTTCCTGGGGACATGAATGATAAAACAACAACTTTATTTTCAATGTAATTTAATTATTTGTCTAAAATAAAATCAGTTTAATAACAAGCTGAGTGTTCCTCAAAGTACACACTAAATAATCACCATAGCTTATTAGAATTAGTGCACGTCAATAGACATCCAACATAAAAACAGTTAAACTTACATTTACACTGAGGATCTCTGCCTGTCCATATGCCACCAAGTTCACAATTCCTAACCTTGTTTCCAACAAGTTTATACCCTTTTTCACAGCTATATTTTGCTTGACTGCCAGCTGTCTGCCCTGTAACCTCCAAGAAACTATTTGGTGGTGTGTCAAGTTTTGGACAATGGTTAACTATGCAGAAAAAATAAAGGTGAACGTGTAAACCATGAACTGAAACACCTCATTTAGTTTCACAGTCAGATACACACCTACGGGTGCTTCAATCTAAATTGTTATGCATATCAACTTAAATAAAAGTTGAAAGCATTTTTGATGCTTAGAAACTGGTAACCATTATTGTAAATACCAATGCACTCTGTTAGTTGTATACTGCAGTTTTAAAGTTTTTTACTTACAAAAAGGTGGGATACTTTTTGTTAAAGGTTTTGTTTTTAATTCCATGTACAAACATTGAAATTTATAACAATCTTGTAGAAAAAACAAATAATTTTAAACTATCTAAATCCAACATTGAAAGACAAAGAAACATTTTTATCCTTGTGACAAAACCCAACACAAACACATACAAATAGACTGTGGCTTCTAACACCTTTTATATTTATACAACAAGATCAAAACTAAGTTCTTACCATGCATTTCTTTGTAACAAAACGAACACTAACAGACATTATAGCTTCTTACCTTATAAAAATCTAACACATAATGTCTGCAGGAATGCATAGCTTAAAGGATATGCATGAGAATGATAGAAAAAGGAAATTCAAGAAAGGACATAAAATCTACTGCAAAGGTTTTGTGGGTTAATGCTAGAACATACCAGTACTGTTATTTTCTCTCACACAATTTGGTGATTGTGCTTTTTCTGTCTATGTTATTATGCTGTAACATGCAAAGTCTGTCACATCTTTAAGAGTCTTTTGAAATCCAATCTTTTTCACTTAGCTTTTGACTAATATGGAGAAGCAATAAGTTCTTTGAATGGCTGGCTATGACAAAAGGAGCATTGGATAAAAAATTAAATCATTATTATTAAGATACCAGTGTAGCAAAACCATACCATGATGGAACTACTAAGCGACATCACATCATACAAAAACCTCTTTTTATATTTAATAACAAACAGAGCTACAGCACAATAGTAGATGACATTATGCAACAAGGATTGGGTAAAAAATTTGTTTGTCCATGCTATACATGTTGGAATTCAATATACAATGCTTTTGTTTATGTGGAAAGCATAATATTTGTTGTTTTGAATTAAGCATAAAACTATAAAATGGACTATCTGTGCTCTGCCCATCACGGGTATCAAAAACTGGTTTTTCGCATTGTAAGTCTGAAGACATACCACTGAGCCACTGGGGGGGGAAAGCATAATGAGAAAGAGAAATAGTTCATTGAATAAAATATATGGTGTATTTCAACCTTTCAAATATAAACTTCATCAAAAAATAATATGTAATTGTTGGGCAACCTAGAGCATGTATTCTGAATTTATTTCAAAGTGAAACAAAGGCCTGTATGTGACTACTTCTGCCAACACTTGCTATGTGTTTGACAAAATTAAAATGTCTTTGTGCCATACCACTCTAGACTTGCAAGCCAATTGTTACACTTTGATTCTATGAATTGAGAAGCAATTTCTTGTTGCCTTTGTCAATAAGGACCATGTTCTCACAGCTGACTTTCACACCTATGGTTTAAACTGATTTGAATAAGCAAATGCCAGGAAATAAACTGTAAAACAAATGGTGATTAGAAATCTTTCAAAGAAGATGCAAAATAGTGATGGTGGAAGTCCAGCAAATGTTGATCAAAGTGATTTTTCATCATTTTCAAGCACTAAGAGAAATGACAAAGGAAACTTCTTTATGTGCTTTAAACAACAAGCAAAATCTACAAGTATTTGTTCCAAAGTAAAATGATCAAATTACACTTTTCCAGTAAAAAAAAACAATGGAATCAAACTTGTTTCTTTCACTATCTTTTAAACCTCTGTGTATTTACTTCAACAAGTCCTTTCCAATGAATGCAGCTTTAGAGCACATTTTCTCATCAGGGACAGACATTCTGAAGGCAAGAAGAATTGGATTAATGGATAAAAGTTCTTAGAAGTTGATGTCACTAAAGATTGTATAATAAACTAAAACAATAATAAAATTAAACAACTAGTGAGAAACATAATATCTTCTAATACTAAAGATTTTTTATCTCATATTAATTCACTTATTATTATTACCTTCATCATATTTGTTTATTTTTGACATTGTGTACATTATGTACTTCAATAAATGTGTTGAAGGCTGTATGGTTATCAGCTGCTTTCTTCATATCATTCACAGATATAGATAGCTGATCTGATAAGTCTGTATTGTGTTATTGTATAATAAAAATTTACCATTTACCAACAGAGAAAAAAAATATTATGAAAGATATAAGTTAATAAAGTAGAATAAGCTTTGCTATACTTATAAATATGTAATGACAACAGCAGTATCACTGTATTTTTCTGGCTACAACAGTAGCAATAGGGATACTCCATTATATGAATATCATGCATAACTATATTTGTAACAAAACCAAAACTAACAAACACCATGGCCTATTACTGTAATTATATTTGTAACAAACCAAAGTTAACAGATACTGGTGTTTTATCTTGTACATCTTTGTAACAAAATAAACACCGATAGACACTATGGCCTCTTGACCTCTATATCCTTGTAAAAAAAATTAATAAGACACAATACTGAGACTTCTTCCCTGTATATCCCTTGTAGCAAAACTAACACTAAGAGACACTGTGGCTTCTTATCCTCTATATCTTTGTTAACGCACACCAATTTAAATGTAACACACAAATCCACAGCACTATGTATTTCCTGTCTGCATAACAAAAGTAATTCTTAGAGATACTGTAACCAAATCGTAATATACACTTGTAGTTTATAAAGGAAAAAATAAAAATCAACACTGTCAACCACTTTACCTACTTGCCCTGCATATCTTTTTTGATAAAAACAACAACAACACACATCGCGATTTCTTATCTTGTATATCTTTGTTTGTGTAGCCAAGCTTAAACTTAGCACAATGGGAACAACAGGTGAGGAAAACAACACTTTTATACTTATGATTTAGGAAGTAAAAAAGAAACCAAAACCAACACTTACATAAACATTGAGATTCTTCTCCTTCCCACTTGCCGTTTCCTAAACATCTTCGTGTGTCAGTGCCAACTAGGGTGTAGTTCTGGTCACAAGATAACTGCGCAGTAGCATTGAAGGTAGTTCGAGAGTCAAGGTACTGAATGTATCCATTTGGAATGTTTAACAAAGGCCCACAGTCAACATCTGGCAAGGATTTATGAGAAACATTTAATGGTTAATAAGAGTACTTGTTAAGTGTATCTACAAAGTGTCACGCCCCATACAAACATCTCTAAACATTTCAATACGAGTATGATAGAAAGGAAATAAGTTTAAAAACTAAGTCTTTAGAATTTTTTTAATTTTGTTTAGTAATAAATAAAAAAGAAATTTATGAACCAAGTAAACTATTTATGAATCCCACTCGTATTTTCTGTAGGTATAGGTTTACTCACTTTACTCTTACCTGTACTGCACTAAACTACTTTCTCCAATCATCAGTCCCTGATATTAATGTTTCGACTAACCAGAGAAGAAGGAAAATAGAAAATTACATAGTTAAACTCTCTGATTCCGCAAGAGAAATATTACATCCGTGAACTAAAAAAACATACTTAAACTCATTCTTACACATTTGGATTTTTAAACATCACAGTTTATATTCATTCATTAAACACAAATATTATTTATTTAATTACATAAAAAAAAAATCTTAAAGTTTCATTTTGAGTTTACTCCACTATACTCCTGAACTTTCATCTGATGATATAGCGTGTCATAACCTCCTAATGAAAACGCTGAAATGGTTTTGAACAAAATGGTCAATTTCAGTTTTGTAGCTTTATACAAGTGTAGTTTGTTAACTGTTTTAGACAGTTACTGGTTATCAACCTTGGTTGTCATAGTGTGATGTAACTACACATATCTCAGCATTGAGAAATCAAAACTTCTTGATGTAAACATATAATAAAAAATTTTCTCCGCTATTTTCAAATATATAAATCAGCATGCCTTCCACTTCAGCAGAGACTCGCAAATAGATTGGAGCATACTGAAGAAAGCTTCAGTTAGAGATTGCTGGAAGAAAAGACATTTGTAAACAGTGTCCGTCATAATTACAATCATGCCTTTTTAAACAATACCTTATTTCATTCTTATACAAATACTTTATTTGAATTACAACGTTGTAATATGATAGGGAATGTTTTTCATGACACAAGATGAGGCAGGCTTAGTTAGATTACTTTGCATTCAACTACATCAAGTTTCATTTTATCAACCACGTTGCTGTTTGTTAAATGATGTTTACATTATGCATTACTGGTCTAAATAACCACATGAACATGCTAAAAGAATCACAGTAAAAAAATGCAATATATATATTAATAATTAAAAATTTGACTTGCTTTTAGATTTGTTATAGTAAAAAAAAAGGCATTTTTATTGTATACCAGTGATTATAAACACAGTGAAATTGCATGTAGAGTTATTCAAGTTAAAATAAAATTTACAATTTTATATAGAGTCAAAACTATCTGAATGTATTACAAGAATACAGAAAGGCACAAACATTAGTAATTGAAGTCTACAACAAATGCAAGCATTTTCAACTGTGATTTACAAAAAAACTTTGAATTTTCAAGGTTGCCAGTTTATATAAATATTAAATAAAAAATAAGATATCTTATTTTGAGAAGCTACATAATCTTTACATCAGGTTTAAAATTATTTCATCTTGTAATGTAATAAACAGAACAGGTGCCTCAAATGAATTGGATTCATCTAGATATTTTAGTTTTGGAACAACCAAAATAATAAAACAACAGAGGCTTATAAAAACAGTTTGAGCTAATGTAAAAATTAAAGGAAACATACATTTACATAAAGGTGCTGAACCTGTCCAGAAACCATCAGGAGCACATGTCCGTATCCTGTCGCCAATAAGCATGTTACCAATAGGACACACATAAGTAACTTTCTGTCCCAAGTTAAAATTCTTCTCTAAAATAGTGGAGTTCTCTTTCTTGTCAGGGGTGCCACAGTTTGATGGACCTTTTATCATAATTAAAACCACAGATTTACTTGTAAGTATTCATACAAATAGCATCTTAACTCCCAGATAAAATAAGCAGTAAATAACATATCTTTACCTTGTTTCTAACCAACACTGGAAATAAAGATGATTTGATTGTTTGTTGTTAAGCACAAAGCTACAAACTGGGATACCTGTGATGTGTCTACCACAATTATTGAAGCTTGGCTGCTTAATGCTATAAACCTTCAGACTTACTGCTGAGCCACAGACACAAGTTTAGATCCAACAATCTCAAATAACGTGGTAAAATCACTTGAAGACACTCATTATACTTATTTCTAATTTTCACACACGTACATTCATAGATTTCATGTTAAATCATCATCTGTGTAATAAAGTGTTATTTTTTTCATTTCTCTAGTTCTCCATCACAGGATTCTCTGTACTCAGATAAAACATCAGAGCATTCCTAAAATTAGTTTGTTTGATTACTAATGCCATCTACATTTACAGCTTGTAAGTAGAATGACCAATGTAAAGGAAAGCTGTTTACAAAACTTTATCTTCATGTGGTCATAACAAATTGAAGAATTTTTGGCATTTCTTCTCTTACTAGTTGGAGTCACTTGAACCATTCTATATGAATCACAGTTTAATCAAACATCTTACACAATGTGAATCTTCATTTGGAAGTAAAGTGCTAATAATCACAATATTACTTGCAGTATATTTGTTCCACGAATAAAATTAATCTGCTTGCATGTATCTTACAAAAGAAGTTTTATAAAATGAAGTCCCAGAGTCACAGGGAAATAAATGTAAAAGTCTATTAATTTTTTATGTATGGGGGGATTTTTTGTAGGTACACCACTGTTTAACACTAATGATTCTAAAAAAGTTATTTTTTTATTTTAACCATCATAAAAAATAAAAAAACTATTATTTTACATAACACAGTGTAAAATCATGCAGGCTTTACTGATGACCAGAGTTGATTTACTTTACAGACAAAAAATATTAGATTTTCAAAAAATTATTTAAGTTACATTCCATAAAATTGGTGGTGGTGTATGACATAATTATAACAGGTTGTATTATCTGATTTCATACTCTGTGAAAATCACAAACCAATTTATATATTTGTTATATTTCCTGGTATAACATTCATTTGAAAAACACAAAACCAAAGGTATACTAGGTTGTATACCTTGTGTAACACTTATGGAAAACATAAATCAAATGGTAGACTAAACTGAATATACGATGATAAAAGTCTTGTGAAAATTTTAAATTGCAAAACCTCACAGTGCACTACATTTATAAAGAAATAATAGTATCACATTAAAGCAAACTCAGTTTTAATTATCTCATACATATACTCAATATACATTTGGTGTTTGCTCAATAACAGCAAAGCAGTGTAATGAAATTGACCTTTTTTACCCCAATGTCATACAGAACCATACAGTAACTAGGCTTAAATGACATACAGAACCATACAGTAACTAGGCTTAAGTCTCTTGTAAAATATATGTTGCCAGTTATTTATCATAATCTTTTTTAAATATAAATTGTTTACATTACTCTCATGTAACAACTTATAAAACATATCAACACTAACATTAATTTTTTTTAATTCTAAGTATAAACTTCCAAATAACCTACTTACTGTACTGACAGATCCATGGTAAATAATCTAGATCACATGTTACATCATTCCATAACCACTTCCTTCCACCATCTAGAACCACACAATTCTGTTGACCATTATAGTTGTTGGGCTGGTCAGGAGCCCAGAAAAAATTCACTATTGTCTGATCTATTGTGAAATAAGTATTACAACAAACTTTTACAACACGAAACAAGTCCATTAATTTGCAATAAAGCATCTGTATTTAAATTATTTTTTATGATGGAAAATTTTCCTTAAGCAAAAACAAACTAGAACTATTTTTGTCACAGAAAATATCTACAAGCATTCAAATAACACTCCAGAGTTTGTAAGATGATGTTTTTTTACATTTAAACATGTATAACTTTTTAGATTTTAGTTTTCTAGAAAATTTAACTTCAAAATATCTGTTCCTCTACATTTCTTATGTTTTGTGTAACTATGTATTTAACGACAGGAGTGAAAATAACTCTTATCTTCTTTCAGTATAACAAATGAAAAGTATTTTTCTAACCAAAACTACAAAAGTGTTTTACTTTTAAAATACAATTTACAAATATTTATTTCATTCAGAAATTCAGTTATTTAATTTCATCGTCTTGATAGTTAGAACAAAGAATTTTTTTTTCTTAATTTTGCACAAAGTTACATGAAGGCTATCTCTGCTAGTCTTCCCTAATTTAGTAGTGTAAGACAAGAGGGAAGGCAGCTAGTCATCACCACTCACTGCCAACTCTTGGGCTACTCTTTTACCAACAAACAGTGGGATTGACCATAACATTATGATGCCCTCATGGCTAAAAGGGCAAACATGTTTGGCGCAACAGAGATGTGAACCCGCAACCCTCAGATCATGAGTCACACACCTCAACATGCTTGACCATGCCAGGCCTTACAACAAAGAAACTAACTAACTGTTGCACAAGTTACAAAACACTAATGTACAGGTAATGACATTTTCAATGGTTTTGAATAAAGTTAGTAAAATCAATAGGATTTCCACAATCTCATTATTCAAAATAATCACACCTCAGATACTTATACAGCTTCTCAATATTTCACAGTAATAATAATTTACATGTTAGTCTGCACATTTATCATACTCACTGTTGACCCAATGCCACTTCTGAGACACTATACCATGCTCTCGTTGAGCACCAACCCATACTAAGTTGGACTTCAAATTATCTTTTTTTCTTTCCAATTCAGATGACAAGAAATTATGGATTACATTGCCCGTGGAGTGTACAATAAAGCCCCCACGTGCCCGGCAATATTGATCTGCATTTGTGAACGTTCCTCCTTTGTCACCTTGAAACTCGTAACATGTCTGGTTAAATATAGTCAGCTTTAAAGGTTCTAGCTGATTGGCACACCGCTCAGCAGAAATTTCTGTGTAAACCAATTAAAATTAGAATTGAAAGTTTGGTTTTTCTTTGTAAACTTTCTGCACACTCTCAATCATTTTCTATCTACCACAAAAATAAAGAGATTTTACTGAAGAACTAGTCATGTGAAAAAATTAAAACACCCTATGAAAGCCTGTGTATTTTTGTAACATTTCTGGATATATAGATATCTAATGTTAATTTTAACAATACTATGAAATTATAGGAATATAACTAAACAATTAAAACTGAAGAAAATACTTTTCAAGATCTTCTGTAAATGTTATTCAACAAAAATTCATATTTCTAACTGAGGAAAAAGTTAGGACGCCCCCACATTTTCTCCCATATAAAATGATTCAACTCACACACAGGTGTATTACACCAGGTGCACGTGATTAGAAGATCATTACTCAGCATTGTGAATTAGGCTTGTCCTATTTAAACCTCAGACATTTAGTTTGGTGTGCTCCTGATTGTTGAAATGAGAGTGAGCACCATAGTGAGAGCAAAAGAGCTGTCTGAGGCCTTCAGAAAAAAAATTGTAGCAGCTTATGAATCTGGTAGAGGATTTAAAAAGATCTCAAAAAAGTTTGAAATCAGCCATTCCACTGTTCAAAATAGTCAACAAGTAGAGGACTTCCAAAACAACTGTCAATGTGCCCAGGTCTGGTCATCCAAGCAAATTCACCCTGAGAGCAGACAACAAGATGCTAAAAGAGGTCTCCAAAAACCCTAAAATGTCATCATGGGACCTATAGCAGGCTCTGGCTACTGTCGATGTGAAAGTGCATGCTTGTACAATCAGAAAGTGACTGTACATGTTTAACTTGCATGGGAGGTGTGCAAGGAGGAAACCTTTCCTCTTTAAGAGAAACATCAAGGCCA
Organism: Carcinoscorpius rotundicauda; assembly: GCA_011833715.1. Classification (NCBI taxonomy): domain Eukaryota; kingdom Metazoa; phylum Arthropoda; class Merostomata; order Xiphosura; family Limulidae; genus Carcinoscorpius; species Carcinoscorpius rotundicauda. Next base: position 8,675,221 of record CM022393.1, read on the forward strand.
GACTGAAATTTGCCAGAGAGAATGTAGACAGAGACCAGAACTTCTGGAATAATGTTCCTTGGAGAGGTAAGTCCAAAATTGAATTATTTGAACACCAGAGCAGAGGAGATATTTTGTGTAAACCAAATACAGCATTCCAGGAAAAGAACCTCATACCAACTGTGAAGCATGGAGGTGGAAGTGTCATGGTTTGGGGCTGCTTTGCTGCAGCAGGACTTGGACAGCTCACAATCATAGAATCCACCATGAATTCTACTGTGTATCAGAGGGTGCTTGAGGATCATGTGAGACCATCTGTAAGAAAATTAAAGCTGAAGCAAAACTGGACCCTGTAACACAACAATGACCTTAAACATACCAGTAAATCCACCAAGGACTGGCTGAAAACAAAGAAATGGACAGTCCTGGAATGGCTGAGTCAAAGCCCAGATCTTAATCCCACTGAGATGCTGTGGGGTGACTTGAAACGGGCTGTACATGCGAGAAACCCCTCAAATATCTTACAGCTGAAAGAATTCTGCATTGAAGAGTGGGGCAAACTTTCTTCAGACCAATGTCAGACTGGTAGATGGCTACAAAAAGCGTCTCACTGCAGTTATTTCACTCAAAGGGGGTAACACTAGCTATTAGGAAGTAGGGTATCCTAACTTTTACCTCAGTTCAAATATGAATTTTTGTAGCATGACATTTACAGAAGATCTTGAAAAGTCTTTTCTTCACTTGTAATTGTTTAGTTATATTCCTATAATCTCTCAGTGTTGTTAAAATTGACATTAAATATCTATATATCCAAAAATGTTACAAAAATACACAGGATATCATAGGGTGTCCTAACTTTTTCACACGACTATATGTAGTAGTTCATTACATAAAAATTAGCTCGGAGACATAGCTGCATAATTATAAAAAAACACTAACTTCTCCTACAGGAAATGCATACATACACATATAAATATATAAATATTTGTACAACTATATATATATATAAATAATAATAAATATTTAACTACAAAATGGGAATCTTAACATATTGTGTGAGTGGTCAAAATTTGTCAGAACCCACAAAACATTGATCAAAAATATCTTCAAATGTAATGAAAATGCATAATGAAAAGACACAGAAGTCAAAACCTATATATAGTAAAAGGTGGTGTAAAATTTCATATTCAAATATTATCAAAGCAGCTTTGCCTGTCTAATAATGCACCAATGTGGTGTGCAACAACACACATATTTAGTTTGTTTGAAATAATTTAATAATCCATAAAGGAAATTAAACTAGGAACCAAGTTTTTCATTTTCATTTTTACAAGTTTGATATCCTGTAAGACTAATATAGATACGTTTACAGTTAATTTATATTCATCTCTCACAACACGTATTTTAAATGTAGTTGAATCTACACATATTACAGATAGTTCTTAGCTAGGTATATGTCTCGTCTTTTGAGTAAAGCAGAACAGAATCTGACGTATGTCTTGACATAAAGCTTTTGTAACTTGGGCAATAAACTGGATTTTCTTCCCAGTTTCTAGTTTTTTCTTAGTTTAAAAATGTAGTTTTTATGCCCCTTCAGTGACCCTTCAATGCCCACCATCTGAACAAAAGCATAATGACCAATAATGGGATAAGAACACTGAAAGTCTTTAGTTGTGCCATCCTCTAAGAAAACAAAAACAGGTAAGTGCAAATACTGATAAAACTACAGAATTCAAAACTTACTTACCTTGTACTGTGAACACCATAACCTCACAAAGTGACAGTGACCCTTCAATGCCCACCATCTGAACAAAAGCATAACGACCAATAATGGGATAAGCACACTGAAAGTCTTTAGTTGTGCCATCCTCTAAGAAAACAAAAACAGGTAAGTGTCAGCTTCAATAATTTATCAAAGAAATAAATTGCCTCATATATCTCTCATGGAATGAGATAAAAATTGTAAAAGTATATGACCTATCTTTTTACAATTAAAAAATGTAAATAACCTTAAGATGACTGAACTTAGCATTAACTTACATTCATGTGGTCATGACATGAACAAACATGTGAAACAAATACTGAAAAAAAAAGAAAAAGGAAATACCATGTTCAACTTGTAAACATAAAGTTTGGGTAGATACACAACAGCGTAGTTAATTAATATTTAAAAATTACTTTAATACTAGCTTGAAGTGTTGGTGATAAAAAGAAGCATACTTCCATAACTTGCATTTGTTGTAACAAAAACAACTAAATAACTATATAAAAAACAAAAAAACAATCTTCCTAAATCTGTTTATGGAGCTGTTACCCTTTCCTTAAAGATACAAAAACCATGTGGATGATATGTTAGCTTCTCTTTAGAAACACACATTTCTTCTTAATGATTTGCACTAATGTTCTGAACCTGGTGACCCTTGCTTAAAAACACATCCATCATGGATCTGTTGATTTCTTCTTAATGACTTACTCTAGCATCCTCATACTGATGACTTGTACTAAGGACCACATTGTGGACTTGCACTATGGACCTGCCTTTTTCTGCTTAGAGAAGCAAGGCCATGTCCTAACTGGAACTGTTAGTTTCTGCTAAACGAAACAAACTCATTTGGTGGACCTGTAGATTTCTGTTTAAACAAACAAGTTTGTGTCATTTTGCAAACATATCTGTTTCTTAAAAGATTACCTCAAATACTTCTTTCAGCTTCTCCATAAACAAACAAGTCTTTATGTTCTGGATTTATTTACTTCTCAAAAAAAAAAAAAAAGAACAGCACTGGAAAAGCTTTCGGTTTGTCCTTATACATACATTCTAGTTTATTAACATTATGGCTTCCCATTAAGGATATACAGATACATTTCAGTTTATTCACATCATGGCTTCCCATTAAGGATATACAGATACATTTCAGTTTATTCACATCATGGCTTCCCATTAAGGATATACAGATACATTCTAGTTTATTAACATTATGGCTTCCCATTAAGGACATACAGATACATTTCAGTTTATTAACATTATGGCTTCCCATTAAGAACATACAGATACATTTCAGTTTATTCACGTTATGGTTTCCCATTAAGTACATACAGATACATTCTAGTTTATTTATGTTATGACTTCCCATTAAGGACACAAGACAACTTGAGAGTTTTTCTGCTTTTTCTATGAAGCACAAACTCGTGTCATAGAGTTTCAAGCAATTCTTTCAAGGTCTACTGAAAGAAGTAGCCAGCACTTTTGTTATCTGTATTATCCAGAGAGTTAAAAACACTTATTAAATAATTACTCGCCACCTCTCTAAGCTTAATGAGGTGAATTTTATAATGATTACTAATTCATTTATAAAGCTATTTTACTTACAAGACTATTCTATATTCAATATTTACCTATTGTTCCTGGATACCACGCACATAAACGATTACCCTGAACTGTGGAGCTGTTTCCAATTCTAATTTCTAGATCATGTAAGGGTTTGTGACCTAAGAAACATAAAAATAAAATCTCAAACTTGAAAGATTTCCACTCACAATCAGTCAAGAATCAGAAGGAAACAGACACATGACAATGAATTAAACTAGAGAAAATTAATCTAAATACACATCTCAAAGTTTTAAACTCAATAGAGAACTTCTTCATGTGAATGTTTTTACTCAAAATGTGCATACTTAAAGAGATCAGGTAACTGTTTATTAAAAAACTGTACTCAATGGCATATTTATTCAGGTAATGAAACCCACAATGATGTATTTTAAAACTATTTTAACATCTGACTTGATATGAGAATCTCTGAACAGCTCGAACTGAACAATGTAATATTATTAAAAAAATTTTAAGTCTGGTACATTACAAAATGTGATATAGATCACGGAATTGTTATACTGAGAGAAAAATTATTATTATAAAATAATTATGTAACCACTAAATGACAAAAATATTTATGAAAGAATTAGATGGCATATTACCATTAACTTCTGATCAAAACAACTCGAACAGAGCAGAGTTTAAAATCAACCCAATAGTGAACAGAAATACTCTAATATACCATTCTTATAAAGATTAAAAACCATTGATTCATATACTTAGTTAACAGTAATGATAAGTAATAACAATGTAGGTATTTGTTTATATATATATAAATGTCTAAACTGTTGCTTTACTAGGATTTCTTAACATCAGGTACTAGGTGTGGCTTAATGGTAAGAGCCTTCCTGAAAGTTTCAGAGCAGTTTAAGGCTGGATATAAAATAAGTTAGGCTAGAATACACTTTGATAGGTTGTTTAGTTAATGAGTCTGAATTTTGCAACAAAAAGAGAGATGAGAAAGTGACACACATATGAGACGAAAGTTAAGCATCATCTAAGTTAACTGAAGGAGTTGCCCTAGAAATGTTTTTTTCATTATTAAGTACACTTGGTTACCCACTATTCTTTTTACTGAATAATCCAAAAGAATCCATTCAATGATAGAAACCATTACCACACTGGTGTCAAGAGTGAAACAACTAATAAAAATAAATCCTGAATACATTTCAAGTTGATCATACATACACTAAACAAGAACAAAAATTTGCTGGAAATGATGAAACAGAGGAAAGATGATCCGGAAGAAAGAAATAAAATTAAAATAAGACCAACTAGAAAGAGACAGCAGATTAACAGACTATAAAGCAAGAGATAAAAAGTTGAGAGATGAATTACATGAATGAAACAGGAAATTTACAGAAAAACTGTAACACCGAGTAACACAAGTAACTGTAATACCTGATGGAGGTCGACTGAGAAAAATATTTAAATAGCAAAACTGAAATACCTTTATAAAATGTGGATGAAGAGCTACATGGAGTGTGCAGAGATTATAACAAAAACTACTGAATATTTACTGAAGGATTCAACCTCACCAAGTTAAGGAATTTAATATCCTTGTTCAGTTGCAACACCCAGTTGAGAAATGAGCACATTATAATGTAAAGGTATATCAGATAAAGTGTGAAATAACTTGTAAACAAAATGGACGAACAGAAAGTTACAACTTTTGCTGCAAAGTTAAATAGAGTAACTTTAAGAACATTAAACAACCTTCAAACAGTATTGTAATAACTATTAATGTTGCTCTCTTCTTTCTCAAATGGATTTGGAGTGTTACATCAAATGGAAACTTGTAAAACAAAGGTTATAGCAAAGTATAGAAGAAAGATGATATCTTGCTCAAGCAGAAGGACTTGCCAAGTAAACTTATTCAGAATGTTTCACACGAAATGATGATTCAATAGCACATGATCAATTCCAATATGTCATTGTGGATTAGGATAAACAAACTAGAGTAAAGCAAGGTAACAGATGTGTATGTTTAACGGACACTGATCAATTCATGGTGGAACTTGAATCAGTTAAAGTTGCAGCTAAACAAAAAATGTAAGTCCAGAATGATTGGATAAGATAATGTGAAAATGACATTCTAATGGAATGTCTACAAAAACTCAAAAGATTAATACAAATGTTTATTCAGAATGAATTAAGTAAACCACATGACATAGATGATTCAACTGTAGTTAAATAATGCCAGTAACTGTTTAACAAGAAATTATTGCAAGTAAAAACTACTGCCAAAAGATAACAAAAAGGAAGCTGCTGTAAATATGATAAAACATGGACATCATGACTGGGAGTGTGATGAATCAACCATTAATAGTTGATCATGGAGATAATATCCTGATGAAGGATCACGTAAAAAGGAAGCTGCTGTAAATATGATAAAACATGGACATCATGACTGGGAGTGTGATGAATCATCCATTAATAGTTAACTGTGGAGATAATATCCTGATGAAGGATAACATAAAAAGGAAGCTGCTGTAAATATGATAAAACATGGACATCATGACTGGGAGTGTGATGAATCGACCATTAATAGTTGATCATGGAGATAATATCCTGATGAAGGATAACATAAAAAGGAAGCTGCTGTAAATGTTTAAAAAACATGGACATCATGACTTGGAGTATGATGAATCAACCATTAATAGTTAATCATGGAGATAATATCCTGATGAAGGATAACATAAAAAGGAAACTGCTGTAAATGTGATAAAACATGGACATCATGACTGGGAGTGTGATGAATCAACCATTAATAGTTAACTATGGAGATAATATCCTGATGAAGGATAACATAAAAAGGAAGCTGCTGAAAATGTGATAAAACATGGACATCATGACTGGGAGTGTGATGAATCAACCATTAATAGTTAACCATGGAGATAATAACCTGATGAAGAAAACAGTCCATCTGCTAGAACTAACACACGAAGTCCAATTTCCCTGATTGGAAGCCATGCAACATTTTGATTGACACTGGTTCCACAGATACCACTGTTTGACCAGATTTGGTAATAAAAACTGGAAAATTGTCTAGAGTTAAAGCAAGATGGATTTACGTGAACAGCAACTGGTCACAGAGTTCTAGCAAGAAGTCATGTTGGGAAGCTTCTTTACAAAACAAGATGTGTGTGTAATTAACAATGAGGAAGAATCCATACTGAGAATTGACTTCATATGGGATCACAGATGTGAGGTTAGACTTGCTTTAGTTTCACAGTCTATGACCACAAAATTCACATGCACTACTGGCAATTAAAGCACAAGAGGATGTACTTTCAGTAGCAACAAGGACATAAATATAAAATAATGAAGACAATAACCTTAACTGCAAGAAAGAAGAATTCAGAAAGACAGGTGGTCTAACAATAATCATATTTAAAGCACATATCTTAATGACAGCCTGCCTTTTAATACTTCAGTGCCACCTATATTGAAAAGATCATTTACACTACACAAAGAAACCTGGGGTAAAACAGTCTATGGATGATATTACTACATTATACATATCTAATTAAAAGGATACCACATCTATGAATGTGTTTTTATAATATTTCTTGCTCACCAAATAATATTCCACGATAAAAAAAAAGCAATATTGTGGTAATTTAAGGATAGGTCAAACACAAAGTTAAAATCACTAAACAACCAGAAATTTGGTAACCTTGTATATGGAAGGGCAGGTGTTGTGATTTGTTGCAGGTGGAATAAAAGACAAATTAATGTATTTATTTATTTATTAAGTAGGATTCAAGACAGAAAGTTAGTTGACTGGTTGAAAAACTATTGTGTTAGGATTTAGTCAAAATATTGCTTTGAGAAATTAATATTAATGAAGAAGTTAAGTTATACTTTAGTACAGAACTAAATAAGAGATAACTGTATCTCAAAGTTATTTACTTTGACAGTACAACTTGCAAGGTCCTGGGAAATGTTTCTATTCAAACAGTTATATAGTTATGTAATTCCAAATATTTGTCAAATAGATAACATACAACAATTAAAAAGGTCCTACAAACATAACATGTCATTATAAATCATATTAATTGCAAAACCTTCAGAGGGACCTCACAGTAGAACTGCTTCATATGTATAGTTGTTTAATCTTTAAACTAAAGGCTCTAGAAAGTACGATGTTTCCAGAGTATGTATCTGTGGAGAATACGGTTACTTTGCCTGAATTACCTGATGTGTAATAACCTGTTTTGTATCCTTAACCATACATCTTATGTAAAATTAGAAGTAAAATTAAAGGATTTTATAAAGTTGTTATTTCACAAACTAAAATACAAAGTTAAATACATGTTAATAATTTATATCTGACCCATCATAAAAGTAACTTTCTAAATTAATCTCAAATTTTCATGAAAAAAATTCTTTACTTTGTACATAACATATAGATGTTACCACCAACTACAGTTAATAAAGTCTGAATTATGAAACATGATGCATAACCATTCTATGTACCTGTTTTGGATAGTTATAACCCAACAATGTTTAGAGATAAAAAGAGATGTTGGTACATCTCAGTTGTCCCATCATTTAAACCTAACCAGAACTATGATACAAGTAAATTTAAAAAGTCTCAAAGCTTAAATAAATTACTAATATTTATATTCAGGTCCCTTGGACCTACTATTTTCACTGTTAAGCATGAAAATAAAAAAGACACATCAACACTATCAGTTTCCTTTAAACTCTTAAACACCTCAACAATATCCTCTCTAACTCTGTTTTGTTTTTAAACCCTCCTTTCTGGGTATCATTCTATAGTAATCATCTTCTGAATATTTTCCAACAAGTCAACGTCCTTCCTTAGGCAACGAACACAAGATGGAATACAATATTCCAAATTTGGCCCAAGTTTGTCTATCATGAGTATGGTATTGAAGACTGTGTAGTTTAGAATAGAGGTTTACCTTAAAACTTATTGGTTTTCAAAGGGTACTTAGTACTTTGAGCAACTATAAAGGTCATAAAAGTTGAAACAAAAAAAAAGATTTGTAAAAATTAATCCTGTTTTAATTGATTTACTGATTTTCTTTAATGATAACCTCCATTCTAGTAAACATTACTTTTCACTTTAAATAAGTTTATCTCCATGAAAAACATCCTTCATTAAATCTATCAAGCAGAATAGAGAATGGTTTACTTACCACAACACCCTCTAGTGATGATTCTCACAACTTTTACTTCATATGGTTGTAACAAGTCCACTTGCCACCAGGGTGAGTTTTCTTTCTTTGTTTCTGTGCAGAATTTATTCTCGTGAAGTGTCGTCGTGTCTCCATCGTTAGCATTTTGTGGATTTCCACCTCTCGTGGAGCTTGACTGGTTAGCAGGTTTTCCATAAGCAACATTTACAGCTGTATAAGAAAATAAACTGCACTTTAACTTGATTTAATAATAACAGTATTTGTACCACTTACTAACTGTTTATGTTTTCCAAACAAAAATTGCTCACATCCATACGTGGATTTGAATATAATGTGTGCACTTTAAACATATAACTTTTATTATAGTAGTATTCGCCCTGTTAGTGTACGCTAACTTCATCTTCAACGGATTGTGACGTCTACACTTCGTTACAAGTGATCCATAAAAATCACAGTTTATTAATAGCTTCCAAAGTAGTAGTGTTACAAAAATGCGCCACCTATTCTAAAATAACTTTAAGTAGTACTGGACAGCCTTGCAAACACACTCATCCACATGCTTTACCTGGAGTGTCTTGTGTGAGATAAATGATAATTATAAAATATTTCTATTTCTTAAAGTATAACCGATTATAACGACACTAAAAAAGTTAAAACGTTTTTCAATTAATTAGGTTCAATATAAATCATGTTTTCGTTTACCTCTAGTTACAACTGTGTGGAAATTTGTGTTATTATTATTATTTTTACTTGATTTGGTGTTAATTAAGCCATGAACATTTTAATCCAGTATTACTGATCCATAAGCCTTTTTAAACAAATGTCCTCTCGCGGTAGAACGGCGTGTCGGCAGACTTAAACCGTTATAAACTTTGTACTTTATTATAAACAAGCTTTTAAACAAATATTGTCACTGCTGGTGTTCTCTCGGTATTTTTTCTAGAAAATTAGTGACTTGTAACTAACTGTTTTAAAACTACTACCGTCAAATTTTTCATGGATCAAATAAGTTGCAAACATTAATAAAGTATGTAGCTAATCTTGAACAAAATTCTCCAAAATTGAAATACCACTGGTTCACGTAACTTTCCACATGTGGTGAACGTACAAATTGTTTACATTTCTCTTCAAATATATAGGGAGAGAAGATAGAAATATGCAGAGGAAAAGAGGACAATGAAACATATGACGAGGTAAAATCTAAAAGAAACTTGAAACTAGATTAATGAAAAGTATCAGCTCATGGTAGAGGAGTAGCGACCTCCCTCGTACCTTCACTAATAAACAGATGTAGAAAGTACACGGAAGTGAATCGAAATACTGAGTTTCTAGTAACCAATTTAACATTGAGGGGGCGGGCATATTTTAATGTCGTTTCCTACATTGGGTGTATGATATCTAAACTAATATACGACATTCTACCCGAGATGGAAAACTTATAAAAATGGTAGTATTGAAAAATGAGCTTTACAGTAGTGTAAATGATTCATAAAATAATACTAAAATGTATATATCATTAATATATTATTAGTTCGCTATGTGGCAATAGAAACATTATTTGGACTATACACTTTATGCTTAAAATACCTGGGAGTTAGAGAAAAAGATAAGTCTTAAAAAGGTAACTCCTGATGTTCACGAATAGCTAATCAAGATTCTATTAAAATGCCCCCAAATGGCACAGTAGCATATCTGCGGACTCTAACCGAGTTTCGATACCTGTGGTGGTCAGAAAACATATAGCTCAGTGTTTAGTTGTGTGCTTAATACTAGACAAAAAAATCAATCTATTAAAATTCAAGACTTAGTTTCTTTAGTTACTTTCATGTAAATAACTTCTTCAGACGTTTTGTCAATACCCAATAATCGTCCCGCGATGAATTATAATCTCGAAGTTTGGTGGCAAATAAAAGTATGTATAACAAAAAGAATTAAGGAACGTTTACATAACGAACTTGGAAACGTAGAGCTATAGACTTGACATCGATTTAACGTCGGTTAATGCATAAAAATGTTGAGTTATAATAAATCAGAGGTTATAAGTGTTGTATTATTAATTAAAGAACTTTTGTGATGACTTATAGTTAGATTTTTCTTTCTAGTTATTTTTCCTAACTATTTGTGTCGATGATTTACCTTTGAGTCAGGCGTTTAGAGATTTTGTAGAAATTCCGTCCTGGCATTTTCGAACTGTAAGTTTTGTTCAGCTCAGTTTATGAACGTTATAATAACTAGTATGTTTGGTTAAGAATCCTGGTATCCATTTCTTTTCTCAATGTGGAATAAAAAGTTGGTTACAGTACAACTAATAAGAAGTCTATAAAATAACTATATTGATTCAATGTCCTAGTGGCTTAATGGCGAGCTTAAGTGTTTATAAATAAGTGCTAATATTCGAGTTTCGATTCTGTGGTGTGCATAATACAAAATATTAATTGTATAGATTTATGCTTAAGCTACAGTTTAACACAAACAAATGGTTGACTGAGTCATAACAGTAAATATAGTTCAGGAGAATAGCTAAACAAACATCTAAAAGTGAAGCTATAGTGTAAACCTCCAGGTGCAGTGATAATACAGTGAGATAAAATCTTAAGTAATTCCTAAACATAATTAAATTTTAGAAAAATAATTAGACTTAGTAATGAATACACTCTGATAAAGTAAAGAAAAGTGCAAAAATTATACTTATGTGGGAATGTTTGTATGATTTTTATGTATTCATCACAACCTTCATCATACTTAACTTTTGGAAAATGTCTTTATTATTTGTTTTTCTGAAATTTCAATTTCACTGACGCAGGTTGATAAGTAAAAATGTGTTTGATTGTTATAAATCAATTGTAATATATATAAGTAGGCATTGGTAATTCATATCGTATCAGTTTCTCTAATTTTAGACTACAATGGGGGCCAATGAAGCTGGAATGATTCCTCCATGACAGTAAAAGTACTCAAGAGAAACTAGTTCCCCGCTGGGACAGTGGTAAGTTTACAGATTTACAACGCTAAAATCAGAAGTTCGATTCCTCTCGGTGAACGTAGTATACAATCCTATGTGAATTTGCTACAAGAAAACACACAAATATAAGAAAAAAATACAACATAAACTGGATTGATGTTAAGGGTATGTTTACAAAACTCGACATGCTGCATGTCACAAAGTCGGCTCCACCACATTCTAGGATAATGTTGATTAAGAAGGAGGCCATTATACAAAACTCAGGCCGTGAAGTATGGCATATACACACACAACTTTCAATCTCTGCTCCAGTGAAAATTCGAAGTAAAGTAGACCTCTATATTATATATATTTATAATTAAGAAACTGGTGTTTTTTAAAACTCGAACACCAATAACGTATACACAGTTTCGTCAATTACGTAAACAATTGCTCTTATATTGAATACTGATACAGATTATTCTTTATTTATTTATTTATTTTTGGTGAAATTGTTTCAGCAGATGTGAAGTCCCAAACGGTCGTTATGTGAGAATAGTCTGTGCTGCCATCTTTCGATTAGGAATGAAAATGTGAAACACTAAAATAAGATAAACTAGATGCATTTATATACAAAAACGGCTCGTTTGGGTTGAGAAAATATTTTACATAGAAGAGCGAACAACATTTCGACCTTTTTCGGTCATCGTCAGGTTCACAACCCAAACGAGCCGTTTTTGCTTATAAATTTCTCAACAAGTGAGTTTCACGACATTACTGATTAAAACTAGATGCATTACTACGTAGTAGTTTTCCGTTTTATTATTTTCTCACAAAAACACTTTTCGTAAAAGAAAATACTACTACTACTGTTACACAAGCTGTGAAACACTTGATAATGGCAATTAAGTGCTTAAGTAAGACTGTAACTCAGCTTGTAACATTTATTTGTAAGAAATAGTTGAATACGGCAGTCCTTATTTTCTCAACCTATCCTTACATACAATATCATATTAAATCAGTTATTGACCATGTATTTTCCAACTATCACCGATAAAACACCATTCTGGTACCCAGAAGCAAAATCCTTGTTTTCCTGGGTTATGTCACTAAGCTTTCCTAAGACCATTTCTGGGTATTTCTCTCTCACTCTCTTTTTTTCCTTCTTCTAAGACTTAAACATCAAATTCAATGTATTTAAACCCGATCCCTGAAAACTATGTCTATTTTTACTGGACACTCTTCTCTGAGGATTAAGCACACGTTAGTTCAAATACAGTTTGTAAGTTAAAAACGTTTCTAATATTTGTTGAGAAGACGGTCGAACTTGCAAATACGAATTTGTAAAGTATGCTGTCATGTAAGTGAAACTGTTTAATAATCAGTTCTCTGTAAGTATTATAATACACTGGAATGTTTTGTCTAGTGACTTGGAGAGCATTTTTCCATTTACATTTACTTAAATATCTGGGGTATAAACCTTTAGGGGCGTAAAGAACTATATTTAGTTTAAAATTATTAGTTTTCTTTGTTTTACGGTCTGTTTATAGATAGATGAATTACCTTCTACTGCCTTACACATTTGTGTTTTTGTCAGTTCTTTATTTTGAATTATTTAAAAGAAAAATAGTAAACGTAAGCAGAAGTACTTTTTTAAGAAGGTAATGGGATAAGGTAAGTATATAAAAAACGAATCAATTTAATATTCTTAATCATTATTATTTTAATAGCCTTACAATTTAATCCTGTACATACTTATTGAATATCATGTGGTTTAGTATTTACATCAGTAGATGAAACATGCAAAACAAAGGTTAAAATAATGTACACATTTAAAAACCCATAGCAACCGGGCAACCAGAAAGTTAACTTTCATGTAATAAAAACACTTTAATACCAGTTTATCAAAATATTACGCTTTACATACTTCTAAAAACATAAGTGAATTAAACAAATCAGAAAAAAAATTAAAATGTATAATAATATTCCAACAATTCTATGTCTGTTATATCTAATGCCGATGAGGCCTTTCGCTCAATACTTAGGCTCACCAGGCCGACAGCAACACAACAGACACAATAATGGTTAAATTAATGGAAAAAGGTTTTCAATAAACAACGAGACGACGCCACTTACCACAGGAGGGCAGATCTCCTTGCCACGTTCTATCTGGCAAACATACACGAGTAGATTCACTGTAAGTAATGACATTAAATTAACTTAGAATGAGGCATTCATTGTGTCCAACAAGCGATACGTTTCGATAACTTAGTAAAAATTGTAAGTATATTTCTGATTACTTAGAAAATATCATCCATTTGACGTAATCATTTTGCGTAATTAATATTAAACTCAGGGTTTGAACTACATCTAATTAAAAAAGAAAACGTATGTCAAATAAAACGTTGTGAAAACTAAAAATACAGACTACACTAGATTTAATCCTATTTAATTATGATAAAATATATAAACTTCAGGATAACAACAAACCTGTTTCAATTTTAACTTTATTTCGTTATCATAGTAATTGCAACATAAATAGTAATGCAAGTTACATTATTTTAAATTTTCTTAGTTACAGTGGTTTTAACAAAATTTGTGGTAAAAAATTATTCCTTATTTCATGGTAATAATAGGTGTTCCTTCCAGACTTCATGCATATAAATATCTCTCGATTTTATAAAATTAATAATAAATTTTAATTACATAAATCGCGTTGGGGGTTCATACATGTATGTATTTATGACCGTTTAAGAATAAGGAAGGTGAAAGAAGTGAAATGATGTATAAATTAGTACAAGTTTGTCATAATAACTTCTGGGTGAGTTGCAAGATGTTTTAAACTAAAAATATTTATAAACTGTATTAAGGCCTGTGGTAAATATCCAGTCGTGGTATCGTGTAGTTTTAATCGTATTTAAAGTGCAGAATATAATTTTAAAAAAAGAAATCAGTCTTAATTTTTACTTAAATAAACAATTTGACGACTAAGATACAAGGTGAATATCAATTTGCACGTGAATTTACTTGAAATTTAAAAGCACATATCGTTATGGATTTTTATACATCGTGATTTTTCGCATGTGTTATAGCAATGTAATTGTGATATTGCATGATATATGCCATATGATATACCTATATTATAGACATATTTGAATATTGTTCAAGTGAAAAATAAAGTTGTTCAACTCTAACTAATGAAGCTATTTACCTAAGGAATTATATTTAGATAGAGTAAGCCTTGGTTTATGACCTGTAAGGTCGTAACGACAAAACAACACAGGTTTGTAACTAACCGGATAAACGGTCACAGCCACTAGGCCTAATTGACGCGTGAATCCGCTTTTCTCTTACCGTTGTGTATCGCCTAATATGACTCGGAAAATGATCACATAAAGAAGAAAAGCATAATATTACCAAAAAAATTAATTCCCACAAAATACTAGTTAGAAAGGTTTCACTTATTTATTTTCATGGAGCACAAATTTTCATGGAAGAATTACGTGAATGTTTAATTTATGTATTTTATGTATTTATTTAATGTATCGTTTTATTCATTTTGAAATGTAAGTAGAATAAAAAAAAAGCAACAGTAAGACTTACTTCCTGCATAGAATACATTTTTAAAAATGTATTGGTAGTCCATAGTATTAACAGTACATCTTTATTTAGAGCGAGATGCATACCAAGGAGAATTATATCCTTGCAGATTGGCAAAAAAAATTTTTTCGTCAGTTATTGACTGTAAAAAAGTTACATTTTAAAGCTTGCAGATCATTATAGACCAATCGATCTAAAATATCTCCTGCAATCTCCTCTTAACTAGTCTGTTTATTCGTGCATATATAAGTAGCGTTTCAGAGAAACCTTTGTCTTTCATCGCCCTGCC
The DNA here is from genome assembly GCA_011833715.1 of Carcinoscorpius rotundicauda. NCBI lineage: Eukaryota > Metazoa > Arthropoda > Merostomata > Xiphosura > Limulidae > Carcinoscorpius > Carcinoscorpius rotundicauda. The sequence continues at coordinate 8,690,568 of CM022393.1, forward strand.
CTGCTGTTAAATTATGGTGTTAATTAAATTTAGGCCTCTTGGGCAGTGACATTTCAGACTTGAAATACTATTTTTGAAAGCCTCTGGTGTTGAATTTAAAATGATCAAATAAGAGAAATGAAACAAAAAGCGTCCGTAGTTTACTTGAGTTTTATCATATATATTTTAGGCCTATTGGTTACAGGCTAAATTAAAAATCTTAAATCAAACAATACTTAGAATATCACGAACCAATGTCAGGGTTTTGAATATATGTTTAATGGAATGGGATTCTTCTATAGTAGGTATCTGCGACTTGTTGATGATAAATTTGAGCAATAAACTGACGGCACACAATCCACTTGTTTTAAAATAATATATACTCAAAAACGAGTCAAACTTATGTATTTACACTATAGGAAATAACAGGTTTATCTAAAACTCTAAAAAATTATCCTTTCCTTTCAATTAGTTTAATTCAATTGATTCAATTACTTTAGAATCCAATTGACAATACGAATGACCAAGCGTGTTAAGGCGTGCGACTCGTAATCTGAGGGTTGCGGGTTCGCATCCTCGTCGCGCCAAACATGTTCGCCCTTTCAGCTGTGGGGACGTTATTATGTTACAGTCAATCCCATTATTCGTTGGTAAAAGAGTAGCCCAAGAGTTGGCGGTTGGTGGTGATGACTAGCTGCCTTCCCTCTAGTCTTACACTGCTAAATTAGGGATGGCTAGCACAGATAGCCCTCGTATCGCTTTGTGCGAAATTCAAAGACAAACAAACAAACAATATGAATTATATTTATCTACTCTGTATAATTTATGATACATTCGCTAACGTTACTTAGTGAGTTACCTCAGCTGTCTTTGAATAACGCCCACAGCTAGTACAGCGGTATGTCTCCGGATTTACAACGCTAAAATCAGGGGTTCGATTCCCCTGATTGGGCTGAGCAGATAGCCCCATCTGGCTTTGCTATACGAAAAACACACACACACACACACACACACACACTTTAAATAATTATCTCCTTTTCGCCAGTCTACATAGATGGGTTCAATTAATTTAGAACATCACTTAACAAGACAAATTGCTCTCGTTATCTCTATTATACTATGAAATTCACTTTAAGATATCGTGCATTATTATTAAACTAACAATCATAAAGTCTAATCTTTCTTTCATTAACTTAACTTTTTATAATTTAATTTATTTGTTTCCACGATTGTATCCGAGCTTTAAAAGTCCACACAAGCTGGTTCAGTAAATTACAATCCAATTGAAAAAATGAATTATTTTTCTTATCTATGTTGTTACAATACAGAAATCACTCGTCAAAACTAACTCCTTCACGCCGATTAACTTCTTCTTTTCTTTCACTAACAGACTTTTTTCTGATCTAACCTTATTCTTTATTCGCATTCGCTTGTATATCTCGTACAACTGAGACCTAGAAGTTTCTACAAACTACCATACGCTATGATGTAACAGAGAAAAAAAAGCTTTGAGGTCTCGAGAAATATGACGTCAACAGTAATACCATAACAGAACTACACACACAAACATCGTACGACTCTTAACAACTTAGGTAACGAAGTTTTGTATAACCATCGTGTTTAAAATAGTTAAACTTAACTCTTTTGTGAAAACTAAATCATCACAAAATATTAGATCACTGAATAAACTAAATAACTCTTACAGTAAAAATACTTGTGTATCCGACAACTAAGTTATCGAAGTAATGAAACCAACGGGTTTAATACTGGGTAACCAAGTGTGGTAAACAATAGATTGTTTGAACCGTTATTTTAACACGCCTTTATTTCGAAGGTCTAATGTCTTAACTAAAACATTATTTCAGAAAACTTTTGTGAACAACTACATTGAAGGCTGGCTATCTTAGAGTTACCAAACGTCTCAGTAAAACTGGGATTGTCCCAGTTTTAAGCCCTACTTTTTGTCCCGAGCAGAAACAGCAAAAACAATAAATTAACAAGTTTCTAGATATATTAATGTGAGTTTTATATGTATAGCACGTTCTGTACAGGGTGTTTAGGTAGGTGAGGATATGGGATGGACTTTTTCCTCCATCCTGAAGTACTGATTTAATAACTGTCAAATGCCACTAATACCATCCTAGTACAAGCAATGCATTTTAACGTCTTCGCCTCTTAATTATAGTAGTCGTAGTAGCATTTAATGTAATTTTAAAATCTTCTCTTTATTTGTTCATAAACACTCGCAACCAATTCGCAGCGTAATATTTCGCTACATTTGATTGTGATCTAGGCCGGCACCAATAGATGGTTATGGGGCTCAAATCGAACTCTGCGGATCGCAGGTTTAATCCCTGCCATACCAAATATGTTCACCCTTTCAGCCGTGGGGGCGTTATTTTATTGCAGTCATTTCCACTGTTATTTAGCAAAACAGTAGCCCAAAAATTGGCGATGGGTGGTGACGACTAGCTGCCTTCCCTCTAGTCTTACACTGCTGAATTTGGGACGGCTAGGGCAGATAGCTCTCAAGTAGCTTTGTGCGAAAGTCAAAAAGAAACATTGGTTTTGCCAGATCACAAACAGTTCCGAAATCAAATTACAGTTTTTCATAAGAGATACTCACCAATGTGTATTAATACTTGTTCATAAGAGATATTCACCAGTGTGTATTAATTATATATTTGAAAACGGATGGTATGGATAGAGAAAGCACTAGTAGAGGAGCGAACAACGCTTCGATCTTCTTCGGTCATCGTCAGGTTCACAAAGAGACATTCACAAGTGTGTATTAATACTTGTCCACAAGAGATATTCACCAGTGTGTATTAATACTTGTCCACAAGAGATATTCACCAGCATGTATTAATACTTGTCCACAAGAGATATTCACCAGTGTGTATTAATGCTTGTCCACAAGAGATATTCACCAGTGTGTATTAATACTTGTCCACAAGAGATATTCGCCAGTGTGTATTAATACTTGTCCACAAGAGATATTCACCAGCATGTATTAATACTTGCCCACAAGAGATATTCACCAGTGTGTATTAATACTTAAAATATAATTTTTGAACTTCATAATGATATTTAACTTTTGCTAAAGTAATTCTAATGTCTAGTGCAAGTGGTCTGATTTCTAACGCAGAGACTTAATGGTAAGAGGCACTTAGCTCTATTAACATCATTTATGAAATAGCAGTCTATTTATATTAACAGATCATTTTTGTATACATTTTTATTAAAGTGGCAGAATGAGTTTGTTTGTTTTGAATTTCGCACAAAGCTACACAAGAGCTATCTGCGCTAGCTGTCCCTAATTTAGCAGGATAAGACTAGAGGGAGAGCAGCTAGTCATTCCTACTCACAGCCAACTCTTGGGCTACTCTTTTACCAAAGAATAGTGGGATTGACCGCCATATTATAACACCCCTACAACTGAAAGGGCGAGCATGTTTGGTGTGATGGGGACTCGAACCCGCGATCCTCAGATTATGAGTCGAGTTCCTCAACCACCTGGCCATGCCAGACCTAGGTGGAATGAGCAATCTATCAATCTGTCCTTTAATGGAAGTAGGCTTACATAATTATGTAGTAATGTTGAGTTTGGGGTTTTTGGTATCCTGAAAGCTGTCGTGAGTATTGTTCAATTTTTTATTATTTACAATATGGGTATGTATATTCTATTGTTGATCTGATATATTGTTTATAAATTTTCATTATGTTTTCTGTGGATTCTCCCATATTTTCTGTGGAGACTCCCGTGTTATCTGTGGAGACTCCCGTGCTATCTGTGGAGACTCCCGTGTTATCTGTGGAGACTCCCGTGCTATCTGTGGAGACTCCCGTGTTATCTGTGGATTCTCCCATGTTTTCTGTGGAGACTCCTGTGTAATCTGTGGAGACTCCTGTGTTATTCGTGGAGGCTCCTGTGTTATCTGTGGAAGATCCTGTGTTACCTGTGGAGACTCCCGTGTTATCTGTTAGTCTTTCAAAATACTTTACTCGTTGATACACTTTTTTTCGTCTTTGTTTTTTTTTTAATTTCACTCATAGCTACACAATGGCTATCTGCGCTAACCGTCAATAATTTAGCAGTGTAAGACTAGAGGGAAAGCAGCCTGTCATCACCACCCACTGCCAACTCTTGGGCTACTCTTTTACCAACGAATAGTGGGATTGACCGTCACATTATAACGCCCCCACGGCTGAAAGGGCGAGCATCTTTAGCGCGACGGGAATGCGAACCCGCGACCCTCAGATTACGACTCGCACGTCTTAACACGCTTGGCCATGCCGGACCTAGCGGGTTATAACTGAAAACTCTAAGGGCAACCCACGAGCTTGAATTATAAAATGCCACATTGTCTCGTGGAAGTATTTTATCGTGAATTCTAAACTGGTACTAAGTTCTATGTTGTTTTTGATAGCATTATCTCCAGTTATTGTTATGTAGAATAACTAAAATAAATAAGGGAAATTTGTTGGAGAAATACCTGGATGTATGTATGTGTTTTTTTTTATAGCAAAGCCACATCGGGCTATCTGCTCAGCCCAATGAGGAGAATCAAACCCCTGATTTTAGCGTTGTAAATCCGTATACTTACTGCTGTACCAGCGAAAGTCTTGGGTAAAAATGTGATTGACAAATTATAGTAAGGGTGTGTGTGTGAGTAGTTTTAAACATTCCATTCACTATTGACACTTTCTGAACTACGCAAATGTGAAAACTTAAATTATTTAGTCATATTTTAATGCGAGGTTTAGTTATGCGAAAATTTTCATTTATTATGTTAAAAGTGATTGAAATTGACTCAACATAAAATGTGGCAAAAATTACAGTAAGTTAATATTTAGGATATTTTCAGATGTAGATAATTTGAAATGAAAGTAGATTAAAAACCAGCAGTGTAATGGGCGTATTTCAGTCGGGGCGTAAATATTACAGCCACCAAAGTGTCTCATACCGTTCAACTGAATGCATGATATGATGTAGGCGTTGCCGTTACGAAAGATGATTTTAAACACAAGTTTTGGTCTTGTTGATACGCTATACGATATAGTTTATGTTGTTTAACTAATAATTAGTTACGGTCCAAAGAGGTTAAGAGCAAAAAAAAAAAAAAAAATGAATAAGTACACACTAGCAAAATGTTATCCTTTTAATGTCAACGACCACAAGAGAGCAGAGGCTACAAACAGGCGAAGACAACTAACATTTCACGAATTAGGTTTTAGTTTTGTCGATGGCAAAAACCATGGAAAAGCGTTTGATTGGCATTGGCAATATTTCACACTGCAGTTTGTTGTGAAAGTTCTATTATTATAATGGGTTAAAACACCACTAATAAACAATTTTAGCTGAACTTAAGCGTTCAAAAGTCAGCTGTGTGTCTAACACAAGAGAGTGCGCGTTGTAGTAACACAAGATTCGACTTTTATATTTTAAATTTAAGACTTTTGATTGAAAAATAAACTTAGGTATATTGTTAAACTAGAAGGTTGTTTAAAAGTTCCAGTCTGCACCATGTATTGGAGGGGTCACCTGTTTTAAACACTCATACAACTACGTGTTGTCTGTCAGTAATTTGTGAATACTAAGATGATGTCACAAAAGGGACGCTTAAAGTTGAAATTTGTATTGTAGTGACATCACTAAAACATGTGCATGCCATGAATCATGAGAAGATTTCTACACTCTGTAGGCTACAACACAGCATAACACGAGCTTTAAAAGTAAGAAATGAAAATATTTCTTACTCTTAATTTGGGGTTTATTTACCCTTTAAACAGAAGAGTTATGAGGACAATTCGGGAGTCGGTCGTACTACTCAACACAAAATTAATCCGTTAGATGACACAGTTCTAGATGCAAATCTAAAACAAATTTCATTGTTGTAGCCTATGTTTTTAATATAGGAGTTTATATTGTCGTCTAACCAGAATTCAGTTTAACATAACATGATGAATGTGGCCTTAATGTTTGGAACTTTCCAAACTTTAAGAAACAATTTGAAACATGCAAAAAATGCTCGTTAGGTGATGCGATGGCGAGTTTGTTAGTAATTTATTGAGTTATTGGTGCATGATTTCGCTTGTTTGTTTGCTGTTGTTAACTAGTTAGTTTATTACTGTGAATAGCGAGATTGGGTACTGACGAAGACATAATAGATGTAAGTTTGCACGTATGTGAACGTATGAGTGTAAAGTATTCATTTGAACTACAGGTAGTAAAAAAGCTGGACTTAAAAACTTTTTTTCCAAATGGTTAAAAATGGCATGAAAAGGTAACATTACAATATTGTTGGAATATAATCATCATATATGATGATTAAGTAAGTATATTCTGAAATAATTATTCCTTATGAATAAAACAGTCTTTTGAGCTACCTACACGTACTTTATTAAAAAAAAAATTAGGCTTATCGGTTAGCGCTGGTTACGTTAATCGTGAATTGTTATTTTCATTTCTCTTACTAGTGAATAATTCAGAATAAACTGGTAAACAATAGAAACTGTTATCTCAACATAAAAGCCAAATTCTTCCATGAGCACTGCTTAGTGTGGTTCTATAATAAAGTGGGACAACACATTTGAATAAAACAAATTATGAAATAAGCTGTTGTTGTTGTTGCTTTCAATTAAGCGCAAAGCTACACAGTGGGCAAACTGTGCTCTGCCCACCACGGGTATCGAACGCCGGTTTTTAGCGTTGTAAGTCCGTAGACATATCACTGAGCCACATGTTCTATGTTCTCTTAGTTACTTACTTTAAAATAATTTAATTAATTAACATTCATATAATAAAATAATGTATGTATATATATATATATGTATATATATATATATTAAAACCAATAATAATAACAAATTAAAATATTTAGAATAGCATAAATGAGACATTAGCATAGGTTAACAAATAATAATTGTGTGACGAAGGTTTTATTTCGATAGAAGGTAAATTTTAGAACGTCAATTACACAAAACCTGATCTCTCTGGGGGCTGAAGAACACTTCCTGTTTCAAACATCGTGGTATTGTAAAAAGAGTGCCCAACCAATATTTAGAAAAAAAAACAACATTACCATAACTTAAGAATTATCTAGCCGGATCTCATTATTCATTGAAGTGACAACCTTTTCACAAACTTGCACGCATGGATAGTGACTTATCAGTTGAGATATTCCTCTAATATAATCTCGTTAAAAAAATACATAACACAAACATCCATTCTAACTTTCAGAAATTAGACGTTTCTGATACACCCGATGCTACAACTCCTATTAAATCTTAAAAACTGGACTTAGTGACAGACAGTTGCGTTAAAAGTTGGAATGAAATTTAGTGCTTAACAAGACTGTACATTTTCTATAAGTCGGTATTCAAAAACGTTAGTAATAAATCTATTAGAGAAAGTTAGATATGCCAAATAAATGAATTTATGAAGATTTACCCAAATAACTCGTAGCCTTCGTCACAGGTGTAAGTGGCAAAAGATCCAGGAATCCTGTCTTCCTGAGATAAGGAAACTTTGGAATATAGAGGTACTGCTGGATGAGGACATTGTATCGCTGTAAAGAAATATTAATGTATAATAAAAACCTCAGAACACAATATTTGAAAGGTGCTTACACAGATTTTACACTTGTTATAGGTATTGGAATTTTCTTGCAAAGCTGCCAAAGAGATATTTGCGCATACGTTTTCTGAATCTTCAATTAATAGGATATTTGTAATTTTACACATATCTGCGCAAAGGGCTCTCTGTGCCTTGTCCACCACAGGTATTGAAACCTGTTTTTTTTAGAGTTTTAAGTTCGCTGTGCCACTGGAGGGGATTAACAGGCTAAAGGAAAGGCATCTATTCAAAAACCGAAATCTTGGTTTTATAAGATGTCGTAATTTAAAATATTGTTTGTAAGTTATATCACAACCTAAAACATTAGTTATAAAGGATATCTCAACCTAAAATACTGGCTGTACAGGATATCTCAACCTGAAATATTAGTTGTAAAGGATATCACAACGTAAAATACTAGTTGTACAGCATATCTCAACCTAAAATATTAGTTGTAAAAGATATTTCAACCTAAAATACTGGCTGCACAAGATATTTCAACCAAGAATATTAGTTGTAAAGGATATCTCAACGTAAAATACTGGCTGTACTGGATATCCGAAATTCTGGTTGTACAGGTTATTTTATCTTAAAATTCTGGTTGTACGAGATATCTTAGTCATATTAATGACTGTATGGAATATGTTGATCTCATATATTGGCTGTAGAAACTACTTTAACCGAAACAGTGGTTGTGAAGGATATTTAAACCGATATATTGGTGGTATAAAACTTATTCATCGTATTATTGGTTATATAAAATATTTTAACCGATATATTGGCTATGCGGGATACCAAGTCCAAAATATTAACAGGACATTTTAACCGATAAATGGGAATATTTTGAATTCCAATTTGAAATCCCCAAAGGACTAGACTGAGAACATAAGTGTTTTAAAATATAGTAGGCCTAATATTAATGTCTCAAAACAAGTGTAATTGCAATGCTACCTTGTAAAAGCCTTAAACACCGTAACTATCATTATATAAAGTAGTTTACGTAAATAGTATTTTAACTATTACTGTGTTTGTTGTTTCTCAACTCATCTGGATAAGACAAATATAATGCCGTTAAAATACTATTATTATAATTCTTGAAAATCCACAAAGGGCTAGATAAAAAACGTAGTACTTAAAATGTAATAGGCCTAATACTAATGTTTTATGACAAGCATAACTGTAACAAGTATAATTTGTTCTTATATATACAAATATACTATTCCATCTAGTAAATAGTTAATTTTCTCAGTCATAAAGTATGATTCAGTAAAGCTCGATGACAGTCGATAACTTCAATCTATAGAAAATATTTGATGATCTATTGTGTGACCAGTCGGACCGTTTTGTAATCTCAAAAGTAACAACGATTTCTTTTTTCTTCACAGTAAAAAAAAACAGCCAAGAGCAACGCAGCTTACGAACCGGAAGTACGTCTTCCACCTGGCGATTTCTCCCAGAGTAACCAAACCGGTTGGTGATTGAGGCGTTATTATTTCAGTCAATAAGAATATAATAACTAGCTACTTTCTGGTTAATATAATAAAAAGTATTTTTTTTTTCTAAAAAGTGTCTGGATTATCTTTTTAAGTCGATGTAGTAAGAAAATTATTTTTCTTGCTTGCTCTCTCTCAAAACAAAAAATATAAATAACAAACTCTTCACAGTAAAACTAAAATGCCAAACGACCTTCTACTTGTTAATGTTAGTTAGGGAAATACGTTAGTAGCTAGACTATATACAAAAATTGAATCCAAAATAACATATTATTGGCTAAAGTATACACTAAATACGAGAAATAACGTAAAAAAAGTTATTGTGTTATCTGTTATTATTAAAGTACAATATTTGTCAAGTTAAAGTAGATTTCATTTGATAACTCAGTACAAAATACACGCTCCATATGACACAACAAATCTGCGATTATCGCTTGGAATTTAGGGTAGTGTCACAAGGACATTGGCAATATTTGTAGACAGAGGTATTCTTTATGGCACAACATATTTTTTATTGTTTTTATAAAGCCTTATTAATATTAATGTAAATGCATCCTAATGTATTTTAATCCTTAACTCAACAATAACGAAACTTTACTATTGAATACTTTAGAAAAATTTCTAATAACAAGTTAAACTAAACTTTTTTCAAAGAGAAGAACATTCAAGTAAACAGTTACATGTGCTAAACAATTATTCATGGTTCTCATTCATTCATGTAGATTTGTTTCTTTGTTGTTTTTTTTAATTTCGCGCAAACCTACTCAAGGGTTATCTGCGCTAGCCGCCCCTTATTTAGCAGTGTAAGACCAGAGGGAAGGCAGCTGGTCATCACCACCCACCGCCAACTCTTGGGCTACTCTTTTACTAACAAATAATGGGATTGACCGTCACATTATAACGCACCCACGGCGAGCATGTTTGGTGTGACCGGGATTCGAACCCGCGACCCTCGGATTACTAGTAGAACGCCTTAACCCATCTGGCCATGACGGGCCCATTCATGAAGAACAAAGGTAATTCAAAATTCGTCCTTTATAAATTACTTTTTTGGAATTTCTTGCATTTAATACAGGTTTAAAACACATTGTAAAACGTGTTTTCCAACTGAAATAACTGTATCACGGACTTTTATCTACCACATTAGTTTTTTTTTAGATTTGTATCAAAGTAAATGGTTTTTAGGCGTAGCCCGTTAATTATATATTGCCTTCAAATACATTTTTAAAAGTCTATTACGAAAAATCACCAACATCGAAGTGAAATCAAACAAAAATGCATTTCTTTGCTTGTACAGCAAACTGTAAAGTTTTCAGTTTGTTTGTTTGTTTTGGAATTTCGCACAAAGCTACTCGAGGGCTATCTGTGCTAGCCGTCCCTAATTTAGCAGTGTAAGACTAGAGGGAAGGCAGCTAGTCATCACCACCCACCGCCAACTCTTGGGCTACTCTTTTTCCAACGAATAATGGGATTGACCGTCACATTATAACGCCCCCAAGGCTGAAAGGGCGAGCATGTTTGGTGAGACCGGGATTCGAACCCGCGACCCTCGGATTACGAGTCACACGCTATACGCGCTCGGCCATGCCAGTAAAGTTTTCAGAAAAAGAACAATAATTGGTGTGAATATTTTGTTGATGTTCTTCTTGTGTTAGTGTACTGACATTAGATTGTAAACCAATGCAGAGGTATTGATATTATATTTGTATTCTTTGTTTACAGTTACACTTTAAGATATATAAAGAAACTTTCCTTGAGATCGTTTTACACATTTTACATGCATATTATGTCATCATTCCATGGGGGGAAAAACCTCCTAAAAACATGTCGTGGGAAGTACATGTTTCTAGAAAGCAACTAATGGTAAACTCATTTAATAAATGTGCTGACATTGCCTGAGGAATGAGGTGGACCAAAAATTTTATTTATTTACTAAATATTTTTTATGTTTGTTTGTTTGTTTTGGAAATTCGCACAAAGCTACTCGAGGGCTATCTGTGCTAGCCGTCCCTAATTTTGCAGTGTAAGACTAGAGGGAAGGCAGCTAGTCATCACCACCCACCGCCAACTATTGGGCTACTCTTTTACCAACGAATAGTGGGATTGACCGTCACATTATATACCCCCACGGCTGGGAGGGCGAGCATGTTTAGCGCGAAGCGGGCGCGAACCCGCGACCCTCGGATTACGAGTGCACGCCTTAACCCGCTCGGCCATGCCAGGCCTTATTTTTTATGAATAATATTTAGAAAACTGACGAAGCTTTATACTAGCATGGTTATTTTGACTTAAGATTTCCTTAGTTATAGTCTCTTACTCCGGTGTAATGGGGGATATTTTTTTTAAATTAATTAATTAGTGGATCATGAAATTATCTTGAATACTGTAACGTTATGGAATCTTCTATGAATTTCTTGGTTGATATTCTTGTTAGGAAATTTCTAGGTACTGTGAAAGTTAAGAATACGCCGTTGCGTTATCGAACGTTCTGAAACAAATCGGTCGTTAAAGACCAATAGACGGGAACAATGCTCTTAAGTGACATAATCTACTAAACATTAGGCTTGTCCTGACCCCTAAGGTTTAAATTTATAAATGAAATCCAGTTTTGAATCTCAGACGTTAGGTTATGTTACATATTAGAGTTAAACCCTAAACCGTATCTGCTTCACTGTATTAAATGATTGCCAAGCTAAATTAAAATAAGATATCATTTTGTGGGATTGTGAAATAGCAGTCAGTGCTAATTATAGTGCCAAAGTGGTTACGCTAAAGAAGTGTTACCAAACTTGCATTTTTCGCTCATTTTCTTATCCGTTTAAAACCAATCTTTGGTGAGTTTATGTAAGTACCTCTACCAAGAATCATCAAAATCGACTTTCAACAACTTGTGACGTCAAGATTACACACACACACACACACATATATATATATAACGTATACATGTACATACAGTGTATACATGTTTGTGAAGTTAAAACATTTCAATAAGTATTTCAGACGAGCTTATACACTATTGCCATCTAGTATCAAACATCTAATTAGAAATTCATCGTATTATTCTTCGACGTTAACTTGTTAACCTTGGTCTAATCTTGTTCTAGGAGTTGTTTTGGTACCTTTATATCAGTGTTGTTATGCAGACCTACGTTCATAACGTGATTAATTGTTCCTTACAAAATAAGAGCTGCTTATATTACCTTATGTATAGTATATTAATTTAAACTGGTTTTCATATACGGTAAAAAAATTGTCTAGATTTATTCATTCACGGGCACCAGATGCAACGTTATGATCTTAAAACAAACTGAGAAAACCTCGAATAAGCTTCGCAGAGTTGCAAGTTAATTTATGTAATGCTTTTCTCGTTTAATAACTCAATCACTTATGTTTTGATACTTTAAAGTATTTCAAACATTTTAGAAAGTAGCTACATAATCATTAATAGTGCTGTTTTAATACATCTTTTGCCTCTTTGAGGACACAACAGGTAAAAATCGTAGAATCTGTTGGATTCTCCAGATGGCGATAATAACTTTTGCAGAAATTACTGGGATAAGGAGACATCAAATTGTTTAGTCTTAGCATAGAGGTTCCATTAAATCTGTAGCATTTGATAAACGCTAGTGAAATGGTTTCTGGAGGCACATTGAGAATTCCCTTCTGCCTTTATACCAACATTTATTTCTCTTTCCGATTACCACTCAGACTAGACCCGCCATGGCCAAGCGTGTTAAGGCACAGAACTCGTAATCTGAGGGTCGCGGGTTCGCATCCCCGTCGCGCCAAACATGCTCACCCGTTCAGCCGTGGGGGCGTTATAATGTTACAGTCAATCCCACTATTCGTTGGTGAAAGAGTAGCCCAAGAGTTAACGGTGGGTGGTGATGACTAGTTGCCTTCCCTCTAGTCTTACACTGCTAAATTAGGGACGGCTAGCACACATAGCCCTCGAGTATCTTTGTGCAAAATTCAAACAAAAAAAATACTCAGACCAACTGATCGGGTTAAATGAGTTAATTTTAGTCAAACCAAAACAGAACAACTCTGTAGACCAGGGTTTCTAACATCTTAACTTGAAGTCTTTCAAGATTTTCTGAGCATCTTCACCAAATGGGGTGTATGTATTCTTCTTGCAATGTGTTCTTAGAAAATATATCAAACATAAACAACTTCGTATGCTCATATTTATTACAATAATTAAAATCATCCTCAAAATATTGATTTGATTTCAGATAAGTTTTAAAGATGATAGTTATCGATATAATTAGTACATAATATATCTTACTGGCAGGTGAGTACATATTGGTAGAAATTGTGATCCAAGAAGCTGAGAAAGAGAGTGTCTCTCTTCAAGATGGAAAGTTTCCTGGTAGAGTAGCTAAGGATTACTGAAAAACACCGGACTGAGCAGGGTAGATGGATGACACGTTAAGAGCAACTATTGTTCTGCCAGCCTGGCAGGAACTAATAAATTATCGAAAATTTGGGATCCATGAAACTCTGTGCCCACGATGTCAATGACATATTACCCATTTGTTGGTTGACAGCTGAGGATTCGGCTACAAACATGGGACCTTATAATTGAAGCAAAGTAAGCTATGTTCGCAGCGTTAAACGGTATAGGATAAGAACATCCAGACCATGTCCTGGAGTGCTGCAGATTTGGAACACATCAACGAAATGCCTATGAATTATGGCATTATATGATGAGAGCCAGTCCTTTCGTTGAATATCCTGGACTTAGACATTATATTGGAGTCAAAATAATTTCTGTCGTGATGGCATCATAGAATACAGTAGGTGATCCCTCTAACGAACAAATTCAACACCTCAGGATCTCTGGAAAAGGAAGTAAAAGATCCAGATGTAACATGGGTGTTCTTTGAGATGCAATGAGGTGAAGCTCAGACTGGGGATCGTAGCACAGATGCAGCTAACCTGTAGCACTTGTATGAACAATAGTGCAAAAAGCTGTGTTGCTATTAACGTTTCACCTTATAAACAGAAGTATGATAGTTTAAAAAAATAAATAATTCAGGTCATAAGGTATGTGACTGCCAACTTTCTTTACCATAATCGAATCATGAAGGCACACAGACCAACTGAACAGAAAACAACCTTTTGTTTTCTGAATATGACCGAATCTGAGTGGGAAATATTTTTCTGTGTAGATGTTATTTGCAATTCTGTTCTCCAAGAGCAAGTGTTTCACACTGTTTGAAAACATATTTAGAGTTTCAACATTCTAGATGACACGTGTGAGTTTGCGTGTCTACAACTGGGAAAAGCTGCTAAATATCAAGAAATTTGCTTCAAGAAAAGAGCGAAGGATGGATATCAGCTAGGAGACTGGACATGATCCTGTAAGGATGAAAGAAGGTCATTTCATATCAGCTAGGAGACTGGACATGATCCTGTAAGGATGAAAGAAGGTCATTTCATATCAGCTAGGAGACTGGACATGATCCTGTAAGGACGAAAGAAGGTCATTTCATATCAGCTAGGAGACTGGACATGATCCTGTAAGGACGAAAGAAGGTCATTTCATATCAGCTAGGAGACTGGACATGATCCTGTAAGGATGAAAGAAGGTCATTTCCGTCTGGAAAATAATTTTTGTGATCAAAGGAACTTGTCCGTTGATATAAAAGTAACAGTTGTCGAGAAATGTACAAAATCATGTAATCCACATAAACCATCTGCATACATGAGTTACCCATGATCGTCTTGTACACTGGCTTGGTCAGAAATCAGAGAGAGAGACTAACGAGTCAGAGAAGAGTGAAAATAGTGTTGTTGTTTTTTTGGTCTCAGAGGTTGAGGAGAAAAGAGCCGAGAGCACGTAGTTAGTTGTTTATTACGAACTGTATGATAATGCAACAGATAAAAAGACAAGAGGCAGCTGCAACTGTTGCCTCCAGTGCCCTGATTGATGTGGTTAGGATTAAATCCAATCATATAAAGATAGACTTTCATTAACTGTAGGATCACTTATTGAAAAAAAGTAGTAATCCTTGCTTTTTAAGCTTTTAGGTGATGTTGTCTGACAAATTGTGTGGACTACACTTTGTGTCACCTAATTGTCACAACTTATAATGGCTAGACTGTGTACATGTTGTACCAAGAACATCAGTAGCATTTCAGCAGATTGTTTTGATAAATGTCTGCAAGATATTTCACAGCCACTTAATCATCATAATGTTTATGGGACTGATGGGTCTGAAAGGGTTTAGCAACTCTAGCTTTCCAAGCTCTCAAACAGTTTCAGAACAGGAAATATCACCAGAATATCAGATGATTCATTATAATAAGCTAGAACAGTCATGTAGTTGTAAAATCAATAATTGAATGGTATTCTTACTCTTGGTTTCTTATGTTCTGGGTGGTTTTCTGAAGCAATACGTTACACAATGTTTCAAGAGGATTACTTGCTTCATTTAGCTAAATGGTAAGAGTTTAACAAAGTATGCAACATAATTCTTGATAATTTCTTTCTATTACACTTAATTGTGTGTGTGTGTGTGTATATATATATAAATTATCTATGTGCAATACACTCTAAGTACATATTGATATATACACAGAATGTTCGGGAAGTCACTGTGCAGTTTTGTAATCATAGACATATATAAGTGCACAGTGACCTTCCGAACACTCTGTATATATATGTATACAGATGTTAAATCGCCCCTCCTTCCAGTGGCACAGTGGTAAAGCTGCGGAATTATAACGTCATAAACCAGGGTTTGATACCCGTGGTGGACAGAGCACAGATAATCCTTTGTCTAGCTTTGTGCTTAATACAAAACAACAACAAATTTTATACCTGGCTGATCATAGTTATAGCTGAAAAGTTTCAGTTTAGTTAAATTCTCCTGGATATGAGTAACAAAAAAAAATCACAATATGTTAAAACGGTTTTTAACTGGTTTGTGTTTGATGGGAGTAGTGCCAGATATTTGAATTGGATCAAAACTAAAAAATTACGAGTATGTGAATGTATTATAATACTTGAAATTCACAGAAAGTAGCCTCAATAACATTAATTTATTCAGTTATGATAGAATCTTTTAAGACATGGAAATTGTAAGATTTTATAAGCGTGCAAAATATCAGTAAAAGTGCATTAAGATGCAGGCTGTTACTGGGTAGCATGTAGCAACGTCCATCTGGTGAAACTTCCAACTGCACCTAGATAGTAGTAACACTGCACCTTGGAGAAATTCGAGGGAAAGATGACGTAAGTGTAGGTTGATTTTCAAAGGTAAAAGTTAGTGGCTGGTGTTTGTTAACCAATGTGTGAGAACCAATTTCTGCTGTCTCAAACTCGTAATAATCATATCTCATGAAAGGAATGAGACTAGATTGCATGGTAATATTTGTTAGTTGTTTCCAAAGGAATTGTAGCAAAAGGCAATACGGATAATCGTGTTCGCCAAGTTTATGTACAATGAAAGCTTGTGGATGAAGCCATTCAATGGTGTTAAGCCTGCATAAATGTTGTGACCAAGAGAGACATTTAATTACTCTGTATGAAACGTAATTTTTGGAACATATTAATAGATAATCACACTATTTGAGAACCTACTCACCTAGCAGAACTTCTAGACAATATTAATTTGTTGGAACTTATGTTTTCAATATTAATATTTGCCATATAAGATCGAATTATTGAACTTGCTAACTATCTTGTTTTTCAACTAACGAGTTATACTTCATTTGTGTGTCTGAACTTTCAATTGACCATACACCTGCAAAATAAGATACTGTGGAGACCATTTTATGAAGGACATCTTGTTCATGTCATGAAGGTCTTCAAGAAATTTGGAGCTAGCATAGTTCATGGATTGGCAGAAGTGATGAATGATGAAACACTGTTGGGCAACATATGAAATACTAGGAATACCATTGAAAGCAGAGGCTAAGCATCTTCAAAGGCTAAAATTGAGTATGACCAGTTCAGGCTTCCAGCCAGCAACCCTACTGCCACAGTTCTACTTTGGTTGAACCTAGAGTTCAGAAAACTAAACTTCGTGTCTCATCCCCTGGACAACTCTTGTGAGAGTTAAAAGAGGATGCAGCAGAGCCATCAGTGATTTAACAATTCTAGCTAGTACGGTCCTCCATCAGATGAGTTGCATCAGTAGAATACCATAGGCATCAAATAAGTACTACACTCTTGTGCAAATTAATTAAAACAAATGATCATTTTACAATATTTTCAACATGGCGGTCGGTGTAGACTCGCTGGTCCCTCTTATTTCGCGCAAAGCTACTCGAGGGCTTTCTGCGCTTACCGTCCCTAATTTTGCAGAGTAAGACAAGAGGGATGGCAGCTAGTCATCACCACCCACCGCCAATTCTTGGGCTACTCTTTTACCAACGAATAATGGGATTGATAGTAACATTATAACATCCCCACGGCTGAAAGGGCGAGCATGTTTGGCGCGAAGGGGATGCGAACCGCGACCCTCAGATTACGAGTCGCACGTCTTAATCCACCTGGCCATGCCGAGCTGTTACCAACAAATAGTGGGATTGACCATCACATTAAAAATTCTAACGGCTGAAAGGGCGAGCATCTTTGACGTGACGAGGATTCGAACCCGCAACTCTCAGATTAAGAGTAAAGTGGCGCAACCATCTGGGTATGACGGACCAATAACTTAGCTATTGCTCAGAGGTCAATAATATGATACTGATATTAAAAGCTTTAGTTTTGACAAGAGTGGACAGCACGTGACTAGTCAGTGTACTAATTAATCAAGAACTAAAACAAACAATAACAACAATAAAATTGATGGTTAGAACACTTGGAAGGTACACTGTTTAGATTCATAAAACACTGTTTTTTTCTTACATAATATTTTGACCAACAGCCCAATTAGATTTTATTACTCACAATAAATACACCAACCGAAAGAGTTTCACCTCCTGAGTCTAAAATTAGATCTAATATCGGTCAAGAGATAATGCAGCTATGAGATAAAAGTTTGTATTTGAAAAACTCAGAACCATTCTGTGAGCTACAATGCCGTGTCTAAAAAGATGAGAAAAAGATAAAACACGAAGAAAAGGCTATGCATCCGTTATTTAACTTATTTTTGAATTAACGCTATTTTGCACAATAGACAACAAGCACGTAAAATGTTTCTCTGAGCACACAGAATCGAAAGTTGTTTTTTTCCGTTTCGTTTGAATTTGTAAATGTGGATACATTTTGTTCGTGAAATCGCGCCTTACGCACTTAAACAGAATGTACTCTCAAGGGTTAAGGATCATGCTATTACATGTTAACATAAAATGTATTTCCATATTAAAACATAGGAGAGTTTGGAAGTAATCGTCGGATGTTACAACAACCGATAAGATCTTAATTTATTGCGTAGCTTAGCACAGCTGGCGAGCTAATTGGCAGTAAATTCGAACCACGTGAATGCGGGACGTAATTGACTCCTACATTGTATACATACATATACTTATATCGTCAAATGTCATTGGCTCTTAGACTTGAGCTGGCTCCAAATGAAAGTCACAAGAGGAGTGGGAGATGAACGGTCATAAAGACAAATATCAGTAACTGGACATCTGATTGTCTATTGGAAGAAAATACTTTACATCGGTCTGTGCTTCCAGAAATATTAAGCGCGAAAATAATTTAATTTAGTTTTAATTTTAGT
Source organism: Carcinoscorpius rotundicauda (assembly GCA_011833715.1). Lineage (NCBI taxonomy): Eukaryota > Metazoa > Arthropoda > Merostomata > Xiphosura > Limulidae > Carcinoscorpius > Carcinoscorpius rotundicauda. The sequence goes on from CM022393.1 coordinate 8,709,341, forward strand.
CTGAAGCAGATCTTCAAGCCACCAAACATGCTCACCCTTTCAGCCTTGGAGGCGTTATAATGATACGATAAATCCCACTATTCGTTGGTAAAAGAGTAGCTCAAGAGTTGGCGGTGGGTGGTAATGACTAGCTGCCTTCCTTCTAGTCTTACACTGCAGAACTAGGGAGAGCTAGCGCAGATAGCCCTTGTGAAGCTTTGCGCGAAATGCAAAAACAAAACAAGAACTTCGTTTTTGTTGTTAATGGACAGCAATACAGAATATCTTCCCTCCATGGGTACGACAATCCCATACACCCTCTGACTTCAGGCTCTGAACACAGTGGCCCGGCATGGCCATGTGGGTTAAGGCGTTCGACTCGTAATCTGAGGGTCGTGGGTTCGAACCTCGGTCGCACCAAACATGCTCGTCCTTTCAGCCGTGAGAGCGTTATATAGTGACAGTCAGTCCCACTATTCGTTGGTAAAAGAGTACCGTAAGATTTGGCGGTGGGTGGTGATGACTAGCTGCCTTCCCTCTAGTCTTACACCGCTAAATTAGGGACGGCTATCGCAGATAGCTCTCGAGTAGCCTTGCGCGAAATTAAAAAAAAGCAAACAAAACTGAACACAGCACTGGTGTTTCATGATGACAAGAAACTCGCTGGAAGTAAAAATATATTCTAAAGACGTCTGGTATGGGTATTAAAACTTTTATTACAATAATGTACAGAACAAACTGTATTTATCAACCTGAGGATAACCTAAGAAGGTCAAAACGTTGTTCTGTACTTTATTACAGTTTTAATATTCATACCAGTCGTCTTTAGAATACTTTAATACTGATGTTTGTTGTGGCATAAGTGATAATAATTACCATTCACTTGCACTATCTGGTTTACACTCCAACAGTGGTCGTTCGTGAAAACTGCTCAAACCATCACTATGTCTGTTGTACCTCCAGCCGGCCTGATAAGACCCGTTATTGTACAAAAGGCCTTGTCGGTACTGGATATGGAATATATATTGTGGTTGATATATTGTAACATATTTTCCTTTGCTTTCATTCATGGTTTATTTTCAAATAGGAATTCATGTACTTGTTCAAAAGGTAAGAACTCGCGTTGGAAAAATATATATATATATATGTCAAACAAATTTGTATTTCATATTTATTATGGCTTGTTCTTAAAACCAAAAATCATGTAATTTTTCTGTTTTACTTGTAACTCAAGTTTTTCTACAAATTACGTATGTTTAATTAATGTTTGTTGTTAATTAATTTTACGTAAATTCCCGGGGATTGTTTGTTTGTTTGTTTTGAATTTCGCACAAAGCTACTCAAGGACTATCTGCGCTAGCCATCCCTAATTTAGCAGTGTTAGACCAGAAGGAAGGCAGCTAGTCATCACCACCCACCGCCAACTCATGAGCTACTCTTTTACCAAAGAATAGTGGGATTGACCATCGCATTATAACGTTCCTACGGCTGAAAGGACGAGCGACCGGGATTCGAACCCACGAATCTCGGATTACGGGTCGAACGAACGCCTTAACACGCTTGGTCATGCCGGGCCCATGATATATATTGATTGACATTTTTGCAACTACTGCAAAGAATCTGTGAAATACCCGAAATAAGAATTAGACATGTCTTTTGTTTGTTCTATTGACAACCTAGCATGACAAAACATTAACACAAAAATAATATTAACTAGTTATCCGCTTTCCTTGGAATGCAACTCACTACAGAATAAATGTAAACCCCCATCCTTGAAGAAACCGAGTATGTTAAGACCAGTGGATCGGATCTTACGTCTTTCGACACAGCACGAGGTGTCAAGCACGTATGGCAGTGATAAAGACAAAGGTGAAAAATACAACGCAAAAAAGAAGTTATTTCCTTCAAAAGTGAAAGACAAAGAATTTTGCACGAGCAGATAAAAAGAAAAACAAAGCGTGCTGTCTTTTATGAGTGGAACGAAGTAACAAATTCTGAAATACGAATTTAACTTGTTTATGATCACATACTGTTACGAATTAGTAGTCAGTAAATATGCTACAGTTGTACAGGTATTCTTTCTCAAGCTATAATGTCCAGTCTAACATAAGTATGCTGTTGTTATAAAGATATTCTATAACAGATTAAACTATTCATAATGAAGATATTCATAACCAGATTCCAAATTTCATGTAGTTACGTAAGTTCAGTTATATGCTGACATCCATACGCTCCATTGTTAATAGCAAGTGTTGAACAATGGTGGTAAGTATATACAGTTTAGTAGCAAGTGTTGAACAATGGTGGTAAGTATATACAGTTTAGTAGCAAGTGTTGAACAATAGTGGTAAGTATATACAGTTTAGTAGCAAGTGTTGAACAATAGTGGTAAGTATATACAGTTTAGTAGCAAGTGTTGAACAATAGTGGTAAGTATATACAGTTTAGTAGCAAGTGTTGAACAATAATGGTAAGTTTATAGTGTTTGATAGCAAGTTTTAACTTGTTTGTATGTTTTGTTACTACGAACAAAGCTACACAAAATGCTATCTTCGTTCTGCCCATCATGGGTATCGAAACCCAGTTTCTAGCAGTATAAGTTCGTAAACATACCACTGTGCCCCTGGGGGACACAGGTTTTAACAATAATGAGGAAATCTATGGCGTTTAATACCAAGTTTTAACAATAATGAGGAAGTCTATGGCGTTTAATACCAAGTTTTAACAATAATGAGGAAGTCTATGGCGTTTAATACCAAGTTTTAACAATAATGAGGAAGTCTATGGCGTTTAATACCAAGTTTTAACAATAATGAGGAAGTATACAGAGTATAATAGCAAGTGTTTAACAATAGTGGTCAGTCTATGAAGTTTAATAGGAAGCGCTGAACAACAATGGTAAGTCTATGGAATTTAATAGCAAATGTTAAACAACAATACTAAGTCTATAGGGTTTCATAGGAAGTGTTGAACAATAATGGTAGTCTATAGAGTTTAATAGCAAATGTAGAACAACAATTCTAAGTCTATAGGGTTTCATAGGAAGTGTTAAACAATAATGGTAGTCTACTGAGTTTCATCGGAAGTGTTGAACAATAATGGTAGTCTATAGAGTTTAATAGCAAATGTAGAACAACAATACTAAGTCTATAGGGTTTCATAGGAAGTGTTAAACAATAATGGTAGTCTACTGAGTTTCATCGGAAGTGTTGAAGAATAATGGTAGTCTATAGAGTTTAATAGCAAATGTAGAACAACAATACTAAGTCTATAGGGTTTCATAGGAAGTGTTAAACAATAATGGTAGTCTATAGGGTTTCATAGGAAGTGTTAAACAATAATGGTAGTCTATTAAGTTTCATCGGAAGTGTTGAACAATAATGGTAGTCTATAGAGTTTAATAGCAAATGTAGAACAACAATACTAAGTCTATAGGGTTTAATAGGAAGTATTAAACAATAATGGGAAACCATCGATTAGAAAACCACCATAATGATAGCTTTATCATTACTTCAATTGGTTTACATGGTTTTAACAATCGGCTTAAAGTTTACCTTAGCTTTTATTAACACTGTTTTCCATGATATATTTTGACTTGTTTACCTATTTATGTAAGTTAATTATTTTTTTTACCAGTATCGTTTTTACCCATGTCTGCATCTTCTAGATTCGTCTAGCAACAGACGAGACACGTGCTCACTGATTTTTGCAGTTCGCTATATACCCTATTGTTAACAACAATGTTAGATTGACTTAATTTTATTTTTGACCCCCACTAGTTTTACAGAAAGTCCGAAATCAAATACTTTACTGTATGTTTTATGTTAACCCTGTTACAGTTTTGCGTATGATGTGAGGGAGTACACAAGCAAATTCAAATTATGTAAGGCCAAGATCAAAAACCGTTGTACATAAAAGATATAAGTAAGTACAATGTGCAAACTATAAAAAGCTTCTGGGGAGGGGGCCAGGACACATACAGGGTTGTAGAAATACGTCGTTTATTCACTGGATGCACACGCTGAATATCAGCTGTGTGTTCTCGAGACCACAAGTTCCACATCAGAAACTACAATGTATGTTCACTACCTGTAACTCTAGATAGGTAACATTTCTGATGTTGCAGGATTATAAAAGTAAATTAGAACAGGTTAGTGAGAATCTAATTATAGGGAATGAAAAAATAAAAAAAATATATAATAAAGATAATGTGATAAAAAGAAAATAAGTGACTACTGTTTACAGCAAAAATAATGTGAGAAGTAGTAAATACGTAATTACTGTTTATAGTGAGAAATAAACAGTACATAAGTGACTACTGTTTACAGTGAGAATAATGTGAGAAACAAACACTAGATAAATAACTACTATTTACAATAATTGTAAGAAGTAGATAAGTGGTTATTGTTTACTGTGAGATCAGTCTGAGAAATGGTTGATATATCATTATTGAGTGCAGGGTGAGCAATATGAATAACAAAATTACCACATCTTACTTTTTCTCACAATTATTTTTATAGTAAGCACGTTCACACTGACAATGTGTTTGAATGTAGCTGGTGCTGCGCACGTACACAGACGTAAGTTATTCATATTTACTGTGAGAAAAACCAATGTAATGAGTACGTGAACAAAGTGTCATTGGCCACTATTATTACTACTAGTTGTAATTACTGTGAGAAAAACCTATGTAATGAGTACGTGAACAAAGTGTCATTGGCCACTATTATTACTACTAGCTGTAATTACTATGAGAAAAACCTATGTAATGATCATGTGAACAAAGTGTTATTGGCCACTATTGTTACTACTAGCTGTAATTGCTGTGAGAAAAACCTATGTAATGATCATGTGAACAAAGTGTTATTGGCCACTATTATTACTACTAGTTGTAATTACTATGAGAAAAACCTATGTAATGAGTACGTGAACAAAGTGTTATTGGCCACTATTATTACTACTAGCTGTAATTACTATGAGAAAAACCTATGTAATGAGTACGTGAGCAAAGTGTTATTAGCCACTATTGTTACTACTAGCTGTAATTGCTGTGAGAAAAACCTATGTAATGATCATGTGAACAAAGTGTTATTGGCCACTATTCTATTATTACTACTAGCTGTAATTACTGTGAGAAAAACCTATGTAATGAGTACATGAAAAAAAATGTTATTGGCCACTATTATTACTACTAGCTGTAATTACTATGAGAAAAACCTATGTAATGAGTACGTGAGCAAAGTGTTATTAGCCACTATTGTTACTACTAGCTGTAATTGCTGTGAGAAAAACCTATGTAATGATCATGTGAACAAAGTGTTATTGGCCACTATTGTTACTACTAGCTGTAATTGCTGTGAGAAAAACCTATGTAATGATCATGTGAACAAAGTGTTATTGGCCACTATTATTACTACTAGTTGTAATTACTATGAGAAAAACCTATGTAATGAGTACGTGAACAAAGTGTTATTGGCCACTATTATTACTACTAGCTGTAATTACTATGAGAAAAACCTATGTAATGAGTACGTGAGCAAAGTGTTATTAGCCACTATTGTTACTACTAGCTGTAATTGCTGTGAGAAAAACCTATGTAATGATCATGTGAACAAAGTGTTATTGGCCACTATTCTATTATTACTACTAGCTGTAATTACTGTGAGAAAAACCTATGTAATGAGTACATGAAAAAAAATGTTATTGGCCACTATTATTACTACTAGCTGTAATTACTGTGAGAAAAACTTATGTAATGAGTACGTGAACAAAGTGTTATTGGCCACTATTATTACTACTAGCTGTAATTACTTTGAGAAAAACCTATGTAATGAGTACGTGAACAAAAAGTGTTATTGGCCACTATTATTACTACTAGCTGTAATTACTATGAGAAAAACCTATGTAATGAGTACGTGAGCAAAGTGTTATTAGCCACTATTGTTACTACTAGCTGTAATTGCTGTGAGAAAAACCTATGTAATGATCATGTGAACAAAGTGTTATTGGCCGCTATTCTATTATTACTACTAGCTGTAATTACTGTGAGAAAAACCTATGTAATGAGTACATGAAAAAAAATGTTATTGGCCACTATTATTACTACTAGCTGTAATTACTGTGAGAAAAACTTATGTAATGAGTACGTGAACAAAGTGTTATTGGCCACTATTATTACTACTACCTGTAATTACTATGAGAAAAACCTATGTAATGAGTACGTGAACAAAAAGTGTCATTGGCCACTATTATTGCTACTATTGTTCCCACAAAAATATTTTGAAACTATAAAACAAACAAAAACAACTTTTATTTGTGTAACAAAATCGTTAGAGTACAAACGTCTGTTTTACTTTGTTAAGAACAAAATTACACAGTGACATCTCTCCACTCAATCTTGTTTTTTGTTATGGTTTGTCTCTAATAAACTTGAATCGGTAAAGTTAGCAGAAGTGTTAGTGCGATAAATATGTTTGTAAATGATAATTCTACTTGGTTCATGCATGTATATTCCAATATATCTTTCCAATTCGTTTGAGTAATTTTCCCTAAGAGGGCCCTAAATTCGTCACACAGTTCTGTTGCATCGAAACCACTTGGTTTGTAATTTGTTGACGTGGAAGACACTGTTTCAGCAAGTCACTTGAACTCATTTTCGATAAGTCAGCGTTACAGTGCAGGAAACCAAACTAGGAATTGTGTCTGGTGTCTTGTAAGGTTGCTAAAGCCTGTCTTCCAGAGATTCAATGGATGTATTAATGGATTTAGTGAGAAAAAAAATGGATTTGAGATTTTATTGTGGAACAAGTTTTGGTCCTTCACAAAATAGTATAGTTTTACTGTGGTTCGTATATGTTCACAAGTTCATTAAGTACACTGTGGTTCATTGACATATTCACCACAACTTTTGTAAGAATATTTTTGTTACTGGGATTCATAAATAGTTCATCACAACTGTGTCTTGCTCTAGTGGCGAATGTGCTTCTCTTACAAATTTTTCCATTAATTTCTATTTATTATGCAAGTTTCCCTGCGAACACCAATACCCGTGCAAACGCTTCATGAAACCAGTTTGGTGAAGGAATATTTTTAATTGAAGAATAATTCGAGACATAGCAAAGTAATTATCTTGCAAACGACCACTAATACAATTGTAAATCCTTCATGAAGGAATCTGTTTTGGTAATTGAAGAATAATTCAAGACATGGTAAAGTCACTACCTTACTTGCTGACAAGGCTCACTTTTACAGCAATATTTTCAACAAATTTAAAACTTTGTATGTTGACAGCAGTTGTTTTCGCTTCAAAAGTAATTTTGTTACAGAGCCATCTGTGAGAGTGTTGTATTCTGCAGTATTAACTAAATCGTTTTGGGTCTTTTTCAGCTAGTCTCAGCGTATGGGGAATATGTTGTAGAAATATTTCATTGTGATGAGTAGAAGCAAAAATTTATGCTTTGAATCAAGTATAAGAATGTCATTGCCTAGTGAAACAGTTGGCTGCAGTGTTCAACACGAGGTCGCTTTGCATACCGAAAAATATCTTATTTTTAAGTCTTTAATATTTGGAAGGTGGCAGTTTTCCTCACTATTATACTCACAAGTCTTCAGAAGTAGCGTGCTACCATTAAGTTTTCGCAGAATCACTTTGTTCTTATTTCATCTTTCTGCAATAAAACTCCGAAGACATACTTGTTAACACCGATTGCACCATCTTCAGACAGAAATGTCTTAGGAGATGCTGTAGCAAACTGAATGATTATTGTTATGTGTCGCGTAGCAGTCGAACACAGACTAATGACAGTTGGTATATCTAGCAACAATCATCACAAAAAGATCTTGTTCAAGAGGTCCGCCATGGCCAAACGTGTTAAGGCGTGCGACTCGTATTCTGACAGTCGCGCCAAACATGCTCGCCCTTTCAACCGTGGGGGCGTTATAATGTGACGGTCAATCCCACTATTCGTTGGTAAAAGAGTAGCCCAAGAGTTGGCGGTGGGTGGTGATGACTAGCTGCCTTCCCTCTAGTCTTACACTGCTAAATTAGAGACGGCTAGCACAGATAGCCCTCGAGTAGCTTTGGGCAAAATTAAAAAAACAAACAAACAAACTTATTGAATAGCAATGCACTCACTTCATACTGGATGTCCATTTCCAGATATCGCTTCTGGATTCATTGCGTGATAAATCTTCCACGGTTTTCAGTAATTACTCAGCCCTTACCAACAAGCAATGTTTTAAGTTTCACAAACACTGACCAGTAACATTTTTGTTTCGTGTAAAACTTACCAGTACTTTTCTCTCTAGCTCGTTTGAAATAATGAGGTGCAAATTTTACATGTCGACTCTTTGGTTAATTTACAACCAGTATTCTGGTTCTTGCTATTGTTGGAAAGCCTCACATGATCTTTTGACGGCCTAAACGTGTTCACATGCTTTTTCAGCCCTTTGTTTCAATTTTCAAAAGTATAAAGTCAATTGTACCAGAAACGAAACACTGAATCGAGAATGACCGAATATTGAACCCGTTGTTTTGTTACTTCTTTATTAATGGCAGGTGATCAATAACTTGTTGGGAATTCATTGGACTTTGTGTATTTAAAAATTCGTACGTCCGTAGCTTTACTGTAATTTAGATAAGCAAGTGACAGGCCTTGGAGTCGATTTCTTGGATGTTTATCCGGATTATCCAAATGAAACTCTAAAGCTCTTCTGTTTACTTTCCTCTTTGGGATCTGTGGCTTATTCAGTTACTAAGACAACATACAGGAAGTTGTATCACTGAATTTTATTCACTAGTTTTAGTAACAAGGTTTGTCTTCTTCTAATAGTAGTTTATTTAACTTCGTTTGGTGTATCGTGATGTAAAGTTTGAAAAGAGCATCTATTGGTTTTCGAGCGACACTTCTTTTGGCAGCATTCCTTTCCAATACTGAGCAAGAGGAAGATGGTGCTTTCCATCAGACATATTTCTGTATGGGCATTTCAACCACTTATAAATTATGAATGTTTTAACGAGAAATTTCTATTGTATAGAAAAGAAACTGGACGACCAGTAGCCATTCTTCCATTGGTTAACCACAGCGCACGCGATTAAGTAGAAGAAGATACCAAGAGACTTGAAATTATTAACATTGGCTTTGAAAATTAAAATTGATTGTAAAATTATACTGATTTTGCACTTATCATATTTTGTTGCTTGGAACGGATGCCTGATTTATCTATCCGATAACACTAGCCATGTCCGTTTGTTACATTAAAAATTTACAAAATCAAATATTTCACAAAAAATTGACCATCAGAAAGTTTCTTTCTCAAAAATTATAGCAACTTTAAAATACAGATAGCAGGAGGAAAATAAGCTACAATCTACGGGCCACAGTACCCAAATGCTGACGTTTACATTTAACATGTAAAGACAAGTAAAAAATCATGTTCCCACGCATTCAAAATAGCACAATTAATTAAACAAAGCTCATAATTGATATAAAAGCTTCAACAGTTTCCTTTGTGGATTCTAAACAACGATTTTTGTGAAAAAACTGCTTTTTTCATTAATTATGATGATTAAAACATTTTAGTTTCCCATTGATCCTCGGCGTAGAGGTTACTTCATAGATTTCGACCAATAGCTACTTTTGGCTTTCTGCAATAGCCTTTCCCAATATTGAACTGACAGATCCAATGGCAATTCTTGAACTAATCAGGTCTGTCCGACTAACGGAAATTTGATCGTCAGCCTTATAAAGGACCCACGGCTCCCAAAATATTCTGAGCGCGATATTTTGCTGTAGCGAGACACGAACACTGTATTTACAAATCTATAGTTCAGCACACTAATTACAAGCCAAATTTGGTCCTGCTCTCTGTATAAAATAACGTGAAACCATTCAATGAAACGACACTTTTCATGCGATACGCAGTAAAGCTCACCACGAGAGGGTCAACGCCCCCATCCTCAAGTTCACAAACCATCCAACGTGTAATTATAAAGAAACAGGTTTTTTTGGGCTTGTAAATATTCGCACTTTTTCATATGGGTATCCCCCCCTAGTTTTTGTGTTTGTCTTTGAATCTGTCAATCCCCACCAAACATTCTTCATTTGAATCTGTCAATCCCCACCAAACATTCTTCACTGTTAGACGAATTAATTCTCATATTTTCTTTTTCTATTTGGATCTGTCAATCCCCACCAAACATTCTTCAGTGTTAGCCACATGGATTCTCATATTTTATTTTCCTCTTTGGATCTGTCGATCCCCACCAAACATTCTTTAGTATTAGACAAATGGATTTTCGTATTTTCTTTTCCTTTCGTAAAGCACTCTTCATATATCATAAGCAGGTCGAAGAGAAATAATTTGATTTCGATCACGTCTGGCCTTAAACCACATATCCGAACCACTACAAATACAACTATTAAAAACCACTACTTATAATTACTTGCTTTTTTTTTCTGAAGCAAAATGCAGAATCCACAACTTTCCAAATAAAATAGTTCAGTGATAAAACTACAAACGTACCAGGGGTTATAGGACATTTAACATGTTCATGTGTAATCTATAAGTCAGGTTTTATAAAGAATAAGACATTGGAGGAGTCTGAGGTACAAGCTCTCAGTAAACAGCAACTTATGTGAACTTGATAAGGGTTAGAAAACTATTTATCTGGACTCTAAAGCCTCCATTTTCTCGTTAAAGGTGCGGTACGCTTGAGTAATTTACTGCATATTTATAAATTAATCTTTAATGTTAAGTAGTGTCAGTTTTCCAACTTTAAAAAAGCATACATAAAGTTAAGCATGTTATTGTATCGGATAAAGATTCCGTAACAATGAAGAAACACTATTAACTTAGATATGTTATATTTCAGGCATATCCTAGTGTCTTGAAATTTGGTATGTGAAGAAAAAGTCCAATAAAGCATATGCATTGGAAATATTTGGTAGGTTGACTTACGAGAGGCCGAGCTGGTTCGGTATAGCCAAGTGGTTAGGGCACTTGACTCGTAATCTGAGGGTCGCGGGTTTGAATCTTTGTTATACTAAATATGCTCGCAGTTTCAGCGGTGGGGGCGCTATAATGTGACGGTGAATCCCACTATTCGCTGGTAAACGTGTAGCTTAAGAGTTAGTGTGGATGATGATGACAAGCAGCCTTCCCTCTAGTCTTTCACTGCTAAACTAAAGATGGCTAGCGCAGATTGTCCTCGTGTAGCTTTGCGTGAAATTAAAAATAAACAAATAAGCAGTCCAAGTTACAGAAGGTGGGAAATCGCTAAACTATCACTCCTGTTAAAAACGCAAATTGTGTTCTGCACGTTGTGTTTTTAGCCACAAGATACACACACACGCGCATGTTTCTTGATATAAGATGAAGATAGCTTATTATTGTTTACAGATAGCGTAATATAAGAAGTTGAAAGCGTAAATAATTTAACCAACACTCGTGAAAAACATCTATATTTGTAACTAAAAAGAATACAACGTTAAAATTAAAACAATAAAAAGTTATTAAAGCAGACGCATGTCCTAAAAATACACATTTCGTTATCTTATAACATTATCTTCAACAGTGATGGTAAAGGCATGGTTGGGATCTATATATTAACTGAGTTACTTGCATTCCTTTAGCGCCACCCAGAGTTAAACTTCTAAGAGTTACAAAACTTTATTATTTCTAGATCTGGAACAGACTCTTTTTATTATACGATATCTTATTTTCTCAGAGTTTAGTAGTTTCTCTGATCATTAATCCACTTTTAGATTCAACCTGATTTATCCACTGGTGTTTCTCAACTCTAACATGAAATGTTTCCGCCCTATGTTTTGCTAATACAGACTCATGCACTTTGTATTTTTATTACCACATATTTTAAATTCCTTGACCTTGATTATTAATTTTCTACACGTTCGACCAATGTAAACTGGACAAGGAATTTTATAAATCCATATTTATCAGTTTCCTCTATCTTATCTTGTACTCTTGTGCAACTATTTAACTTATAATGTTGATAGAATATTACGCAACGTTCTTTTTACTTTTGCTTCATATTCTCTACCAACTGGAGTTGCACGGTGGTTAAGGCACTCGACTCGTAATCCGAGTGTCGCGGGTTCGAATCCCCGTCACATCAAACATGCTATCCCTTTCAGCCTTGGGAGCGTTATAATGTAACGATCAATGCCAGAATCCCCGTCACATGAAACATGCTAGCCCTTTCAGCCTTGGGAGCGTTATAATGTAACAATCAATGCCAGAATCCCCGTCACATGAAACATGCTAGCCCTTTCAGCTTTGGGAGCGTTATAATGTGACGATTAATGCCACTATTCGTTGAGAAAAGAGTAGCCCAAGAGTTAGCGGTGAGTGGTGACGACAAGTTGTCTTCCCTCTAGTCTTGAACTGTTAGATTAGGGACGGCGAGCGCAGAGTAGTTTTGAGCAAAATTCAAAAACGTACAAACTAGCTGGAGTACCCATCCTATGGTTAATTAAAGTTATCGGAAGACATGAAAAGTTGTTTCCTTTATATATAACTGTAAAAAACAAATCAAACCGCAAGACTTTCATAGAAACCCCAAAATGAAAAACGAAATATATGTATGAATTTTCCTATGCGCTCCTCCATACCAAATTTGGTGAAGATCCACCAAGATATCAAAACATCATACATAAAAATGTCGTCGTTTTAAGAATTATAAACTTCTGGGAAAACTTCTGAAAACAATGAGGACAAGAGTCTTGGTCTATGAGTAAAACTGAAATGTCTTATTATTATGTTACTGGGAGGCAACTCAAGCATAACTACGTGATCACAAAACTGCTTTCCAAGCACAATTACGTACAGAGCAGTAATGATGTGATTTAAATGTTTGACGTGGTTATGAGGAGTGTTATTGGGAGAGAGACAAGAATGAAAAAACAATTCTTCGCAAATGTGAATGTACGAAGTGCAGCACAACAACAACGAAAAATCCGAAGAATTTGAATGTTACTGTTTTGGATTTTGCATTTCTTGTTTGTTTGTTTGTTTGTTTTGGAATTTCGCACAAAGCTACTCTAGGGCTATCTGTGCTAACCGTCCCTAATTTAGCAGTGTAAGACTAGAGGGAAGGCAGCCAGTCATCACCACCCACCGCCAACTCTTGGGCTACTCTTTTACCAACGAATAGTGGGATTGACCGTCACATTATACGCCCCCACGGCTGGGAGGGCGAGCATGTTCAGCGCGACCCTCGGATTACGAGTCGCACGCCTTACGCGCTCGGCCATTTTTTTGCATTTCTTCTATATTGTGTTTATTTCAGTGAGTTGCCCTAAGTAGCTCAAACTAACCACCGACTGGAAGACCGGTTTAAGGAACATTTATGACAATACAGTTACGGTTATAAAAACAAACAAAGGTAATAATTGTTAGCTATTGAGGTAAATATACGATTCACTACAATCTTAACTTTTTAAACTTAGATTCCATTCATCTATCTTATCTTTATTTTCACAAACTCAACCCTCGGTCTCTTTACTCTTCTTTGTTTCGTACCCAATTCTTATAGAACACGTTCTTAATTCAGCAAGTATATTGTTTGATCTCTCTTCTGATGAAACGTAGCTAACTGTGTGTTTCGTATTCAGGATCTCTGATGTCCGAAATCAAGTATCTGTCATACAGTGTGCTCCGGATACGTTCTGCAGACAATACTTTCCGGCATGGCCAAGTGGTTAAAGCGCTCCACTCGTAATTTGAGGGTCGCGGGTTCAAATCTCCGTCACACCAAACACGCTCGCCCTTTCAGCCGTGGGACGATATAATGTGACGGTCAATCTCACTATTCGTTCGTTAAAGAGTAGCCCAAGAGTTGGCGGTGGGTAGTGATGACTAGCTGCCTTCCCTCTAGTTTTATACTACTAAATTAGTTATGCCTATCGCAAGCTAGCCCTCGTGTAGCTTTGCGCGAAATTCTAAACAAACAAACATATAAACAATATCTTCGAATGCTGACAGTGTGAGTCTGAGTCTTGTCTCAACTGGCCAGTTACATGTTCTTTGGTTAGGGCAGGTCAGCTGGTTGAAAGTAAAAAGGGTAGTGACCAGGGTCGAAATGGTTCTACAATATCAAGTTGGATCGGCGTTGCGGTGCTGTATTTCATATTTCTGGCATTGTTTACGTCAGAGTACATTCCAAATGCATATTGCAGGGAGATAAACCCAAATCATACCAGCTGGTACAAGTTTGTGTAACCCCTTGGAATGAGCATGACCTCACTTCAGAAGTGCATGACACAGAAACACGACCAAGTAAGTATAAGCTTTACACTATCAATTACAGAAGAATTTATGCACGTCCAGTTTCCCAGGATGTTGCTAACACCTGCATTAACATTTAACAAAACTACCTTTATGTAAATATGTTATATCTTTAAAAGTATTTCAACAGTAGTAACAATTTGATTGTTGTTTTAAAATTTTAACACAAAGCTACACGAGAACTATCCTCACTAGACGTCCCTAATTTAGTTGTGTAAGACAGGAAGGGCAGACTGTTATCAACATCAACCGCCAACTCTTGAACTACTCTTTTATCATCGAATAGTGAAATTGTCCGTCACGTTATAACGCCACCACGACTGAAATGGTGAAACTATTAAGATTGTGAGTCGAGCTCTCTAACCGCCTGTCCATGGCAGGTTCAGTAGTACCTAATAAATGTTTCAGTTTGTAACCACCAATGGAGGAAAAGACAGTTTTTAACTTTCTCTTTTTTCCTCAATTTTTATTTACAGAGAAAAAAAAACCAATTTAGTGAAGAGCAAACCATTGATAATATCATTGTAGCATAAAGAAACAAGTATTTCCAGTTGATTGAGTTGTTGACATGACTGTGACAAGCAGAGCTAAATGAAGTGTTTACAAAATTTTGGCAGTGTTCTATTAGTAAGAATCACCTTTGGAGTTTCATATACAAAGGAAATTAGCCATTAATAGTATTGTAGACATCAACATATTTTTTTCATCTTAATCAGACTATTTGCAAGTAGACAACAGCGTTCCGGGACTGGAACAAGTGTTACGTCAATACATTGTTCCGCTCATTTTAAAGTAGTTTAGTTTCTCGTGGACCTGTCTTCTACGATGTTTATGATAGGAAAGCTTTCTATACATATATTTCGTATATATCGTACAGTAATACTATTTTTAAACAAACTATGAAGTCAAAGGTTGGTGCCAGTTATGAGTCCACGTGACACATTGTTGCCATTGCAGATTCCATCCACGTGACACGTCAGAACACGTGATGATTCCTTGATAATATGTTGTTGTCCATGAAGACTGCACTGACACGTTATTACAAATGCTGTCTCTCCACTAGCAGTGTCACCGCAAGAAGTGTTTGTGACATTGGTAAATCTGCACTGTTATCAAGTGGAGACCCAAGTTTACATTTGACTTCAATCTGCAGATTGCTGGTTCGAATCCCGCCACTTAACATGGTCGCCCTTTCAGCCGTTGGTAAAAAGTAGTCAAGAACTGGTGATGGCTGATATTAGCTAGCTGCTCTTCTTTTAGTTTATCGCTTCTAAATTAGGGTGCTGTGCTGCGCGGTGCTGTGCGCGAAATTCAACAAAGAAAGTGACGCGTGAGAACTGAATGAAAAAAAACAAGGAAATGGAAAAGTTTAGCAAATTATATATGTTTATGACGAAAACCGTTAGAAAATAATGTAGAAGTTTTCTTCTTTATACACCTTAGAATATCCTAATAATAAAACCAGATGTAAAAAGATTAAGGGTTTTGTACTTTCTGTCCACACGAGTCTGTTTTAAATCTGTTCAAAAGCTTAAAAAAAAGGTTACTAGAGCAGCTCATAGAGGGCACGACGATCATCAGAGGAAGAAGAAAGCACGAGTTTAAATGTAAGTTCAACAAAGTAGCAGCTCAGAATTGTCACGGTCATAAACAACCCTAACAATACACGAGACAAAATATCGCAAACAAGGATCTTCTGCATTGTGTAAAATATTACTTTGTTGACATTCTCACAAAAACCTAATTTAAAAAAACAAAATGGGAGTAATACCTGTTCGTTTTACTTCAATAGAACAATGCACGCTTGTTATAGACGGTTAAGAAACTTCGCATACAATGTCACTGAAACACTCATTCAACATCTGATTCGTCAAGAATGTTTGAATATATGTATGTGAATAGGATAATAAGTAAAATTTGCTCACTCGAGGGTGATGTGGAAGTGTTTCATTCTTTGAAACCCATTTTAATAAGCTACAAGAGCTTTGACCTCGTTCGCGAGTAAAGAACGTTCACGTTTTCTAACTACAAAGGTAACGAAAACGATCATACATACGATACAAATACATTATCATACGTGCTAACTTCATCGCATGAACCGTAAACACTGGAAGATGTTTATAAAATACCACGAAATGAGCACGGAATTTGAAACACTCAGATTGTGAAGTAAAGAAATGCAGAGACGTCAAAGTAAAATAAACGTTCAAATTGCGAAGTAAAAGAAACGTTAAGATCCTGAACTAATGAAACACACAGGTACCGAAGTGAAAGATTTAGTCGTGTTTGTTGTTAACCACAAACCTACACAATGGGCTATCTGTACTCTGTCCACCACAGGTATCGCTACCAGAATTTTGGCATTTTAAGTTTGCAAATTTACTGATGAATCACTTGGGAACGAAGCAGAAGGAAACATTTAAAGTCTGAAATAAAGAAATATGTGGACACGGAAGTAACTCATAACTCACAGTTCATGGTTTAAAGATGAATTAACTCATAACTCACAGTTCATGGTTTAAAGATGAATTTTGGGTGGGATCTGACGAGAAGAAACTTACTAAGGATCACATTTTAGAAAAACAATTACCATGAAACAAAATAAAGAACTCGGATCTTGAAGTAACGCAATGTACCGATATTCAAATAATATAAAACTTGTGTAAATATAAAAAAATTCAAATAATTAATTAAAGGAATCTACAAACCAAAACAAAAATTCTGGTAAAAAAATCTTTATTTTTTTACACTCTTCAAGATTACCTTATATCCTATTGAATAATTTCCAAAATTACTCTATATCCTTTTAAATAATCTTCAAGATTAATTTATGATCGTTTGAATAATCTTCAATGTTACATTATATCTTTTTGAATAATCTTCAACATTACATTATATCCTTTTGAATAATCTTTAATATTACATTATATCTTTTTGAATAATCTTCAATATTACATTATATCCTTTTGAATAATCTTCAATGTTACATAATATATTTTTGAATAATCTTCAATGTTACATTTTTTCCTTTTGAATAATCTTCAATGTTACAATATATCCTTTTGAATAATTTTCAATGTTGCGTTATAGCCTTTTGAATAAATTTCAAGATAACAGTTTTCCAAACAAATATAAAATAAAAATTATTTTTAAAATAGTTTTTGATATCGCTTTGCTTCCTGTTGGATGATTATGAATATCAGTTTATAGTATATTCAGTTAGCGAGCCTTCCCCAGTGGCTCAGCGGTATGTCTGTGGACTTACACGCTAAAATCCGGGTTTCGATACCCGTGGTGGGCAGAGCATAGATAGCCCATTGTGTAGCTTTGTGCTTAATTCAAAACAACAATCAAAACAACAGCGATTCATGAGAAACACTTATTTTTATATAGGAGACCAATGGATAAAGCAACCAACACTCGTAAACGAACCGACAGATAGAAATATATATAAAAATACACAAATCCCAATGTAAATCAGGCCACAATTTTTTAAAAAACTAACATAAACACGATGATTTATTGTGAATTAGACATACATGTGTAATGTGTTCTAAAATAAATGGCATTCGTTCTCTTGCAATCATTCACTTGGAAGTTCTCAAAACCCTTTCTCATAAACACAAACCGCTTGTCTTGTTTAATACATTAAAAAATAAAATATTTCATAATTCAGTAGTTTAAATCAAAATATTAAAAATGGCGAAGCCGAAAAATGTGAACACCCATGTAAATAAGAAATCATGTACACATAAATTGAATGACCGTTTTATACACGCTAAACTGTATTTATATTAACGTAGGTATCTAAGGTCAGTCTTATGGAAGATAAAATATAACTCATGAATATCATACACCTTTATATTTTTTAAATATAAGAAATGAAACTCTTAAGGTTGAAATATATCAAATGAATCGAATAACAATTTACAATCCTATATTTGTAAGGCCAATAAAACGTGTTTCGGTGTTAAAATAACTAAATATCTAAAAACGAATTGAAAGCAAAACAACTCTGGTATCGTTTTATTCCCATAAATAATTTGTTTAACGGGCTAACTTTCGCATCTTTTTGTTTTCAATCGCTTGTAATAATAGAGAAAGCGACATCTAGGGACACTGCCCTTCGTTCGAACAAACAACCGTTAGGTTCTCAAGGAAGGCCTACAGGCTTGAACTCAACAACGGCCTACATTTAGTCACGACTCGTTAAACCTGTTTATTGTAAGAACTTGAGAACTGCATTACCGGGTACGGGTAATTCAAACCCGAGGCACAGAGCGAGACCACTCTATGTGCAGTCTATTGTGGCCGTCAAGAATTTTTATGTTGGAAGTGAAATTGGTGTTGTTTGTTAATAACTAGGAGTGACCACAAATCCATCTCAACGAAACTCGTTCGCTTCACACTGTTTTATTTATCATACCACTCGAACCAACAACTAGTTGTTTCAGAAGGCTTGTTTTTACCTATACTCGTATTCTTCAATTGTACTTTGTCTCTATTTCTGGTTGGTATTTATTATTTATTTAATTTTGGATACTTTTTGGCATGGTTTTACACTACTTTAAAACCATTTTAACATCTCCTTTTGGTGTATTGTACGATTACTGGATCTCTTCTTACATAAAACACGACTCACGAGCTGTTTGTAGAATATTCTATAAGATAATATTTGATAATATTATTTTTATTCTTTTCAATAACTCACGAGAATAATATACAACCTTTCAAATAACCTTCAACACTACTTTCTATTATTTGTTAATTTCAAGTTAAACACGAGGTGTACAAAAGGTGATCTGTGCTCTCCCCACCACTGGTGTCCAAACCCGGTTTCTAATGGTGTGAGTCCACAAATATATCGCTATGCCACTGAAGCGGGACTGTTTTCTATTAGTTTGAATATTCATTAACATTATTTGACATCTTTTTAAGTAATGTATTACATCGTATCCTTCAATACTAACCATTTTACATATTTTTAAGTAACGTATTACATCGTATCCTTTAACACTAACCATTTGACAACTTTTTAAGTAATGTATACATCGTATCCTTCAATACTAACCATTTGACAACTTTTTAAGTAATGTATTACATCGTATCCTTCAATACTAACCATTTTACATCTTTTTAAGTAATATATTACATCGCATCCTTTGAATAACTTTCAACTCTATTTTACATCATATTAAAATAATATTAGACACTATTTAAAAATCCATTATCTTCGATATTACCTTTACCATTTTAGATAACATTGTCATTTTACCTTTATTTGGAAAATATTCAAGATTATGTTTTTGCCTCTTAGCAAAAGCTCCTTTTCAGGTACCTAACACGTATTTGGATAACAGTCAAGATTGCTTTATATCAGAGACAGAGAAATTATGGCCCGCGGGCTAGATATGAGCCACGAAACCTGATCGGAATACTACGTCCATCCGGCTCACACTGGTAACAGAGGCTTTTATGTAACTTCAGGGGATAAAGAGTTGGTGACGTGTCCTATTATTTTGTTCTGAGACTTAAATAACAAGAAAATGAAGAAAGCATATGTGTGTGTGTATAAACATATCTGGGAATCAAGTCAAAATACAATACACAAGTTCTGAGCAATACAACAGTACAACATAAATAGATCAGCGAACGTATTCACGTCTTTTCATTTCAATTATCTTCAAGAACCCCATGATGACAAGAAGACAATGGTCATTAAACACGTAGTTAAAGATAAAAACTGTGTGTATATTGATATGGTAACACCAGTTAATAACCATGTAGTTAAAGATAGAGACCGTGTGTATTTTGATATGGTAACACCAGTTAATAACCATGTAGTTAAAGATAAATACACAACAACGTTAAGGAAGTACTTTTGAACAATATGTTTCTGGAATGAACAATAACCACACTTCTATCTGTTTACCACAACCTATCCAATTTTTAAAACAAATGTAGCTGACTTTATTATGAATGTTAATATTGTTTTTGATGTTTGTTAACTGGTCCTTAAAAAAAGTGTTACCTTATTTCATTAAATTATTCACATATATGCAAAGTAAATAAGTATGTAGGAAACAACATTCAAGATAAAAGTCGTCCAATTACACTTCCTAATTAAGCAAAAGTTACTGTATTTTTTTACTGTCAACTCTTCGCTGAAATAAAAACCAAGCAAAGGTCCTTCATTTGTCGCAAAATATTTATACATGTGTTTTTAATTTTTTTGTTTGTTTGCTTTTTGAATTTCACGCAAAGCTACACGAGGGTTATCTGCGCTAGCCGTCCTTAATTTAACAGTGTAAGACTAGAGGGAAGGTAGCTAGTCATAACCAATTCTTCGGTTACTCTTTTACCAACGAATGGTGGGATTGACCGTAATTTATAACGCTCCCACGGCTAAAAGGGGCGAGTATGTTTGTTGTGACGGGGATTCGAACCCGCGACCCCTTGATTATGAGTGGAGCTCCCTAACCACCTAGCCATGCAAGGCCGATTTCTTTGTAATCACTTTTTAAACTTTTTAACAATTTAATGTTTTTATTTCTTTTTTTTCTTTCTTTCTATTTTTTTTATCCGAATTCAATCTATAAGAATGTCACAGATTACTACATAGTTGCTAAATTACTGTTGGAAATGTTGAACGTTACTTGAGATTCTGACCCCAAAAAATTTAACCCATTTCTAGAATACACATTGAAGGGTTAATATACTAGTTTCTGTAGTTGTTCTCTACTCTTCCTTGTGGTAACTAAAGGTTAAACCAACGTACAGACACATACACACCCGATTCTCTCAGTATTATGGTAGTTGGAATGGGTGAAAATATTGTTGTACGTGTTTGCTAAATTTCCAAGATCGGATAGCTTATGTTGAACTTTTTAAAACTGATTACACGGTAAAGAACGCATATGG
The DNA here is from genome assembly GCA_011833715.1 of Carcinoscorpius rotundicauda. NCBI lineage: Eukaryota > Metazoa > Arthropoda > Merostomata > Xiphosura > Limulidae > Carcinoscorpius > Carcinoscorpius rotundicauda. Next base: position 8,730,548 of record CM022393.1, read on the forward strand.
CACAGACTTTGTTGTAGTCTATTAATGCACTGTTGCTTTGTTTTCATTGTTAGCATCGGAGAATACAACGCTACGTTTGAGATGAAAGAATAACATCATTGTTAAAGTTAACAGTTATCAGTTTATAGTATTATTATTAATACTTTTTATTCATGTGCCGGTAACATATTGTTAAAAATGTGGGATTTCCGTTTAATGTCCATTGTACAAATTCTTTAGTCGATAAGCGAACCCTTCCTTTCCCTCGTATCTGTCACCTGAGGGCGCTCTACTTTCTCACGAAGTTTGGTCGCTATGGTGACGATCTTGCCTACTTGATACACGTGTAAGTGGATGGCCTTCAATTGGTCCACTTATTTTCTTTGTTCCAGATTTCGCGATATGTCGTCAGTAGTGTAGCTCTCGGCAGACCATTAAGAAGCGTCAGAGAAATACGTAGATAAATAAATTATAATAAATAACTAGCGGCCATTTTTGTAAACTCAAAATTGTTACGATGCAACAAAAACAGTGAATTTATTTTCAAATTAAGTACTTAACTTCCCGAATCATTAATAGTATTCTGTGATCAAAGTAAGCTGTCTTCTTAGACAAGAAGGAAAATCAGTCCAGTTATCATCATATATAAAGTCCATTTATACTATGTAAATTATTTTGTCAAGGAGGCGAAGCATGATTGTAATTAATTTTCCTTGCCATAAAACAAAATTTTTAACTTACGCTATTCACCTAGATTTTTTAGCGTTTTTTCAATAATTAGCATAATGTGTAATAACAGTACTCCAACCACACTGTGTTCGTTATATCTATCATTTGACGTCGGTAGCTTGGGAAAAGTGTCCACATAATAATAACAGTAACAAAATGGCTTATATGAATAGTGTTACGACCACTGTTATGTTTTTGTGGTTCAGGCAGCCTGTTGAAATTTTGATTAAGCGTTTCAGGTCATTGGTAATGAATATGAAGAATAAAGTATGGTTCTCGAAAATCTTTTAGGGACGATTACAAAAATTCGCTGTTAAAAATGTAATAGGCCTAACGCTAATGCCTTACGACAAATATAATTAGTTACAGTGCATTGTTTCCTCAAACCTGAATAATATTGAAATTAGAAGCATAAAGAAAGGATATATAAATTAATTTTGTTACAACAATACAAATACACATTGTTACAACAACACTTTGCCAACCGTTTAAAGCTGTTAATAAATAACAAGTGGAATTTCTAAGATCTTTGTTGTATTGTGGATGGAATAGAAAATTTACTAGATGAAATGTTCACACACAGTAATCCTTTTTGCTGTTAGATATTCGTTTGTAAGCAAGCATTCGTGACAGACGCAGTTTCTTTACTAACTTAAATTGTTATGGACAAAAGTAATTGACACAAATTATGAGCTTAAAATTGAGTCAGCTTAGAAAACCTCTAACCCAGGTTACAATTTTTGCTTGTTTAGGATAATTACGTTGAGCTACACAAAAAAAGTTTATCTGCTTATAGTAGTTCCTAGTTTCGAACTGACAGACAATCTAATAAAAAACACTGTAGGTGTATTTGTGTGTTTGTTTGTTTTGAATTTCGCGTAAAGCTACACAAGGGCTATCTGTGCTAGCCGTCCCTAATTTAGCAGTGTAACACTAGAGGGAAGATAGTTAGTCATCACTACCCACCACCAACGAATAGTGCGATTGATTGAAAGGGTGAGCATGTTTGGTGTGATGGGGATTCGAACCCGCGACCTTCAGATTACGAGTCGAACGCCTTAACCCACCTGGCCATGCCAGGTCCTTTAGGTGTGAAGAAAACGGTTCAAACAAGAAAAGGATTGAGTGGCCTAACTGACAGCTACACTTATAGCACTGATAATAATTTTGTAGAAAATATTCAGTCATTAGTTTACGAGGTTGCATTTTTTTTTTGTTCAGTCTTGAGCACAATGGTGGATAAAACAAAACACGCGACCTCTTGGGCTACTCCTGTCTTACCAAATAGTTGACTCTTATAATACATTTAGGATTCCAAATGTTTAAGCGCGTATGTTGTGGCAAAAGGATTTAATTACTGATGAATTTTAATAAATTCCAGATTTTGGTTATGTGTCCTGTACTAACTCTTTCTCCTGTTGGAATCAGTCCTAAACTATCACGCTAAGATCGCGTGTGAAACAATAGCAGAATGTTACCAGTGTTTTCCATCGATATGGAGCGAATACAATTATTTGTAATTGGATGGTGGTTTCATGCAGTAGTAGAGAACGTCTCGCTATGATCACCAGAGTAAACGTTATGACCTTCAAAACAGGCACATAACACCTTGAATTTTAATAAGCTTACAAAACTGGATTATTAAGCAAAGTCCCTCCATTAACTTAGAATACGTCTACCAACACAACTATTTGTTGCAAGATAATTAAAAATCCTTCATTAAAAAAAGGGAAATAGGGACCATCAAAAAAGTACAAAAACAAGTTGAATAAAATAATTATATTTCCAAGCCTATAACTAAGAACTCTAAAAAAAAACGTGAACAACCAAGGCTCGAAATAGTATCTACACTATTTTCTCAAGCTATAAACCTCTATTTTGACACCATGTCAACAGTACTTATCAATTCTAGTACAGTTAAAATAGGGTTTCATATAGCTTTAACTAGATAAAATATCTTAAATGATATTTTAACAGCTATAAAAAGTCCAAAATGTAATAAATATATCCTAAACTGACACGAACAAATAAGTTATAGGATGTTTTAACGGTAGTAAAAAGTACATATTGTGATAAATGTAGTTTCAACTTGTCAACAAGAATAATTTGCATGACATTTTCACCAAACTTTCAAGACCAGATCTAGATTAAACAATTTCAACTACTGAGAGTTCCCCCAACTTCGATATTATATGCAAACACAACAAACCAATTATTATTATTTCTATGTATCTACTTTGTGCAAGATTTCTGGAGACAATATATTTCTCAAACTTTACCATTTCTACTCCTTTATCTCCAACGATTTTTAAAAGTAAAAGTAAAATTTAAAAGTTTTTTGAAACTGTAATGTTTTATTCAGATTAGGATACACGGATAGAACAGATCTATATTTATGTTATTGTTAAGAATTACCATTACATGATCACAAAATATTAAGTTATTTAAAACAATGCACAGATTTTACACATTTCACGTAAATCGTTTATTCAGAATTAGCTGTGTTTATCTTTCAATTAAACATTATTTGGTGTCTGTTTATTTCAACAGTTTTACTCTAAGCCTTGTACCTGTCAGCTCCTCACCGAGACGTATTTTCAAAATTTCATTCAGAAAAGTAAACAGACCTTCCTAAACTACTTTCAGTTCAAAGTTCTTTCGTGACCTACAAACCAAAGTTTTTGTTTACGAATCCTCAGCAATTATGACGTACTTCCCCCCTGTGGGTTGACTATCGTATTTAATCTCACCGTATTAAACACGCTGTTGAAGAAACTAGAATCATTTCTTGAACCTTATTAAAGCTAATTACTGCTGTATTACTATATTAAATAGGTCTCAACAGTCCTATACGTTGCTAACAATAACAACAAAAATATGATTTCCTTGCCACACAACTCAAACATACTGACCTATACTCAATAACCCTTTTGAAAAAAATATGTATTTATATTTATTGATAATAAAAGACACGATATATTATTTTCAATGATTAAAGTTTACATAACGTAAAAGACCAAAACTAATCTAGGTAAAGCCTAATGTGTTTAAAATAATTGTATTTTTTACTTGAGTTAAATGTAATTGTATATTTTATTTTGTTGTTTCTAAAATGTGCCTTCTAGCAATCACTGAATGCAACTTTATAATATTACCTATTTAAAGTAAAGGGTCACAAATAGATGTTAGATCACTACACACGTACAATTTTTGTCTAAACAAACACATTGTGGACTCGCCAAATTAGTACCACATATTGTACTTCCTTGCAGAAGTATCAACGGATCGAGATACAACTGTGTTTACAATACAATGTACTTCTTTACTCAAGTATATTGTGTTTACAATACAATGTACTTCTTTACTCAAGTATATTGTGTTTACAATACAATGTACTTCTTTACTCAAGTATATTGTGTTTACAATATAATGTACTTCTTTACTCAAGTGTATTGTGTTTACAATACAATGTACTTCTTTACTCAAGTATATTGTGTTTACAATATAATGTACTTCTTTACTCAAGTATATTGTGTTTACAATACAATGTACTTCTTTACTCAAGTATATTGTGTTTACAATACAATGCACTTCTTTACTCAAGTATATTGTGTTTACAATACAATGTACTTCTTTACTCAAGTATATTGTGTTTACAATACAATGCACTTCTTTACTCAAGTATATTGTGTTTACAATACAATGTACTTCTTTACTCAAGTATATTGTGTTTACAATACAATGCACTTCTTTACTCAAGTATATTGTGTTTACAATACAATGTACTTCTTTACTCAAGTATATTGTGTTTACAATACAATGTACTTCTTTACTCAAGTATATTGTGTTTACAATACAATGTACTTCTTTACTCAAGTATATTGTGTTTACAATACAATGTACTTCTTTACTCAAGTATATTGTGTTTACAATACAATGTACTTCTTTACTCAAGTATATTTTGTTTACAATACAATGCACTTCTTTACTCAAGTATATTGTGTTTACAATACAATGTACTTCTTTACTCAAGTATATTGTGTTTACAATACAATGTACTTCTTTACTCATGTATATCGTGTTTACAACACAATGCACTTCTTTACTCATGTATATCGTGTTTACAACACAATGTACTTCTTTACTCAAGTATAGAACTTCATTAACACCAATAAATGGATTCAGTAAATCTGAAGTTTGTTTATAATACGAAACGGATTCTGTAATCTCGAACTTTGTTAACAACAAAAGATGGATTCAGTAAACCGTAACTTTGTTAAAAACAAGAAACGAATTCAGTAAACCGTAACTTTGTTAAAACAAGAAACGAATTCAGTACACCGTAGGTTTGTTACAACAAGAAATACATTCAGTATGCTAGAATTTTGTTAATAATATGTCAGTTAGTACTTTGTTAACAAGTAAAGGAATATGTAAGCTAGAACTTTGTTAACAACTAAAATAATTTGTATCTTATTACTTTGTTAATAAGGAAAGGAATATGTAAGCTAGAACTTTGTTAACAACTAAAATAATTTGTATCTTATTACTTTTTTAACAAGTAAAGGAATATGTAAGCTAGAACTTTGTTAACAACTAAAATAATTTGTATCTTATTACTTTGTTAACAAGTAAAGGAATATGTAAGTTATTGTTATTATTATACAGCAAGTAAAAGATTCAGTGTGCCATTGTTTTTCTCACAACAAGAATCGGTAAGACATTACTTCACAAGAAGAAACGTAATAAATAACACATTACCTTCGTAATAACAAGTAACAAATTCATTAATCCACCTTTCGTTGAAATATGTAATAGAATCGATGAATCACTATTTTGTTATCATAAGATACTCAGTAAAACATTCTCGTATTATGCTAACGAAAGGTGAGTCATTATATCATAAACTAAGGTAAGATATTATTTTGCTAATAACAAAATAATCGATAGCTTTACTAACACCAAAAATGCCATAGAAATGGTGAAGGCCTTTAGTTTCTTAATAGACTGCAGATTGGTGTTACTACACTTTGTGAAAACAGATGGCTGTAAAGTAAGCAGTTCTTAAACTTAAACAAAAACTCCAGTGGTCTATCGATTCCAAACTAGTTATTAAGCCCATTTCTTGTCCGAATTTTGAAACATCCAGTGTCTTTCTTTCTTTGTTAATTTACAGTTGGCTGAAATAATTGTGTTCTTAACAGGCTTTCACACTTATGGTGCCAACATAATCTAGAGCCTTCTTTAACGAAACAATGGATAAAAACTTTAATAATATAATCTCAACAGCTGTAGACAGGTCCCTTTTCCAAATTTCCTTCAGTTCCTTGTGATTTGAATTTTGTTTTATTTGGGTAATTGCATCAAAGTGTGTCAAAGAGTTGGAAAACAATAAAATAAAAACCCCATAAATAAAATAACTACAACTCAACATAAATATAAAAATTCCAAAGACTAAAAAGGGTTAGGATCACTAAAGAAACCTCACTCTTTGTACTTCGTAAAAAAACAAAGATTCACCGTATTCTAAGCGAACACAAACAAACATGCGTGATGACGAGAAACGTACTTCAAGTAAAAACGCATCCCTGACCGCTGGTGTGGGTATTAACACTTTGTTAGCCTGAAGATAACTTGAGAAGGTAGAAACGCTGTTCTCTACTTTATTTTAATAAAAAGTTTTAAAACCCATACCAGCCGTATCGAGATACGTTAGAACATAAACATGACAATCGTCGTGTTCCTCAAAAATATGCTGAATTGAAACGTAGTTGCATTCTAACGAATGCGTGGGTTTCTAACATCCCCTTAGTCAAAACATCTGAAAATTTGAGTACAACAATACAGACTAGGAAAAATCAGATTCAAATAGGTGAATACTTATCTCTGATCTGAACTGCTTTCGTGCAATGAACTTTCTTTGTGATTCGCTGGCTAACCGTTATAATATACACGAAAGACATTTACAGGTTTGCTTCAATCTCAAAGTGTGAGGAGTGAGTGCTGTTTATTTGGTGTGTATGTCCAGCCTACTCCGATGACTGGTGTAGCTAAAATGCCAATCAAGCTTTTGGTTCATTTTCACTAAATTATCTCTATGCACGAGTTAGAATAATAACTAAATATTACATAAAGGATTGGTTGTTTTGGAATTTCGCGCAAGGTTACACGAGGACTATTTGCGCTAGTCATCTCTTCTTTAGCAGTGTAAGACAAGAGGGAAGGCAGCTAGTTACCACCACCCGTCGCCAACTCTTTGGTTACTCTTTTACCAGCGAATGATGGGATTGACAGTAACATTATAACACCACCACAGTTAAAAGGCAAGCATGTTTGGTGTAAAGGGGATTCGAAGTCGCAACTGTTGAATTACGAGTCGAGTAACTTAGCCACTTGGCTATACTGTGCCCGTAAATACATAAAATACATAATTATAGAAAAGTAACTCAAATAAAAAAACAGTCTGTTATAATTTTATATTAATAACTTTAAAATTAAGTATTTTAATCTGTCACATAAATACCATGTTAGTTTTTATCAACTATAATACTTCATTTATGTATTGGTGTACTGAAGATTGACTTCCCATCTTAAAAATCCTGGTTGTACGTTTTAAAATACAAATATTCTACGTAACCTAACAACATAAATAACGTGCGATGTTCTACGTAACCTGACAACACAAATAACGTGCGATATTCTACGTAACCTAACAACATAAATAACGTGCGGTGTTCAACGTAACCTGACAACACAAATAACGTGCGATATTCTACGTAACCTAACAACATAAATAACGTGCAATGTTCAACTGAATTCACAGTTTTGAAATCACACGTTAATCACGTGTATAAAGTTTTAAAAAAGATCGTGCATCAGCCAGTACACTTCTGTCTTGTTTGGTTAGCTCACAGCGATTGACTCTCCAGGGACACAGCGGTATGTCTGTGGACCCATACTGCTAGGGACCGGGTTTCGATACCCGGGGAGGGCAGAACTCACCTGAAGTAGTGTGCACAAAATCAATTTAAAATGAAGCTTTTTCAAATATTGTAGGATATGAGGCATAAGAGGTCGGCGGACTTATACATATCCTATTTTAATATTTGTTTATCTGATACTAGTTATACATGTATGTATTCAAGTTATAAAGTGACTCCTCATAAATGAAAGCTGTCTGTGTAGATCAGAATTAAAATGTAGCCTAATTAATAACATACCTTATTTATTTAGTTGTCCAACTACGTTTAATAATGACAATATTGATAACATATTCCAACTTTAATTTGTTCAATAGTATAAAATATTAACATTTCACTGTACTCACCGCACGCTGATTGGTAGAATAAACATCCCAGAAGAATATGAAAGATGATACTTTGCAGTAGACTGATATCCATATCAGTTATAGTACTGAACAAAGAGTGTAAATAAGTTAAGGTATGAATAAAACAGTGCTACGATATGTCTTTACTTTTTACTTGTACAGAACAATGAACGCGGAAGGGAGTAAAGATAAATGCACTACTTCGCGCGTGTTACCGCCAGCACAACACGAACACGAGGTACACTAGGGCTGGCACAAGTAAGACTTCTTACCTGACCGAGTACCTGGCTGGGAATGGAACTGGAGAGGTGTTAAGGTTGGTAGATCACGCAAGTCACGTGAAGAAGAAGGTTGATCACGTGACACGCGCTCTGGACAAAAGTGAAGGGAACACGAAGCGTTGTTTGGTTTACGATATATACGCGTAACGTTTTTAATAAAATCTAACAGGAAAAAACGTCATTCAACTGATTGTGAGTAGCAAACAGAAATCTTCCAACTCTAAATTCCGAAAATTGATATCATTGTTATTATTATATAACAAAGCTTGTATTCCAGCTTCTATTTATTTATTTATTTAAGGGTTTCATACATTCGACTGGTGTAAAGTAAAATACTTCTGGTTTTACTTTTACTGCAGGGTATCAGCACGTATACTTTGATAAAGTGTTGAGAATAAGATTCCTCTGTTTATAACCTCCATAAGTACATATAGCAGATCTGAAAAAAATGTTGAGAATAACATTCTTTTGTTTATAACCACCATAAGTACATATAGCATATCTGTAAAGAGTGTTGAGAATAACATTATTTTGTTTATAACCTCCATAAGTACATATAGCATATCTGTAAAGAGTGTTGAGAATAACATTCTTCTGTTTATAACCTACAGAAGTACTTGTAGCAGATCTGTAAAGAGTGTTGAGAATAACATTCTTCTGTTTATAACCTACAGAAGTACATATAGCAGATCTGTAAAGAGTGTTGAGAATAACATTCTTCTGTTTATAACCTACAGAAGTAATATAGCAGATCTGTAAAGAGTGTTGAGAATAACATTCTTCTGTTTATAACCTACAGAAGTACATATAGCAGATCTGTAAAGAGTGTTGAGAATAACATTCTTCTGTTTATAACCTCCATAAGTACATATAGCATATCTGTAAAGAGTGTTGAGAATAACATTCTTCTGTTTATAACCTACAGAAGTACATATAGCAGATCTGTAAAGAGTGTTGAGAATAACATTCTTCTGTTTATAACCTACAGAAGTACATATAGCATATCTGTAAAGAGTGTTGAGAATAACATTCTTCTGTTTATAACCTACAGAAAACCTAACTTAACTTATCAAGCCAGTACTTATCAAATATCTATTTTAAGTGAGCTTAAGAGAAAACTTATTAATTTGGTGAATGATAAGCGATGGCTTTAAGATTTTTAAAAAAAGTTGATGTTTTAATTTAAAATATAGGATACCCAAGATGAACCAATAGATTCCTCGTTGTTCAAAACATTGTGTTAGTGTGTTATGTTATGAAAGTTTTTATGCACTTGTAATAAACCTTGAATTCCTGCACAAAACTTATGTGAACAGGCATGTTTTGCATTGTGATGCGTTCGTTAACCTGTTGTTAGTGTGCATATATTAAATTATAATGTTTTCATACGATATCTATCACATGCATGTAATTATAGCGATAAGCTTTTGTTGTAAGACACAGATCAGATCAGAGATGAACTGTCGAAAGGTGCGTAGTGATAAATTCCATGTGCTTGTTCGATTCCTGTCCACGTTTCTATGTGTTCTACTGCGCGTATACCCAATAGTTTTCCAGGGAACATAATTAATTGTGTCGTTTCTTCCTTAAAATTTGACACAATAGAACAATTTTTAGAGGCTGGAACAATGTGTTTTTGTAAACTACATGACAGTCCTTTTATTGTGAAGGTTTAAAGTTTTAAGAGACTTTTATTATGACTCATGAAGTACGGTAACTCAAAACATGCACCAAGAATTCTTGAGGGCTCATAATGTTAAATTCAGTTTATGTTCCCGGCGGTGGAAACAGCAAACACTAGCCTAAAACAAAGAAGTCCAAACAATCTGAGAACGTAACCATGAACTTTTACATATCTAACTTAACCATTATTTATTTGATCTTTTTCTTGATGCTAAATGCTACGTTTTAACACTTTATTTGCAACAAATACGTATCATTAAGCTGGTCGAAACCAATATATATATATTTGATCTTCCTGTTTTTATTTATAGCATTGGATTTCTAGATCCCAGCCCAGGCAACTCTTTTGCCAGACCTTGAATAGTACCGTTTGATTTGATTTGAATTTGATTCATGTTCACATTTGCTTGACTTCTTTCTTCCTTTCGGAACAGGTCCCGGCCTTTCTTTCCGTTGCTGCCTTTGCCTCCACCTAAGACAACATTTAGAGAGACATCCTCCACCCAAAGAGTTCAGAATAATAATAATAATTTATTTATTTATTTAAAAAAAGCACTTATTCCTAATAACAATTCACGAAAGGGGACGAAGAGGAACCACAACGTTCCTGAAAACCCCAGTTGGAGAGAGAACTCTTCTGATTTCTCTCTCTCTAAACTGAGCCCCTGTCACGTTAGTTTAGTTTATATTTATACACATTTAATGTTTTAAACTTATTATTCATGGTGACTACAACTGTGCCTACTGAAAACGACGTTGGCTACATTATAAAAAAAAATGAAGAAAATAAAGATATTACTTTAATCAAAATAATTACCTTTCAACAAACCCTGAGTTTGAAAACTGATGGGGGTTTTCATTAACTTTCGTGAAATTAGGCTTAATATCTGCGCTCAGTGAGCATCTTAGCCTCTAAATTTATGTCAGTAAGCCGACATCTGTATCTAGACTTGAGAAAATCTAGCGGAGAAAATATTGACTTATTCACTAACCAGGATTCAAAAATGGAAAATAATTTTGAAATTGTTATCTTCAAATTTGGAAGACTTATTTATCAGAATAGTGAGCCACATCTCTCGCATACAACATTTTTGTTTACCTTTTATGTGTTCCACACTTTGCAAGGTAAGCATCTCGTCTTCAGATCCACACTTATCCAAAGATGTGGTTTCCTTACTGAAAGTTTCTTAGTCAAATTAAACTGTATTATGCAAAAATTCAAATATCAGTCTCAAATATTTAAATTCGGAGAAACGTGATTGAAATTTTTGAGATAGATTTTTGATCGAGTTTACATAGAGATCATCTTCAGCATCAGACAAATCATAATCCTTATTGTTTTCTAGAAAACCATTCAACTTTGCAAAATGTGTCAAATCATTCTTTTGTAATTGTTTTGTAAGAAAATTTAGCTTTAACTGAAATTCATGAATAGATTGTGATTGCTCGTTTATTATTTTACCTCTTCCCTGAAGTTTTGTATTCAAATCATGTACAAGTCACATGTCGTGAAAAAGTTTCAATTTCAGGGAAATTTTCAATCTTATCCTTTTTCAACAAGATTCTCTTTTGTTTGAGGAAACAAGGAAGTAAATCGTTCCAAGACTTTTCCTCTTCTTAACCATCTTACATCTGAAAAAATCAGTAAGATCATCAAAAGTAATTTGTTGTTGTGTTTTGCAAATATCATCGAAGTTCTTTTCGTATAGTGTCAGAAAATTTCCCAAATACTTTGATATTCTTTTAAGAAACGCCATCACGAGCATTTTATTACTTCATAAAATCCATCCCAAATGTTTTTACAGAGGATTGAGTACATTATGTTAAACTGATTTTGAATACGCAAATCAACAAGTCACGTTACAATTGCAGGTAATATAAAGTTGAAGTGGAACAGAATGTATCAAAACTACATTTCGACATTGATTTACGTTTTTAAGTTGTGTGATGTTATTAAAATTGGTTGCTTTTGGAAAAGAGTGTAAGAAACCTCCCTGACGCAAAATATTATGGTGGAACGGGATATATCAGAACTACATTTTAACATTATTTGATATTCTTAATTTGTGTGATGTCAGTAAAAATTAAATGTTTTTGAAAAATGCGTATAACACTCTTTTTGGTGCAAGATATTAATACACCCAAACCATAAAAGTTTGTTCAGATGAGGGATTTTTAGAATTACAACGTGGGATAACTCTTGTACTTAATAGCATTGGAAAACAAAGTAAAATGGATCAACTTGGGGTTCAGGACCACCAGGAAAAGTACTTGAAACAAGGCAGCCACCATAGACTAAGTGCGCTGTCTTGGAACAGGTGAGAATTTTCGAACACGAATGTCACTGGTAAAAGCCATCGACGTGCACCAGGCAACAATATGCAACATAAACATAATTTAAAAGGATCTTTGTGTAAAAAGATGAGACAAGTCACCAACGCCCGAGTTGTTCCCTTGACACTCCAGTTCAATAGTCACATGCCCCAAGTAGCTCCAGAATGAAACGGGTACTTATTCTATTCTACACAAAAACGTACCAGGAAAATTGTCAAACACAACACCCATGGTGTTCTGTACAAATGTACTCTTGAAACAGGCGCTGGAAAACAGTTATTATCACAGTATTGAAAAGTAAAAATTTCAAGACGCTTGTGTAGATATCAATAATTAGAATTCTAAAATAATCAAAGTTTTGTAAGAACAGAATCAAAAACCTTTACTATTTTCTTTCTTGCTACTAAGTGGGAAAAATGTTGTTTTGGTTGAAATAAACCGTAAGACAGGTAGAATTATCTGAGAAATTGTAGAAATAATGAAACATACTAAAAATATTTACCGTATTCTAAATAATGAAGGAAGATTAGCAAGTCAGAAATATGTAGATGGCGTGGAATCCATAAAGTTCATTATGTAAACTAAGTAGTCACATGACCATTTGCTTTTGCATTTGTGCGCGCGCGTGTGTGTGTATATATATATAAGTTTTGCACTAATTTTAAGTTTTTGTTTATGACTACTCACAAAGTGTTTATTTTGGGACCATCAACGGTTTCAGAATAAAGTTTTTGAATTATATACTTGAAAAGACGTTAATCGTATCGTTAGAATGTTTCAATTAGTTATCTTCTTATGATGGATTATGGACAGCTGAAGAGAAGAGTAGTGTTCTTTGGACGTGACAGCTTTATGATAGAGCTTTTTTTACAATGGAAACTACTGCGCAGGCTGTTATTAAGACTTACGGTTGCTAGAGTATGAATTATACCATTTATTAAAACTTCAGTTTAAATACTTTTTTCTTTGCGTCAAATGATTTTCCATTGTATGTCGGGAAATACAAGCTTTACGAAATGTCAGTAATTACTTATGTTTTGTATTATTTCATACCGTGTCTATTTGTTTTTAAAATTAATTTCAGGTTTACTAACTGTGACAAGGAGTGATTAACATTCTTCAACAAATTATTATATTGGTTGTGATTTTGTTGACACTTTATGATCTGCCGGTTTAACACTTGTGCAAAAAAATATGTTTACTGGAAGTTTTCTTGAAATAGCTGAATACTTATCTCTGATCTGATCCACTTTATAACAATGAGAAATGCACTTTTTCCTTGTTATTTGTTCAGCAACCATCATTGTATACAGGGTGAATATTTACATTATTGTTTTAATCTGTCAAACTGCGAGAACTCTTTTATTGGCGTATAAATACAACCTATGTATGTGAAGAGCAACACTGACTTAATCACTAAATTTTTGTTTTGCGTATTGGCATAGCTATATTGTAGAGTTCGATTAATTCTTACTTACTTTCCTGAAGTAATTTTCCATGTATTCTTTATAGCAATGGTCAAATATTGTTTAGAAAAATTAAAATGCTGCGTTTTTTAATACGTTAAATAAATGGTTTTAAAATACAAGGCCAAATTTAAAACTACATTGTCACACATTTGTTACTTTCTTATCAATTATAATATTATATTACGCGTTTTAAGACTGTTCCATTTCATTATTTTGTTAAATTTAAATGTATATATAGGCTACAGGTCTCTACAGAAACACCTACCTATGCGACGATTTTGAAAATACACTCTGTTGTATTGTAACTTACCAGTGAATTCCATGTATTTCAAAATTTCGTACCCCCCCTTCAGGGGCTCAGCGGTATGTCTGCGGACTTACACGCTAAAATCCGGGTTTCGATACCCGTGGTGAGCAGATCACAGATAGCCCATTGTGTAGCTTTGTGCTAAATTCAAAACAACAACAACAAATTGTCGTAAGTCTACAACTGTCCGTTAGAGCATTTATTTTTTGTAAATTTATCTTTATAATTTATTATTATTATTATTTTCTCTCTTTTATTTCATTTTTGGCCCGGCATGGCCAAGCACGTTAAGGCGTGCGACTCGTAATCTGAGGGTCGCGGGTTGGCATCCCCGTTGCGCCAGACATGATCGCCCTTTCAGCTGTGAGGGCGTTATAAGTGACATTCAATCCCACTATTCGTTGGTAAAAGAGTAGCCTAAGAGTTGGCGGAGGGTGGTGATGACTAGCTGCCTTCCCTCTAGTCTTCAGAACTAGGAACAGCTAGCGCAGATAGCCCTCGTGTAGCTTTGTGCGAAGTTCAAAAACAAACAAGTATTTCATTTTTATTATTGATATTTTAAATTTTTTTCTATAAATATATACTGGAAAAGGGAATATATAAATGTATATAAACGAATAGAATATATTTAAAAAAAGGAATAGAAGTGAAAAATAATAAAAATAAGTAGATAAAGTAAAAAAAAAAAGGGCAAATCAAGACAATACATGGACATTGCCCTGAAAAGGGCCAAAGTACTGTGGGATACTCTGGTCCAAAATCTACAACAACAACAAATTCCTATTAGTAGCCGACATGAAAGTTAGAGATGAAGGAAGAGGTTTTGTGCACTTGGCCCTCCTGGGTATTTAAAAATTAAACGTATCCAAATACCCACAAAGAAGAACCAAGAGACTCAAATCGGATTTCGTGTGCATTTTGTGCTCAAACGGAGCTTTGTGTGTATGTGCTTTTGTACATAAAACGATGTTTGCCAATATACAAGATTTTACCTATTAAAAGGATATTCCAGATATATTTAGTTGTAGTTTGTTTTTTATTAAAGAAACACAATTGAATAAATTGAGTTGGTTTAATTCTAAGGTTTTATTTTCACTTTACAGAATGATTTGTGTGCTTTTATTAAGGTTCAAATATTTTATAAACTTGTACTTAGTTTTAATTTAATGCATAGTTAGCAGTTACTTATAACTTGGGGTTTTACATTTATTTCAGGTCCGTGATGGCCAAGCTTGTTAAGGCCTTCGACTCACAATCGGAGGGTCCCGCGTTCGAATTCCAGTCGCACCAAACATGCTCGCCCTTTTAGCCGTGGGGGCGTTTAATGTGACGGACAATCCAACTCTTCGTTGGTAAAAGAGTAGCCCAAGAATTGCCGGTGGGTGGTGATGACTAGCTGCCTTCCCTCAAATCATTTCAGAAATTACAATCCTGTGCGTGGGAAACTTTAGGAACCATGAATTGGTAATTTACTGGGACCAGTTCAGTCTATGTCTAAGTAATAATCGTGCTTCACAAGTCTCTGTAAGATAATTTTGCATTGTAAGACTGGGGCACTTAGCTCTCTAGTTTCCTCTGGCTTTAGTTATTTTAATCTTTCTATCAAGCAAACTGGGTTTTAACTTTTTAAACAAACAACAAGCATAATTCCTTTGAATTATTACGAAACCCTGAGTAAGCAGTCACCGATTTACTTCGTACTTTCACTGAAGTATGTTAACTGCATTATTTTACTTTGCAACATATAACTAAAACCAGTTTTGTCTTATACTAAAAAATGTAACAGGAAAATTGAGTTACTTTTAAACGCCAAAATATTTAAAATTATGGGCTTGTTTTCCAAAACTTTTTGCTACACCAGATTGTATTATTATATATGGACCGAAGGAAATCTTATTAAAAGTGTGAGTTCAAAGGCTCACGGTTCGAAACACGTTACTACAAATATACGTTCCGAACACTGGGGTGGTAGAGGCATTATAAATGACAGTAGATAGAGTAGCCCATGAGTTAGCGGCGGGTGCTTTTTTGAGCTGTCCTTGCTTTAATTCAGTAGCTGAAAATAAGGACGATAATGCGAAGACACCTCTTTTATGGGTAGTTTTGGCCGAGAGTTTTTGAAACAGTTTATATGGGTACGTCTCATGGTTTACTGGGCCCGGCATGGCCAAGCGTGTTAAGGCGTTCGACTCGTAATTATAGGGTCACGGGTTCGAATCCCGATCGCACCAAACATGCTCGCCATTTCAGCCTTGGGTGCGTTATAATGTGACGGTTAATCCCACTATTCGTTGGTAGAAGAGTAGCCCAAGAGTTAGCGGTGAGTGGTAATTACTAGCTGCCTTACATTTAGTTTTACACTGCTAAATTAGGGACGACTAGCGCAGATAGCCCTCGTGTAGCTTTGCGCGAAATTCCAAAAACAAACAAACAAAATATTTCGTAAATTATGACTTTAAATTATTCAAAGTGCCATCTATATATGAGCAAACAAAAGTGAACGGCAGCACCTATCTATTTGAGAGTGATGTTTGTAGAGACGGTCTTTAGGACTTACCGACAAAAGTGGTTCAGCTAAGAAGGATATCAGTGATGTCGAGAAACCCACTTGTTGAGAATTTTATATGCAAAAACGGCTCGTTTGGGTTCAGAAAATATTTTACATAGAAGAGCGAACAAAGTTTCGACCTTCTTCGGTCATCGTCAAGTTCACAAAGAAAGAGGTAACTGACCGGAAGCTGACCACATGTTTGGAAGGGGTCGTGTAACTGAGTGTCTCAATGTAGAGGGCGGTGTTAGATGTTTGAATCTATAATTTTAATATAGGTATAATGGCGTTCCTTTATAACGGTTTATTTTGGGTTTAAGTTGTTGTATAAGTAAGGCTTCTTTAATTTTGCGTTTGTTTATGTTTGTTTCTATATTTAGTATTTGACGATGACCGAAGAAGGTCGAAACGTTGTTCGCTCTTCTATGTAAAATATTTTCTCAACCCAAACGAGTCATTTTTGCACATAAAATATGAAGGATATTGTTTTGAAAATCTTCAGTGTGTCGTCATCAGGTTAGGTTAGCTTGCACAGGACTGTCGTGGTTCTCATTATACGTTTTGTTAGATAACGAAAGATTTAAAATCGACTAAATTATTCTTCGTTGTAAATTTTAAAATTTGTAAACTACAAGACGTATTTATTTATTCTAAAAAATCTATACAAGTAACTGTAAGCGGTAGGTATCTGGATATTCTGAGAACTTATGAATGAAAACAAACAGTAATATGTAAATCACACAATATCTGCGTTATTTAGGGTCGACGTGACCTTTTATTTAGTACCAGGGCCTCTCATACCGACTGGAAAACGACATACAGTGCGATAGTCTTGGCCTTATTTACATTAAATTTGGTAGAGAGGAACAAGTCCAGATATCCAAACTTGTTTAACTGAATGTTGTTATTAAATGTATTGTATTCACAGAACACATATACGTGTATTAAAGATGTGAAGCCAACATTCAATAGAAGACAATAAATATTTAAAAATGAGACTGCTTCCGGTCTTGAAATACGATAAAATTATTTTATTTAGTAGTTATAGAATATGCAGATAAAACAAAGTTTTGTGAGACAGTCTCAAACACAGCGTGTATCTTAAAATACGATAAAATTATTTTATTTAATGGTTATAGTATATGCAGATAAGACAAAGTTTTGTGAGACAGTCTCAAACACTCAGCGTGTATCGAGATAATAATTCTTATTCCTTAAAATGACAACATTTTGTATATCGGTTTTACTGCATTGTACGTGGAATTTTTAATATTTGATACGACAGATCTAAAACTGGCCCCATTCTTACGAGCTGTAAGAATTATTATAATGTGAATAAAATTTTAAACTTATATTGTTAACAGGTGTGTAAAATGTTAATCAAGTTTATAGCAGTAGAAATAGGTTTTAATTGTGATAGTGTTGACAGAGCTGTCGAGAAGTTCAAATACGGTTTATGAATAATACGTTAAAACCGGTTGCTGAAACATCAAGAAAGACACGGGTTTGTTACTATTCATACCTGGTTTATATTGTCAAATAATGGGAAAATTTTATAAAAACAGAATGTCTATTTATATAGACCGATGAACAACGTTAACCAGATTCATAACACCAATAAAGATTTAATGGATAAAACTGGTAAAATAGAACAACATTTTTATAAGAAAAACCCTATAACTTTAAATACAGAATAACTTTAAAATAAAGCTGGAATGAACCCAAGACCTCACATTTAACTGAGCATACTATTAAAACCAGACACTTGATTCAACAGAAGAAAAATACAAAAATATTTCATCACAACCTGCAAATATTAATGGTAAGAATATCTTGTTGTTTTTGGAATTTCTCACAAAGCTACTCGAGGGCTATCTGTGCTAGCCGTCCCTAATTTAACAGTGTAAGACTAGAAGGAAGGCAGCTACTCGTCACTACCCACCGCCAACTCTTGGGCTACTCTTTTACCAACGAATAGTGGGATTGACTGTCACATTATAACGCCCCTACGACTGGGAGGGCGAGCATGTTTGGCACGACTCGGGCGCGAACCTACGACCCTCAGATTACGAAGCGCACGCCTTCACGCGCTAGGCCATGCCAAGCCTCGTAAGAATATTTAGTAAAATAATTAAATGTAATGAAATAATTTTAAAGTATTAGATGAGGATGAAGAATCACGTGATTTTTGTGTCTATTTAAAGGTCTTATAAGTGGTGCAAAAGATTGTATTCGTAAGGAAGCGATAGTAAGATGTATGAGAGTGTTTCTTGTGCCACACTGTTTTATATTTTTGCAGTAAAATTATTAAGTGAAATAATATTCGTAATATTTTCAGACTCGAGCAATTTATTTTTAAATATACTCTTCAAAACAAGAAACGCAAAAGGGATATTATTTTATTTTAAAGAGAAGTATAAGTAATAACATTACAAGCTCAGAGTATGTAATGTTACACGTGTTAAGGCACTGATTATCACACCAAAATGACAATAAAAGTTGTGCACTTTGAAAACGGAGGAAAACATCGGATTTTTCGCCAAAACGCATGCGTGTTCAATAAATTTGTTCGAGAAATATGCATGTTCTGCAAGAGCAACATGTGCAAAATCCCTATAAAAGTGACGGGTTTTCGGTTTTTATAGCTCAGTGTTAAGCCACCGACACGCAATATAGTTACGCCGAGACTGACCAAAGCACAACGCAACAACGCCATTGGTCGATTGGAAGCAGGCGAATCTCGATCAGATGTTGCAAGAGCTGTGAATGTCCACCAAAGCACCATCATAAGGCTATGGAATCGTCACCAACAACATGGATCAACTCGTGACCGTCCACGATCTGGCAGACCTCGTATGACCACGCCCGCACAAGATCGCTACATCTGGTTACGTCACCTTCTGGACAGGACCACCACTGCGACGTCTACTACCTCAACCACAACAAGGCTGCGTGGGATTTCCGATTAGAATGTACGCAACCATCTACGAGGTGCGGGAATCCGACCTCGACATCCATCCAGAGGCGTCATCCTCACCCAGCAACATCGTCAAGCACGGCTGCAGTGGACTCGGGCACATCGGGTATGGCCTCATCGACGATGGAGGCATGTTTGGTTCAGCGATGAATCACGTTTTATGCTTCGTAGGCAGGATGGAAGGACCCGTGTTTACCGTCGTCGAGGTGAACGTTTTGCAGCCAACTTTGTGCAGGAAGTTGACAGATTTGATGGTGGCAGCGTCATGATGTGGGCTGCTATTGCCTACAATGCCAGAACAGACCTTTGCACATTCCAGGGAATCTTACGGCTCAACGATACGTCGACGAGACTCTTAGGCCCCATGTGCAGCCCATCATGGTGAACGTCAACAACATTTTTGAACATGACAACGCCCGTCCTCACACAGCCCGACTCACCACTGTCTTCTTGAGACACCACAATAACGTTCTTCCCTGGTCCTCCAGATCACCAGATTTAAACCCCATTGAACATCTTTGGGACGAGTTGGACCGACGTCTGCGACGGCGACAACCTCAACCGCAGACTCTACCTCAGCTTGCAGCAGCTTTGCAGGTTGAGTGGACAACCATTCCACAGGATGTGATTCGTCATCTCATCGCTTCCATGGGCAGGAGATGCCAAGCAGTTATTGATGCACACGGGGGGGCATACTCGTTATTGACGTTGAGTGACGTTAAACTTCAACTAGTGAGCGTGGACTTCGCCTTTGCAGAATTTGAATGTTCAGCAGTGAATATGCAAAGTTTCATACATGTCATACAGAAATACCCGGAATAAACTTGTTAACAATTTGTCTCAAATTTTGCCTTTTGCATTTCCTTTTTTGAAGAGTTTATTTATTGTGCTTTATTAAACGTCGACTCCATTTCTTTTAAACTGTGGATTGTATCATTTAAGCCATTGACTCTTCTTACCAGTTTTTACTTGTTCTTTCAAAATTTCTCCAGTTCAACCAAGCTCGTATTGTAACACATTTATTGCTTATAGATTTTTGCATGTTTAGAAAGTGAATTACAACGATATATATCGTCAGTGTTGTTCTCAAAGTTCATCGAAAATATATTTGTTTATTTGGTGAAACATCTTGATTGGATTATAGAGCTCCAAGTAATTTTTAAAACTGAACTTTTAAAGTAAATTGAAAATATTAAATATAGAGAAAATAACATTTAGATTATTTTCTGGCTTTATTTACCGAATGGTAAAACTGTCACACTTCAACTTGTTTTAAAATAACACTAACTAACAACACACGAAATGCATAAAATAAAAAAACAATAATAATTTATAGGAATTCTTCCACATACGTAGAAAATAGAGAAATCAGCTTTATAAGAATATGGGACAAAACAGAATAAATAGATACCGAAACAAAAACATTGACGAAAGATAAAGGATTTGCTAAACAGACATTGTGATAGCAAGCACTACACAAATAGATTTATCTATGCAGTTAGTTGTGAATTTGTAGATGTGGTGAAATTAGTAGAAATCTGTCAACAATATTTGATACCTTGTCTGCCACTTAATAAAAATAAGTATATAAAAAAAACAACACGCGAGGGTTGCTAAGGGACAGTCGCAGTGTCTCAAACTCATATTGTAGAAAAAACATTTGACACTGAAACATGATTGTCTGTGTCCCACCGATGTGTCGTGCGGTCCATAACTAAAACTCGTCACGTGTTTTTCTTGTTTATTCGAAGATAAGCACAAAGCAATACAATGGGCTATCTGTGTTCTGCCCACCATGAGTATTGAAGCCTGCGTTCTAACGTTGTAAGTCTACAGACAGACTTCCGTACCTCTGGAGGGGGTACAATACAGTGATATGCCCTTGATTTAGGGGTGAGTAGATATTATCTTGGCTTTCTATATTTTGCCCAATAAATATCCCCAAATAGTTGAACTATAATTTCTCACGGATTAAATACAGTCTTTGAACTTATGGTTTTGTTGCAAAATGTTAAACAATGTTTTAGCTTTCTTTCTCACGAACCGACCTGTCTGTCACTTTACAACAAACACATGTATTGACCAAGGTAAACTATGGACTGTTGACATGTTGCAAGATAATAGTTATGAAATGCTAATTAAAGACGAACGTTGACCACACCTGTCAAGGAGTAGTACCATTGTCTGCATATCGGTGATAATGGAGAGGATTCTCACGTGAAGTGATTTTAACTAGACGAATACGTGAGTTTAAACGACCAGGAATGTGAAATATAATCTGATGCTACTTTGTTGGAAGAGAATGTTTATTCAAGACAAAGTTTTGAGGTAAGAAATTGTATGCACAGGTAATTTTACCCGTAACCTTTTTCGTTATTTGGCATCAATCCGTTAGTCACTGGGCCCCAATCACTGATCTAAGAGAGGTCCGCTTTAATTGCTGGGCAAATCGCCTCAAAGTCTATCCTTATGAGTTAGAATGGATTATGGTACCGAATATAAAAAAAAGGATGTCTCTGGACCGATCGTGTAGTTACCCCAAAATCAGGACTCTTTCAAACCTCAAGGTTGCTCCAGAAGGTTTCAAAGTTTCCAGTTGTTCTTTCAACTAAGTTTTTGAAACACACAGACGAAAAGTGTCAGTTTATCCATAAGTTCAAGATTTGCACTACACTAACTCCATGTAAGTTTAAATTGCTATTGTCCTTTAACTAATAATATTGCCAAGTGGAAATATGACGTATAATGCAAAAGTCGTTGCAGTTAAATTAGTAATGTTGATAGGGTTAGAGACATTACGTGTCTAATCCAAGTTACTGAAAATATAAACTTTTATATAATTGATGTTACTACTTTTCATTCATTAAAAGCCTTCATATTTTGTTTTAATGAGTGTTAATAAAGTATATATCATTTTAATGTAAAATTTGGGCTCGGTATAATTTATTCCTTCTTTTACTTGAACTTTACCCGAGTTGACTGACTTGTGTTCTCTCTCATCATTGGATGCGCTGAGTTTTTAAATAAATCTTTTGTAACTAGTGTTATTCCAGCGCCTACGATAGGATAGCCTCTTACAGTAGTTATCTCAATTTTCAACAACCGTTAAAAGAGTACCATAACTTTTAATAGCAACACATTTTATAAGTAAATTCCATCATAACAATCCACAAGTTTCAAGTTTTCTTCTTATTGGAAGTGCAGGCGGGACTTGTGACTGAAATGTAGAGGAGGAAAGAAGGTTGATAAAATAATTGCTCACGTCTTATGTGCCCTATTTCCCATAGGAAAAACTGGGAGCAACCTCTTCCCCCTTGCCATCCGTAATCCCGCCTATGAATAAGAGTTATTTAGGTTTGCACTAGTTTTCTTCTTTCTTTTCTTATTGGTTGGTTGGTTGGTCTGGCTTTTTGTGGCGCGAAGCAACTAGGCTATCTGCGCCTCTTTTCGTTATTGGCGTTATACTACAAGAAGGTAAATATTACAGTTTATGTAGTTAATGTAAAAATAAGTCAATGTTGCAGTTTAACATGGCTTTTCATCTTGAAAAAACACTCATACTACAATTAATAGCTCTTATACATTATTAAAATAGCATTCCAACCACTCCAGTGTTTGACTTCCCTCCAGCATCTGATTGCAGGTCGAATCACTTAACCATAAAACCATGCCAAACATCACAATTGGTGGGCAATTAGCTCTGTTATATGAATATACCTTGGATTTATATCTTTTTATCTAATGTATCCTGAATTCATTTTTTGTTCCGAATACGTGCAGGTTTCACATAATAAATGGTAAAAAAAACCTGTAATTAATATCCTAAGCATATCTCCTGTTATCTAGGGTATCTGTCCGATCTAACTCTGAATTTAATTCCTTTTAACCTGGATATACCACTACGTCACTCTGAGTGAGTTTGAATTATTTTAGGTAAATAAATGTAAAGTGTTATCAAATCGTGCCATGCTCAGAAGCGAGTTTAATTAAAAATTGTCCAATTAATGCTGTGGGGTGGAGTCATCGTAGCATTTACATAAGATAGAGATGATGATGGTCTTTTGACCAAGCAGATAATGACGGAGACGGCGCTAAATTTCCGGAAGTACATTTTTTGCTGGCTAAATTCCAATAATTATGAACCCAGTGTCTTGTTCTGGAATGGTATAATGTAGTTTATTCGCCAAACTAAACAACATTTTTACCGGAATATCAGTTTTTTCACACGTTCTGAACTGTACGAACACTTTCTGCTCCTCCTATTTTTGGTTATTTGTTTATAAACAGTTTATTTGTTGTTCACTTTGCATAAAAATTTATACAGATATGAGTTAGTATAATACATTATACGTCTATTAGCCTAATCGTGATACTTTTTAAGTTATGAGCAAAAAAAACTACTCAGGTCGCAGGGGTACGAACACTTTTTGTCTTAACTGTAGATATCACGACTCCCCGTCAACTCTTTTACCAACAAATAGTGGGAATGATCTTTACATTATAACGCCCCCACGACTAAAAGGGCAAGCATATTTGATGTGAAGGGGATTCAAACCAGCAACTCTCAAACTACAAGCCAAATGCTTAAACCAACTAGCCCTAAAAGTAAGAAGAATGTAGAATAATTCTGATGTCAGTCCGTATTAAACAAACTATTTATTTACAAGCAAAGGCTGTTTATTAGACGATCCCCCAAACGATGGAGTGTGACAATCATTTAGTGAAACATTATTTATAAAATTAGTTATGAGATAACTGTACTCTGTTCACTGAGAGTATAGAAACACGATTTTAGCCTTTTAACCTTGAATCCCTTGAGTACAGTCAACATTGTCTAAAACATAAACCTGTCGAGATTATTTTATTGACTCAATAGGCTTTGAATAATTCATCAACATGCTTCAAAATTTAGAAATTGGGTTAAGTTCAATTCCCCCCCCATCAGCACATTCTCCATAGTTCATTGTGTTTACATAAAAAGTTTGGTTGAGACTGGTCAAATAGGCTTAGAGGAGTTAGAGTGCGAACAAAAACAAATTTTGTCTTTATGCATATTGAATGAGATTCATTTCAGATTTATGGGTTAAAATTCGGTTACAGGGTGATTAAATATATATACAACTGGCAAGACAGTTTTTTTTACATTTTTTATCTAAATATGTGCCCTTTCAGCCGTGAGGGCGTTACAATGTAACGCTTAGTCCCACTATTCGTTGGCAAAAGTGTAGCCTAGGAGGTGGCGGTGGATGGTGATGACTAGCTGCCTTCCCTCTAATTTTACACTGCAAAATTAGGGACGGCTAGCACAGATAGACCTCCTGTAGCTTTCCGCAAAATTAAAAACAAACAAACCAATCTAAACATGCATTAATCGATGAGAGTCAGGCATCACTCAACAGTAACTAAATTTTGGTGTGATATACATCCAAAGTGCCTAAAATCAGATCTCTGCTCGAGAGTAAAAGTTCCCCGTAAACAGACTTGGTAGTTTTATAGTCTATGGAAAGCTGTTAAAATTAGAACCGTATTCAAAGTGACAAGGTAAAGAAAAGTGATTCTCAATTGTTTAGAAATTTGCAAAGTTTTGGTCCCCTGTTGGAAGAAAGGTATGCCAACCGAATTGCAACGTTAAAATCAGAGTTTCGATTCCTCGCACAAGACAAAGTAGATATCCTGATGTGGCTTTGTTATAAAAACACCACACAGACACACACATCCTTGTGTCAGCATATATATTTGTTTCATTCACAGTCACTTTCCGAAGTAATTGACTTATGAATGTAAATTTATATGTAGCCAACTGATGACTCAGAGGTAAGTCTGAGGGCTTATAATGTAAAAAATTGGGATACGATACTCGCGATGGGCAGATCAAAAACAGCCCATTTTGTGGTTTGGGATTCAATAACGAACAAAATAATATTTTTAAAATCAACAAAAGTACTTCACTTCTCAAATGATTATTCTGAAACCAACATAAATGGCTGATATTAAAATGTGACCTGTGTTTCTAGTTAGTTACACAAGTTTAACTGTTACTGTTTATGAACTATTTATAGAAACAAAATTCACGTGTTTATTTACAACACTATTCTCTTCCAGTCCAGCATGAACTGCAGCTGAAAGAAAAAAAAACATCGTTTAATATTAACAAGCTATTGGCCCAACACGTCCAGTTAGTTAGGGGCGCTTGACTTGCAATCTAAAGATCGTGAATTTTCCATGCCTACTCGCTTTTCCAGCCGCGGGGCCGCTATAAGTGACAATAAATCACACTATTCTTTGGTACAAGAGTAATCAAAGAGTTGGCGACGGGTGATCACGACTAGATGCCTTCTCTCTAGTCTTTCACTACTAACTCAGATAACAATATTACTCTAGTTAAACAAGTGTACACTGATACCCATATATCTTTTAAGATAAAGATACAAACAGTTAACCAGTGTTACATCGGTATCTATAGGATTTAAAAAAGCAAGAGTACACTGACATCTATAGATTTTTTTTTCTTTTAGAATAATGACATCGATAGAAGCGAGTATACTTATACAATTAAAACGTTAAAAACAGCAGTATCGTGACTGAATAATACACTAATTCCCAAAGATTATGATCAAACGTCGCATTGTTAAACTCTGGTGTACTGATTCCCTTGAACTGTTAAAAAGAGAAGCATATATTAACACTAATACACGTAGCGTTCACTGTCTTTTAAGAACACACTGATGTCTTGTATTTTTAAAGATTGTAGCATTGTTCAAAACGAGAACATTGGAATCTATTGAATATAAAATACAGAAGCATTATCAAACGGGATCGTACTAATACACGAAAATATTTAAGCATAGTAGCTTTATAAGCAAAATTACGCTGATATCTTTGGGTTTTTAAGGATACGAGCATTGGTAAACAACACAATATTGATACCCGTACATTGTTAAAACATTGGTAAACAACACAATATTGATACCCGTACATTGTTAAAACATTGGTAAACAACACAATATTGATACCCGTACATTGTTAAAGATAATAGCATCGGTAAACACGAATATAAAGAAATTCTTGGATTTTAAGAAATAGTAGCATTTTTAAACATGATTTTTTCTAATACCCTGGATAAAACAATAGTACAATGACAATAACATTGTTAAAGAGGAGTATATGGAAGCCTCTGGATTTTTAAAGATAGGAGTGTTATTAAACAGGAGAACACTGAAGTGTACAAATATTTGAGAATAGTTTTGTTTGCTTGTTTGTTTTTGAATTTCGCACAAAGCTACTCAAGGGCTATCTGTGCTAGCATTCCCTAATTTAGCAGTGCAAGACTAGAGGAAAGGCAGCTAGTCATCACCACCCACCGCCAACTCTTGGGCTACTCTTTTACCAACGAATAGTGGGACTGACCGTCACATTATAACGCCCCCACGGCTGAAAGGGGCGAGCATGTTTGGCGCGACGGGAATGCGAACCCGCGACCCTCGGATTACGAGTCGTATACCTTAACACGCTTGGCCTTGAAAATAGTAGCGTTGATGAAAACGTGTATTTTTATACCCTCAAAATTTTAAAGATGGGGCATTGGTAAACATCTGCTTACTGATATCCTTGAATTTATAAAGGTAAGAGTATTGCTAAGTGAGAGTAAACAGATATCCATTGAATACTGAAGGCATTGGAGTATGTACAAAATTACGGCCTAGCATGATCAGGTGATTAGGGACGCTGAAATTTATGGGTCTCGATTTGTAACGTTGATGATTTGTTAATCAGTCTAACTCGTTGTGGATTTTTAAACATTGTGTCAATCAGTAGGAACGTTTTTCTATCGAAGCTACTTGTTTAGCCAATAAAAAACAGGTCAGTCGTTATAAATGCTTCAAGCCGAACTTGACACGTTTTGTTTTTTGTTTTTGGAAATTCCCACAAAGCTACTCGAGGGCTATCTGTGCTAGCCGTCCCTAATTTTGCAGTGTAAGACTAGAGGGAAGGCAGCTAGTCATCACCACCCACCGCCAACTCTTGGGCTACTCTTTTACCAACGAATAGTGGGATTGACCCTCACATTATACACCCCCACGCCTGGGAGGGCGAGCATGTTTAGCGCAACGCGGGCGCGAACCCGCGACCCTCGGATTACGAGCGCACGCCTTAACGCGCTCGGCCATGCCAGGCCTCGAACTTGACATAATTATATGTTTAGTTAGAATTTCGCGCAAAGCTACACTGCACTATTCGTCTCTAGTGTTACAGTAAAAGACTAGAGAAAATCCAGCTAGTTATCACCAACCAGCGCCAAATGTTGGGTCACTGTTTTATCAACGAATAGTGGGATTGACCTTCACTTTATAACGTCCCCACGGCTGAAAGGACGAGCATGTTTGGTGTGATGGAGACTTTGCTATATGAAGGTGTATTTTTATTTTCTTTTTGTATATTTAACGTTTTCTTTAATCTCAACGTAATGTATTTTTATACTACGTAATAGAGTGTAAGAAATATGGAATGGATACACTTACATATAAAGGCCTTGAAAAGGCCTAACATATTCTTTTATTTGCTGTACCCTGTGCTGAGGATTGCAGTTAAGCCTATTCAAGGTTCAACAACGTAGTTTAGATCAGCATTAAGCCTCCACATCATTGAGTTTTTTTTATTATACCTTCGATAAAAACGGGAAATAAATCTGTTAGCATATATACACACACATACATATATATATATATATCATTATTAAACACTTGGTTAGCCAGATAACATCGAATAATGAAAGGTGCAACTGTTTAACATTATTCGCTCTTAAATTAGTTAAGAGCACTGAAAAAAAAATCCATAAAAATTGTGTCTTTTTAGGGTGTTTATGTATGTGTCAAGAAATCGAATCCTAAAAATTCTAGGTCTTGTAAGGGAAGTGTGAGACGTGAGGAATATGCAGGGAAAGCACGGATACTTGAAAATCTGATGGATTTGTAATTACCCGACTCAGGACTTTTTGAACTTATAGGATTTCAATAATTAATTAAAAAACTGACAAAAACATGTTATAAACATGAATATCTGAATACATTTGATTTTATAGAACAGAAATACTAGATTAACGTTCAGATTTATTTATTCTAGTACGTAGCTGTTTGACTTAGCACCTATGGTGACAAACAATATTAGAATATGTGTGTTTATATGCAAGGGCTATATTATTTGATTCTTTTTCTCAACTTAAAGAATCTTATAATGTCCATACAAACAACGTAACAAAACAATAATTTCGCACCTATTTCAAAATACAGATTCATTGTCTCGAGCTGTAAGTGAAACGCCAACAACAGTACGGTATGGATGTTGTTGTTGTTGTGTTTGAATTAAGCACAAAGCTACACAATGGGCTATCTGTGCTCTGCCCACCACGGGTATCGAAACCCGGTTTTTAGCGTGTAAGTCCGCAGACATACCGCTGAGCCACTGGGGGGCGTACGGTATGGAACGTTGAGATTAGGACAAATGTACCAGAAAATTCCAGCTTCGTATTTTGGGTAACAGTTTATTTCAGATGTGAATAAATCACAAGATGAACAACAATAAGGAGGTTGTGGAAACGTTCAAGAAACAAATGAAATTTGATTTTACTTTATTTAATTATGTACTTTTAGTTCTGACAGTTCGGCCGCCATATATAATACAACATTGATAAATATTTACATTATTATGTATATTCATTCATTGGCTACTCGTTTTCTCCTGCCGCAGCATCCGTAATGATGACCAAAAAGCAGACAGACGACAGTTTCGAAAGCGAAGATAGTCGTACATTTTGGACCGAATTGGGCAAATTAATCGACGTTTATACACAACGGAAAGAAGAAAACTACATCTGTGATGACGAGAAAACCCACTTGTAGAGAAAAATATACATGTAAAACGGCTGGTGTGAGTAGAGAAAACACAATGTAGAGGAGCTGACGATGACCGAAGAAGGTAGAAACGTTGTTCGCTCCTCTACACAGAGCTTTCTCTACCCATACCAGCCGTTTTTACATATATACTGAAATCAAATCTATTGGTTTTTGGCTTGTTTCTGGTTTTATGCTGTTACATTATATGCATTGCGACTGATATTTTTGCGTCGCTGAAACCACACTTATATACAAACATTTCTTTGCAGAAGAAAAACCACCACCTCTCCAAACCACCTCTCCAAAACAACAATAATTTTTGATTACATTTTTTGTACCAGGAAATATAAATCAATTGACAAAATATGCAACAAGCAGTGTAAAAATCACGTCATACATTCATTTTATGCAACATATATAAAAGTTTAACGGACAAGTCTATTTGTAGAAGTGTTCTTCCGCATACGCAGCTTAGTGTACTCCTATAAGTGCTACAGCTAAATGTACTCCTATAAGTGCTACAGCTAAGTGTATTCCTATAAGTGTACTCCTATAAGTGCTACAGCTAAGTGTATTCCTATAAGTGTACTCCTATAAATGCTACAGCTAAGTGTACTCCTATAAGTGCTACAGCTAAGTGTACTCCTATAAGTGCTACAGCTAAGTGTATTCCTATAAGTGCTACAGCTAAGTGTACTCCTATAAGTGCTACAGCTAAGTGTATTCCTATAAGTGTACTCCTATAAGTGCTACAGTTATATTTAAGTTTCACCTGTAGTTATTTACCTTAAAATGTGTCGTGATTTTTTTACGATCAGTTAAGACGTCTTAACCTTTTGAAAACACATTTTCGATAACTTTCAATCAAACAGCTTATACAGAAAACTGATACTGAGACAGCATAGCCAAACAGGAGAATTTCAAAAGCAACAAATACATCATTCAATAACAGAGGCACTAAGTCGTTTGTTTGGGTTTGAACACCACTGTGTCTGGGATCACACAATCCCTGTTTGATTATATTCTTGTCCATTATCTTCTTCTGCCAAAACTGGATTATTCCTCCTTTTTTCAAGGATTGAATTCTGTTTGAAATGATGTGAAAATTTTAGTTAGTTTCCATCTCTGTATATATACACACTAATCTCCCTCTCAAAATAGTATTTATACCAACAACTTACACAGTGTAACTTATAAAATAATTTATTGTAATGAAAGGTAAATGTTCTTAATTTAAGCTTTAGAAATTCCTGTGTTCAACAGCTGATAACAACGATTAAAAACAATGTTGTTCAACAGCTGATAACAACGATTAATAACAATGTTGTTCAACAGCTGATAACAACGATTAATAACAATGTTGTTCAACAGCTGATAACAATGATTAATAACAATGTTGTTCAACAGCTGATAACAACGATTAATAACAATGTTGTTCGACAGCTGATAACAATGATTTATAACAACGTACCTGCTAAAGAACTATACGAAAGGGGGAAACAACAGACTACAAGTTGTACTAGAGAAGCGACACGTTCAGATAATTGAATAAACAACTGCAGTTAAAGTTCAAAATATAACTATGTTCCTTAATACTTACCCATAATTCATTGGCTCAAGAAGAGGACTGTTCTTCTGAAGTCCAAAGCATATAAAGTCCTCTTTTAAAATTTCTCTTGCAAGATAAAATGGACAGAAACCTCCGGATTGATTACCAAATGATTGAAATATCATTTGTAGGTTGATGTTGTTTGCAAAAAATATACCTCCATAAGTCACGAGCTCCAGGTATTGATGAAGAGTTCGTATTTCCTTATTATTATTTCTGTTTATTTTCCATAGTTCACGAACAACAGTAGAGGGTGTTTCCTGCATAAGTATAATTAGATGACCAGTCATATTACAAAAAAAGATCATACCATTTCCAATATGGTATTTTACCCTAACTTAAAACACAACACACACACATTCATAACAGACGGCTGTGTGCGTCGTATTTAGGCAAATTACAAGAGAAAAGTAGCATATTTCAATCCACTAACAACGTTTATGTTATGAGAATTACAAGCAGTCAATTAGAAATTGTAACGTAAAGTCACAAACAGTTAATGAAAGATGTAATGCAAGAGTCACAAACAGTTAATGAAAGATGTAATGCAAATCACAAGTAGTTGATGAAAAGGTGTAGCCCAAAGACCACAACTAATTTTACCCGTAAAAACGATTCAGTTGAAGTGCCCGGATAATAATATGCTGAAACGTTTCTACGAAGAACTTGAGAAACTGTGTCCAAAGGTATTTCACTTTCTTTGATACTGAGGAATGCGAGGATATTACCACAGTATACGTTGAGAAGAATCAAACAAACTATTGTCCAGGAGAGAAATACTATTTTAGGAGCTGTCTTCTTTGGGAGCTTCTGTACTCCTATATAAGCAAAAAACAAACAAACATTATGCAACGTGAATTACTATAATGAATATCTCCGGTAGAAATACTCATAAAATTCATTATTGTGTTTTTTGTGGAACATATTTCTTGCGATTTCCGTGACTGAAGTTACGATTCAGTTCTGGTTTTGAGCTAATAACCTTATGAATGTATAACATATCCAAAAGAAATCCCTGTTAATATTTCGTCGTATCTGTTAAAGTATTTTTAGTAAAATATAAACACAGGTTTTCATTGGTCAACAAGCTACGCTATATACTGTATTTGTTTGTTTAAGTAAAGCACAAAGTTACATAACGGACTAGCTATAAGTCTACAGACATTCCACTGTCCCACTTGGGGTGATGCAGTATCTGTGAATCAATTAATGTTTAATTTCAAAATAGGACCTGGCTTGAAGTTTCATGTCGGGTCTCTTATGATCATGACTGAAAATTACGGTAAACAAAAACTAATCATAACGGCCTTTTTTATGGGGCTTACAGCTCATATAGCCCCGAAATCCGTCCAGAGTTAAGCAAGCTTCTATTTTTATGTTTTCCATGATTTAATTGTTGTATTACAAAGAATACTGAGACACATCTGTCGGTATTTTTTCTATTTCTAAGGTATTTATACAGATGTTATCAGCGTTTTAGGTAAGTCACAAGCAGTGCTTAAAGTAAGGGAAAAGAGGAACCGGGTAGATTTGTGAAATGTTTGCAGCTACATTTCTTATAAAGTTATATTTCTTGTGTATCACGTGTATTATTTATTTATTATAATAAAAGTAACTAAAATGTAAAAACTCGAACTTATTAGGTTAAGAAGTGGTTAGATTTGGTAGGATAGTGAATAATAATAATTCTTCAAGAGGTTTGGTTTGGTTTGTTTTCAATTTCACGCAAAGCTTGTTTGTTTGTTTTTGAATTTCGCGCAATGCAACATGCGGGTTATTTGCGCTCGCCTTCCTTAACTTAGAAGCGCAGGACTAAAGCAAAAGGATGACACGAAATATTAACTGTTTGTTGAACTTAAGCACTTAAGTTTAAGAAGCAGACAAACATTTATAAGAGTACGCTACCCTGCCAGACAGAGATCTTCAACGTAGCTTCTAACGACAGTCGAAGAATTGAGAAACGCGAAGTGCTGCCATCTGTCGGGTTGAGTTTGACTTCATAAAATATCCAAGTTACTGCTACCACTCCTCCAGCGATTAAGCTGCACAAAAAGTACGTTATCCACACCTACAAAAAAAAATCAAAAAAAATCTGTTTTGTTCATTATTTAATTTATTATAAAAGTATTAGTACATCATACGAATAATATTAGATTACCAGGAAGAGGTCACGCAGCGAATTATTTTCCAAATAAAACTAAAAAAATGTTTTCACTGAATTAATATTGTTGAATGTCTGGTATTGTCAGCTGGTTTTGGCATTTGACAATCTGCGAGTTAGAATCCTGTCACTAAGCACATCCCTTCAGAAGGTGAGATGGTATTGTAATCTGCGAGTTAGAATCCTGTCACTAAGCACATCCCTTCAGAAGGTGAGATTGTATTGTAATATGACGGTTAAACTTAGTTTTAATTGGTGGGTGATTTGTTATAGCAAAGTCACATTAGGCTATCTGCGTCGTTCACCGAAGGGTGTGTGTGTTCTTTTTTATAGCAAAGCCACATCGGGCTATCTGCTGAGCCCAACGAGAAGAATCAAACCGCTGATTTTAATGTTGTAAATCCGTAGGCGTACGCTGTACTAACGGGAGACTCACAGAAGGGAATCTAACTCCTAATTTTAGTATTGTACGTGAAACCATAAGTTAGAACGGTTTCAACTTCATCATATCAAAACTAATGGAAATGAGGTTGAATCTTTAGAGGTTTCTGTTAATAGTTATAAAATAAATATGATTTTAGTTAAAATGAATAAAAAGCCTACAACCCCAGACGAACCTTTCTTCTTCAGGGACAAACTGGTTTTAGTTGGAATATATTAGAAACCTCTAGATGAAAAACTCTGAAACGAAAAATGAATTTAACTGTTAATCAGGTTAAAAGGATAATTTTATTTTCAAACAAATAGAATGGGGAATGGTAGGTTAAACAATGAGGGATACAGGGAAACAGCTCAGGTTGATTCTGTTTTCAAAAGTTTGTAAGAGAACCTGATGAAACAATACTACTTTAGATTTGCTGTTAATTTCTAATGAAGAAGTGGTTGATATGGTTATGAATGGGTGAGTATTTGAGCTAAACTGATCATTTCTCAATTAGATTTCGTGTTTCACTGTACGTGAAGAAAAGTAATAGTGAAATTTATGTTTGTTCCAAGTTTGAAAAAAAGAAACAACTTTTGAAAAAGTGAGATGATTATCTGAATTAATTGTAGGTACTAACCATACTTCGAAAATTATCTTAAATAAATTCTCAAATATTCAAGAGAGACATGTTTCTTATAGACAAAGAAAAGAATGGGTGGGGTACACACACACAAAGTTGATACTGACTACGGTGATCCGACGAGCGGAGATTTAAAAATTACAGAAAATCAAGAGAGTTAGTTGATCGGAGAAAAAATTAAGAATTCGAAAAACTATTTGATAAAAGGTTGTTCAAAAATTTAAAAAAATTAAGTATAAGGATTTTTTAAAAATACATTTAGGGTAATTAAAATATATAAATATAAGCAAGAGTCATGGCATTAACATTCCACCTATAGAAGAATCATCTCACATCGGACACAAGCTTTATAAAAGTATTCACAGAAAACACCAGCAACACACATCGTATTGTGGTACCAAAGACATATGTCGAAGAAGTAAAAATGCCAACTCTAACAATAACACAATAGTACAACTACGGTGAATCACGGCTAAGATGCGTTGTGTTCCAAACCACAATATAAAACAATGTTCTGGAACACACGAACAAACCAAATGGCGTAGTTGTAATGTACATATCGGTGTTAGTTATAAATGAGGCTCAAAATATAAACGTATCAAAACAAACCTATATGATATAAGGAACAAACAAAACGCATCACATAAACAAACAAATACACAGCCCGCACTATCTACAACAAAGTTAGCAGGCCGAATTCTACTAAAAAATTAACGTGGTATTCGTTTGCAACACTCACGAACCAAACCAAGAATCCAGGAGAGTTTGTTTGTTTTTGAATTTCGCGCAAAGCTACACGAGGGCTATCTGCGCTAGTCGTCCCTAATTAAGAAGTGTAAGACTAGAGGGAAGGCAGCTAGTCATCACCACCCACCGCCAACTCTTGGGTAACTCTTTTACCAACGAATAATGGGATTGACCGTCACATTATGACGCTCCCACGACTAAAATGACGAACATGTTTGGTGCAAGTGGGATTCGAACCCGCGACCCTCGGATTACGAGTCGAACGCTTTAACCCACCTGGCCAAGCCGGGCCTTGTGAATGTTGTTATCATAGATGACAGAACCGGGTGCCAATGTACAGCACGTGCCCTCGATTTTGACACGGAAGCGAGTACCCTTTCGAAGGGACAGTAGAATTTTTTGTGTGTAACATTCAAGACTCAATTTGAAACTTAATAGTCACGATTAACATAACAAATATATGGAGGCCTCCAGGCCTGGCATGGCTAGGTGGTTAAACGTTCGACTCGCAACCTGGGGGATTGCGGGTTCGAATTTCCATCACACCAAACATGCTTCCTCTTTTGCCCCCCAGTGGCTCAGCGGTATGTCTGCGGACTTGCACGCTAAAATCCGGGTTTCGATACCCGTGATGGGCAGAGCACAGATAGCCCCTTGTGTAGCTTTGTGCTTAATTAAAAAAAAAAGGAGGCCCCCAAATATCCGCGCTCATCCCCTTAGTTTAAAAATTGGAATTGAAGTTTGGTTCCTCTTTTATTTCGTAAAAAACTTACACAAAGGTTATCTGCTCTAGCCGTTCCTAATTGAGCAGTAAAAAGGCAGCTAGTTTCCACCAACCGTCACCAGCTCTTGGGATACTAGTTTACCAACGAACAATGGGACTGGCTATTTGTTTTGTTTTGTTTTTAATTTCGCGCAAAGTTACACTAGAGTTATCTGCACTAGCCTTTCCTAATTTAGCAGCGTAAGACTAGAGGAAAAGCAGCTAGTCATCATCACCCACCGCCAACTCTTGGGATATTCTTTTAAAAAATTAATAGCGAGATGGATCGGAACATTATAACGCATTGAAAAAACGAGAATGTTTAGTGTGACGGGAAGTTGAACGACATAAACACCAGGAAATGCTAAGCCTTAAACAGAAAATTGGTGCCAGAGGTGAGATTTATTGATATAAACTCACTTCCTAAGTAATTCACGCTTAGACATCTGTTTTGTAAGAAATGTTTGGCTGGACTGTTAAATTTTATTAGCTTATGTTTAAACCAATACAGAGGATACAGTGCCTACTTCTAGTTTGTTTTTTTAATATGTGATGTACTTTATTTAAGTCACGTTTTTATATAATGCATGGACTTTAAGATTACCTCGAAACGAAACAGACGAAACAATGCACCAGACTGTGAAATCTGTTGTGGAGCTTTACTTCCGAATGTCAGTCCAGCAAGCTGGTAAAACTCAGTAAAATCGATAACTTCATTTCGTTGTGGAGTCCACGTCAACTGGACGCCAGCGATATCACGTTCCTGTAAAAAAAAACAACACATGAAATTATTAGTTATATACCTTTTACATGCTTTAAACCTCCTTTATGGAAACCTTTATTATAATGGAATCTACTTGAATAGTGTAAGAGGTTTCCCAGAAGCCAGTAGTTCTTGAGAATATATGATCCCTCATTCAACAGTGTAGTTTTACTACAGATATATGTTTGTCTAGAGGAGTGTGCCATATCCCTTTTAGCAAAAGGATATTTATAGAGTTATGTCAGTTCTAGGGTACACCAATTTCAAATGTGACTATATGGAACGTTGCAAATAACATGTGCAAGGAAAGAGCAACACACACATTTAAGGCTATAAAAAAACAATTAAACATGTTTTTATCTTACTGTTAATGTTGCGATAGTACATAGATTGGCCGTCCAGGTTTGGTGTTATAAGACGAAATTGTTTATCACACGTGTATCACGTAGATTCCCTTTAACAGAAGGTTCGTAATAACTCGAATTTAGCTTTCTTGGCTGTGTTTTTATTATATCCAAAAATAACAGAGAAACAGAATCAAGCTACAACTCGACCAACATAATGTTAAATAAAAACCAAAAAAGACATACACTTAAGATAAACAATTCTTTTTCTTCAAAATTATAAATTTGTATAAGAAAACGTGTGGCACGTGCGAATACTATAAACCCCCTAGACTGCACACTTGTGAGCTTCTATGCATTTGGTTTGTTTAAAATTTGCTCTGAAAGCCGAAGTCCACGTGCAATTGAATGCTTATGAAAGATTTGTCAAAACATATGATATAAGAGATACCTCAACATATTTCGCAGAAGATTGTTAACATGAAGATTTGTGTTGGAGGCCA
The DNA here is from genome assembly GCA_011833715.1 of Carcinoscorpius rotundicauda. Taxonomy (NCBI): domain Eukaryota; kingdom Metazoa; phylum Arthropoda; class Merostomata; order Xiphosura; family Limulidae; genus Carcinoscorpius; species Carcinoscorpius rotundicauda. The sequence goes on from CM022393.1 coordinate 8,768,026, forward strand.
GGCCTAATCATGTCTATCGAGTAGAGTTGAAGATAAAAGGAAGAAATTCAAAAGGCATCACGAAAGCTGTAACAAGGTTCTCATAAATTGCAAATAATTTTTCAGAAGAGGAACAAAATATTTCCGCAGGGAATCATATCCAGTTCAACTTTACCACTTTACTATTCCTCAGGGAATCATATCCAGTTCAACTTTACCACTTTACTATTCCTCAGGGAATCATATCCAGTTCAACTTTACCACTTTACTATTCCTCAGGGAATCATATCCAGTTCAACTTTACCACTTTACTTTCACAACTGCACGCACTTTAACACTCGAATTTCAAATACATGTTTTGGAAAGAGGATGATTTGTATAATACACTTAAGCGTAATAATTAAGTGGTAAAATAGAAAGATCAGAGAAATAAAAACAGTCTGCAGTACTAATAAATCGTTATGTTTCATTAAAGCGTGTACCCTAGCATAATAGGCTTAGCTTACCTTACGAGCTAATTGTCCGACAGCTCCTCCCCACACACCTGCACTATCTTTTGTTCCATGGGAATCAGCTAAGGGGTCTGGAAAGACAATGCTGTAAATATAAAATTTATAATTATTGTTAAATAGGTACGACTTACATGCATTTCTTAAATTTTTTTAAGAGCTAATTACCGTGTCTCCGTTGTTTTTGTTCTGAAGTAGTTATGGTGTTCAGAGTATAAGAAAATATATTGGGGGTATGAATAAAGATAGAAGAATGCGTTTAGTAATTTGATAAGTTAATGCCGCACGTACAGTTCTGAAACATACTCATAGGGTACATGACCTCTCCTTTACCAAACACAGGCCATTTTGTCTTTCTCGTATAGCAAAGCCACAAAGGGCTATCTGTTCAGCCCACCGAGGGGAATCGAACCCCTGATTTTAGCGTTGTAAGTCCGGAGACATACCGCTGTACTAGCGGGGGGCAGGCCCAGGCCAAGACAATGAAACATTTTTATAAAAATGTATATGATACCGCTGTACTAGTGGGGGGCAGGCACAAGCCAACACAATGAAACATTTTTATAAAAATGTATATGAATCACAGTAACCAGGTTTCTCATTCAGTTTACCACTGAAAATTTTAAAAGTTACGATATACGAGAAAGCAGATGATCAAAGTTTACGATTTCATTTTCTTTCATTGATAAACCCGGACCTAGAATGCTGTCAACACTTTAAGATAGCATCTGCTCTGACAAACTACTTCTGTTATTGTAATATATTATGTTTTTAGAATACAGGGGTTGGGGACTCAACTAAACGAAAAATCCTTACTTTTTAAGATGGTTAACTTACCAGATACACTAACAAGTGTAGTAAAAATGTAGGGTGGTCCTTTCAGTCTTATGTATTCAAAAGACGGCTGGCATAGGTACTAGCATTTTAATTTGAAGTACAGAACAACGTTTCGACCTTCATGGATCATCTTCGGGTTCCTCGTACCAGCCATCTTTAGAATACATTTCAATTAACACTGGTTTATTGTTATCATGAATTACTTTACATATAATGTTGAATTCATGTTAGGCCTGGCATGGCCTAGCGTGTGAAGACGTGCGCTTCGTAATCTGAGAGTCGCGGGTTCGCGCCCGAGTCGTGCCAAACATGCTCGTCCTCCCAGCCTTGAGGACGTTATAATGTCACGGTTAATCCCACTATTCGTTGGTAAAAGAGTAGCCCAAGAGTTGGCGGTCGGTTGTGATGACTAGCTGCCTTCCCTCTAGTCTTACACTGCTAAATTAGGGACGGCTAGCACAGATAGCCCTCGAGTAGCTTTGTGCGAAATTCAAAACAACCAACCAACCAATGAATTCATGTCAGCTAAATCATCAGGAGGGGTTGAGGCCGTTATTGTTTAATACTAAGTAAGAAACTTGTTTTCTTATGGCAAAAAACAATTATATGTTATTTTTGCATTTATAAAAGTAAACAAATAAATAAACATATGCCATTTACCAGGGGTATTTTCCATTAACAAAACCTCGCTAACCTCCAGTATTAACTTTCAATAACCCATTTCTCCCGGCTGAATAATAAAGCTCTCCTTTAATAAATTGCTTGTCAATGAGAAATGATTGATCCATTATTTTGGTTTTAGCGGAAGTAGTCTTTATTTTAAGACCCCTGACGGATAAACGTTTTGTTTACCGACTTAAAATCTGTGGATTCCTCTATTTTCTATGGTGTATAAGACCCTCATTGTTTAGCTTTGCGTTAAAACAACAAAAGCATTTTTTCAAATTTTGATTAAGAATGTAACAGATTTACCGTTGAACATTTATTTTAGTACTAACGCTTGTTCTCAAAACTTGTAGACAATTCAGTACCACTGCCAAAAGAACTTTCGAGAAACTCGCGTAATTTGTGTAAAAGCAACGCTCCAAAACTATATATTATTAGTATTATTATTCATCAGTGTGCCATAGGCCTAGGAAACTATAATTGTGACTTATGCCTCTTAATGGGAAAACTACATAATTTGACCAGGAACGTTTGTAGATTTCAAACATTACAAACCTTTCAACTTTAGTGAATTACTTCGAACGTTATTATTTCTACGAAGACATTAAATATTTCTCTCGTTAAGAAGTAAACTAGCAACCGGTGTGAGGCCAACCGAACTAACTTGTTTAAGCGAGATGTATAATAACATCAACTCAGAATTAATTTATTTGTTGTGAACCTGAATCATCGATAAAAATCAGTGTTGTGTGTAAGTTTTTAAAACTGTTGAATATAAAACATCATTTGTAATAACTACTAGTAGTAACCGTCATTATAATTTTTTGTTTTAATGATTGTATATTAAAATATATTTGCTTTAAAAAGAAAATTATCTTTTTCAATATTGTTGGCAAATACCATAAATTTAATGTATATTAACGTTTAACTGGTTACTAAATTGAAATTCAAATTTCAGGTTATTTGAAATAGTAATACGTAAAGTAATAAATAAAATATTTGTCTTAAATAAAGTATAATACATAGCAATAATTAAAAAAGATTTTCTTACCATATTTGTAGAAATTTGATAGTTTGGGGCAGGGTGCGTTTTTCAAATTCCGCATACTCGTCTTTATTCTACCCATTAGCAGTAAGTCAACTTTGATCGTCCTTTCAATATATGTATTTGAATTTTCAGTTAAATGGTTATTGTAATAATGATAAAAAAAATACCACTCGTCTTTGAAAGGATATTTTAGGAAGGAGCTTGAACAGAGATTCCACAGTAGGTTGGGTGTCGTACTTTAATTTCCGGGAAGGAACCCACTGGTGTATTGACGACTTTTAACGTTGTTTTTGTTTAATGCTTCAGACTACTTGTGGTTTTACAGCTGAAAATAATCTGTTTTGTTTTTTTCCAAATCTGAATTATCGAAAAGTGATGATAATGTTAACAGTATTAATAACAGAAACTTACACGAAATGAGCTAAATGTAATATTTCATGTAATTGTCTTTGGGGCTACTCTTTACCAACGAATAGTGGGATTGGCAGTGACTTATAATGTCCTTACGGCTGAAAGAACGATGATATTTTTGTGTGACAGGTATTTATACCAGCGACCTTAGGATTACGAGACAAATGTGTAACCATCTAACTCTGTCCATTAAAATTACTAATGTTTTGCAGTGTAAATCCTTACACCCACTGTTGTATTAAGTGAGTATTATTTATTGTTCCTAGAAAATTTTGTTTCCTCTTTCAAAACGCTAAGTAGAAATATAATAATTTATTGACTGGTTTAGGGAAATGTTTATGTTTCTTAAGAATTCATTTCACAAAAGTATGAGTGTTATTAGTTCGTGGTTCTAAAAACTGGGAAAAAAAAGTGTTTATTCTGGTAGTTTTAACAAATGGCATTTACATTAATATATATAATACGTTGCTGCTTATGTACCTATAACTTTGGAGAAGATATTTCTTCATTGTTAGCAGAATCTTTTGAAATAAGTAAACATACTGACATCGCATTAAGGTTTTTGAATTTCGTAACCTAGTAAATGAGAGAAACAGTTACTAAAATTCCAATGTTAGCCATGACAAACAAAACAGAGACTAATATTCTGGACAAAGTGTAAACCTTTATTCATAATAAAGAGTTGCAAATGAAAGTTTAAGAGTCGAACTTTCAATAGTATTATTAGGTTTAGCTTGTTTTTGTTATGAGCTACTTGTGTTTGTGTAACAACGTGTTAGTAAATATGGTGTAAAATACTGAGAAGAGGGTGGGGTATTAAGGGCCCTATGGTTAACGAGTTCGAAACTGATTTTAATTCTAATAACAATTATACTTTCTTGTTTATGCTTTTATCTTTTAATATTTGTTTGATAATTATTCTGTAATCGCGTGCCTTAAAATTGCAAAGTTAACAAGAATACTTTCAAAACAGAATAACAGTTTAGTGAAGCAAGTAGTGCTTGAACTCACCTTGTTCCAGACTTAAAATATCCAGTTTGTATAAATTAACTCACCTTGTTCCAGTTTGTATAAATTAACTTACCTTGTTCCAGACTTAAAATATCCAATTTGTATAAATTAACTCACCTTGTTCCAGACTTAAAATATCCAATTTGTATAAATTAACTCACCTTGTTCCAGACTTAAAATATCCAATTTGTATAAATTAACTCACCTTGTTCCAGACTTAAAATATCCAGTTTGTATAAATTAACTCACCTTGTTCCAGACTTAAAATATCCAGTTTGTATAAATTAACTCACCTTGTTCCAGACTTAAAATATCCAGTTTGTATAAATTAACTTACCTTGTTCCATACTTAAATTATTCAGTTTCTGTAAATTCACTCAATTTATTCCAGACTTAAAATATCCAGTTTGTATAAATTAACTCACCTTGTTCCAGACTTAAAATATCCAGTTTGTATAAATTAACTTACCTTGTTCCATACTTAAATTATTCAGTTTCTGTAAATTCACTCAATTTATTCCAGACTTAAAATATACAGTTTGTATAAATAGTTACGAAGATGATATTATTCAAACTAAAGGTTGGGGAGACTTGCCTGAACTCCAGGACTTCTGATAGAACTTTAAGCACTTGGATAGTTAGTTTTTCTTTGTAACTCTTCTGTTGAAAAACAAACAAACTCTCGTAATGTATTTATTTTAAGAAAACAGTTTCTCAGTTTTTAAATAATTCTGAAATTTACGAGATAGTCAAACTGTAAACAATACATCTGATGGCTTAAAACAAATCATATTTGTTAGCGAAATATAGGTTCGTCTTCTAAGCATTTGTTTGTTTTAGTTCGTACAAACCGACTTTAACCAATATTCCGTAATGCTGAGAAATAAATAACAAAGTGGCTTGAATTTTCAGTAGATAGCTGTGATATTTTATTACATTTAGCGATATAAACAGTCGTTAACGATTTGTAAGAAACATAAAGATGTTTGTAGTAGGGGTGAATTCCTACTTCACGTTTCTGTCTTGAGATATCGGAAAGAACACAGACCAATTTTCTGTTGAAGCACGTGATACGTCCCACCAATATAAAGCATAAGTTTATACATCGTTGTAACAAACGTATAATGATATTAGAATAAGACGCTATCATACTTAAGTATATAAACAGTCATTAAATATTAAAACTTTTAGCATTTTTTCACGAGGATCTCAATAGAATATATCCTCTGATTGATTTTCGATTTGCCAAAATGTGTCTTCTTACATGTTTAAAATTCAATCACAATTACTTAATTCTTAAGAAAATAATTATTTCTTCTCAATTTGTAGAAAACCAACGTCAAACTCATGACATTTTGTGAGAGAGAAAAATATTTCCATCTCGTGTGCGAGCCATAAATACTATAGGGATATTTAGTGTTAAACAACACAGATTCTGAATAACTGGCGATAGATGAACATTTAGTGTTATATTCTACAAAGTTACTAAATAAGTGGTGATAAATGAACATTTAGTGTTATATTCTACAAAGTTACTAAATAAGTGGTGGTAAATGAACATTTAGTGTTATATTCTACAAAGTTACTAAATAAACGGTGGTAAATGAACATTTAGTGTTATATTCTACAAAGTTACTAAATAAGTGGTGATAAATGAACATTTAGTGTTATATTCTACAAAGTTACTAAATAAGTGGTGATAAATGAACATTTAGTGTTATATTCTAAGTAGTGGTAAATGAGCATTTAGTGTTATATTCTACAAAGTTACTAAATAAACGGTGGTAAATGAACATTTAGTGTTATATTCTACAAAATTACTAAATAAGTGGTGATAAATGAACATTTAGTGTTATATTCTACAAAGTTACTAAATAAGTGGTGGTAAATGAACATTTAGTGTTATATTCTACAAAGTTACTAAATAAACGGTGATAAATGAACATTTAGTGTTATATTCTACAAAGTTACTAAATAAACGGTGATAAATGAACATTTAGTGTTATATTCTACAAAGTTACTAAATAAGTGGTGATAAATGAACATTTAGTGTTATATTCTACAAAGTTACTAAATAAGTGGTGGTAAATGAACATTTAGTGTTATATTCTACAAAGTTACTAAATAAACGGTGGTAAATGAACATTTAGTGTTATATTCTACAAAGTTACTAAATAAGTGGTGATAAATGAACATTTAGTGTTATATTCTACAAAGTTACTAAATAAGTGGTGGTAAATGAACATTTAGTGTTATATTCTACAAAGTTACTAAATAAGTGGTGGAAAGTGAACATTTAGTGTTATATTCTACAAAGTTACTAAGTAAGTGGTGGAAAGTGAACATTTAATGTTATATTCTACAAAGTTACTAAGTAAGTGGTGGTAAGTGAACATTTAGTGTTATATTCCAGAAACGTACTAAACGAGTAGCAGTGAAGACACGCCCTCGAAAGTTTCTTGTAGTTGGTGGAAAGAACATTTCTGCTCTGCATCCTCTGCGTGTTGGAAGGGTACAAACATGAGTAAGAATAGCTTTGCCGTCTGCTGTCCACACCTTGTGTGTTGGAAGGGTACAAACATGAGTAAAAATAGCTTTGCCGTCTGCTGTCCACACCAAAGATTTGATGGAAAATCTGTTACAGTTCTGAAAGACAAAAAATGATATTTATAAATTACTGACTGTATTGGAAAAGTAATATTGTTATTTGGTTTGTAACTAAACGTTTTGGTTGACGTAGGCTTGTTTAGTATTTGAAACAAACAAACAGTTTATATATCTAGAAAAAGCCACTGAAGAAATGATGTATTGGTATTGTAATATTTAATTGTAATAATATCAAGATACAGCATTAGAAATAATTTTAGAAACAGAGGACAAAGTGACTATATAATACAAATGAGATAATGTTTAATGCAGTGTCACGTTAACGTGAAACAATTTAACTGGGTTCTCAGCCACCAGTCTTAAATTTCTAAATCAGCACAAGACCTATAAAAGCGGCATCTACATCACTATAGAATTTGAACAGTAGAATACACGTCACCCCAAGATTGTCGCAGTTAGGAAACTGTCGCTGATGGAAACCTTTTGATGTGAAGAAGGAACAAAACAAAAGAGTGAAATTGACAATAGTAGGATGATGGAACCTAGAAAAATGTTGTTTTTTATTTCGCTGATGGAGTTGGAGACTTATAATGGTATTTTGAACCCCGACAGAGGCAGGTTCTGATTTACCAGGTCATCCTATTAGAATTGCTTCTCATTGAGAAAGATTTCGTCTTTTCACAAGAAAATAATACAGTCAGTACAGTGAAAACCTATTTCTAACTTAAAGAAGGTGACTGAACACTGAGAAAAGTATTGTGCGTGGCCTTCCGGAGCCCTGACATGAACATCATCAAAGCTGTATGGGATTACATGGACGCTGAAACCGGTCACCAAACAACTTGGACGGTTTCTGGTCCAAAGAGGTCACATACCAAATATCGATGCTCTTTGCGTATTTTCTGTTATAATGCACTGTGCTTATGTTTGTGCATATTTATATAATACAATTTGTCTTATACAACCATTTTATCCTCTGACTCCATATTTATTTTATATACTGCATATTTTGTACATACCACACTGACCTCCACTTTTCACAACATGATGTTTTAGCAATAACAAAGGTTTCGTGTTGATATATATATATATATTATAACCATAATTTTTTAAGCCATAAACAAAACATATTAAAGTTAAACAAAATACGCTGCCTACTATTAAATAGATCCTAGGGCATAAGCTACAAATTATCAGATGTATCTTAGGTTTTGGAGGTAACTGAAAAAGTACGACCCACATTGCGATGGGGACACACCGTCTATCAGTCTTAACCTCCAATTCACTAGTCTAACATTAGAAGATTAGAAACTTGTAGATAAAAATTATGTCATTTAAGAACTTTATACTATTTAATGCGGATGTACTCCTTGAGCCACTTATAAAAGCACAACAATCACAGTAAACTATCACTTTACTGATACCGTGTTAATTCGTGCCTCTACCATATTTGGGGCAGGAACACTAACTTCAAGAGGTTTTATCTTACTTAACCACAAATGGTAATACATTATTTTTATTTTTTATCTTTTCATATTTATTTTTTTCTTATTATTTTAACTTGAAAGAGCAGTTACCTTCCCACAACTGTCTGCATGTAGTGAAGGGTGATATAGGACGTTGTGGACTTGGGCACCCATATCTTGCTCTCCTAATTTCTAATCAATTTCTGATTGGAGGTTAAGACTGATAGACGGTGTATCCCCACCGCAATGTGGGCCCTTCTTCCGCAGTCACCTCCAAAACCTAGTACACATTGTATATTCTCAGATTGTAGCTTGTATCCTAGGATCTTTTTTAATAATATGCAGCGTATTTTGTTTAACTTTAATGTGTTTTGTTTATGGCTTAAAAATTTATGGTTACAATATAATTAATTAGAGGTTGCGATTTGCTGTTTTTAACGCAGTCCTTTCTCGTGATTTTGTTTACTTATTTCGATTCATTTGGATGTAATTATTTAATTTCATTAAAATATCTAGATACATATATATTTTATGGATGAGTTTATTTTTACTTTCAACTGTTTTATAAATATCACTTGCATTAAAACATATTTTTACTTAAAACAGACAGGTGATCAACCAAAACAAAAAGAGGTTAAAACAGACAGGTGATCAACCAAAACAAAAAGAGGTTAAAACAGACAGGTGATCAACCAAAACAAAAAGAGGTTAAAACAGACAGGTGATCAACCAAGAAGAGGTTAAAACAGATACAGATGATCAACCAAGAAGAGGTTAATTCTGAAACAGATATCGGTGATACATGTGAATCTGTAATTCTTAGAGAAAGTCTATCTAGCCCTAAATAACATACTAACATAAGTTCTTTCTCGATATAAAAAAATAAGTAACGAAAACTTAAGAAATGTTGTTTAGTCCATTAGAATAGCTTCCACTTCTAAAACACTCTGTCATATTGCAAGAAGTATATAAAATTCAAACTTCTCTTTCATACATTGAAATATAAGCACATATGTCCATTTAGCGTATGAGTAACTACCAAAAAACAAACAAACAAACTTTGAAACAGCATACATTTGATAATCAATAGAAATACGAGTCAGGAACTTAAATAAAGTTCATCCCAAACTGTTTTAAAGAGTCAATAACTTACAAGCTGAATATCAAGTTAAGACTACATAAATATTTTCTCGTGAAGTAAAATATAAAATAAAAATAACAAGCACAATATATGATGATAAAACTGCATAGGTACCTTATTTTAGAAATAATAAAATTATTAAGACCATATAAATATTTTATCACAAAAGAAGAAGTGCAGTATGATGTTAAGACTACACAAATACTTTGTTATAAATATTTTAAACGAGTAGGCCCTGTATTAGTACACAGATACTTTACGATAACATTCAAAATACAGCTTTAGTTGTTCTTAAGCCTAATTTTAAAAAATCGAACTTTAAGACATCGATTATGAATTATAAATAAGACGGTAACAACAGAACTTTTGTGGACACCTGATTTTATCGGTAGAAATGGTTACACTTACAGTACTTCAAGGACAAACTTTTTGCGTTATTTTTTTATCACTAAAAAGTCTGAAACTTAATAAGGATTAATTATTATACTTACTGATTTCTTTTGATGTTCTTCTGACACTAGGAGGAGCTTATCTCCTTCTGTCACGACGTCTTTGATTGTACCTTGAAGACCATCATTTGTAATGAGCACCATTTTGGTTTTGCTTGACAAAATTGACTTCTGTTTCAGCTATATGAAATATGTTTAAAATAATTATTTCAAAGTATTTATGTTATAACTGTAAGCTAACTAAATGATTTTATTTAAACTTAAAATAAAAGTATTAATGTCAGTTGATGATAACTTCAGTTGGGTTTGATATAAAATATTTATTTTAGTGAATGGTACGTTCAGTTGGGTTTGATATAAAACATTTATTTTAGTGAATGATAAGTTCAGGTGGGTTTGATATAAAACATTTATTTTAGTGAATGATAAGTTCAGTTGGGTTTGATATAAAACATTTATTTTAGTGAATGATAAGTTCAGTTGGGTTTGATATAAAATATTTATTTTAGTGAATGATAAGTTCAGGTGGGTTTGATATAAAACATTTATTTTAGTGAATGATAAGTTCAGTTGGGTTTGATATAAAACATTTATTTTAGTGAATGATAAGTTCAGTTGGGTTTGATGTAAAATATTTATGTTATTGGATCATAATTTCCGGCTCGGCATGGCCAGGTGGGTTAAGGCGTTCGACTCGTAATCTGACGGTCGCGAGTTCGAAACCTGGTCGCACCAAACATGCTTGCCCTTTCAGCTGTGGGGGTGTCATAATGTGACGGTTAATCCCATTATTCGTTGGTATAAGCGTAGCCCAAGAGTTTGCGGCGGGTTTTGATGACTAGCTGCTTTTCCTTTAGTCTTACACTGCAAAATTAAGGACGACTAGCGCAGATAGCCCTCGAGTAGCTTTGCACGAAATTCAAAACAAGCAAACAGATGATAAGTTTAGTTGGGTTTGATACAAAACATTTATTGTAGTGGGTGATAAGTTCAGTTGGGTTTGATATGAAACATTTATGTTATTGGATGATAAGTTGATTTGGGTTTGATATGAAACATTCATGTTATTGGATGATAAGTTGATTTGGGTTTGATATGAAACATTCATGTTATTGGATGATAACTTCAGTTGGGTTTGATATAAAATATTAGTGTCAGTGGAGGATAATGTTTCGTGTGGATCCACAATCTTTCACTCGTTCGTTAGCTTCCTAATATATAATGTTATATGCAGCTCAGCCATGCCGATAACATGCTCATTCGTTTTTACATGACGCCGGGCTTCCCAACTTGGAAGACATTTACTCCAGAAAGCCACTGGATCGTGTTAGAGGCAGCTCATTAAATACAAAGTATCGTTAAGGTATTTACTATATAGGTTTGTTAGGTGAGTGGCTGAATGTGGGTTTAATGACAAATAACTGATACCACATTTCAAACTTTGCACGTGACACGTATCCTTCATATTAATTTAATTATATTATATTCAGCACAATCGGTAGGTGGCTACCAACTCAGGAACTTTCTAAGTTTGTGTTGAACGATTTTAATTCACCTGTTATTTTGCAGTTGATTTCACACGGTCTGGTCAAATGTCCAAAATGAAACTGGTAATTACGACACATATTACCTTACTGTTCTTCATCATTTCTGAACACGTGACGTAATTTTAAATTGTGATTACAAACTAGAGAATACAAAGTAAGATTTGAAAAAAATTGAACAAATTTTGCCACAGTTATAAAAGGAATATTCGTGAATGGAACTACTGAAAAAAACTTGAATACAGAGATTTTTTAACACTGAGTTTAGAAGATGTGTACAATTTCTGTGTAAAGAAGGTTCTAGGAAAAACCCATTATCATCACGACTCCTGAAGTGTAAAGAAGGTCGCAGGAAAAACCCATGATCATCACGACTCCTGAAGTGTAAAGAAGGTGGCAGGAAGAACCCATGATCATCACGACTCCTGAACTGTAAAGAAGGTGGCAGGAAGAACCCATGATCATCACGACTCCTGAAGTGTAAAGAAGGTCGCAGGAAAAACCCATGATCATCACGACTCCTGAAGTGTAAAGAAGGTCGCAGGAAGAACCCATGATCATCACGACTCCTGAACTGTAAAGAAGGTGGCAGGAAAAACCCATGATCATCACGACTCCTGAAGTGTAAAGAAGGTGGCAGGAAGAACCCATGATCATCACGACTCCTGAAGTGTAAAAAAGGTGGCAGGAAGAACCCATGATCATCACGACTCCTGAAATGTCATGATTTTAAACGATTGCGACACGGTGAAAGATCTTAAGACGACAAGCAACTTTTCAGTTAGATGACGAGACATTTACATGTTTTGAAGATGTATACTGATGGCATGCTAGAATGCAAGCTTTATATAATAAATATGTAGTTGGTAAAGTTCCATTAGTATGGTAATATTTTAAGCAATATAGAGAGGTTAATCAAAACTTGTAGCAAGAACGTTCCAAGATCCATGATATCTTTGGAATCGTTTTCTTCTGTCATCTATGACACTCATTCTGACGACCATGATTACACAATTCGACACTGCGATTTACAATATGAGGTCATTCTTAGATAAAACATCTTTATAACAGTCCAATGACTCACGAACTTTAGCTTTCAAAGCTACGTTTAAGCAGACCAAACATATAACGACCATTGATGGCACAGGGAAATTGGATAGATGACAAATTAAACTTCTATAATTTTAGTTTTCATTCAGCCGTTAATTTGGAGACGTAGCTGGCTGAAATCGTGTAGACCTTTGACTTGCGAGCCTTTTTATACTTCACTTTCACAGTATTATGTCGTTAATAGTTCTAAAAATGTATGTCTTATATCATTGATTGCAATGACGTTTGGGTGAAAAGGATATTTTCGTGGATGAAAATGTTACTCCAAATTGAATTGAGATGTTCTTTCGGAGTCTACTTCTGTTTCAAACGTTCTATTTTGTGAGGATTTTCGTTTTCAAGGAGAATATCAAAGCTTCTTTCATTCAAACGTTGTATTCTCTGCTTTTATACCGTTATCCTTTTCAGAAATTGCTACGACACATTCGATAAATCATAAGTTTACCCATGACAGATTTTTACAGTCGGGGATCATCTCTTAACCAAATAATTAATGGAATAAAACAATCGTCAACTGTGCAAAGACACTTGCTGCAGTGCACCAAGGCACAAGCATGTGCAACTCGTTCACAGAAAGTGAGACCATTGGTTTGTGTTTTTCACAATCAGACAGTGTTTGGTGTAACATACTTTTCAAATATATATAGTGTTTGGTGTAACTTACTTTCGAAACATACCTTTGGTGTAAAGTGTTTCCCTAGTTTGGAACTTTTCAAACAGATTATTCTTACCTTACATAGAGAAGCAGCAACTGTCACCTTGTCGAAGACTCCAAGAATCACACGCTGGTTTGGCCAGTAGAGACCTGTATGATGACTTGGAATCAAGGTATCAGAAGAGTTCACGTTGAACAAGGACGTTGTTATTCCGTTTTCGTGAAGATTTTGCAAGATAAACTTAGATCCTTGTGTTTTAGAAGACCAAATATCATTAAATCAAATATTCCGTTACATTAGCGCACTCCATAGGAAGCCTAAATTAAACTAAACTATTCCATTCTTTTAGTTATTAGTTCATTAGTTCGTGTTGTAAAATATAGGTTTGGTTAGACTTCAAATGTAAACATTATTTTATTCTGGTTAACGTTCTATTATTATTAATATAATTGTATTTAAACTAATTCTAAACGAATACAAATTTACATTAGGCTTATAGAGTATTTTTCACAAAACATTCATAATCCAAAGTTAGGTACAAAACTGTACATACAGACAAAACTCAAATTTCAAAATAACTATTGACAGATATAAAAGGGTTCACTATAAACTAAGATTGTGCTATAGTAGGGCGAATGTAATATTATGTTATTTCCAGGCTTTAGGTATATATGAAAAAATAACAACAGTTGAGACTGGTTAAAAATAACTGTTCGTTTTTTAACTGATAAGCTGTGTGCGGTTTTGAATTGGATTAACAAATTAGTCTTAAGACTAATATTTGTTGCCCGATATTTTAATATAATGAACAAAATATAAATTTTGTTATTCGGTTTTAGATATTTTTAACTTTCTAATATTGTTTAATGTTCTTACTTTTTGTATTCCTCTACACAAGTGAAACACATTTGTATTATAAATCCTCTTGCAAATGAGAGATTAGGCACCATACAGATGATTAAATACATCATATGAATTGGAATTTTGAGCAGAGCAAAAAAAAAAAAAAAAAAAAAAAAACTTGTAAAGGAGACGTCAAAAATATCTTTATTAACGACCGACATCAATGATTCCAGAAACAATGTTGGTTTAGTGGCAAACCTAATCTTCAGTCGGAACCTACTTCTGAAGAGCTTGAGTTCAGTGAAGAAGTGACTACCAGATCTGAGTAGCAGAGTTAGAACCAAAACAAACTCCAGTTTGGTTACATCTCTGCGAAACTCTTCTTTATTATACGCAAGCAAATCTGAAGAACTTTTCTCAGAAATCAGGGGCTGAATTACTTGTGTAATTGGTCAAGTATTTATAAATTCATTCTGCAATGTTATTTGCACCATAACTACAGTAGTTTATAGAACCTGTATTCTGTTCCTTACCATAACTATAGTAGTTTATAGAACCTGTATATTAATTAATTTCAATCGGAATATTTCAAGTTTTTTTTTAGAATTTTCTCCGATTAATTACGATTGCACATTTTTTTGAAAACGACTTCTGCTTCATCATACATCTGTGCAAAAAACGATTAATTTTATCTTTCATACAAGCACAAAAACACCAAAACCTACTTTTACTTTCTCCTCCGTGAATAACTTCGACGTGTCGAAGGTGAAGATTTTCTATTATATCTGAAACAACTTGACTTAATGCATGATCATTCTGACACGAGGCGCCATCATCTTCGAGAAGATCTCCAATACACAGATACAGAAATACATTCAAGAAACATAACCAGATTTCAATTCGCAGCATGGTTACTTCTTTGTCGTTACTTACTTTATAAAGCAGGAAACATCAGGTCGTGACTGCAAACCAACACTTAATGAGCATGCTTCAGAAGTCAGTCAATATGTAATTATTATTTCTACGTTTACAAGTTCCGCTGGTAGATAGACCAGCAATATGCTGGACTATTTTGTCCAGTTGGACAGAATACTTGCGTTTTCAATGATAGATTCTTACTTTAGTTTGATATATACAATTCAAACATTAAGTTTTCTATTAAATTAGAAAAACTATAATTCACCCTGATGTTTGTGTACATACACAAAGAAGGGGTAAATAACATTAGGAAGACGACTAGACCCTGTTAAAAATGACGTGTTGAGATAGATTAGTTTAGCTTAAGAATACAGCAGTCGTGTGATTCTTTAACATCGATATTTACGGAGAAGCCTATTGAAATAGAACATGGAGCTGTCTAAAGATAAAATTAATTTGATTTTGATGTAGACTTTCTGATATATAAGTATGAAAAAGACTTCGGAACATTGATCAAACAAAAAGCACACTCACATTGTTGTACCTTGTAGAACAGAGATGTTACACCTAAATTGAATATATTTTAATTCGTGCTTGGCTTTCATGAAAATGAACACTTTTACACTGCGACACGGTTCATGTGTGAAATAAATAAATACAACGTTATTATGGTTATATAAGAAACATTGTGCAAACACCTCACCATAATGTCATCATGCTTTGAAAACGTCGTGACGTCTAGCTTGGCTTTGTGTATTCAACATATACGCATATGTTTCTTATTGGGCGTAATAAGCGCATGTGTATATGTGTGTTATTAAGGTGTGATCGACGTATGTGTACGCATTTCTTGCTGGAGTGTAATGTTTCTTATAGAGATGTGATCAACGTTTATGTACATGTTTGTTATTGAGGTGTAACGAACGTATATTTATATATTTGTTTCAAACCCCATGCTATGAAACCTGTGTTTCTTATTGTCACCATTTTATTCTACTAAACTCTGGCGTGACGTTTTAATAAAGATGTAACAAAACTACTTTATAACATCGTAAAGCTTCTGCTCGTCGTGATAATATGATGGTCACTTCTTTTTTTCAGGTATAAAACCATTCTCTTGATGTATACGTTTATTATAACTATGGTATTTACGACCACTGAAAAGTTGTTATACTTTAAACTTTAAATACAAGACTGAAGCTCGGCCCGGTGTGGCCAAGCGTGTTAAGGTGTGCGACTCGTAATCCGAGGGTCTAGGGTTCACATCCCCGTCGCGCCAAACATGCTCGCCTTTAAGCCGTGGGGGCGTTATAATGTGTCGGTCAATCCAACTATTCGTTGGTAAAAGAGTAGCCCAAGAGTTGGCGGTGGGTGGTGATGACTATCTGCCTTCCCTCTAGTCTTACACTGCTAAATGAGGGACGGCTAGCACAGATAGCCCCCGAGTGGCTTTGTACGAAATTCCAAAACAAAAACAAGACTGAAGCTCTAAATATTTCAAATGAGTCAATGTTATCGTGACAAGCACAGTCCTGCACCGTCTGGAGTGAAAGGTTTAACATCGGTTTGTTTTGAATTTCGCGGAAAGCTACACGAGGGCTATCTGTGCTAGCCGTCCCTCACTTAACAGTATAAGACTAGAGGGAAGGTAGCTTGTCATCACCACCCACCGCCAACTCTTGGTCAACTCTTTTACCAATAAATAGTGGGACGGACCGTCACATGTTTGGTGCGATAGGGATTTGAACCCGCAACCCCCTTCCGATTACTAGTCGAGCGATTTACGTTACAAGCTCGTGTCAAACTTACAAACACGTATGTTGTAAAATACACACAAGGCGTTTGTTTTTTGTATGTTTGTTGGTATAAATTTCACGCATTTATTTTTAATGCACTTCAAAATACTTAATGTACGAAAATAATGTGAAGACACATTTAGGGGAAGAAGCTTATGTCGGGAGTGCTTTTTAAAACTTTAAAATCTTGTTTTGGTGAAAGATAAAAGAAATAATGGTCTTGTATTCACACAGAATGTATTATCCTTTTGTACAAAGAAGTTGCTACTTTATCTAAAATTATTATTCAGTTTTAAAAGAAAAAATCTAAACAATGAGAAAGAAAAGATGAAGTTCTACAAGAGTGACACCTATGTAAATTTTATATACGAAATATTTTTGGTTTGTTTGCTTTTGAATTTCGCGCACAGCTACACAAGGACAATCTGCGTCAGCCGTCTTTAATTTAGCAATGTAAGACTATTCGTCACCACCAATCGCCAACGCTTGGGCTACTCTTTTTTTTTACAAACGAATAGGGGGATTGACCGTCACATTATAGTGCTCCCACTGCTCAAGGGCGATCATGTTTGAGGTTTGATTAAACTTTAGTTTCGTAAGTCTAAGGATGTAGAGTCATAAAGAAACATATACATTTGTTATTTAACCTCAAATTATTTTAGAATATCTGCTAAATCGTGACACGAATTAGCTTTTATTTTACACTTTAACCTCTTCTAAAGTTAAAATAAAAATCTCGGGCAATTTAAATTTATTTTTAAAATTGCAGCGGAAGCTCTAAAAATGTAACCAAAAGTTACACTTTATATACGTATAATATAATTTATAAAATCCTGGGTTTGAAAAGAACACCAGTTTTCCAATTAAAAGCTCTGAAAACATAGTTTGAAACTATACTTGACGAAAATCTGACGAATTTAGTCTCAAAGTTACACCTCATCTTGGCTTTTGACTTGTATGTACTTACTTCGTAATCTCATGAGGATATGTCATACTTGATGTGGTAAACTTATCAGATTATATGATCATCTGATTTTTTTTTTTGAGGTTATTAGCTCACTATGTGATACTTTGTTATATTCGCACTTGATCTTAAATTCTTTACTTTTTGAGTTTCATTTTAACCTGGAATATCTCGGTGTAGCTGCAATAACTCGACATATTTACAACGCTAAAATTTTGGGTTCATTTCAATTATCTTTATTATCGTTTACGTTTTCAGTTACGTGCAGGCCCGACATGGCCAGGTGATTAAGGCACTCGACTCGTAATCCGATGGTCGCGGGTTCGAATCCCCGTTACACCAAACATGCTAGCCCTTTCAGCTGTGGAGGTGCTATAATGTGACGATCAATCATACAATTCGTTGGTAAAAGAGTAGTCCAAACGTTGGCAGTGGGTGGTGATGACTAGCTGCTTTTTTTCTAGTCTTGTACTGCTAAATTAGGGACAGCTAGCGCATGTAACTCTCGTGTAGCTTTGCGCGAAAATAAAACAAAAAATAGTTACGACAAAACCTGGAATTTCTTTACAGTGGATAGTTTATACTCACACATGCTAACAATTTATTTTATTCAGATTTGTAAAACCTGATATTAAAGCTTTCCAACAAACCAGAAAAATTAATTGTTCGTTTGTTGTTGCTTCAGGTTTTCACAACCGACCAAATTCTTAGCAATATGTTGAGCATGAATATTTCAAACTACAGCTGTGATGTAATATGTATAGTCTTTTTTTTCTTGCCTGTTGTTAAGCCCAAATCTGTACACTGGTTATCTGTGCTGTGCCTACCAAAGGTATTGAAACCCGGGTTTTACCATTATAAGCCTTCAGACGCATCTCTGAGCCACTGGGACAGCGAGTACAGTAAGTTTTTTTGTGGGAAAGATTGATTTGAAAGTAATAGGTTTGGGTTGTATATTTATTTTACTGTACAAAATCTGATAATCCTAGAGCTTCACTTTGTTTTTCTTATTGCAAAGCCACATTGGGCTATATGCTGAGCCTACAGAGAGGAATCGAACCCCTGATTTCAGCGTTGTAAATCTGTAGACTTACCGCTGTACTAACAGGGGGCAGCTTCGCTTTATTCCACTGAAATGAATTTGCGTTTCTTCTAACGGATTGAACACGAAGAATTTCACGTAGTTATTCAAACATTACACGCTTAATGAATTCACATGAGACAAGTGACAGGTGTTTGCTGAAGAACGAAATACTAAATAAATCGAGTTTTGAAGCACTTGGTTCCATTATATATGATCGATATTCTGAGTTTGTTTAAGTAAAATAAATTAAACACATTTACAGGCACAGTAAGATAAAATTTTATTTCGCATATTAAACAAAATTTACATGTTATAAATGTGTTTCACTCTTAGCGGCCATAAAATAAACAGTCGGCATGTTTCATTGTCGTTTCATTGTTTCTTTTCTGTCCTTAAGAAGGTTAGTTAGTTTGCTGATATTGCTGTTTGAATAAGGCCTGCGAATTCTAAACTTCATAAAAGTTGATTTAATTTAAACAACGGCCATGCATGGCCAGATGGTTAAAGCACTCGACTCGTAATCTCAGGGTCACGGGTTCAAATCCCCGACACATCAAACATGTTCGCATTTTCAGGTGTGGGGGCGTTATAATGTGACGGTTAATCCCACTATTCGTCAGTAAAAGAGTAGCCGAAGAGTTGACGGTGGGTGGTGATGGCTAGGTGCCTTTCCTCTAGTTTTACATTTCCAAATTAGGGACGGCAAGCGCAGATAGCCCTCGCGTAGCTTTGCGCGAAATTCAAAAGTGTTAATAACAAGTCTTCCAAAATTCAGCTATGCAAATTTCGAAAATAATATTCATTTTTTATCACGTAAGGATTTTTTACACGTCGTTAAGCTGGTTTGGCTTGTTTTAAATTTCTCACAAAGCTACACGAGGGATATCTGCGCTAGCCATCCCTAATTTAGCAGTGTAAGACAAGGAGGAACTCAGGTAATCATCACCACCCACAGCCAACTCTTGGGCTATTCCTTTGCCAAGGAATAGTGAGAATGACTGTGACGTTATAATGCCTTACGGCTGAATGAGCGAGCATGTTTGGAGTGACCAGAATTTGAACGTGTGACCCCCAGATGGCGAGAAGAGCACTCAACCATCTTTCCATGCTAGACCACATCGGGATGAAAAACTCTCACTTACAAGAAGTTATTATTCCAATGAACAGAATGAAAATTGTTTTTATTGTAACGTTTGTTATGTTTAGGTTCTAGAACGATCGATAACAGTTCCACATCGCGAATGGTCGAGAGAAATCTATAGTCAGTGGTTGTCAACATTTTAAGCATAACAAAATGCGACCCGATTTCAGTGAAAATGATCCACTTATGTAAAGGTAAATAAGATATTTTATGAACTATCTGTGTGTCGTGGAGAAAAATGGATATTACTTTCAGAATTAGCGTTTAGGAATTAGTGTTGAACATATAAAACTTTTAAGACTATAAAAACATCATACACCTGTGTTATAATAGTGTGAGCACATTTTACAAGCTGATAAAAACATGATTATAATTAAGTATACTTGTTATAATTAATCCTATTATGTTTTAAGCACTGCATTCTTCATCTAGTCCTTTAGGAGTTTTCAGGAATTAGAACAGTATATGATAACAGTATTTCAACCATATTATGTGCGCCATATCTATATGACTATGCTTCACCAGCTTGGAAAAGTTGTGCACACCATAATAATTGTTGTTGTGATAAACTGTTGTATCTTTTGTGTCCCATTTCACTTGATCAGTTCTGTAATCAGCAAAACGCGTCATCGGAATTGAATATCGCAAATAGAATATTGTTTAAACACTATTACTATACACTTTTACAGTTCTTTAAAATTTCCATTGGACTATAAAAAAGATCACAATGTTAAAAATATAATAGAGCTAATAGTAATGCCTAATTACAAGTGTAATTTGTCTTTCTTAAGCACAAGATATCTGTGCCTGTCTGTTTATCCGTTACCTAACTACTTCTAGGTTGCTGGGCCAATCTCAACCAAACATTTTGCGATGATAATTTGGAGCAGAGGATATGTTGATGAGGGAATCACAAACCCATAAAACTCCATTACAAATTTTATTGAACATTTATTATCTCTGACAATTTAACGTTAGATGGAGTAACATTCTTACAGAAAACAAATTACTATATTTTAATAACACAACATACACATGGTATTAGGAGGATATTTTATATTTCAGAGAGTTACATTTTAATAACACAGCATACACATGGTATTAGGAGGATATTTTATATTTCAGAGAGTTACATTTCAATAACACAACATACACATGGTATTAGGAGGATCTTTTATATTTTAGAGAGGTACATTGTAATAACACAAAATACACATGGTATTGGGAGAATCTTTTATATTTCAGAGAGTTACATTTAATAACACAACATACACATGGTATTAGGAGGATCTTTTATATTTCAGAGAATTACATTGTAATGACACAAAATACACATGGTATTAAGAGGATCTTTTATACTTCAGAGAGTTACATTTAATAACACAACATACACATGGTATTAGGAGGATCTTTTATATTTTAGAGAGTTATATTTCAATAACACAACATACACATGGTATTAGGAGGATCTTTTATATTTTAGAGAGGTACATTGTAATAACACAAAATACACATGGTATTGTGAGAATCTTTTATATTTCAGAGAGTTACATTTAATAACACAACATACACATGGTATTAGGAGGATATTTGATATTTCAGAGAGTTACATTTTAATAATACAACATACACATGGTATTAGGAGGATATTTTATATTTCAGAGAGTTACATTGTAATAACACAACATACACATGGTATTAGGAGGATATATTATATTTCAGAGAGTTACATTTTAATAATACAACATACACATGGTATTAGGAGGATCTTTTATATTTCAGAGAATTACATTGTAATGACACAAAATACACATGGTATTAAGAGGATCTTTTATACTTCAGAGAGTTACATTTAATAACACAACATACACATGGTATTAGGAGGATCTTTTATATTTCAGAGAGTTACATTTAACAACACAACATACACGTGGTATTAAGAGGATCTTTTATACTTCAGAGAGTTACATTTAATAACACAACATACACATGGTATTGGAAGGATCTTTTATATTTCAGAGAGTTACATTTAACAACACAACATACACGTGGTATTAAGAGGATCTTTTATATTTCAGAGAATTACATTGTAATGACACAACATACACATGGTATTAGGAGAATCTTTTATATTTCAGAGAATTACATTGTAATGACACAAAATACACATGGTATTAAGAGGATATTTTATACTTCAGAGAGTTACATTTAATAACACAACATACACATGGTATTAGGAGGATCTTTTATATTTTAGAGAGTTATATTTCAATAACACAACATACACATGGTATTAGGAGGATCTTTTATATTTTAGAGAGGTACATTGTAATAACACAAAATACACATGGTATTGTGAGAATCTTTTATATTTCAGAGAGTTACATTTAACAACACAACATACACGTGGTATTAAGAGGATCTTTTATACTTCAGAGAGTTACATTTAATAACACAACATACACATGGTATTGGAAGGATCTTTTATATTTCAGAGAGTTACATTTAATAACACAACATACACGTGGTATTAAGAGGATCTTTTATATTTCAGAGAGTTACATTGTAATAACACAACATACACATGGTATTAGGAGGATATATTATATTTCAGAGAGTTACATTTTAATAATACAACATACACATGGTATTAGGAGGATCTTTTATATTTTAGAGAGTTACATTTAATAACACAACATACACGTGGCATTAAGAGGATCTTTATATTTCAGAGAGTTACATTTAATAACACAACATACACATGGTATTAGGAGGATATTTGATATTTCAGAGAGTTACATTTTAATAATACAACATACACATAGTATTAGGAGGATATTTTATATTTCAGAGAGTTACATTGTAATAACACAACATACACATGGTATTAGGAGGATATATTATATTTCAGAGAGTTACATTTTAATAATACAACATACACATGGTATTAGGAGGATCTTTTATATTTTAGAGAGTTACATTTAACAACACAACATACACGTGGTATTAAGAGGATCTTTATATTTCAGAGAGTTACATTTAACAACACAACATACACGTGGTATTAAGAGGATCTTTATATTTCAGAGAGTTACATTGTAATAACACAACATAAAATGGTATTAGGAGGATATTTTATATTTCAGAGAGTTACATTTAATAACAACATACACATGGTATTAGGAGGATCTTTTATATTTCAGAGAGTTACATTTTAATAATACAACATACACATGGTATTAGGAGGATCTTTTATATTTTAGAGAGTTACATTTAACAACACAACATACACGTGGTATTAAGAGGATCTTTATATTTCAGAGAGTTACATTTAACAACACAACATACACGTGGTATTAAGAGGATCTTTATATTTTAGAGAGTTACATTTAACAACACAACATACACGTGGTATTAAGAGGATCTTTATATTTCAGAGAGTTACATTTAACAACACAACATACACGTGGTATTAAGAGGATCTTTATATTTCAGAGAGTTACATTTAACAACACAACATACACGTGGTATTAAGAGGATCTTTATATTTCAGGGAGTTACATTGTAATAACACAACATAAACATGGTATTAGGAGGATATTTTATATTTCAGAGAGTCACATTTTAATAACACAACATACACATGGTATTAAGAGGATCTTTTATATTTCAGAGAGTCACATTTTAATAACACAACATACACATGGTATTAGGAGGATATTTTATATTTCAGAGAGTTACATTTTAATAATACAACATACACATGGTATTAGGAGGATCTTTTATATTTCAGAGAGTTACATTTTAATAACACAACATAAACATGGTATTAGGAGGATATATTATATGTCAGAGAGTTACATTTTAATAATACAACATACACATGGTATTAGGAGGATCTTTTATATTTCAGAGAGTTACATTTTAATAACACAACATAAACATGGTATTAGGAGGATATATTATATTTCAGAGAGTTACATTTTAATAACACAACATAAAATGGTATTAGGAGGATATTTTATATTTCAGAGAGTTACATTTAATAACAACATACACATGGTATTAGGAGGATCTTTTATATTTCAGAGAGTTACATTTAACAACACAACATACACGTGGTATTAAGAGGATCTTTTATATTTCAGAGAGTCACATTTTAATAACACAACATACACATGGTATTAGGAGGATATTTTATATTTCAGAGAGTTACATTTTAATAATACAACATACACATGGTATTAGGAGGATCTTTTATATTTCAGAGAGTTACATTTTAATAACACAACATAAACATGGTATTAGGAGGATATATTATATGTCAGAGAGTTACATTTTAATAATACAACATACACATGGTATTAGGAGGATCTTTTATATTTCAGAGAGTTACATTTTAATAACACAACATAAACATGGTATTAGGAGGATATATTATATTTCAGAGAGTTACATTTTAATAACACAACATAAAATGGTATTAGGAGGATATTTTATATTTCAGAGAGTTACATTTAATAACAACATACACATGGTATTAGGAGGATCTTTTATATTTCAGAGAGTTACATTTAACAACACAACATACACGTGGTATTAAGAGGATATTTTATATTTCAGAGAGTCACATTTTAATAACACAACATACACATGGTATTAGGAGGATATTTTATATTTCAGAGAGAACACTAGTAATCTGAAGTGAAAATATTTCCACCATTATAAACACAGTTGAAGTATGTATTCTAAGAGCCACTGTAGGGCTGATATGGAGGGCGATTTGTTGAGTTACATCAACTTCATGCTTTGACTTACGACCTTTCAACTTCGGCTCGAAAAACACTTCTGCTGTCAACGAACACCGGTTCAGTTATCTCGTAAGACACTAGGGATAAACAGTAAGAGTTGGGTGTTTAAAGCAGGTAACAGAAATCACCTCTTCATACAAAGATACTCTGACCATCTTTCAGTGTACACCATGTTTTAACTACATACATTGTGAGTTTTCAAAGCTTTTAGAAAACTCTGGGTGATATGATAGTGAACACTAATAATATGTTATATTTAATAATTATCATGTAATAATATGTGTGAAAGTTCTGTGCTAATTATCATGTCATCACCTCCCATTTTTTTAAGTTCATAACCTGGACAAAAGACAGGTGCCCAGCCTGTCTAACCTTTATAAAAAGAATTCGGTATGTGTGTGTCACGTCACGCCACGCTCGATTTCTCTTGATATCTCGAAATAGGAGGTATCATAAAAGCCAAATTATATTTACCAAATTACTGATTGTACATTTCGATTTTAGTGACAGGGGTGCAACAAGGAGGTGAGAAGGGTGCTAGGAAACCTGATAAGTGTAGTAAGTGTTGGGTGTTTGTGTTTTTCTTTCAGCAAAGACACATCGGGCTATCTGCGGTATTCACTAAGAGAAATCAAACCACTGATTTTAGCGTTGTTAAACCATAGACTTGTCGCTGTACCAGCGGGAGACAGCAAGTGCTGGTATAATAAATCTAAAGTAAAGATGTAATGTGGAATCCTCTAGCTTATATGGGGCCCGGCATGGCCTAGCGCGTTAAGGCGTGTGCTTCGTAATCTGAAAGTCGCGGGTTCGCGCCCGAGTCGCGCTAAATTAGAGACGACTAGCACAGATAGCCCTCGAGTAGCTTTGTGCGAAATACCAAAACAAGTAGTAGTACTCGTGTCGTGATAAGGTAATATACTTAAGTTATTCCAACCTAACTTAAAATGTATATGTTTCAGAGAGAATATTGAAAATCTTATTAGATTCCACCTTTCTGTATGCTGTAATTGTAAATAATAAAGTTTATTTACATAGCAAAATTAGTGTAACGTGAGTTCGTGAGCGTGTTTAACGTGGAATTAGTTCATATGTGATACGATGCTGTCACGCAAAAGTATGTTTGTTTCGACTAAAGTAACTTTTTGTAACGTTCCTACTAGTCCGTTTATGTTATTTAACTGTAATTAAAGTCACTCACGACATGTTTTTGGGTTTCGCGCAAAGCTATACGAGGGCTATCTGCGGTAGCCGTCCTTAATTGTGCAATGTAAGACTAGAGAGAAGGCAGCTAGTCACCACCACCAACCGCCATCTCTTGGGCTACTCTTTTACCAACGAATAATGGGATTGACCGTAACATTATAACGCCCCTACGGCTGAAATGGCGAGCATGTTTGGTGCGACCAGGATTCGAACCCGTGACCCCCAGATACGAGGCTAACGCCTTAAGCACCTGACTGGGCCTTCTGTAAAGTTAAACAAAACAGTCATGGTTACACTTATCAGTAGCTCTTCCATTACACTTCATACTTCAGACATTTACATGGAAAACACAAATACCATTCATTTCAGAAGTGATTTGTTTTCATGTGTTTACTCAGTATTTATGCACAAGAGGTAAACTAATTTTTCGAAAACTGCATTTCGTGAATTGTTCTATACTGGTAATTCCCTCGACACGAACGAAACGTCACGCTACAAAGATTAAAGTAACAGCTGGGGTTACTAAGTATTTATTGTATTCCGTACAGAAGTTTGCTACAGCTACTGTCAAGAATAACAATGATAAAGTTGCGATGATTAACCGATAACGTACAATAAAGCGTGATCTATCAATATTAGTAACACGAAAGTAATAACATTAACTTGGAGTTTTAACACACATAGACTGAATATTTTTCATGTCTAAGAGATGTACGAATTTTCTCATGACATCCTGTTGTTATTTTAAAAACTCGTTACATGTATAAGCACTATCTATAATATCTATAAAAACTACTCAGAAGTTATATGGAAGACGAGAAAGGTGTGCTTCGTACCGAAAACAGAAATGAATTTTAGTCACAAAAAACAATTCAAAAAGAACTTCACGTATGTTGAGGTGGGTTAAGGGTTTAGAAATCACTATGTGTATATTTCAACACCCAGCTATTAGTGTCCCTCCTACTGCTTACTGTTACCCTCTTTCAACACCCAGCTAATAGAGTCCCTCTTACTGCTTACTGTTACCCTCTTTCAACACCCAGCTATTAGTGTCCCTCTTACTGTTTACTGTTACCCTCTTTCAACACCCAGCTATTAGTGTCCCTCTTACTGCTTACTGTTACCCTCCTTTAACACCCAGCTATTGGAGACCTTTCTAGTGCTTACTGTTACCCTTTTTCAACACCCACCTATTAGAGACTTTCCTAGTGCTTACTGTTACCCTCTTTCAACACCCAGTTATTAGAGACCTTCCTTGTGCTTACTGTCACCTTCTTTCAACACCCAGCTATTAGTGTACCTCTTACTGCTTACTGCTACCCTCTTTCAACACCCAGCTATTAGAGTCCCTCTTAGTGCTTACTGTTACCCTCTTTCAATACCCAGCTAATAGTGTCCCTCTTACTGCTTACTGCTACCCTCTTTCAACACCCAGCTATTAGAGACTTTCCTGGTGCTTACTGTTACCCTCTTTCAACACCCAGCTATTAGAGACCCTTCTAGTGCCTACTGTTACCCTCTTTCAACATTCAGCTATTACAGTCCCTCCTAGTGCTTACTGTTACCCTCTTTCAACACCCAGCTATTAGAGTCCCTCCTAGTGCTTACTGTTACCCTCTTTCAACACCCAGCTATTAGAGACTTTCCTAGTTCTTACTGTTACCCTCTTTCAACACCCAGCTATTAGAGTCCCTCCTAGTGCTAAATGTTACCCTCTTTCAAAGCCTAGCTATTTGAGACCCTCTTAGTGCTTACTGTTATCCTCTACCAAAACCCAGCTCTTAGAGTCCCTCCTAGTGCTTACTGTTACCCTCTTTCAACACCCAGCTATTAGAGACCCTTCTAGTGCTTACTGTTACCCTCTTTCAACACCCAGCTATAAGAGACTTTCCTAGTGCTTACTGTTACCCTCTTTCAACACCGAGTTATTAGTGTTCCTCCAAGTGCTTACTGTTGCCCTCTTTCAACACCCAGCTATTAGAGACCCTTCTAGTGCTTACTGTTACCCTCTTTCAACACCCAGCTATAAGAGACTTTCCTAGTGCTTACTGTTACCCTCTTTCAACACCCAGCTATCAGTCTCTCCTAATGCTTACTGTTACCATCTTTCAACACCGAGTTATTAGTGTCCCTCCAAGTGCTTACTGTTGCCCTCTTTCAACACCCAGTTATTAGTGCCCCTCCTAGTGCTTACTGTTACCCTCTTTCAACACTCAACTATTAGAGTTTCTCCTAATACTTACTGTTACCATCTTTCAACACCTAGTTATTAGTGTACTTACTAGTGCTTACTGTTACCCTGTTTCAACACCCAGCTATTAGAGTTTCTCCTAGTGCTTGCTGTTACCCTCTTTCAACACCCAGCTAATAGTGTCCCTCTTACTGCTTACCGTTACCCTCTTTCAAAACCCAGCTAATAGTACCTCCTAGTGCTTACTGTTACTCTCTTTCGACACCCAGCTATTAGTGTCTTTCTTACTGCTTACCGTTACCCTCTTTCAACACCCAGCTAATAGTCTTTCCTAGTGCTTACTGTTACTCTCTTTCGAAACCCAACTATTAGTGTCCCTCTTACTGCTTACTGTTACCCTCTTTCAACACCCAGCTATTAGAGTCCCTCCTAGTGCTTACTGTTACCCTCTTTCAACACCCAGTTATTAGAGAACCTCTTAGTGCTTACTGTTACCCTCTTTCAACACACAGTTATTAGAGAACCTCTTAGTGCTTATTGTTACCCTCTTTCAACACACAATTATAAGACCCTCCTAGTGCTTACTGCTACCCTCTTTCAACATCCAGCGATTAGAGACCCTCCTAGTGCTTACTATTACCCTCTTTCAACGCCTAGCTATTAGAGACCATCCTACTGCTTACTGTTACCATCTTTCAACACCCAGCTATTAGAGACCCTTCTAGTGCTTACTGTTACCCTCTTTCAACACACAGCTATTAGAGACTTTCCTAGTGCTTACTGTTACCGTCTTTCAATACCCAGCTATCAGTGTCTTCTAATGCTTACTGTTACCATCTTTCAACACCCAGCTATAAGTGTCTTTCCTTATGCTTACTGCTATTCTTTTTCAACACCCAGCTATTAGCGTCCCTCCTAATGCTTACTGCTATCCTATTTCAACACCCAGTCATTAGTGTCCCTCATCAGATTTTCAAGTAATTAATTAAATGGCGGCAATTGATCACACAAGTTGTTTACAAGTCGAAGTTGAAAAGTCACGAGTCAAAGTATGAAGTATGTAAACTTAAAAAATGGCTTTTTTATGAGCCTTATGAGAACTCTTAGAATAAACACTTCAGCTGAGCTTATGTTTTATTGTAAGAATTGGGAAAATATATTTTTATCGAAACTTCCATAAAGACTACTTGTGCTCACTCTGAGATACATAAGACTTTTGTGTGACCTTCCCATGTCGTGTATGTTATGTTATATGAAATTTAATGTTATTGGTGTGAGGATGTTACGTCATTTATGGATGTAACTAATGTTATCTTTCGTCAAAGATAATAAATATTCAATGACAACAACGTCAGAGGCTGATGGATTTGTGATTCTTTCTCCCCCGACTCCTTGCACAATAATATGCCTCTTGTTACAAACCAAGAAGTCTGATTGAGAGTGGCCCAACAGCCTAGACATTGCACAAAAAGACAGATACACATATTTTCGTGTTTCTTTTCTTGCTGGGACAGCGCTAAGTCTTTGAGTTAACACTACTAAAATTATGGGTTCAACTGACCTTGGTGGACACAGTTGACAGCCCAGTGTGACTTTACTTTGAGAGAACACATACATATATTTTGAAGTTTATATATAAAGCTTTATCGATACTGTATCTTGACCTGAGTACAAGTATTAGCACACTCTTTGGCCATTTTTGTCATCCAGTTAATAAAACCTTTACATCTACACAAAATGTCGAAAAAAATACACATCCTACTAGTTATATAGAGGTAATCCTAGTGATTATTTCATCTACTGGACCATTCACCTTTTATCTATTTCCTGAGATTGTCGAGGGAACTTCGTTCATACTATAATGTTTTTTTAAGAATGTTTTTCTGCTTGGAAAAAATTATTTGAGAATCTTTTTTGTTTTCCTTGTTTGTTTTCTATCTGGTCAGTTTTTATCTGAATTGATTGATAATGATGTTGTGACGTTGTTCTGGTCAGTTTTTATCTGAATTGATTGATAATGATGTTGTGACGTTGTTCTGGTCAGTTTTTATCTGAATTGATTGATAATGATGTTGTGACGTTGTTCTGGTCAGTTTGTATCTGAATTGATTGATAATGATGTTGTGACATTGTTCTGGTCAGTTTTTATCTGAATTGATTTATAATGATGTTGTGACGTTGTTCTGGTCAGTTTTTATCTGAATTGATTCATAATGATGTTGTGACGTTGTTCCTGGTTGAACCAGTTCTTTCAAATTATTTGATTAAAATAAGACCAATCCCGGTCCACATAAGAATAACAAGTTAGTGTATTTCATCTTAATGTTTCGACTAACTAGCTTATCTTCTGCACGTTTGAAACTTTTAGGCCTAAGTAACTTTAAAGATGGCATTCAAACGGAAATACCTCATTAATGATACTATGACTAATCTAAAAAAATCCCTAAAAACTTATAAAACTTCATGGCTATACCATCTAATAACCCATGTTATGTATA
This sequence comes from Carcinoscorpius rotundicauda, assembly GCA_011833715.1. NCBI lineage: Eukaryota > Metazoa > Arthropoda > Merostomata > Xiphosura > Limulidae > Carcinoscorpius > Carcinoscorpius rotundicauda. Next base: position 8,798,912 of record CM022393.1, read on the forward strand.
TGTGTAAATATTTTGTTAACGACAACATGTCGTGTTGTTTGAATTTTCATTTCTATTATTCATTTTTCCATATTTATATTATTGTTTCGAAGTTTAAACTAATATTTTGTTATTTATTTAGGGTAACATTTGGAATTTTCTTGAATTAAGTAGACCAATCATATGTTTGTAAATGAAGTGCTGGTGACTTCGTGTCTAGACGTGTAGTCTCGTGCAAGAACGGACATGCACGGATTGCTCTGGAGACCTGTAGAATTTTCGCGGTCTTTCGAGGTGTTTAGGCCTACAATATATAAACAGACGAAGATGCGAGAGAGAGATTCAGTCATTAGTTTTATTCGAAGAAGGTGAGATTCAGACATCAGTTTTATTTCAAAAGAAGAGAGTCAGTTATTTGAGAAAGATTAAGTGTTTGCTGTGATTATTCAACTTGGATTTGTGACTGAAGTTAGATCTACGGAAGCTGTGATTTTATTTCGTCAATCTCTACGATTCATCCGAATTACTGCTTGTGCTGAGAGTCGGCGAATTTATTGAACTGTGAACTCTGTTTCTGAACTTCTTCATTTAAGCTTCGGAATCTCTTCGTGGGACCAAATTCACACCCTAGACTGGAATTTGAGACTTTCATTTTAGATCATTATATTGGATACAGGCCAGTACCATTTTGTATTGTGATTAATTTTGAAATTTGAAACTAGTATTATTTTGTTTTGTAATTAATTTCGAATGTTATAACTTAATATCTGTCACTGTTATTATATATAATTTGTGTTATATCTGTTATATTTGTTAATAGTTTAGTGTAATAAATTATACAAGCTGTTATCTGTGTTTTTCTGTTGCGTTTAGTCTACGAAGAACTTAAAACATAAAAAATACATAACAGAAAATTGGGGGCTCGTCCGGGATATCGAACAAACAATTTAATTTTATTATAAAATAAGATTTATATTATATACAGATAGACAGCTTGTATATTCAAAATGGCATTCCAACTTGAAGATTTTATAAACGAATTTAATCAGAATCCCTCTTTCGAATTAATCAGTGAATTAAAAAAATCTGAATTGCTTGATGTTGGTAAACATTTTAATTTAGAAGTGAAGCAATCAATGAAGAAAGCAGATATTAAACAAATTATTGTTGAACATTTGGTCAGCCAAAAAGTTTTACCTCAAAAAGTTGCACAACAATTGCCTGTCGCTCATTTTGACCCAGATTTTGAATTAAAAAAATGGAAATGGAAATGAAATTTCGTTTAGAAATTGAAAGCAAACGACTTGAGGCAGAACAAAAACGTATTGAGGCAGAACAGGAAAACAGACGCCTTGTTCTTGAGGCAGAACAAGAAAACAAACGCCTTGTTCTTGATGCCGAAATACAAAAGGAGCGCATTAAAGCTGATAAAGAAATCAGTATGAGAAAGGCACAGACAGAAGAAAAGGTTGTCCAAATGCGGTTGGATAATTTTGATGCTTCCAAACAAATTCGTTTAGTACCTCCATTCAATGAAAAAGCTGTAGATAAATATTTTCAGTAATTTGAAAAATTGGCCCTTAGGCTAAAATGGCCTACCAAATATTGGACAGTATTACTTCAGTGTTCTCAAGGGTAAAGCTCAGGAAGTATTTTCCAAACTCACAGCCGAGCAAAGTTATGATTACGAGCACGTCAAAAAATGCATTTTGAATTCATATGAATTGGTGACAGAGGCATACAGACAAAAATTTCGTGGTTACAAAACGTTTGACAGCGAAACTTATGTCGAATTTGCTCGTGAAAAAGAAACTCTGTTCGACAGGTGGTGTGATTCCAAAGAAATCAAAGAGGATTATACAAAACTCAGAGAACTCATGTTAGTTGAAGAGTTTAAAAGATGTATTCCCGTAGAGCTAAAAACTTATATTGATGAACAAAAAGCTTCCAAAATTCATGATGCTGCTGTTTTGGCAGACGAGTATGCTTTGACTCACAAAGATTTCTCATACAAAAGCAAAACAAATCACACAGCAAAGAAACCCAATGACTCATTCAAGTATTATGCAAATGTCGACAGAGACAAAAAAGAGCAAACTTCTAATTCTCAAACGAAGACTCCATCTTATTCTCAAAGCTCGTCATCTACCCAAAACGTGTCATTCTCATCCAAAACATGTGATTATTGTAGGAAACCTGGCCATCTGATTTCTGAGTGCTATAAGCTCAAAAACAAGCCATCACCCAATAGTTTCATTTCGCCCTTGTTTGATATATCATTGGTTCCCAATGATTTTGACCCTGTTCAGTCCACTGTGGATTCCAAGTCCAATATTATTGATGTACCTGAAGATATTGTTGAAGATAAATTTAAGCCTTTCATCACTGAAGGTTTTGTTTCTTTTGTTGGCGATTCACATCTACAACCAATTAAAATCCTGCGGGATACTGGAGCTTTTCAGAGTTTGATTTTGGAAAGTTACTTCCGTTTTCTGAAAAGTCATCCGTTGGGGCCAATGTGCTCATTTCTGGTGTAGAAGGTGGCGTCGTTTCTATTCCTCTTCATAGATTAGATTTACATTCGGACTTAGTCTCAGGCCCAGTGACTGTGGGTATTAAAGCTTCATTGCCTGTTGAAGGTGTGTCTATGCTTTTGGGGAATGATTTGGCTGGTAGTAAGGTGGTACCAGAGGTTCGTGTTCTTGAAGCACCTGTTATTAGCTCCAGTACAGAGCAACTCGTTGAAGAGTTTCCTGATGTTTTCCCGCCTGTGCTGTTACTCGTTATCAGACACGTTCTCAGGAGTCCAAAGAGGATTTCCCTTTATCTGATACATTCATGTCTCACATCGATGAGATTTCTGACTCAACTTCGAGTTCTACTGATGACTCCAAGTCATGTTTCAACTCTCTTCATCGTAACAAATTTGTTGAGGAACAGGACAATGATCCTGAAACTCGTTCTCTTCTACAACTGGCCGTTGATGAAAATGAAATAGGAACTGTCCCTATTTGTTACTACCAGAAGTCAGGTGTGCTAATGAGAAAATACAGACCTCCTGACGTTGCTGCTGATGAAGAGTGGAATGTTATTCACCAAATCGTCATTCCAAAATGCTATCGGAATGATATTCTTAGTCTTGCCCATGACCATGTATTGTCGGGACACTTAGGTGTAAGAAAGACCCTAGATCATATCCGACGACATTTCTATTGGCCAAAGATGCGCCAAGATGTTGTTGACTTTTGTAAGACATGCTATTCTTGCCAAATGACAGGAAAACCAAATCAGGGGATTCCAAAAGCACCACTGCAGCCTATTCCTGCCTTTGAAGAACCGTTCTCAAGGGTCATTATCGACTGTGTTGGCCCAATGCCAAAAAGCAACGCAGGAAATGAATACCTCTTGACGATCATGTGTGCTTCTACACGTTTCCCTGAGGCTATCCCTTTGAGAAAAATCACTGCTCCCAACATTGTTAAGGCTCTTGTCAAATTCTTTATCATGTTCAGGATTCCAAAAGTTGTGCAATCAGATCAAGGCTTAAATTTTATATCCAAGCTATTTCAACAAGCCATGCATGATCTAAACCTCCATCAAGTTTCATCTAGTGCATACCATCCTGAATCACAAGGTGTCCTTGAACGTTTCAACCAAATTACTGCCACGAACACTCAAAGGACTGAGATGAGGGTGCTCCCTTGTAATTGTTTGCTGTTCGTGAGGGTATTAAAAAATCCACTGGATTTAACCCTTTTAAGTTGGTTTAAAAAGACAAATAAACAAAAAAAAAGTTTTCGCAAGCTCAAACTTTTTCTTTTACTTTTTAGGGGGAGAGTGTTATGTATATGTGTAAATATTTTGTTAACGACAACATGTCGTGTTGTGTTTTAATTTTCATTTCTATTATTCATTTTTCCATATTGATATTATTGTTTCGAAGTTTAAACTAATATTTTGTTATTTATTTAGGGTAACATTTGGAATTTTCTTGAATTAAGTAGACCAATCATATGTTTGTAAATGAAGTGCTGGTGACTTCGTGTCTAGACGTGTAGTCTCGTGCAAGAACGGACATGCACGGATTGCTCTGGAGACCTGTAGAATTTTCGCGGTCTTTCGAGGTGTTTAGGCCTACAATATATAAACAGACGAAGATGCGAGAGAGAGATTCAGTCATTAGTTTTATTCGAAGAAATAAAGAGAGAGATTCAGTCATTAGTTTTATTCGAAGAAGGTGAGATTCAGACATCAGTTTTATTTCAAAAGAAGAGAGTCAGTTATTTGAGAAAGATTAAGTGTTTGCTGTGATTATTCAACTTGGATTTGTGACTGAAGTTAGATCTACGGAAGCTGTGATTTTATTTCGTCAATCTCTACGATTCATCCGAATTACTGCTTGTGCTGAGAGTCGGCGAATTTATTGAACTGTGAACTGTTTCTGAACTTCTTCATTTAAGCTTCGGAATCTCTTCGTGGGACCAAATTCACACCCTAGACTGGAATTTGAGACTTTCATTTTAGATCATTATATTGGATACAGGCCAGTACCATTTTGTATTGTGATTAATTTTGAAGTTTGAAACTAGTATTATTTTGTTTTGTAATTAATTTCGAATGTTATAACTTAATATCTGTCACTGTTATTATATATAATTTGTGTTATATCTGTTATATTTGTTAATAGTTTAGTGTAATAAATTATACAAGCTGTTATCTGTGTTTTTCTGTTGCGTTTAGTCTACGAAGAACTTAAAACATAAAAAATACGTAACACCCAATATACATGATAACTAACAACGGTTCAAATACTTCTCTGAACTAAACTTACTTACTACTGGTTTAGTCACTGAATAGCCTTCTGGTATTCATATGTTATGTCTTACTTCTGGATGTTCATTAGAGTCATTAGGTTTTTGTGACATTATCTAGAATATTCTAGCAATTCTTTTATCTAGATGTGATGAACCCTTTATCCACCACAAAATTAAAGCATTAAAATATTGGCTACATCAAAAGAGGAAGAAAAAAGTAATTATTTGATTTTATTAAAATGTACTTTTAGCTCTCCACTGCTGAAGAGAATTGAAAACGTTTTTGACTATAAACACATACCTGATCAGCTAGTCCTACTTACCTAGGCCTAAGAGTGGTTGGTGAACGCAGGCTCGAATCTCGTTATGAAAATGCTTGTCAATTTCAGCTGAGAGAACCTTATAATGTTACGATTAATCTCACTATTCATTAACAAAAGAGTAGCCCAAGAGTTGGCGGTGAGTGGTATTGACTAGCTGTGTTCCATCTAACGTATCACTTCAAAATTAAAAATGACTAGCTCAGATAATTCTAGAAAACAGCCCATGTTTACTTAATCCCGAAGCAAAATTAACTATCGGTAATGAATTAGAACAGTAATGGTTAACTGCTGTCACCTAGTGTGCTAGTTTGGTACTAAATTCTGACATCACATGTTCTTTCACTTCATCAGCGAAAAATACAATTACGTTTCAGTTAGTAAATGTTTACTATCGTGATTTTTACACCAACTCTTCTTTTTTCTATAAAGCTTCTGAGTGACTGATTAGAAGGTGTTTAAGCATAATACTCAGATGGTCAAATTTGAATCAACTGGCGTTACAGCATCACATAAATATTAAAATATTATTCAAAGTTATTCAATAACCTACATAATTTCCCTTCTCATAGTTACGTATAAGGCAAAAGAAAAATACATTTCTAAATGCTTATCAGACTTAACTGATAGAAACGTGAATCAAACAGCATATCCGTGTTACCGTTAGTTGCATTTTCAGTTTATCTGGTAGCAATGAAACAAAATATAAAACCATAACTTATTCTGGAACAAAGAAACAAATTGTGTCTCCAATGTGTTCGGTTCCATAAAATGAAAATAAATTAATTCAGAATGTTGGAAGGTCAGGAGAAATATCATGTTAGGGGAATCTATTCCTGAAAACCAGAATAACAGCACAAAATGTTAAAAGGTTAGCAGGAAACCGAGGTAGTTAGTAACGTGAGTCCATCTCTGAAAATGAAACAACACGGAACAATGACAAGTTGGCAACAGCAGACGACAAGATGCGAGATTTTAAACTAAATCAACGGTTCTCAAATACAGATATTTTAACTTTATCTTTTATATTGTACAATGTGTGGATTCTTCCATTGAAATCTTGTCTGATGAAAACCATCTTCTATTTTAGTTGAACTTCTTTGGTGAGAAACTGCGTGCCCGTCTCCGTCTTGCAATCGTCACAAAACATTTTAAGCTTTTACAATTTAGCTTATGAAAGCTTTAAAACATTTCCAATGTGAGCTTTAACCTGGCCTCGTGGTTAGTGCATCGCACTGCGGATCCAAAGATCTCGGCTTAAAAATGTAATACTATCAAACATGTTAAAACTTTGTAGAATGGACGGCAACTGCCTGTTGTGGAGACACAAAATGTAGAGGACGACGTTTCGAAAGTCTTCCGCCAGTGAACTTAGGAATATGAAATAGAATATAAAGAATAAGGCAGGGAGTTCTTGATATATAAAGCTCTGGATAAAGAACCTGGTTTTTTGGGGTTTTGTTTTTGAATTTCGCACAAAGCTACTCCAGAGCTATGTGTGCAAGCCATCCCTAATTTAGCAGTGTAAGACTAGAGGGAAGGCAGCTAGTCATCACCACCCACCGCCAACTTTTGGGCTTTTACTCTTTTACCAACGAATAGTGGGATTGATCGTCACATTATAACGTCCCCACGGCTGGGAGGGCGAGCATGTTTAGCGCGACTCGGGCGCGAACTCGCGACCCTCGGATTACGAGTGCACGCCTTAACGCGCTCGGCCATGCCAGGCCCTGTTGATAGGGAAACAATCATAGTGAAATCAAAGATGCGATTTCGAAAAGAAGTTTAGAAGATGAAAAGTAAAAGGTGATAAAATTTATTAAATGTTTTATATTTGAGTTGTGTATTTTTTGAAAGATAATGGAACTTGAATTATTTGTTCAAAAACTCAAGTAGAGTTGGATATGTTACAGAAACTCTGAACAACATGTATGATCCAATTATTAAAACAATATTAGTGAATGAGTCAACAAATCAGGCATATATTTGCTACCCTAGAGGAACAGCTGTGTTTCTGTAGAGTTACCACACTAGAAAGCATAGATAGTCCATTGCGTAGGTTTATGCTTATTTTTAAACAAAAAAAATATGTTTTTACAAATAGAACCATTGCGAAAAGGGCAAATGTTACCTTTGGCTGCCATTTTGTTAAAAACATGTCTGTCAAACATTTTGAAAACATTGTTTAATTGGCATCTTGTTACAGCTAAGTGCACTTAAAATGTTGCTATAAACAAATATATTGTACAAATATAATATTATTTTACTTGCTATAAAAACAACAAACAGTATATGTATCTAAAACTTCAGTGAAGAAGTGCTGAGTCAGCAAAACATGACATCGTACTATATAATTAACTTTAATTTACATTGATTTATCATCGGTTAGGTAAACATTTGTTGTTTTTAGGTTTACTTGCAAAAATATTGAAAAGTTGCCAAGATGGAGGGTAAAATAACCGCTGTATGTATTAAAATGGTGATTGTTTGGAATTTCGCGCAAAGCTGTGTAAGGTTTATATGCGCTATCCGTCGTAATTTTGCAATGTAAGATTAGAGAGTAGGTCATCGTTACCCATCACCAACATTTTGGCAACTCTTTTAACAACGAATAATGGGATTAAACGTCATATTATAAAGCCCCCCACGGACGAAAGGGCGAGCATGTTTGGTGTGAGAGGGTTTCGAAACCGCCACCCTCAGAATACGATTCGAGCGCCCTAACCACTTGGCCATGCCAGGCCTTTAAAATAGTGATTATCCAATGATGATATGAAGTATATATGTATCAGGTGTAATTTATCCACGACTATACAGTGGATAGTTGTAACCAGTACAACAAAATGTTTATTGTACATTGGTATTCAACCAACATGTTGTGCACGATAAGTAATGATTAAATATCAAAATCATGCAAAATGGAGATAAAAACCTAGTTTGTTTGTTTCGATTAAGTACAAAGCTGCACAATGGGCTATCTCTGCTCTGCCCACCACGCGTATCGAAACCATATTTTTAGCGGCGTGAGTCCGCAGACATACCACTGTTGTGCCACTAGGGGTAAAAAATCTGGTAATTTCTTCTAATCAAGAAATAATTTCCATAAAAACATCCCACGAAGATAAATCTTTATATTTGTTTTACTGTTGAAAGAGATTGGACATGATGTGTCTGTAAACCTAAAACATGAATAATGTTGGTCTTCTTTGCACACGGTTTAAAACCGTATTTACCATTAACTTGCTAATCACCTGCTAGTGTTTGACCTGTATGATTCTATTTACAAAATGTATTGTTTATTATACTAATAGTATAGTATTAATGGTGTTCATTTTGGGTGCTGTAAATGTTAATAGAAGGTGCTGGCTAACTGATATTTATGAATAGCCTGGTGTTGGTAACTTAGACAACTGGTCCACCTGCAACATCTTGGTCTATAAAGGGAACAGCTCGTGACTGTATTAAGTGCATTATTTGTCAACACATGAAGATATACAATGGCGATTTTTCAATGTGATGAAAAGTTTGGGCAGCCATTTTTTAAAAAATGGCCGTCAAATGTAAGACAGGTCTTTTTCACAATGGTTCGCACTTCGAAAAATATTTTCTGTGTCATTTTCTACAACTACACAAAACTTCATGCTTGTATATGTAAACCCATAACTATTACATGTACCAACTTCACTCTGAGTCGAACCGTCTCTCTTATTTACTATTATATTTTTCTATTTCTTTTAATTTGATTTTAAATCCCTTCTTCTTTGCTTCTCTTCTATTACTATTCAATGGTTGACACTCGTTTTAATCAACGTACATCAAAATATTCATTCATTCTGTTGTACACATCTTAACGTCCCCCGCTGGAACAACGGTATGTCTACGGATTTACAACCCTCGGCGGACTCAGCGAACAGCTCGATGTTCTTCTGATATAACAAAACGCACACCCTTACACACCTTCACCTTTGTTTTCTCTTTGGTTACCGACTTTTCTCGTTCTCCTCTTCTCATAGGTTACCCATTATTATCCTGTTCTTACACGTTACCCATTGTTATCCTGTTCTTACAAATTACCCATTGTTTTACTGCTCTTACAAGTTACTCATTGTTATCCTGGTCTTACAGGCTCTCGATTGTTATCCTCTTCTTACACGTTACCCATTGTTATCCTCTTCTTACAAGTTACCCATTGTTTACCTGCTCTTACAAGTTACCAATTGTTATCCTTTGTTATCCTGGCCTTACAGGCTATCTATTGTTATCGTGTTCTTAGAAGTTACCTATTCTTAACCTGGCCTCACAGGTTACCCATTGTCATCCTGTTCTTACAAGTTACTCATTGTTATCCTGGCCTTACAGGCTATCTGTTGTTGTCCAAGACATTTCTTCTGTTTCTTATTCTTATGCACCCTTTAGCTTTTCCATGTTATTTCTATATTTTTATTTCTTGTTATAATATACTTTCTGTGAACTTCCTTCTCTAACCATTCTTCACTTCTGATTGAATCATAGGTTTCATCATCCTCTTAATCCAGGTCTCTCCATTTTTTCTTAATTCATGTATGTTGTTCATCTTTTCTGCTAGATGGCTCTTCTATTTAAACTTTTTAGCTAATTGTCTCTACCGATTCCCCATGAGTCAATGTGTCCATTAATGTCATTACGTCAAATCCCTTTACATGCTTCTCAACATCATTATTCTTGTGCTACCTTCTGCAGGATTACAAGTTACTATCTTAACTTACCAGTTTACCATCACTTTCTGTTTCCTTTAAGTTTTCTGTTGCTTCCTTTTTTTCTTTATATAAACAAAGAAACAACTAAATCGGTGGCTCTTATTAATACATGTGTTCTTATCCTATTATCAACCTTGAAAAAGACCAGTAAATACACAAGTGTGGATGATATCCTTTTCTGCCACTGAAACGTAGAAATTAAGGTCTAAAGAAGTAAGGACATTATGGATAAAAGAAGTGAGGACAGTAAGGACTAAAGAAATAAGGACATTAAGGACTAAAGAAGTGAGGACATTAAGGACTAAAGAAGTAAGGACATTAAGGACTAAAGAAGTGAGGACATTAAGGACTAAAGAAGTAAGGACATTAAGGACTAAAGAAGTAAGGACATTAAGGACTAAAGAAGTGAGGGCAATAAGGACTTAAGAAGTAAGGACATTAAGGTCTAAAGAAGTGAGGACATTAAGGACAATAGAAGTGAGGACATTAAGGACTAAAGAAGTAAGGACATTAAGGACAAAAGAAGTGAGGACATTAAGGACTAAAGAAGTAAGGACATTAAGGACTAAAGAAGTGAGGACATTAAGGACTAAAGAAATAAGGACATTAAAGACTAAAGAAGTGAGGACATTAAGGACTAAAGAAGTAAGGACATTAAGGACTAAAGAAGTGAGGACATTAAGGACTAAAGAAGTGAGGACATTAAGGACAAAAGAAGTGAGGACATTAAGGACTAAAGAAGTAAGGAAATTAATGACTAAAGAAGTGAGGACATTAAGGACTAAAGAAGTGAGGACATTAAGGACTAAAGAAGTGAGGGCAATAAGGACCAAAAAGTAAGGACAGTAAGGACTAAAGAAGTAAGGACAGTAAGGACTAAAGAAATAAGGAAAGTAAGGACTAAAGAAGTAAGGACATTAAGGACCAAAGAAGTAAGGGCTAAAGAAGTAAGGACATTAGTGGCTAAAGAAGTAAGCAATTATCAACTATCACACTGATAATTTAAATACATTTAAAATCACATTTGTCAATTAGAGTGAGGACTTTATATTTTATATTTAGCTTATAAACCAGTCAAAAATTTAAAAGAGAGAATGAAAGATATATATCAGGTCATCTCTTAAGTAATCTCTGAATTTAGTTTCAGAAAAAGAAAAAGGATTTGAAACGCCTTTAATGTTATTTAATCAATAATGTATGTTCTATTCTTATTAATTACTTCCTGCTAACGATTCATAAGCTTCTGAATACCACTTTTATAAAAATTCTTGGGGTTTGGAGGAAGAGAATGCAGAGAGGGTAGTTTTGACATCTTCATGTGTTCTAAGCTCTTTTACATCGAGATAGTTCTGCAAACTTCAGAATAGATGATAATCAGATAGGACAAGGTTGGAGAATAAGGAGGATTAACAAGACTAAACAAGACTTCCCTAAGGTGGAGGTTCACTTTGGGCTGTTCTTTAGCCAGTTTATCTGCATTAAACCATTGTCTGCGGCACTTTTTATAAAATTTCCATTTTTCATCTCCAATCACTAACCTGTCCAAAAAAAGATGAGTTACGTTCACTAAAGTGCAGGGAAATGCAAATGTCCACTTCTCTGTCAAATCATGGGATACCTATTTTCAAAGTTTTGACACCTTTCTAAGCTGTTGCAGATAACGGTGAATTGTTGAATGGGTTGAATTAAGCTTCTGTGTTAGTTCAACTGTTACAGCACAATCTTCATCAAGTGCAGCGAGCAGCAAGTCATCATTAAACTCAACAGGATGACCTGAACGTGTCACATCACTTAAGCTGTAGTCACCAGATCTGAACTTCTGAAACCACCTCCTACATTTTCTTTCATTGAGATACTCCGCACCATAAACACCTTGAATGTTTCGTGTAGTTTCTGCTGGAGTATTACTTTTTTGAACTATATGCCTAATGTGCTCCTCAGACACATCCATCTTCATAAGAGTTTATTTGGTTAATGATCTGTTAAAGTGGAGTTGGGTTAGTTTAGTTTGTTTTTCTAAACATTTTTATACACATCTTAATACATGTTTTAGTTATTAAAGTCTTCTACAAAGACAGAAATGATGATCCACTTTCTGTATTAAATTTTTGGACATTACTTATGGGATGACACAATATATATATATTCAATGTCTTATTTGGGGTCGTAAAAGAATCTCTTGCATAAAAGTTCTTCGCCTAAAAAATTGAAACAATTATTTCTAAATTTATTTTCAAAACCTTATTCTGTTATAGGGTTTTCTTCAAGATTGCACAATAATTATTTTAAAAAATATTTTCTTGTTGTTTTGAATTAAGCACAAAACAATTCAATGGTTTATCTGTACTCTGCCAACCACAAGTATCGAAACCTGGTTTTTAAGGTTGTAAGTCAAGAGACTTACCGTTGATTCACTTGGGAACTAAACATATTTTGTTTAATATTTTAATTTATAATTATAAAATTATATAAAGCTTCATCGGTCGCCAGGTTTCTCCAAGAGTTAATGAAAAATCAAATAGTTGGTCTGAGGTCGATATTCATCCCACAGTAACTGGTCTTTATGTGTTCCTTGGGCCGTCATGGCCAAGTGGGTTAAGGCGTTCGACTCGTAATATAGGGTTGCGGGTTCGAGTCTCCGTCGCACCAAACATGTTTGCTCTTTCAGCCGTGGGGGCGATATAATGTGACGGCCAATCCAACTATGCATTGGTAAAAGAGTAGACCAGGAATTGGCTGTAGGTGGCGATTAATAGCTGCCTCCCCTCTAGTATTACGCTGCTAAATTTGGGACGGCTAACGCAGATAGCCCTCGTACAGATTTGCGCGAAATTCAGACCAAACAAATCTGCAAATCACTAATCAGTGACCACCATCAGTACAGACGTCAACACACTTATTCCAGTCAAAGTTGTTTTCATACATAAAAGTGTCAGGGACCTCAAAAAAGCCTTGAACCTTTGTACCTGCAGTGATATTTTTACAAAAGAGAAGATCTTTAACAATTTTGTCATCATCCACAAACCGTGTGTAACAAATCAAATGAACATCCTTGTTACTGTCCGTCACCTCATCCAGTTGTAACCTGAATTTCTTCAGATTCTTCAGACTTTCTACGGATTCATCAACCATAATGTTCACCATATCTACTGCAGCTGGTAAAATAAGTCTTCTGCGATGGTGTGAGGCTTTCAGCACTTTGCAACTATATATACCACCTTGTAGGATGCTAGCAAAGCATTACTTGGTATTGATGCTTGTTTTAAAAATGTATCTTTTTGTTTTTTGAATTTTTTTTAACTTTCCGGTAAAATAATCATGGGATTTACCAGCCATGTTAGGATGATTTGTCTCTAAATGGCTGGCATTTTAGTTTACTTGGAAGCGTGCACTCTGGAGCCAAAACTGTTAGACGTAATACACACTGTGGACACTCTTCGTGATTGACATCTACTGAAGTAAAACCAACATCTAGATAACTATCCTCATATTACCAATATTTCTGTTTCTTCACATCTCTGTGGTTCATTACCTGTTTCTTCACTCCCACATTTGTTATTAATGCTCAAAAATCTTCCTATATTTATGCATAAGGACTAAAAATCAACAAAATAATTCACCGAACTTCTCTATTCCTCACAAACACGTGATCACAACACCCTTCAGTAATTTTGATCATTGACGGACCAGGAAAGTAAACAGGTATTTATATGCAAAAGCTAAAAAACGAGAAAGTTTGAGAAGTTACTGGCGTAGCCAAAAGTAAAAGTAAACAAAAACAGATTCAAACTTTCAAAAACATCATCGAAAGAAATGTGTCTTGATCTAATGTTAAAACTATGAAAAAAGTTCGAACTAGTAGTTCGAGCAAAGTCCGACAGATGTCGGTATCGCTGTGTTTAAATTGAAAATTTGAAATTATCACGGCAAACAGTTTGGGACCCACTGGCTATTAAAGGTAAAAACGTGATGTTATGCCTTGCATGTTTTCTAAAACCAAAGTTTATTCAGCCAGGCTGTGGTCTTGAATATCAAACGTGAGATTCATGTAAGAAAACAAAATTATAGAATATATGCAGATAGTAAGAAAATCTCCACTGAACAAATAGTTAACAACGGTAAATGTTGCTTACTTGGATACATTTTAGACACAAAACATTGTAAAGAAATCTTAATTTATGACGTGTAAGCTTTTATTTTCCATATTTAGTTGTCAGTATGACTTGAAACCTTTGTTAATCACAGTTCATGGCGTGTAAGTTACACTTTTCTACGTGTATATATTATTGTGACACGAAACCTTTGTAATCGCAATTTATGACTTGTAAAATTGATTCACTGTAATGTTAAACATTTGTTAGTGGTAATTCATTGCTCTTGGTTTTCTGTATGTATGTGTTACTTGTACTTCATGACTTTAAGATTCAGTTTTCCAAACGTAAATATCATTATGAAGCGAAGGATATGTTAATCAGAGCTGATGGCTTGTGAGTTGCTGACTTATAAAGCTAAACATGAAAATAAGCGTCCTTATCAGGAGCATCATGTGATGTATAGCAACATTGACTTTAGTTGTAACCTTGCCATTGTTTTGTACCCATTAATTATATTTCTAGTATATAGAAATTATAGGATGAAATAAATAAATTGAACGTTTGGCCATTTGTACATTATCATTTATAAACTATATAAAATCTTATACACTGAGTTGAAATGAAATGATGTGTATAAATGCCAATCCAGTAAACTATAAACTGTGATGCTTATAATACCTAAAGTTTTATTAAATGTGTATGGTGGTACCACATAGTCAGGTGGTTAGAGTGCTCGTAATCTGAGTGTTGAATCCTTGTTACATTCTCATCATTTTAGCTGTGGGGCTTTATAATGTGAGAGTCAATCGCACTATTTGTTGATAAAAGAGTAGCCTAAGAGTTGGCGGTGGGTGGTGATGACTAGCTGCCTTCCCTCTTGTCTTACACTACTAAATTAGGAATGGTTAGTTAGTGCAGATAGTCCTCATGTAGCTTTACACAAAATTTGAAACAAACAGATATGTATGACACTTGTTAATTTTACTTGCATGATTCATACTGAGCTGTGATTACGTGGAAGGGTTTTAGATAATTACATAATAATATTTTGTAGAAATACATTCATAAAATGATATAATCAAAGAATTATAATTAAAAGTCAGTTATGTTTATTCGTATATTCGTAAAAATCACTGATATAAATTCATCAAAGATGTAGAAACGAGCACATAATATTTTTTCAATGTCACTAACGAAGAATGATCAAAACGTGTCATCTTTTTTTTTAATTTCGCACAAAGCTACTCCAGGGTTATCTGTGCTAGCCATCCCTAATTTAGCAGTGTAAGACTAGAGGGAAGGCAGCTAGTCATCACCACCCACTGCCAACTCTTGGGCTACTCTTTTACCAACGAATAGTGGGATTGACCGTCACATTATACGTCCCCACGGCTGGGATGGCGAGCATGTTTAGCGCGACGCGGGCGCAAACCCGCGACCCTCGGATTACGAGTCGCACGCCTTACGCGCTTGGCCATGTCAGGCCCACGTGTCATCTACTGAAAAAGTTAAAATATGTCACAACCTCACAATGTGTGTGTGTGACCATGTGATGACCTCCTAACAATTACCTCTCTTGATGTCACTTTCAACACTTTTTGCAGATATGTTATATTTCCTAGTAAACAATGTTTTATGTAAGACAATCTCAAAGTTTTGTGAAATCTCAATCGTCAAGGGAATGAATGGATAAACAGTGAGACATTAACTTATTACTTTCAGATGTACCAAAATAAAATTATATATTGAATATTACATCATGTATTATGTGTGTTCGTCGAGCCCCCCAGTGGCCCAGCGGTATGTCTGCGGACTTACACGCTAAAATCCGGGTTTCGATACCCGTGGTGGGCAGAGCACAGATAGCCCATTGTGTTGCTTTGTGCTTAATTCAAAACAACATCAAAGCAACAATGTGTGTTCGTGTATCTGCAAATACTGGTTGTTATGTGTCTAGAGAGAAACACCATGTTCAAGTACATAGAGAATCAAATAATCGTCTTTTTCAGGACGATAAATTATTTAAAGTAAATAGCTAGCTCCCTCATATAATGGATAATATGTATTTTACAATAGTTGTGTTATTGAAGTAATTTTTTGTGGGTTTTTTTCAGGGCAATACTTGTAAAAATTATGCTTAAATATAGAAACTAAAACTATTTGAAAATATTTAATCAAATTGGTTGTGTAATTTCTTGTCCTTTATCGTAAAAATAATATTTTATTAAAATATTGGATGAAGACAAATCAGTGGAACAGTCAGATTCTCGTAATTTTGCATGTTAATGTTGCGGTTCCTAGCACAATTTTACAATTCCTATCTGTGTATCGTATTTTGTTTTTGTTACATTCAAATTTAATTAATTAACGAAATTAAATTAATATGATGTTTTATCATGTTGTCATTGGAATTTTCATGTTAACTAAATTTAACTATTTTGTTTCAAATAAATATTTCCAAAAAAACAACTTAAACTACAGTTTGTAAGTCACATCGTCAATGCACTTTCGAAAATTTCAACCTTAGACACATAAGACGGCGTGTACAAACGTTTCTACACACTAATTATGAATGTTTGAGCAAGTTTTTATGTAAAATATAAAGTATGCAAGTTGGTTTGTCTGGTAAAAAAGGCCCCCCAGTGGCTCAGCGGTATGTCTGCGGACTTACACTCTAAAATCCGGGTTTCGATACCCGTGGTGGGCAGAGCACAGATAGCCCATTGTGTAGCTTTGTGCTTAATTCAAAACAACAACAACTGGTAAAAAAGATACACTTTCTAATTATTGATAGTTACCTAGGCCTGGCATGTTCGCCCTCCCAGCCGTGGGGACGTAAAATGTGACGGTCAATCCCACTATTCGTTGGTAAAAGAGTAGCCCAAGAGTTGGCGGTAGGTGGTGATGACTATCTGCCTTCCCTCTAGTCTTAAACTGCTAATTAGGGACGGCTAGCACAGATAGCCCTCGAGTAGCTTTGTGCGAAATTCCAAAACAAACAAAGACAGTTTACTCCATCCAGCTCCTTTCATTTGCCTTGAAATTTACAAAGACACAAGAATACATAATAGTTCAGTTTACACAATACTCTACCAGTGGTTAATTTGAAATTAGCACACAGTTTTACTTTCGGCACACTTGTAAGTGCCACTCATTTTTGTTTACTTCATTGGCTGTAACACGTATGGTGGTTTTTTGTTTAGGTATGCTTTTGTTAGGTGTCACTTTTATATTTTAGTTAGTTGTATAAATCATATTTCAACAGTTTAATGATTTTTATAAGTTAAAGTTGTCACCTGAATTTTGAAAGATTATAAACAAGATGTTGTATAGCTATCTGTGCTCTGACCACAACGTGTATCGAACCCTGATTTCTAGCGGCGTCCACAGAATTACCGTTACGTGTGTAAGCGCCATCTCATTTCAGCAATGCAAATCTATATGTAGTTTGCCGAAATAATTCCGTACAGCCTCAAGGACATCAGCTAATGTATAGATATAAATAATAATGGAGAAAGAATTTCAATGTTTGTTTTGAATTTTGCACAAAGCTACTCGAACGCTATCTGCGCTAGCCGTCCCTCATTTAACAGTGTAAGACAGCTAGCCATTACCACCTACCACCAGCTCCTGGGCTACTCTTTCACTCACGAATAGTGGGATTAACCGTCACATTATAACGCCTCCACGGCTGAAAGGGCAGGTATGTTTGGTGCAACCCGGATTCGAACCCACGACCCTCAGATTACGAGTCAAAACGTCTTAACACGCTTGGCTATGCCGGGCCGAAAAGAATTTCAAAGGTAAATAAAAATAAACTACAATAGAAAAAATAAAGACGTGAAATATATGCATTAAAAGCACAATTATTCTGGTGGATTTTTATACAGATTAACAGGTAAATATTGTTAATTTTAAACGTTTCATTGTACTATGTGTTGATGATAGAATTAGTAAATAGTGAAGAAAACGGAAAATAAAATATAAATATATAACCTGAAAAACTTTTAATGTTCACTTTGAGGTTCTAACGATTAAACAAATGAAATGTGAAAACTGTAAGATAAAATAAAAACCATAATCCTTATACTTCATATAAAATCAACATTTGCATGTGCAATATTTATAGCACGAGTGCAAATATTTATTTTAAATAGCAATTGTTTATTGGGGACAATAAAAAACAAATTTAAATATTTTATTTTTCTGAAACCTTGTGAATCTTCTTATATTTTGAATAATTTTATTCACTACTTTTATCTTTAGATTTGTTTGTTGTTGTTTTTGAATTAAGCACAAAGCTACACAATGGGCTATCTGTGCTCTGCCCACCACGGGTATCGAAACAGGTAGTTATTATTATTAGACAAGAAGATCTCAACTTTACAGAGCCTCCGCCCCCCAGTGGCTCAGCGGTATGTCTGCGGACTTACACGCTAAAATCCGGGTTTCGATACCCGTGGCGGGCAGAGCACAGATAGCCCATTGTGTAGCTTTGTGCTTAATTCAAAAACAACAACAACAATATAGAGCCTCCATCTAAATAACACAAATAAATAGCTACTGTTATAACAAAAGGATATCTCAACCCCATAGAAACAAACGTCCACACTTGATCCCAAATAACATAAACATATTTTAACTGTATTGAAACGAGCACTACCATTTGTTACCAGCTGGATAACACAGGTAGATAACCATTATTATGAGACAAACAGATTTCGGGTATGTATGAAGAAGACTCCCCTCGCCGACTAATGATTCTAAACAGTTACGGCACAAGTCTTTAATCTTCCACAGTTATTAAGGTCACTAATTACGTCTTTAACGTTTGTTATTTAAAACTAGTCCTCCATTTCATGTTTCAAAAAATATTTTTCAAGAAAACAGAGACTCACAACATACTCTCTACACAACAAGTAAAACAACAACAAAAACACTTCTCTGTCAGATGTACGAGAACAGAATATCTGTGTTTACCAGTCTTCAGTGTCCTCTAATAAACCCTGGTGTTCCGATTCCTTGTTGCTTTCAATTAGAACACAAAGCTCTGTTGCTAAACAGTGGCATGTAGCCAAAAAAAAAGAGAGATTGTAACTGTTGTCTTATTTAAATATGCTCATTTATGTTACCGCGTCCAACTTTATATTTAGCGTACAAAGAGAATAATTATTTCTTTAGAAATACCATACACTTTAGTTATTTAATTATTCCTCTATAAATACTATACAGTTTAGTTATTTAATTATTCCTCTATAAATACTATACACTTTAGTTATTTAATTATTCCTCTATAAATACTATACACTTTAGTTATTTAATTATTCCTTTGTAAATACCATACACTTTAGTTATTTAATTATTCCTCTATAAATACTATACACTTTAGTTATTTAATTATTCCTCTATAAATACTATACACTTTAGTTATTTAATTATTCCTCTATAAATACTATACACTTTAGTTATTTAATTATTCCTCTTTAAATACTATACACTTTAGTTATTTAATTATTCCTCTATAAATACTATACACTTTAGTTATTTAATTATTCCTCTATAAATACTATACACTTTAGTTATTTAATTATTCCTCTTTAAATACTATACACTTTAGTTATTTAATTATTCCTTTATAAATACCATACACTTTAGTTATTTAATTATTCCTTTATAAATACCATACACTTTAGTTATTTAATTATTCCTCTATAAATACTATACACTTTAGTTATTTAATTATTCCTCTATAAATACTATACACTTTAGTTATTTAATTATTCCTCTATAAATACTATACACTTTAGTTATTTAATTATTCCTTTGTAAATACCATACACTTTAGTTATTTAATTATTCCTCTATAAATACTATACACTTTAGTTATTTAATTATTCCTCTATAAATACTATACACTTTAGTTATTTAATTATTCCTCTTTAAATACTATACACTTTAGTTATTTAATTATTCCTTTATAAATACCATACACTTTAGTTATTTAATTATTCCTTTATAAATACCATACACTTTAGTTATTTAATTATTCCTCTATAAATACTATACACTTTAGTTATTTAATTATTCCTCTATAAATACTATACACTTTAGTTATTTAATTATTCCTCTATAAATACTATACACTTTAGTTATTTAATTATTCCTTTATAAATACTATAACTTTAGTTGTTTAACATTAGTATGTATGTTCATTCTCATGTCACTCTTGAAACAGTACGTGAGTTTGTTTTTGAATGCGTTTATTAACTGTACATCTTTTTATGTGAAAATGGTTCTTATACCGAGAAGATGATATTGAAAACAAGTTTCTGAACATTTCATCAGGGAAGTGTGAATTACAGAAAGCACTTGATGGTCGGTCCAAGTAATTCAAAATTGATCTGGTCGATGTATGTTCTGTATTGGTATGTCAGAATATACATAACGTATATTATATTTGTAATCTTATAACTGTTCATGTATTCAAGTAATCCCATATTAGGAAATATGAGTTTTAATGACATCGTATCTTAGAAGAAAAGGGTCATTGTGTATATGTCATCATTGTAAAACCCATTCGTATTGGACTCGGAGGTTTTGTCTTCGTAACTGGAACTAAACTGTAACTGTCTTTGACATTGCCATTCATTCGTATTCATCGAATGTTTTTATCAATCCTGTAGTAAAAATTATCATTGATATAGAAGACAAAACACTCTGATAAGTAGGTGAAAAACAACAACAGACAAACCCCACTGCTACCACTTCATTAATTGTGTAGACAACATTTCTGACAAGAACAGACAAACCCCACTGTTATCATTTCATAAATTATGTAAACAACATTTCTGATACTGCATTAGTTTTTTTCGTATTATAAGATCCAGCATAGCCAAGCGTGTTAAGGCATTAGGCTCGTAATCCGAGGTTTGCGGGTTTGAATCCTGTGGGAGCGTTATAATCTGACTGTCAATCCCATTATTCGATGATAAAAGAGTAGCCCAAGAGTTGGCGGTGGGTGGTGATGACTTGCTGCCTTCCCTCTAGTCTTACACTTCGGGACGACTATCGCAGATAGCTTTGAGTAGCTTTGCGCGAAATTCAAAACAGACAAACAAACTTCTAATTAGAATTATTCTAAAAAATAAATAAGTGAAATACATTAATTTGTTTGGTTATTCGACAAAATTTGGTGTCTAAAGTTAGCTATTCGAGTGTAATAGAAAACTGTTTGTTTGTTTTTTTGGAATTTCGCACAAAGCTACTCGAGGGCTATCTGTGCTAGCCGTCCCTAATTTAGCAGTGTGAGATTAGAGGGAAGGCAGCTAGTCATCACCACCTACCGCCAACTTTTAATACACACAACGTTTCAGGCTGGGACGCCATTTTAAAACTTTGTGAATATTAAAGCATTTATTTCGCATTAGCCATTTTTCGTGGTATCAGTTTTCCATATTTTTGTATTCGATTTTTTCGCATCACAACGGTTGTTTTAGCTCATGAAATAACTGACGTTTACCAATACAAAAAGCTCATTTTTGGAAATTATTTACATTTATGTCATTTCACAATTTTTTTTTTTAAATAAAACAAAAACCATGTAAATATTTAAATATAACATTAGGAAGTCGAGACAGTGTAAACTTTATCTTACCTGCAGGGGTGCCTGGCATGGCCGAGCGCGTTAAGGCGCGCACTCGTAATCCGAGGGTCGCGGGTTCGCGCCCGGGTCGCGCTAAACATGCTCGCCCTCCCAGCCGTGGGGGTGTATAATGTGACGGTCAATCCCACTATTCGTTGGTAAAAGAGTAGCCCAATAGTTGGCGGTGGGTGGTGATGACTAGCTGCCTTCCCTCTAGTCTTACACTGCTAAATTAGGGACGGCTAGCACAGATAGCCCTCGAGTAGCTTTGTGCGAAATTCCAAAACAAACAAACAAACAAACAAACCTGCAGGGTGTTTGAGATATTTCTAATTCGCTTCAACTTGTGAACTATTATTTCAATTTATATGTTTGTATTTTTGTTTCGTCACAGATTGTTTTGACATCACAAAATAAGCAAGTGGCTTAATGTTTGGAATGTGTATCATAGCTTTAAAACAGTTTGAATAGTATAATTCGCGAAGAGATTGTTTTTTAGTTTATTAGAAACTTATTTTGAACCGGAAACAGTAAAATATTATTTGACTGAAATTATGTTTCGACAAGACAATAAGAAATACGCCATAAGCTTTGCAGAACGAGAAAATTAGCTGACAATTCCACTTATTGTTTTACTAGCATATACAGTGAACTTAGGCCTATCGATGAGCATTATAAAAGATAACATTTATAATTTGAAGTTCAATAAATAAAACCCTTTCGTTTTTGTACTGATGTTGTTTTCAGAGGCAGTTTGGAACTCGGTAGTGAGGGTTGAAACTGTGGACAGACGATTTTTACGCGCATTAGCACTCGGCTGTCCCGGTTAACTGTAAGTGCTGTTATTGTTAAGTGGAAACGTCTAGGAGCAACAACAACTCAATCACGAAGCGGTAGGCCACTCAAGCTCACATAATTGTTGGAAAGGTGTAAATCTATGACAGTGCCACGTTGAAAGTCACTGAGCTCTTCAGTACGACCCATTCTACTATCAATGTTTGTCTATGAAGATTGCATGGTTGTATGCTTGATTTTATGTTCCTGTTAGCAATGGGTGGGGCTTAAATAGCTGAATACACTAATTAGAAGTGCTGTCCACATACTTTTGGTCATGTAGTGTATCTTTCAAATATTTACGTCGGCATAAGTGCCTGTGATGAATAAAGGACAATTCAACTATCATACACGTAATCTGTAGCTCATCTATACAAGGGGTTCTTCGATTATTTTTTTTTATCAAATGTTACTCATTGAGGGATAGAATTACTGTTTAACTGAGTGACAGGTTACTCATTGAGGGATAGAATTACTGTTTAACTGAGTGACAGGTTACTCATTGAGGGATAGAATTATTGTTTAACTGAGTGACAGGTTACTCATTGAGGGACAGAATTACTGTTTAACTGAGTGACAGGTTACTCATTGAGGGATAGAATTACTGTTTAACTGAGTGACAGGTTACTCATTGAAAGATAGAATTACTGTTTAACTGAGTGACAGGTTACTCATTGAGGGATAGAATTACTGTTTAACTGAGTGACAGGTTACTCATTGAGGGACAGAATTACTGTTTAACTGAGTGACAGGTTACTCATTGAGGGATAGAATTACTGTTTAACTGAGTGACAGGTTACTCATTGAAAGATAGAATTACTGTTTAACTGAGTGACAGGTTACTCACTGAGGGATAAAATTACTGTTTAACTGAGTGACAGGTTACTCATTGAGGGATAGAATTACTGTTTAACTGAGTGGCAGGCTACGAATCCCAGAATAAAATAATGAAAAGCATAATAATGAAAGCATTTTATGTCTTTGACTACAGTTTCTACAAAAATTAGTGTAGTTAGTGTCCACTAATAAGCTTAAGTTGACAGTGAACACAAATACGACTTCACTGCATTACACATTTCTCACAGTTTGTAAATCGTATAACGTAATTCTTGTTACCTAGCTAAAAATACAAGGTTAATATTCCTAACTCACATTTTGTAATAGTGAAACTCTTCGAAGAGTATGGAGAAACTTTCAAATGCTAAGCCAAGCACTTATTAAGTGACGTCAAACCTACTTCTAATCATCAATACTGCAAAACATATGAATTGAAAAGTAGCCTAAAATGTTATTTATTATTGTAACACTATTGTGAAATCTGTATGTAAGTACGTTTGTTTGTTGTGGATGAAAGCCACATAGATTGCTTGCTGTATCCACCGCGAACTGTTTCGGAATTCTAATGTTATAATTAAATAAACATCCCGCTGCACCATTGTGGGACCCATTTGTAAGAGGTTCTTTTTCAGCTTATACCACTGTTAAATGAGAAGGAATTTCTGAACATTTTTCTAATTAATACAAGTGAACTTTTCATTCATTCATTCAGTCACCTCTCGATTCCGTCAAGGAACTTAGGGCCGCAATCGCTCGCGGATTCTTCGAAAGGTATTTAAGTGAGTAGGTTGTTATTCCACTGCACCGAGCCGTCCCTAATTTAGTAGTGTAAGACTAGAGGGAAGGCAGCTAGTAATCACCACTCTTGGGCTACTCTTTTACCACCGAATAGTAGGATTGACCGTCACATTATGACGCCCCCACGACTGGGAGGGCGAGCATGTTTGACGCGATGCGTGCGCGAACCCGCGACCCTCGGATTACGAGTCGCACGCCTTACGCGCTTTGCCATGCCGGGCCAGAAGTGTACTTTTTCTGGTGTTATTATTTGTAGGTCTCAGAATTGTAGAAGAAATGAGTTATTTTTAAATAGCAATTTCAGGGACGGTTTATAAGTCAAACGATCGAGTTATTTGGTTTCAAAGTTCATAATACACTTTACTATATGATAATGAAGCAAACGAATTATCCAGAAAGAAATATGCCATGTTAAAATCTTTACATTTTTATTGTTTATCAATTTGCCTTACGATAGTGTTCGAGGTATAGCCCAATTGAAAAGATGTTACGAAGACATTAAGTGTAGCATTAACTTACCCCACATTAATATGTTATGAAATAAACACATATTTTTATTAAAATATTTTAAACTTTTGTTTATTAATTGTTCGCGCAAATAACTATGGGTTATTAAAGATTTTTTAAACCAGTTCAAATACTAAGGGCGCTGCATGGCCCAGAGTGTTAAGGCGTTCGACTCGTAATCTGAGGGTTGCGGGTTCAAATCCCGGCCGCACCAAACGTGCTAGCCCTCACAGCCGTGAAGGCTTCACAATGTGAAGGGTCAATCTCACCATTAGTTCTTAAAAGAGAAGCCCAAGAGTTGGCGGTGGGTGGTGACGATCAGCTGCCTTCTCTCTAGTCTTACACTGCTAAATTAGGGAAGGCTGGCGCAGATAGTCTTCGAGTACCTTTGCGCCAAATTCTAAAACAACAACAACAAATGATGTAGGTAATAATGATGACTTTGCAGTTTAAGTTCTTGTCACCAGGAGAATGAAAATAACAAACATGTGAGAATACATATTTTAATGCAGATGTTTGCACAACACATTAAGTGGATCTTTGAATGACTTGTGTGTTTTTTTCTTTGCCCAAACCAAACACATCTGGAGATTTCCAGTGTTGAGCGAAAATAACTTGTTACGTTAGGTCGAGGTCAAACACGTCCCTTCACAATTTAGTTGAATTATAATTAGAAAGTATCTGGTATACACAATATTAGTTTACATTTAATTTGAATTCGTTCACAACTTTGTTTTCAATTCTTCACCAATTTTATTAGTGGTATAAATTATTGAGATGCTTACAAAATTCCCCATTAAGTTTGTTTGTTTTTTCAAATTCGCACAAGGCTCCCTAATTTAGTAGTGTTAGACTAAAGGGAAGGCAGCTAGTCATCACCACCCACCGCCAACTCTTGGGCTACTCTTTTACCAACGAAAAGTGGGATTGACCATCACATTATAACGCCGCCACAGCTGATAGGGACGAGCATGTTTAGCGCGACTCGGATGCGAACCCACAACCCTCAGATTACGAGCGCATGCCTTAACGCGCTCGGCCATGCCAGACCTCCCAATTAAGAACACTGTTATTATTTGTTTGCTTTAAATTATATTTTGTATATTCATTGATATTTTATGTAGTGTTTAAGGGACACATTCTTCTGTGTAGAAGTTCAAGGTATACAGTTTGATACTATCATAAATATCATCGGCCAAGTAGTTAGAGCGCAATCTGAGAGTGACGGATTCGAATCTCTATTAACCAAACATGACCGACCTTTCAACAGTGGGCACGTTATAATGTGTGAGTCAATCACACCATGCTTTGGTGAAAAAATAGTCCAAGAGTTGGTGATGACTAGTTGCCTTTCGTCTAGTCTTACGCTGCTAAATTAGGGATGGGTTATTCAGATAACCCTCGTATAGTTTCGTTAGAAATTCAAAACAAACCAATCACCTGTACATGTGAATTAAAGATAAAACCGGTTCTAGTAACAACAATATAAAGGAAGGCACCTCTTTGAGCGGTAAAATTTGTGGTCCGCAAAATATACTTTTATTTTATTTGTGGAATTGTAAAGGATCGTTTTAATTAATAATCTGATTTTATGTGTGCTTGAAGTGTTTTTTTTTTTTGGCAGTCGACAATTTTCTGTACTCTGCGCCTTTGCTCACAAAATCAGTATATATATACAGATGCATATCTTTGTTATCACTAAATCCGTTTTATTTAGAACAAGTATATGAAACCGAATAGGTTGTAGTGTAGGCTAAAAAGAAAGAAACAAAATGAGGAGAGTGGGTTAATACATCCTTATCTAAAGAAACCGTTTTTGATAATTTAAGAAGAAACTTGGTTGATTATACTCGGCCAGAATATGGTATGTCTGAGGGTTTATTATGCTGAAAACTGATTTCAATATACGTGGCAGATACCGCACAGATAGCCCATTGTACAGCTCTGCGCTCAATAACAAATAAACTGCGTTACCAGTAAGCTTACAGACTTACAACAACACTATATTTCGGGAAATATAAAGATTGTCAGCGAAACTATAAGAAAGCGTTATGAGACATTTAGTAACAGAGACAGAAAATAAGCCAGCGATGAAGTAGGACATCTAACATAAATATGATGAGAAAAAAGTTGTTTTTTGACAAAAATATACAAATGTTGAAAAAATGAAAATACATTTTAACTAAAAGAAAAAAAAACAGCAATATAAAACAGGTTATGCTTGTGGATAAAAGTATTTATTAGAACTAAGTTACTGAGAAAATACTAAGAAATTATAATGGAAGGATTTTTAATAATTCAAGTATAGATTGAAAAAAAATTTAAATAGAATGGTTTGAATTAATGACAAAATGCTATAATATGAACAATTGTTAAAATACATATTTTTTTCAAGGCAGTTTTTATATTTTACTTTTAGTAAATGTATTTCTCTCTAAAAATAGAAAACGCTCCCTAAATGCAAAGATTTTTGTTCGTGTAGAGCGTCCTCTTTCGGTGAATCTCGTTACATGAGAGCATGTGGTTTGGCACCGACCTGTCACTGACGGCGTGGATGTAGTTGTAACGTAAGAGCATATCTCATGTGGCGTGTGCATTGCGAAAGTTTAACGTCATTCATTTAGGGTTCTCAGTCATTTAAAGGTTTCCTGGCGAGGAATACTTTCTAAAATCTGTTAGACATCACATTTCATCAAGAAACTAGGAGAATAAGAGACTGAAAAATGAAATCCAAGCGTGGTAAGTCAGTGTTCTTTGATTATCCTTAATTTTTGATTTGAGCCACGTGGGCTTATGCCTTCAGAAATCAGCCATGAGAGTTATGGTTTCCATATGCTTGTAGTAGAATCGAGCTGAGGTTACTCGTGAAGTATCAGGTAACTCCATCCACCTGGACCCGTTTCTTAATACACCACAGGAAGTCAAAGAGGAAGAAAAAAAAGGCAAAATGTGTAAAAGGATAACCGAACCCACCACTTCACTAATAATTGTGTTTATTTCACAGTTTTATTTAGAAAGATCGTAGCTTCAGGTTTAGATGGTTTTATGAAAACGCATAGCTAGCTGTGATGTGTATTATTGACAACAATTATCTCATTTGGTACTTTACGTTTAATGTATGTGATTTTAGACTTCACTTTCTGAAAAGATGTCATTTTCATTTTAAAACGTTTTTGTCACGAATAGTCGCTGAGGTGGAGACCAGTTTGTTTCTTTACGGCAGCTTTTATTATGGAAACAGTCTTTACGAGATTTAAGTGATGCAAATCGTGAAGTGCAGTCGTTATCAAATACGTGTACTGTCTTTATAACAAAGAAGTTTTATCACAAAGCTTTGTTTCAGTTAGTAGCTAAAGCAATTTACAGTATACATTTATAAAAAATAAAATAAAACGAAGTAAAGAACTTTGATAGAGTGACGAAGAAATTTCTTTAAAATTCGATAAACCAAGGATTTGCCTGCGTAATGTCTTAACGTTCACATCAGTATAGCATAATTAACATAAAACTAAACAGAAAATACGCAGAATAAACGTGAAAATAAGCAAGCTAGATTAAAATGAAAAAAATAATTATTAATTGAACGAGTCTGGAAAAGTCAAAAGGTTTTTACTAAAAAAAAATGTTAATTTGAACAACAAATATTTGGTTGGTACACCAAAACCAGTTGGTTTATCCTTGTTTAATATATCATATGAAGTCCTTAAAGGGTTGAAACTTGTATATATAAACCAATATAAACGTCGCGTAGTGCAGTAATTTGATGCTTTGACTTTGTCGTTGAGTCTTGGATCGATCTTGCGCATACGACACAGCCTGTAATGCATTGGACTACTGGTCAATTTTACAAGAAGGTTAATGTATCATCTCGCTTAGTTGGAGTCGCCTGCTTCATTGTATAGACCAACTATTGACACTATTGTTGAAGCAAGCGGTATTATAAAGTGAGCGTTTTAAACCGTTAAAGTATCCATAAATGTTTCTAATCCATATTTACATACAAAGCCACTTCATTCTGAAATTAATATAAAATAATAAGAAACAATACAAAGTTATCCCGCATGAATTACAAACATAAGTTGCCCTTACGTTTCGACAACGCTATACCATTATCACTCTGCGTTACGTTTCGACAACGCTATACCATTATCACTTTGCGTTACGTTTCGACAACGTTGTCCTCCCCCATTTTTTTCACTGCGTGTTTTTTTTTTTCCAATTTCGCGCAATGCGACACGAGAGCCATCTGTCCTTTTTCGCTGTATTATATTTCTTCATAGTGGAAACAGTATTGCACACACGACGGTTTATTATGATTTTTGCTTAAACTGGATATCTTATATCAAATCGAAACAATTCGTCAGTTTTATCTAGACAAATCATTTTGGAAAAAAACCCAACAATAAACATAAACAAATTAATTAAGTAACGGCTAAATCGTGGAAGAACTATTTTTAATGGCATTTTTAGTTGACAAGTTCAGAAAACGAAACATTCTACATAATTTTGTTCCTTTTATTACATTCCGAAATATTAAGAAACTAACAATTTCTTGTTGCTGAGTCGTATTATTTTATGAAGTTTTCAGTTGTTTCACAGATTTATTAATAATTCTGTTAAAAGCAGAAAATAATTGTTTCTCAAGTGATAACTCAGCATTAGATAAAACTGTGCAATACGTCTGTATTATACGTTACGCTTTCTGTTGGATTCTGCCTATAGTTAAAGTGGATCTTTACGTTTCTTTATCTCTCTTTCTTTTGTATTTTTTGTCATAGCGAGACCGAGTGCCAGAAAGACAAATGTCAACTGGCGAAGCTTCCTCGACTTGGAAGAACTAATAGTAGCTTCAGTGACTTGCGTCACTCTCAAAACCGCGAGGTGTGGTAGTGACGCGTAAGCACGCAACGTGACACAGGAAAGACGTCATATTGAGTGAGATCAAAGAATTGGGTGATCGTAAACGGACGAATTGCCGCCACCGACTTTATTTGTTGTTTGATTTTTTTTTTTTAAATTCGAAACGATTACGTCATGCATTCTAGTTTTAAACTTAGTGTGAAATTCACTTTACGTCCAAAGATTATTTTAGGGCTACCGTCATGAGATTGTTTTCCGCACTTACATATTAGGCTTTAAGAGACAGCAGAGAATGAAGAAATCGAGTAGGTATTGTATAGCGTAGTTTAATGACACCAAACTGCCCACCTTAGACCTGCCAATTCTTTCTACTGATCATTAAAAGCACTATTCGAATTTTACACACGTGCACGCACCCCGATTAGATAAATAAACCCGAACATGCGTTGTTTTTGTTTTTCAGTCCAACAATATGCCATGCTCGAATATGTTGGTGAACCTCGGCAATGTGCCGCTACAATGTGTTCATCTTGCGGCTATATTGTAAAAAGTGTATCGCTACAATATTTCACTTGCAAGCTGGTTTTAAGTATAACGTAAAGGTCTCGCTTGAACAAATATAACATGAGCCTTATGGCTGTAGCGCAATTATCTGTTTAACAGTTTCTGTTTGTCGGTCAGTACTCAGTCCTATGTGTTGAGAAATTAAGAAATGATTTTTATTGCTTTTAAGTACATGTAACACTCGTTATGTGAAAAACAACAACAACATAAATATATATTGTAGAAACTACAAGAGATCAGTGATAGTAAACATAACATTTTCAAGCTATAAACCAGTACAAAATAAAATGCGCTACATATATATATATTTTTAAAAGGATTTTAAGGTATAAGCTATAACGTGGGATTATAAAATGTATCGTAGGTTTTAGAGATGGCTGCGAAATAAGGACCCACTTTGCGGTGGGGATACACCGTCTACCAGTCTGAACTTGCAATTCGTTAGTCTCGCATAAGAAAATTAGATATTAGGAGAGCGAGATGTAGGTGTTGAAACCCACAACGTCTCACATCTATATATCAGTAGTCACTCCGATAAAACTGATTTATGTAGTATATACATGCACGATAATAAAATGGAATATTTGATATTTTGTCGGAAATCGACGCTTGTAATTAAACCTGTAAATATCTGATAGTTTTCTTCCACACCAATATGAATATTCCTTGAATGAGTTGACGTTCTTTGAGGCAGTGTATGATACATAACGACAGTACTTCGTTTTAGTAACTTTTTATATTGGACACACTTACTCTGTATTTCCCCCCCAGTGGCTCAGCGGTATGTCTGCGGACTTGCTAAAATTCGGGTTTCGATACCCGTGGTGGGCAGAGCACAGATAGCCCATTGTGTAGCTTTGTGCTTAATTTAAAACAACAACAACAACTACTCTGTAAGTACGAAACTGTGCTGGCGAAGTGATAAATTTATCGTCTGCAAAAATAAATTTCCCTTGAATCTGGAGTTTGGTGGTAATTTCTTAGTTCTAATTATTTGTGCTTCTTAACTTTCAAATGCTATTGGCTCCAGTTTTAGACAATGTGATCGGGACTTTTTAACTCCAATTTTCTGAGCTTTTGAGTGATCAAACTTGTTTCAGTATATTTCTTGTAGTTGGAACAAATATTAGGAAAAAGAAAAAGATTATT
Source organism: Carcinoscorpius rotundicauda (assembly GCA_011833715.1). NCBI lineage: Eukaryota > Metazoa > Arthropoda > Merostomata > Xiphosura > Limulidae > Carcinoscorpius > Carcinoscorpius rotundicauda. Next base: position 8,830,046 of record CM022393.1, read on the forward strand.
ACTAAACAACAAAAGTTGTGTAGGGCTGGCGAGTAAATTCTGAGAGAAAATAACCACACAGGATAATGATGGAAGTGTACACTTTATCCGTTTGATCACATAGCACACTAAACCATTTTGATTTTATATAGAGAATAAAATCTCTACCATTTTTTCTAAGCCCGGCATGGCCAAGCGTGTTAAGGGGTCGCGGGTTCTCATCCCCGTCGTGCCAAACATGCTCGCCCTTTCAGCCGTAGGAGCGTTATAATGTGACGGTCAATCCCATTATTTGTTGTTTAAAAGAGTACCCCCAAGAGTTGGCGGTGGGCGGTGAAGATTAGCTACCTTTCCTCTGGTCTTACACTGCTAAATACACAGATAGCCCTCGAGTAGGTTTGTTCGAAATTCAAAACAAACAAACCATTTTATCTCTCAGAAGATGGTGTTTGAATTAATCTACATTTCATAATTACACCTTTCCTTAAGTTTACTTTAAAATACTGCTTTTATGACTCTTTTGCAATAGAATAACATTTTATGATTGGAAATATTGCTTTCATTTGTTTTGCCAGTCAAGAAGCTGGTAATGTCGAGGATTTTATTCTTTATGAAAAGTCGAGGCGGGTTATTGTACGTGATGAATAGCCGATCATGTGATATGTCCAGTTTCATTTCTACTTTGTTTTCAATAGCCGGCCATACGTGGAGTTTTTATTTAATAATATTTTTCCTAATACTTGTTTGTCTACTTTTTCATATAATGGCATACGTGGATTTCTAGGTTGGAGGGTTTATTCTAAAGATTTATAGATTTTGCATTTAATAATAATAATAATAATAATAATAAAACTGGTGATCAACAATCAGTTTTGCCTGATTAAATAATGGTTAAGTTATAGTTACTGGTAGAAGAACTAGGAAGATGTCAGGTTTGTTGAAGAAGCATGATGAACGAAAATATTAAATTTGATTTGGTCATTCACCGGTTTTCGACTTTGGGACACTCAGGACTGATCAAAAACAGCACATTCACCGTAGATAGACTATACCAGATCTTTTCAGCTTATGATAACCTGTAGAGAAGAAAATCCAGATTACTATATCTCAACGTGTGGGCTAACCTCTGATCTTAGAGTGCACGTACACGTCTCTTTCTCTCATTCTCAATTTTACAAAGAAACAAACGAACAGTCCATATCAATTTAATAATTTCAGGAAGATTTCTAACTTTGAAACTGCGATCGTCATTGGCAGAGATTTTGTTACAATACAGATATAAGATCGCGCATTTAGATCAACAGCTATATTAGATGTCGCCAAATATTTGATCCGAAATGGCTCTTAGTTGAGACCAATAACGTCAAAGTACCAATGATGATTGTTACAATGAAACATAAAGCGACCTCATTGTGTTGTACCGAATTATCCATTTTGTTCTAACAATTAACATTTGTTTGACCTCGCTTGCACTGTTATCCCTAACATGGATAGCAGGATCACAGCTGCATGCTGATGTTCATTCCAAGTGTATAATAAAAATCACAATGGGATCTTTATGGTAGGGATTCATGTGTAATATGCATGCATCGTAATTTAATGCCCGATAAACGTAGGAATAACCGAAAGGAAAACAAACTTAACCGAACTCGTGTAAGGAGTAAAGTGGACATAATATTCCACTGAAATGAGTCCACTTTACCACGTTTGTTTTGAAACATAGGAACAAAATTTGAGGGCAAACTGATAGGTTGCAACAATCACTTTGTTCCACAGTCCCCATTTTATCATCAAAACAAATACAGAAAGGGTCTATAATCTATTTTATCTCTGAAACTCCTGCATGGAAACTGAATGTTCACGCAAAAAAGTGAGACAGTTCAAAGTACAAAACATCAGTTTTCTATCCAATGTTTGTTTTTTTTAACCGCAGGACGAGAAATTCGTCGGACTTAGCGTAATTAATATTCAGTCAGAATATTATAGTACAGTGTTCCCTCGCCACTTCGCGGGCTCAGCCGACCCCCACATATATATATATATATATATATAAAATAATAAACATTAAATCTAAAATATAGCATTAAATCCCATTAAAATATTAAAAATAAATATCATTAATAGTGTAAAGAAAAAAAACAGGTATATTTTGAGATATAGACATATATTTGAGTTTATAACAGCGTAAAAATGGAAACAGAACCAACTGGAAAGGCTATAGATGTACGCATTGTGCGTCTGCGAAGGCTACGCGAGATGAGCTTCATGGCGTAGCGATGTGCAAGACGGGCTATGATTGGTGCAGAAATGAAAGACGGCCAATGACAGCTACCCATTTTGATTGTCTTTCACCATTGCTACATGTCTTCAAAATGTTCATTAGGCATTGCAAGAGATGAAGCCCTGCACCGTTAATGCAAGCTGGAAGAAGTTGTGGTCTGAGGTTGTGCACGACGACAAGGGATTCACGCCTGAAGAAATCCAACACTCAGCTGTTCAAAAAGCTGTGCAATTAGTTTCGTTAATCAAAGGTGAAGGATTTGCCGATATGACGAAGGAAGACGTAGATGAACTGATTGACTTAGGATCCGAACCACTCGCCGACCAAGACTTAGAAGCACTGACGAAGTCTGCTGTCGAGGAAGACGACGAAGAGGAAACACCGAAAGAAGCCGAGGAAACAATCGAGCAAAGTGGATGGTCGTTAGAGCGGTTAGGTAAACTAAAGAAACTAATTAACGAAGTGAAGGAGTGCTCACAGGAATGGGACAACGATATGATTCGATCAGTACAATTTTGCAATAAAATAGAAGAACTGATGACTCCTTATCAAATGATTTTCGATATTCTAAAGAGGCAGAGAAAACAACTGCCAATAACAATGTTTTTCCAGTCGAGCAAGAAAGAAAGGGTACCGGTGGCAAGTACTGTTCCTGAAGTTGTAACGACCGACGAAGAAATTGCCGATTCACCTTCCACAGAAGAGGAAGTGGTGTCCCCCGAAAAGACACCACCTGCTGAAGATATGTAATTTTTAATTTTAAGGCTTAATATCTTAATAATTGTTCTTATTATTTCAGCAATAATGAACAGTATTGTAATGGGAGGGTTAAATAGTTGTACAGGGAGGGTTTTAAAAGTCTAAATGCACATAAATATGTACGTAAAAATCGACGATCCCACTTCGCGGAAAATCTTTCGCGGGGGGTTTTGGAACGCATCTACCACGACAGATATTCACTTTAACATGTAACTGTCTAATAAACCAAACACGTTAGGACCTTGACGCGTATGTAATACTTTTTATACTTGATTGGAATCTGTTCCTTAGAGCAAAGGTGAATGTAGTTAGTTTCTACTAACACATTGAACTCTGTATTAATGAACGTATTTGAACCCTTGTATTTACCATGGTGTACTCGTGAACTGTGGGAACGAACCGGTTATGTAAGTGGTACGTTTGTAATAACTTGCACTTATGTCCACCCTGCTTTGCTAGGTGATGGATATGTGTTTTTGTAGCTCTAGGAATGCCCTCAAGGAAAGCGAGTTTTAAACTTGATCGACTTAATAAAGCAGCATTAGATCTGGGGAGTGGATTCCCATCCATGTTAGCAGTTTGGTAGGACGTTGTCCTCTGTCTCTGGATCGCAAATCTTGAATCCAGTGGCTTTGTTATGCTTATCCTTTTAGTATAACTGCATTGTTCAGAGGTTCTGTATAGTTCGCAAAATTGGAGTTGCGCTAGAATGAGAGGTATGAATTCCACATAGTTCAGCATAGTATGTTTCGTTGTTGAACAGTTTGTTTTCTACAGACAAAATGTTAAAGATTGAAGCTGGCAATTTGAATAGAACCCGAGAGGTTTTAAACCACAAAGTGTCTTGTACCGCATGTCAAACATTGTGAGATTTAACTATCAGTTTCGCATATACTACACTGGATTCATTTACCATCTGCTAGTAATAATTTAAAATTAAGTCTTTCGAAAGAAGCATTTTTCTATCTCGTAACACCAAGGGAACTTGTATCAGCTTTTAACCAGGTGCTGGAGTAGGCCTGCTTAGAATGTTGTTTTCAAGAAATAATAGAGTAAACAAAGCCTGTTCTACGAATTAAAATCTATGGAATTTATCGCCATCTTTACGCTGTTGGACATTATATGATACTGTAATGGAACTCTTGGTCATATGATACTGGAAATTATTTTATTGGGCGATGTGAAACCCCCAACATCGAAATTTTTATCCCGTGTGCATGTAGCTTTGCAGCAAAGGTGACGATTTTACTGTTTCGCCTCCGTTTCCCGTCAGGGAGAAATTTTTTTTTCATTCTTAGGTGCAGATAAAGACATCGTGAATACGTCACACACGTAACTTATCCACTGGCGCCATCTATATGAATATAACTGTGCTGCCTGTTGTATGTCCATATAAATACTTCGCAGGGTGTAGATGGATGGATCAAAATTGGTATCGAGATTCATTAGGTCCACGGGGAAAAATACACACGTTTTAGTTTTGCATTTTGCGATTTTTTTATGAGTGTTCTTGCGGGATATTGTTACCACTACTTAGGCCCTGGTGAAGGATCTTCACCAAATTTGGCATGAAGGTTTGTTGGGCCCATGAGGCGATATATGCAAACTTACTATTTCATATTTTGTGTTTTGATGTTTTTATGGGCGTTTTGTTTGTTGTGTTTTAATGATATATAAAATAAACATATTTTCATCTCCTAAGATAACCTTTCATTCATCATGCATTTCCATAATTTTCTTCCAGGGTACGGGTACCCCAGCTAGTAGAAATAACGTCTAATGGTTAATGTTGATTTATTTTTCGAATGTTTAAAACTATAGTGGTACTTCTAGTATTTTATTGACTCAAAATATGGTAATTTTCGTTAATGTCTGTGCGCTTAACTTGGGTCGAAGCGAAATCAGTATTTTAGTTTAGTTTTGGTTTGAAAAATCCAGTTCTATTGAAATGCAAAAAAACCCAACAAAAAACGAGTGGAATTCTTTTTTTTGTTGGTGATTTCTGTTGGTTTCATAGTGTTGTAAATAAACTAGGATCACTACTCTATCAAGCTATTTAGAAAGAATCGACAAATATATTTTTTTTGTGATTGACTCATTTATATGGTAAAAAAATTGTAATAGTAATTTTGGCAGAAGAATGGTTGCCTGTAATCTCTGAACTGCCTCTAACTTTTATATTTAAAAGTAGAAAACAATAGTATTTTCTCACTCTTAAATTTGTAATCTGTCATTTTATCCATATGGAGGGATGGGTTCCGAGTGATATCACAAAAAACAATACAGAAACACGGATAAAATTTTTTCTTGTATTGTGATCTGTATTAAAACACGTATGTGTACTTGATTATCAAAACGTTATATCAGCTCGCCGCCCCCCGCTAGTACAGCGGTATGTCTCCGGATATAGAACGCAAAAATCAGGGGTTCGATTCCCCTCGGTGGGCTCAGCAGATAGCCTTGGTGGCTTTGCTATAAGAAAAAAACACCAACACACATCAGCTTGCCATGTTCGTTGTCACTGAATGGTTACGAATCATGGCGTCATATTTGCTAACTTCTGGATCAAAAAGAAACCAGAGAAACTTTATATTACTGTACTGGATGTAATTACATTAAACAAGTTAACTTTATAGCATAATATCGTTGGCTGACGTAAAACGTTCGCGTTCAGTTAAGGGTCTTAACTCCCTCTCCATCATTATTTACATAACCACAAATGTACCCCATTACTTGTGTAGGTATTCTAAGAGGAGAGGAAATGCCCCAGAAAAAGCATCTCGGTAGGAAACCCATTAGTTGTACCTAAAGCACATACGCCAAATTGGATCCCACTAGCTCGTAATTAGGGACGTAAACGAAGTTTCAAACACGAAACCCCAAAGATCTTGAGGAAGGACAAGTGGCAAAAAATCTGGCAACAAATTCCGGTTCAGATTCGCTTTCGTGACTGGTGACCTTCTGGACGTGTTTTTTATAGATAGTAATTTCCGGGTCACCTGCCATGTGTGGTACTGCTGATGCAAAACTGTGATAGGAGTTTGCAGAAATACGAGAAATTAAATTCATAAACACAATATGAACACAAAACAAATCAGTCCAAACCCTGGTTAAACTGTTCTTAACACTAACTTGAATAATCAATCCTAGTTAATACTTTTCATATCAACTGACTTTAAGGTTCTGAAATTCGTCACTGGCAGACTTGTAAAACGTAGGCCTAAGGATGAAGACACAACAAGTCGTATTTATTTAGTTTATTTTATTGTGAATAACGTTTAATATGGTTGATATTTCTGATATCTGTTTTTATGCTGTTGTCATTTTAAATATTCGTAATTTTCGTTTCGTATCGTTCTAAAAATTGGAATATCCAGAACTTCTATAAAACAAAATTGTAATGCATACGCCTTTAAAACTTTAAATCTGTAAAATCTAGTACAGAACATTTCGAAGGTGAACAGTCGTTTTTCACATTTTTAAACAACGTTAATATTTAACGTAATCATTGCGCATGCACCAATGGTAGGCAAGAAACCATTACCAGTTTTAAGGTCCAAGGTTATCGTGTTTTGAATTTTATTGTTTCTCGGAGAACGTTGATTTGTCTTTAACAGTTTATACCTCAGACTGATAGTGAAGGGATGGGAAACTGTAGGCCTTATTTTACTTACGGCCTTTGCTAATATCAGTGTGACATAACAGAAATAGGCTTAGTTGTAAGCAGTTAAACTGCTGGTAATAAACTTTCAGAAAACAGTAGCCCTGATTGTGTGGTTATGGTTACAGTATTATTATCAGTGAAATACAAATTACTGATAGCGTACCATAGAAGAAAGTAGTTCAGTTTTTTTGTTTACAATAATAATTCTGATAAAAAGAGCACACAGAGAAACTAAAGTTTGGTATGTTAACACTGCCGTACCCATTCAAGTTACACTATTCAGGATAGATGGGGTAAACGGCCCAAAGAAATTGGCAAACTGTCCGGATTGATAATGTTTATCATTATTACATGACCTTAACGTGCATATCGCAACGGAAACTTTAACTTAGCCACTATCTAATGTTTGGACAGAAGTAGCGTTGACACTCGGCGGTTTTTATAATAAATTATTCCAGCAATCGTGCTAAAGATTTATTGGTTGCTAAGTGATGCTTAGTTACACTGTGTTTTACCTATGTGTTTCTGCTAAAGACGATTCAAGGTATGGTTTATATCGTAATGTTCTGCTCAGTAGTAAGCTTTAAACGAAACCATATCATATGTATGGAAACAAGCTTGTTAAATGCGAACTTCAAGAACAGTTAGTGAAATCTAAGGTTAAACTACGACCTAGAAATCAGAAGTAAAACGTTAAATCTATTACTCAATTGATTAACACCAGTGAGAAAGCTCCAGTTATGAATCTGTGGCTTGTTTTTTTATTTTATTTCACTGTTCCACACTTTGTTATGCAGGACTTAACATGGTTGTCACCACTAGTTGTATTAATAAATCCTACTCGTGAGCTACCGCGATGAAGTCACAGCGCCACAATTTCTTATGCTGCGCGAGAAACATATATGGCGTTGAAACGTAATCGTCTGCCATCCACCGGTGGGACTCGTGGCAGGGAATGTGTCTCAGGTTGTTCGCTGCAACCGATACATATGTTGCAAGACGGACACTGTTTTGGTTACTACGGTTTTACGAGATGGCATGTTATGTGATTATGACTTGTTATGAGAAGGAGCTGTACATTAATCTGCCATATCAGTTATTAGTGTCTAACGCCTATACTGGTGAAGTGTCGTTCTTCATGATAGTGTATGGGGAAAGTCGGTTAGGACTTTTCTAAGTGTGTAGTTGATTGAGACGTAAAAATAACGCCCAGGGTTATTTTTCTTCATTTGACAGGGTTACGTGAGGCTGAAAGAGTAACACATTTCAACGAATTTGAGAAATTCGGGAAATAATTTTTTTTGGTCTTCCCGGTTAGTGAGAACGAAGTATAACAATTATCGTTTAACAGAGTTATGTGACATTGGTGTATTTTTTCATTCTGACAGGAATACGTGAGGAGGAAAGGTAGTAGTTATTTTTTCCATCTCATGAGGTCGTTGTCCTATCAAGACTGCTTCAGGACTGAGTAGTAATATGTTCACTGTCAAGCAGGACTAAGTCAAATTTAATGGGTAACAGTTATTTTCTCCATCTGGCAAAGCTACGTGAGGACCGAGGGAAAACAGTTATTTTCTTCACTTAATGTGTAGTGTCGAACCTCGCGCCCCATTAACTCGTTGAAAAGTAAACGTATTTAGAAAGGACATAAGATAATGTGATGTAGATTTTGCTAAAGCCTCGACTTTACGTTCAGACCTGAATGTTACCTTGAGAACAGAAGATATGTACACAAGTTTTAAGTGGATTCAATGAATGGGCAACTACACAGAATCAACTGCTCAGAAGTAACGAAACCGAATAGTTTAGGCGTCAGTCTTCAAACATTGAGCAAAGCTGGAAGTTGATACTTTTAACAAATGAATTTAAACTGTTTGGCAACAAAAACTGTTTGGCAAAGAGGAGAATGGTATTTCGATCTGTATAAACCATCTAGAGTAGAACATCCTGTGTTGCATTTAAGCTAATAGTAATAGAATTCTACGCTAAATCGATGGCACCTTGACTGCTGTCAGGTACAATCATTCTTTTTTATCACGTTATTATTTCAAGAGCAAAACTTGGTGGACGGTGATTCATCATTAGACAAGGCAACGAACGACCTTTAGCATCTAAGAAAGCGGTGAAACAACAACTTGTAGAAAAAACAGGACAATAAAAACACTCGCAACAATAAGTTGACCTGCACAAAGTTCTCTATATGAATGCTTTTAATCTGGTATATCGTGAAATTTTATATATTCAGGTGATTTGTCTGAATTGAAACGACCTCCACAATTACGGTTTGTTATTCGTGGTAGTATAGAAACAAGGTATATTATATAAAGGAAATTTAACATGCTGGTACATTGTACGTACAACTTAAGTTTTTATAATAATGTGAAAAAACGAGTAAGTTACAACTACTCGTTGACTCCTGCATGTGCACTTCCATTACTGTCTGAATATTTATTCTTGTCTGTTCTGCATGTAGTTAAAGTTCCTCTTGGTTATGTTGTATAAAGTCAGATTATTCATTATTTTATATATAACATGCACGAGGCATTATTGAAATGGTTTACGTAGTTTTCACTGTTCCTCTTTATTATGCTGTATAAAGTCAGACTGTACACTAGTTTATATATGACGTCTGTTGGGATTTATCCAAACTTGGTACGTAGTTTGAGCAGCTTAGCTTGCTTTTTTATGGAGTAAAGTTATATATTACAGCTCCAATGTGAAATGTTTTAGACAAATATTACGGTGTACAAGTCAGTGTATCGTATTCTTGTTTCTCTTGATTGTAAAACAAAGTTAACATGTACATCTATTGGGTTTTTTTGGTCAATTTTTACTTCTTAAGACTTAACGGTTTTTTATTCGAATCTTCACATATTCCTACAAATGGAAAACTAGTAACAGAAATGGTGAGATAAATGTGTCGATTTCTATGACCAACAACTTAAAAATACACACATGAACGTTATTGATGATGCTCAGAGAAATACGCTTTACAGATTAGCACATTTTTGTGCTATTAAAAATTTTTAATACACCCCACTTTCGGCTAAGTCTACTGACTTATTTGAAATAAAGTGAGACAGTGTTATTAGCCTAATATCCGTTGCTAAGGTTAAGTTGCAGTTACTCCAACCAGATTATAACATGAAGTTGTTTGCAAGCTTAATTTAGTTATTTTTATTTAGCGTGGTCGGATGGTGATTACAGCTACGTGCTCAGGTCTCTGCTGTCACGAGCAAGTAAAATATTCCCTCCATGTGTGTGGTGAGTGTTCAACAAAAGAATGAAGAAATGGCTATATTTCTCCCATTTATTCATTATTCGTCCATTGGACATGAAACTAACTACAGATGTGATAAATCTTTAAAACTATTGTGGGACAATTTGTTCAGTTTACTTGTTTCTATCCTCATCCGTGTTCTTTCATATCATCTTTAGCATTAAAATATGTTTGCTACAAAAATGTTATTAACCCATGTAGAAACTTTGGTACAACATTAATAATTTTATGTTGTTCATACGATTTAACTATAACTTTTAAACAATGATCGCTATTTTCGTATCAAGTTTCAAGATCTATATTGTTATCTTGCAAAAAATTTAATCTCTAATATTAGTGAAAAATAGAACGGAAATTAAGTGCTTCCATATTTACTTACTGTGAACATTAAACTTACGTTTTAATCCTAATTTTAATGTTAGATTTGAGTCGGGGATTAAAGAAATTTCGGATCAGCAAGGATTACAGAGAAATTGTACTGGAGAATCGGTAATCATACAATCATGTTAATCATGTTAGTTTTAGTGGGCGTTGCTTGCGATCGCTTTATTGTGGTGTGTGTGGCTGTGTTGCGGGCAGTGAAATTAGTCGAATGTTATTGTGATACTGGACGCTGTAGAGTTTGGTTGCGTTGCGCGTATTGGAGCTTATTGTTTCTTTTTACTTTAATTTTTTAGAAGTGTTTGTGAAAATTTTATGAAGGAAGATGGCGTCATCAAATTATCGAAAGTATGAAGTTGAAAACAGAAATTTTAAGCCAGGGCAGGAGGAAGATTTTGCATTCACCGTTAAAGGAAGTAAACCTTTGTGTCTTATCTGCGATGTGTTAATCATGACAAAGCCAGTAACTCGAAACGCCGCTATGAAACAAATAATAATAATAATAAAAAACTTTTCGTCTGATTATCCACCTAAATCAGAATTACGGAAAAACAAGTTAACTGTGTAAAAATCATCACTAAATAGCCAACAGACACTGTTGACAACGTTAAATAAGGAAGTTAATACAACGATTAAAGCTAGTTTTGTTATGTTATGGGATATTGCTCGTACTAAACATATATATATATTCTGATGGTGAATTTGTTAACAAGAATATAACTGAAGTTCCAGTGTTAGATCCAAATAACACAAAACTTCAGCGACTAATAGCACAAACATCAACTTCACGCCACGCTACAGAGATACGTATCTCCTAGATAAATGCTGATGTTGCAGGCAAAATGCAAAACGATTTCTATTGCATTGAGCTTTTCCCTTGACATACAAGACAACCAACAACTGGCTGTATTTGATTGTTATATTTCCTCTGATGTAACTGTGAAAGAGATGTCGGACTTAGTGGCACTAATAGAAACAACTCGTGGTGTTCACATTAAAAATGCGTTGACATACTGATACTCCACTGGATAAACTCGTCAGTGTTGCAGAAGATGGAGCACCTGCAGTGGTGGGAAACATGCATGATTAATTGCATTTACAAAAAGTGATTCCAGTTTTCCAGAGTTTCTCCCTGTTCATTGCATTATTCATCGTGAACACCTGGCAAGCAAATACTTCAAGTATGAAGATGTTATGAAATTTGTTCTTGAAATTGTCAATTTAATACATTTAAATGGGAAGACCCACCGACAGTTCAAACATTTTATTGAAGAACTGGAGCTTAAAGATAAACCCAGTGATGTCTCTTTCTTAACCAGTAATGCCTTTTAAATAGGTTTGTGGATCTGTTGGAGCCTATTATTACCTTTCTTTAAGAAAAGAAAGGATTCTATCATCAACTGGGAAATGATGAATGGATGCAAGATCTAATGTTCCTTACTGATATAATGAATCATCTTCAAACCCTTAACTTGGTACTCCAGGGCAAAGATCAGATTGTTTTTGATGTTACATAAATAATTTTCAGCTTTCGGAATAAAATAGTTACTTTCCTAATCTCAAAATGAGAGTAAACACATTCCCTGATATTGAAATAAAAGAGCACAAACTGGAAGAATATAAGGATAAATGTCGTCTGCTGGTACAGAGGTAAGTCTACGGATTTACAATGCTAAAATCAAGGGTTTGGTTCCCCTCGGTGGATTCGGCAGAAAGCACGATGTGGCTTTGTTATAAGAAAACACAAAGATAAATTACAAGGACTGATCGATAATTCCCTAGACAGGTTTGATGAATTGCAAAAGCTGAAATCCTGCTTCGCCTTTCTTGTAAATCCATTCATGGTTGATGAGATCAGTGATGGTTGTCCAATTCTTGAACCTCTGGTTACAGAATCGTCTGCTCTGGAAATGGAACTAACAGAACTATAGGAGGACCTGGATGTAAAGATGATCCATCAATTTAGTTCTGGAAACAAGTTCCAGAAATAACATTCTGAACTACAGACACGGACTACCAGTGTGCGACTCATCTCCGTTTTCAGCACAACATACTTCTGTGAATCATTTTACTCTAATGAAGTTTGTGAAGTAGAAACATCATGCAGTCCTTACAAATCGACACCTGACGAAGCTAATTCATGCAGCTTTGACAACGTATTTGTTGGAATTTTAACGACTCGCAACCAAGATGGAAACTCACACGACCTCTCCTGGCAGTAAATAGCCTGATAACTGTATCAATGTCTGTTTGTCAAAAATATGACTAAAATTTTGTAAAGTTGTATTTGATTAAAATAACTCTGATTTCATTGTTTTACATATTTTCCTCCATGTTTTGACCAGATATTTACTAAGACAAATATCAAAAAATGTTTTACCCCTTTTATTTTTATTTTTGGCAGTCCCATTTAATGTTAATGAAATGCAAATTTGAATATATTTCTTAGATGTTTCCGTAGTTTATTACCATATTTAATACACTCCATATAGTTAAAATAATAACGAACCAGGATTCAGAAAACATTTGGTATATATATATGTACTTTGTGGTTATTAACACTAATACAGATTAACGGTTTAAAAACTACATACATGAATAAATATTATTACGTATATGTATTTCTTAATATTTATATAAAGTTTATGTAACAAAAAATACGCGTTTGTAATACTTGTTCACGTCTTACGGTTCTCACACATCTGAAGTTTATCGTATGCGGCTCTTAAGTTAAGCAAGTTTGGCCACCCATGTAATACTTATTGCGTGTCTAGAAAAACATTGTTGTAACATGTTGAGGTCGTCGTGCATGATGCAGTTATGTTGAATCCGTTTAATTATTTATCGATACTAGCGAAAAATACCCGCTTTCCACTGCGGGTTTGGAATTCTCAGGTATGATCCCGTATCTCCAGTTGTCTCTAAATCTATTTAAGGACAGTACGTGTGCTGAAAACAAAACAACAAACACGAAAATTGTCCGTTGTACCTTAGCTTACGTGAATGTATTTTCAACAATGGCACCCCATTACCCAGAGGGTGGCCAAGAACCCAAAATTTGATTCTAGATTCGAGTTCAGCGACCCTGCAATCAGACAATCATTATGCCTGGATAGCCTACCGGGTGTGGGTGTTTTAGTCCTACTTGTTAACCCCAAAAATAAAAATATCTGGGCTACATCAGATAGATGAGAACGCTCCCCAGGCCACATCACTACAGTCTGCCAAGTTTGATATGGGAGGAGTTCGAGGACAGACAGATTTACAACGAAAATTATTGTGAGGCCCAATTTGTATTTAAGTAATTGTTGTTTTTTTTATCTTGTAGATGTGATTCTCGTTACACGAGAAACATTTCAACTGACAAGTCCGTTGTATTCACTTGCTTTATGAAGACGTATAGTGAAATATCCCATGATTGTTCTCGGGTAATAATTGACGAAAACGTGGGTCATTTGCGTTTTATTGACTTGAATAAATGTTTCCAGAGTTTATTGGTATTAGAAAACGGTAATTTACACATTTAAAACTTAAACTAAGTTGATTGCACATTGTCAAAAACTGAATATTATTGTAAACTTGCAATTAAATACTGAACAAAGTGCATTACACGTGAGAATGTGCGAAGCAAATACAGTGATTAATAAGTAGTATTTATTTGATGTATTCTTGAGCTGTTTGGACACAATTACGGTTTATTAAAGTACATATAAACTGAGAAAATTGAACTAGTAAGAGTTTATTATAGAAATTGAGATTTTTAAACAGTTTTCTACGAGTGAGAGAGAAAACCGTAATACTAAATATTTCTTTTTGAAACAATTTTGTAATGTTAATTTGATGTATTATTTTCGTTTTCAACAAATGTCACTTTTTAAAGTCACTTTTCTTGTGTACGAATTTTACATGTACCTGTTTTACTCAAATACGGAAGTGTGATCCAGTTTTGTTTGTTAGACGGCAAATTTATTTGAATACGAGGCAGTATGAAGCAGACATAGGATGATTAATATGTCTCTTAATGTTGTCGTAGAGACGTCGTCCAGTCACGCAAATAAATCATTTTGCTTCACTTTGCCAACCTCAGTTTTTATGACCGTATTTCAGCTGCTTTGGAAACAGTTTTATTTTTAGTTATATTTACTACACCTTGCTTACTATAGGGTTTGAAGGAACGCATTGTTGTTTGTTTGATAACTCCGCAGCTTTTACGGCTCGTAAAACGTTTTTTTTTTCGCTTTAACAAAGCATATCTGGCCTCCTTGAAATATATAAACTCATCCTTAACCAGTTCTTACCTGTCAATATTAGGAATGATTAACAGCTTGTTCTCATTTCGACTGTGCAGACTGCTAATAGTGAGTTCCAGCAAGTCAAAGCTGAATGTGTGGAGTTCTGGCTAAATATATGCGCACAGGTATCTAAGTAGGACCTCACAAAATCGGGAAGTTACGGGACTTGATTGGTGGAAGTTGTAATTAATCATGCAAGAGAAAGGGCAGCGAACATTCGTAGAGAAAACATGATTTATTACACAGAGGTTTAAACACAGACCACCAAAAAAGGGACATTTACTACATTTATTACAATATAAATACAAATTTAGTACACTTCTTTGATTTCTGTGTAGCTGAATACTTTCAGGGTACCCTTAATCCCGAAAGGCCAGTTTAAGACCAAAGTAAAAAAAAAAGAAGAAAAAAGAAAGAGAAAACCGTCTAGAACAGCATTTAACATACACATGGCAAACTTAATTTTTATCTCAAGTTCTAGTTTAAACTTAAGTCTGGCCCGCCCTGGCCAAGCGTGTTAAGGCGTTCGACTCATAATCCGAGGGTCGCGGGTTCGAATCCCGGTCGCACCAAACATGCTCGCCCTTTCAGCCGTGGGGACGTTATAATGTTACGGTCAATCCCACTATTCGTTGGTAAGAGTAGCCCAAGAGTTGGCTGTGGGTGGTGATGATTAGCTGCCTTCCCTCTAGTCTTACACTGCTAAATTGAGGATGGTTAGTACGGAAAACTCGTGTAGCTTTGCGGGAGATTCAAAAACAAACAAACAAACAAAAAGCATAACATTAAGAAAAACTGAAGTCTGAACCATTAAAAGGTATTGTTAGCTACTACGCATGCACTCATATTAGTTTACGTTGTATGAGAATACAGGCTAGTGTGAGAAACAGTAGTAACGTTTGTATTGAGAATTTGTATGGGAGAATAGAATAAGCCCTGTCATATTTTACTGTTTTTGAAAACCTTCCTAGAATTTCAGTTTTCCTTTTTAAAACAAATTGATGACTGAATATTGAAAACTAAAGTCAAGTGATAATTTTTGTTGGATAAAGTCACAACTCCGGATTGTTTTAAATGAAAGCAGTTATGAACATTATGTTTCAGTTTGATATTTAAAAAAATTGACACATGAGAAAAAGAGCATATTTTTATGTATTTTTTTTATAAAGCTAGGAACCAGGTTATGTATAGCAGAGGTGGTAATGGTGGTTCCATCACCGTGGGGGGGGAAAAAAG
This sequence comes from Carcinoscorpius rotundicauda, assembly GCA_011833715.1. NCBI lineage: Eukaryota > Metazoa > Arthropoda > Merostomata > Xiphosura > Limulidae > Carcinoscorpius > Carcinoscorpius rotundicauda. Next base: position 8,845,918 of record CM022393.1, read on the forward strand.
TGAGATTACGAACTTTTAAACATTCGGGGTTGGATTCCACGTGTCTGACACAACAGACGCGTATTTTGTTCTGAAGACAGAACAGATTTAGTTCAGCTTGTTCATTTTGCTTTCTTCTCCCTGTATTTAGGTTCATCTTTAATTTATCCAGAAAAAGTAATTTTTAGTAAAATATTAAGCCTCAAAGTATTAACGTACATCCATATAATACATATATTTATACATTGCTTTTGTTTTCATGTTTAATTGTAGGAATTCTTCTTAAAAAGTCACAATTTATTTTACTAAATGCGCCACATATCTAAAGGTAGTGGTTTTATAATTTGCTCTTTACACTGTAAAGATACTAGATTAAAAAAAAATTCTGGCGTCACGTTTGCACATGGTGTTTGACTTGCACGTATTCTGTAAGTATCAAGCACAGTTTCAGAAAATGAAACTACATTGTCATCTAGTGATTTGTACAGGTTTTCTCAAATCTAAGACACGAATATTCTTTATTTACATCAATCATTGTGTCTTCATTTTCTGTGGAATCTTGGCAACCCCCACCTCTTAAGTTTTCTGTCACAGTCTAATTAACTCCAGACTAGTTTAGTCTTTCAACTGCTATCAGTCTATTTCTGGTGCATTCCGCTAGAATGAAAGTGGAAACGAACTTAGATAAATTTGTGATACTTATTTCACTTTGTTGTTTCTTTAATTACTGACAATTAAATATAATACATTATTAATATCATTCGTGTCTTTTTATGTTCACCCGTTTATTCCACGGACTTTCTAGTTCGTCCTTTTAAAGTTTCGTAGATCGTATTCTACGTGCTCTTACTGTGAAAGGATTAAATAACAAGTTATCCTAATTGTGAATAGATTTCAATATTTCGTCTGTTGTTATTGTTGAAATCTAAATTTGAGTTGAAAGCCGGCTGTGCTGACACCCTTGTGCGAAGGTCATGATAAGATAAGGAATTGGATATTTTCTTTCAACTTGCTGCAAATTTTTCAAACTTTTTAACTTCTAAAGTGATATTCTGTCTCTTCCAGAGTCAAGAGGGATTGAACCGTCAACGGAAAAACTTTTTTTTTAATAATACTAATGAGGGGTGGGCGAGTTAGTCTTGTGGTAGATCTAAGCAATGCCCCAAACTATTCTCTTGTTTTAAAATGCAGTTGCGTTATAAGAGTGATAGTCAATCCCTGAGTATTGACTGTAAGCAGCATGACAGACTGTCCAATAGTTCAACATTAAGGAAGGCAACAAAGCCTTTAATGTAGAGGAACTGAGTTGTAAATAAAAGCAATAAAACAACAAAAACGTGGCGGGTTAGTAATACTATGTATTTACATTTTTATTAATTTGACCGTTTAGTTAAACGTCGAAATGGTTTGATACGATTAATTGTTAACAGCCTGCAGTAATTTAGTATTCAAATGTGTCGATTTCAATTCAGAGATTCTCTGTTGGTAAGATAGAAGTACGTTAAATCAGCGTTTTAAACAGCTGTGACAACCATGTAGACACGTCTTGCATACATAAATTATTACGTCTACAAAATGTATATTTTTGTTTTAGAGATAGAATATTTTAGGGATATTGCAAACTATACTTTTTTGTTTTTCGGTTGGCGCACCGTTGATTTTAAAATGTTTTTGTTTTGGTTGAATTCTTCAAGTGAGAAAAACTGGCAAAAGAAAGGGCGTTAATGTAATGTAAATTAAGTCCTCATGAACTGTTGCCTTTGTGTAAATGATAAATTTGTGACGTGGTTCCACGAGTTTGTGACGTTATCAATGACTGACAGGTATAAATACTAAGGAAAACACAGCTAAATAGCTCTAAGTGACCCCAAACCTTCCGCTATAATGGAAAAGAACAGGAGGAATGAGAGGGATTTTGGGTCACGTGCTGTGTAATAGTGTAAATAAATTACGGAAGGTAGCGCTCACTGAAGTTTTCTCAAACGATAACTTGAAAAGTTCATACAAACTGTTCAGATTGAATATGCTTGAGAAACAAACTCGCCGTATACTTTCTGTAGTACTAGCGTGCCGAGTTAGATTGAAAGGTCCAAGGTTCGAACCTTAGTAATATTTCCGAATATTTTGCACACACTTCGTTCAGTACGTTATAACAGTGACTCATTTTATTTTGTTCAAAGAGTTGAACGAACTCCTTGGGGTGTTGAGATTTCTCTCTTTGCTGCCTTCCCTTTGGTCTGTAATTCATATTTAGGGACAGTTATTCCCGGATTGTAGGGATCTCTACCTGTCCGTTTAGCTCACGTAGCCAAAAAAAAGAGGGTTCTGCTTAATTTAAAGTTTTCAGTTTCAGTGGGTCACAATATGAAGAAAGTTTTTCAAGTGGAAATAGCAGGAAAGATGCGCGTGAAGTCCAATTAGATGTCCGATATATTATGATACTTCATGTATATATCTCATTATGGTCTATTTACACAACTACTCTTTCACGAGGGTCCAGATGCCCTAAGAAAGAGAGAGAATTTCAAAATAGTTGAAATACTAGGGTTAAGTCACTTAATTTGTGGCGTATATAAACATGGTGTTCAAGATTATCATCTTACTTCTAGGTTTGTTGCTGCTTCAAAGAATCCTTTGTTTTGGTTTGTTTTTAAAACCTTATGAACGGGATGGGAATTACTAATGTTCTGCACTTTACTGAATATAATTCAGATGAATATCAAGTGGTGTCGACGTGATTTGTTTGCTAGGCATAGAGAATTGTTAAAATTGTTTTTCCTAAATCATTGAGAAATGCATAGTTAAAGCTATTACTTATTTTAGTGTTGGTTGGAACTGACTATGAAATATCAGGGTTATCTGCGCCAGTCGTTCCGAATTTTGAAGTGATAAACTAGAGAGAAGCAGCTATTTAACCAAACACTCTACTCATACTCTTGTTAGGCCTAATAGTGAACTTTAACTATAACGTACCCATGGCTTCAGTGTTCCAAGTGCTATTTTTAACTATTTTTTTTATGGCAAAGAGCTGCGAACCACAAAACTTCAGCACAGTAACTACAGACTCGCTCAAAGACTGAAATATAAAGCCGTAGACTCAAATTCACTAAAATTTGAATGTCGTCATCACTAAAGGCGGGACAGTCGTATATTTTATAACCAGAGTCGCTGGTATATTTCACTTATATTTTCAATAAGGTTTCAGTTTCCTCATGTGTCATAAGATCTTGTCGATAAAATATTTTCAAGATTGTTTTTTTTTGTGTAAAATAAATAAACAACAAGTTTCCAATCAGACATTGTATTGTTGAAAACCAAACAAACCATGACATATATATATATTTTTACATTGGGAATGTGGAACGAATGAGAGGTTGTTATCTCGAAAGAAAATCTGGTACTGATGCAGTTACCGTTGTTGTGTATAAGGTTCGTGTTCCTGAAATAGAACCAGAAATTTCAAATCTTGAAAGTATCCGATTAAATTCTTGTTCTTCTAAAGACATCTGATGTAAGATGTGCGTTTTGATGTTCAGTTATTAAATTTTGCGCACAACTACACGAGGGCTATCTGCGCTAACGTCCCTAATTTAGCAGTGTAAGACTAGGGAAAAGGCAGCTAGACATCACCACCCACCGCCAACTTTTGGGCTACTCTTTCACTAATGAGTGGTGGGATTGATCATCACGTTACAACGCTTCCACGGCTGAAAGGGCCAACATGTTTGGTGCGACGGGGATTCGAATACGTGAGCCTCGGATTACGAGTTGAGTGCCTTCACCACCGGGTTATGCTGGACCTTCTTACTGCGTTAGCAATATTTAAAAATAAATCACGGTTGAGGAACCTGATGGATGTTTACTATATTAGGATAGTACTACGTTGGATGGATGTACTTCTTATTACAAAACACAAAGAGGATGGGGTGAATACGTAGTGCCATTAGCTCATTTATCTGTGAAATCGTATATCTAAAATTCATTTATTATTCAATGTCTTTACACAAACTTTTATGGCAAATGTTATAAATACAATCCAAGTTGTCGACTGAATGTTACATCGGCATGTGAGTTCAGGAGAAATGGAAAATATTTAGAATTATAAAAAAAAACTCTTGTTTACAGAAATAACGTAACGCAAGTTGTCGCTTTGTTTAATCATTAATGGAAGAAAGTTATTTTTAAAATATTTTTATAGCTGCATTATTCATGCTAACACTTTTCTGGTTAATAATAGAATTTTGTACAAATAAATCGCAAGGGAAGGAAATATTTCACGGGGAAAAAATAACGCATGGGGGAAAAAAATCATGCAAGTCAAAGTTGAACTCAGACACTGTGTTCTCTGTGGTATGGAAAAAGATGAAATTCTCTGGCACAAAAATAACTCCCTTCTGTCGTTAGACGTAGGGGTTGAATGAGAGTTTATCTACCCTCTCTGAGACACAAGAACGAAAGTTTAACCGACAAGTCAACATGACACAAAGTAGAGGAAGAAGACCGAGACTCGAGCGAGAGAGAATTAGAAGCAGCAATAAAAACACGAAAGGGGAAAGGCATGCACGCGAGAAAACAGTTCACCAATAAGGACGAACTAGTATGAAGACAGAAGATGGTGCAATAGAAAGATGTGTGGTATATATCGACTACATCCACTGTCAGTAATCTACTTGAAATTATGTAGAATCACGAATCGAAGACTTATTTAAGTTTTCAGACTTATGACCAAAGACATCAAGTGAAAAGATTCAGCTGTATTGAATAATGCTTTTGTGACATATAATTTGTTCAGTATTTAAAGTCTTGAGAATGAAGCAAACGTTTTCTTCTCTTACAGATTTTCTGAAATGTGTGGTTTTCAAAACTTGTCAATGAAAACCGGACGATTTTAACTTTTTACATTCCCGAAAGTCTTGGTAATTTACTTGAATGTTTGGAGCATGAGTAATTATTGTTATTTTTAAAACATTTGTTTTCACAAGAAACGTCTCTGTTACAGTGAACCCTAAAGCTCAGTGTTATTATTAACTCTGGAACAATTTCTGTAATGATGGTACTCAAAAGACATTTATAGGAATCTCGATTTTGTTTAATGATAGAAGCCACGCATTCGTTAAAAGTGATCACTCCACTCAGCCAGCAGCTTTATCCGCAAAGCTAGTAATTGCTGTAAGTATAGTATTCTTCTGACATCAGCAATAGGTGCAGAGATGTCTTCACTCGCATACTAAACCAGGCGATGCGTGTACAGTTTTGACATCTTTGATGTACGTGCTCTTGGCCCCGTAATAGCCTGGTGTGGGGGAAGGACACTTGGTTTGCAATTTGCGAGTCGAGCCATTGAAGTACGTCCTTTCAACCAAGACAGTTCACCGCTGGTCCAGCGGTAAGTCTACGGATTTATATCGCTAAAATCAGGGGTTCGATTCCCCTCGATGGACTCGGCAGATAGCTCAATGTGGCTTTGTTATAAGAAAAAAACACATTCAACCTGGACAGAATTGGCAGTGATTGGTATTCGTTGGATCCTCACCATCTAGGGTATGCCTTCAAAATGACAGACTTTTGGTGCAGGTAGCCATTGAGTGATGCTTTCCTGAAATTCATCAAACCCCACAATCACAAGAGTGGTTTGAACTTCTTGAATTCTTAGCTTACTTACCTGCTCCTAGTGGTATGTCTGTGAGATTACAACGCTAGAAACCAGGTTTCGATACGCGAAGTGAGCAGAGCGCAGATAGTTCTTTACGTAGTTTCGTGTTCAATTACAAACAAAAAATCTATGAAACAAAAAATAGTCTCTGGAATCTTCAACCATCCTGGAAAAGAATTTTCGAGAATCCTAAAGAATACCTTTACTGGACAGGTATATGAAGAGTATTCAACGATTGCTTTATTTAGGAACACCAGATAACTCAACGATTTCAATAACAGACGTTTCTGAGAGCCATCTTCATTGTTTTGGAAACTTTAAAGAAGTAAGTGGTTTGGTTTCCAGGATCGACATGGTAGATAATTGATAAGATCTCATCTAGTTGTATTCATTCCTGCTGTTTTTAGCATAAATGCAGGACACCTGATTTCACCTTTATAATCCCGAACCAACCATAATCTTGAGATATTTATTCTTCTCTGGGATTTTTGGGGCAACATGCAAAAACACGTGTCGAAAATATTTTGATGGTATTTTCTGAGATTTATAAATCAGTAAGGTTACGATGGCAATTAGCATGGGAATGTCATGTTGGGATTTCTAACACTAAATAATTAAAGTCACAAGATAACGGAAGTAGTTGTCCCTGTTAACTGACATAAGGAGCTATTTATGGAATATTTAGCCAAGCTGCATGGCAGCTTAGCGGTAGGCTGGATATTTTATAACGCTAAGATTCGCGATTCGATTCCCACGATGGAAACAATATAGGTTACGTATTGTAGTTTTCTACTCACTGTTTAAAAGCTAATCTATTGAATAGTTCTCAGAAGTGTAGAGGAAGTTGTAATGGGGTCCTCAACCATCTATTTTAAACTATGAAAATTAGACAGTAATTGATTTAATTTTGGCGGTTTACTTTCATACGTTATTTGATGTTTTGTTAAAAATAAACTACTAAGCAAAGAAGTAGGCTTAAGAAGTTTGTGTATTTTCCTAAATCACTGTTTTGTCCCATAACTTACTCTGGATAAAGGCATGGGCTTACCGGACTAAAGCAGAGGGCTTCACGCTAATTAGGGAGCCTCAAGCTATGTGTTTCACGTAGAGGTCCTGTCTCAAGGGGTCTTTAAGTTAAAGCCTAGGATCAATGAAACCTTTAACCCGACCTTGCCAATCGCTGATAATGTTTGGTAAATTGACCTGTTAACATATGGACCCGCAGATAGATTCACCCAAGAATTAAATTGATTTTTCTTTTAGATAAGTTGACGTGCAGAATAAGAAGTTTGTACGACTTTGAAAAAGTTAAAAATACAAATAAAACGGTAAACGCAACTCGTGTATCTACACAGATGTTGAGATGGTCCCTCCTTCCTTCTCTAGAGATTGATTTCGGAAGAATGATACACGACGGCACCCAAGGGAAAAGCTCGTCCTCTTCGTCGTAAGTTTAATAAATAACTGAACAAAAACCACGCTTTGATTTAACATGTATGAACTTTCTTTATCTAATGGATGGTGCCACCTGGTGGCATTTGTTTTGTGACGGTATTGGACATTTTTTTTTCGTTTTCATTTAATGTCGTAATTGGACAGCGAAGGATATTTCTGCACTCTTTACACGTACAATTCTGAAATGTCTCTGTGGGCAGAGAAGAAATTATCTATTAAATATAACAGATTGGAACAAGGTGATGCTGAGACCTTTTTTGACCAAGTACTGCATTTAAACTAAGTAACATATCAATATTGATATAAGACAGGAACTCGTGAAATGTTCGGAAAACACACAAAACTACTTTCACAAAATGGACAAAAGATATCTAATCCATCAAATATATCAATTTACACGCGCGCGTGTGATAAGAACATTTAAGTTTTAGAAAGACAAGGAGGGATCGACATGTATACGTATATATGTAACCTGGCGATCTGTGATAATATTAAGTTTTAATGCCCCACGAAAGTTAAAACTACGAAAAGTGAGTTACTTAAAATTAAAAAAAAATATCCTAACTTCTGCATATCACGCCCCGGCATAGTCGGGGAGTTAAGGTACTGGACTAGTAATCTGAGTATCGCGGGTTTGAATCCCCGTAACATTAAATTTGCTCACCCTTTCAATTATAAAGTCACGGTCAATCCCACTGTTCGTTGGTAAAAGAGTAGCTCAAGAGTTACGGTGGGCTGTGATGACTAGCTGCCTTCCCTCTAGCCTTACATTTTTAAATTAAGGACGGCTAGCGCAAATAGCCCTCGTGTAGCTTTGCGCGAAATTCAAACCAATTTGCAAATCCCTAATTATGTTATTCGGTGATATGTGTAGATTTATATAGCTGCATAGAAATACCAAGACGAAACCTCTGGATGTGAACAATACATCTTTGAAACTTAATTGGGTATGTCATCGTTACATACTTTCCTCGAAAGGGGACCGAAGACTGCTTGGAGGGGTTACCTGTTTTAACTGCTCGACAGCAGTGACGTGTTGTCTGTCAGTCAGTAGACATTAAAAGAGCGTCTCATATGCGATGCTTAACTTTGCAGTTTGTACTGCCGTGACGAGAAGAATTATTAACTCTTGAAGGCATGGCATAAACTTCAAAAGCAGCGCAAATAACTTGTTTTAGTTGTCTACTAAAACTATTTAACAGCTCTCCCAAAATGTACGTGTGAAATTCCTTATTAACCTTGGAATGTAACTTGTTCTGGTACGTCACTGGTAACTTTCTACACTGTGTAACACAAATTTTGTTCCTGGATAGTATGTGTTATTTCTTAATTGCTTATGTTATAAAAGTACGGAAAATGGTCATTATTCCCTTCAAACTTTGCTGGATAAAGAAATTAACTTACTTCCTGTGTAAAAAAACAGGAAAATTTGAACATTTTCATTCACATAAGGTCTGAATAAAACAATATATGAATCAAAATTTACATGTATTTATGCTAAAGTTATTCAAAAATGTTTAGAAGTGAGTAGTTTTTTTGAGAGTTGCGACCGTAATGTAAATCACTTGCACGTATTAAACTCCCCGGATATAGTCTCTCATCATGTTTTCGTTATGTCCTCCTTGTGGCGGCGTTCAAAGTCCAGTATATCTTGGTGTAAGCACTCACCTTGCTCCTCTGAGTATGCTCCCATGTTCTCCTTAAATTTATCAAGTTGAGCGTCAAGGATATGGACTTTCAGGGACTTCCTGCAGCCCATTTTGTCACACTTCTTCACCAGAGGCTCAACCAGTTCCACATTTTCGATCTTGTGATTGCTCAAAAAGCTCCAAACCACTCTGACAAAGCTGCCCCAAGCTTTTTTTTCCTTCTTACTTATCTTCTTGGGGAATTTTGGGCACTCCAGAATCTTCTTTATTTGTGATCCAACGAAGACACCAGCTTTGACCTTTGCCTCATACAGCTTAAGGAAGAAGTCTCGAAGATACTTGAAAGCTGCAGACTCCTTATCAAGAACTATGACAAATTGTTTCATAAGACCCAATTTTATGTGCGATGGTGGGAACAACAGCTTCTGGAGGGTCCACTAGTGGCTCACATTTGACATTGTGCCTCCTAGCAAGGTCTTCATACTGTTGAATTTATTTTTGAGGTGCATTCAAAGATATTTAAATTTTGAAAGGTCTAAAATTTGTATAACATAAAATCTTACTATTTAAGCAAGCAGTACAACCAGTAACCCTTTCTTTGTGAACCTGACGATGACCGAAGAAGGTCGAAACGTTGTTCGCTCTTCTATTTGAAGTGTTTTCTGGGCCCAGAAGAGCCGTTTTTGCATATAAAAGTTCTCAACAAGTGGGTTTCTCGACATCACTGATTGTATTATGTGGTGTTGATTTGTAGAAGACAGGATAGATTGTTAGTACCATTTCTTTTTACACTTCGAATTTGAAATCCATAATAGCTAAATTACAAGGAATGCGTAAACAATCTGCAGTATAAAACATTAGAACTAAAACCTGACTTGTTATTGGCTAACAATATTGTTGAAAGAATGTTTGTTACGTTTGAATACTTTTATCTTCTTAATAACACAAATCTCTTTAGAGAAACTTTCTATCCGCGCTCCCATCCGTTAACAGAAACCATGTTTGGCCCCTTTAATATTATTCTTTATTTTGTATAATTTATTTGTGTTGTAGAATATAGATTACAACATAAATATTTCATTGTTATCAATTATAAGAATTCAAAAACAAAAATTAATTAGTTATTATTCATTCCAGTTGAAGTTTTACATACATTTTTCATTTTACTTTGTATTCAATGTTATTGTAGTTGGACGTGTATTTAATGTGTATTTGAGGCATGTTTAAGTCATACTATAGAATTTTGCATTTTAACTTCGTGTTTGTCTTTTTTTTTTAACTCGGGTGGTGAACTGTTGTGAAAAACTTGGTGTCTCTTATTGTAAGACGTTAAGAATCCTTTCGCTTCACCGCTGTTTTATTGTTGTATTTCGTATATTGGTTTTTGCTGGTCATTTAAAATCACTGTTGTAATCTGTGATGTCCATACACCCTCGAAAAAGACGCAAACCCAAACATCGAGCAGAGTAAACAAACATCTGTTTCAAGTTGTTTGTCTTCAACAAACGTTTTTTTTTTTTAATTTCATTTTAACCATTGCGGATTTCACGAGCTTCGCCATAACACGCTTGCTGTTGTCGATTTATTTGAAATGCACCAAAGCCACGCACGATAAAGCTGTTTAATCGTCGCCGATAGATAACTTAATGTCAATGTTTTATCACAACTTGTGTTGACTTTCAGTTTGTGTATAATCTTAATGTGATGATTAGCATGGATGTTATAAAGAAAAAAAAAACCCTTTCTGAAACAATTATTTCACGACACAGTATCCTTTTTAAAGAGTTCAATTGCGATATACAAACATACAACCTTGCAGCAGCTTTGAGATAATTGTTTGTAGCCAATTGTGTTAAGATCATGGTCTTACAAACCTTGTTTGTCCTTCATACTTGTACTCTGTTGAAGCCAAAAACGCATCCCATAAGTCTCGTGATTTGTAGCGGTACAACCGTTTCGTAAAATTACAGTTATCAAAAGCTTGGAATATCGAGGTAACGATTTCTTATTGCTTTAACCGATTTAAGCGATTCGGAAAGAAAAGCTTGGTGTATAATATACGTACCCCTGGTGACGATATCCAACATTACCGTTTGTGATGTTTGACTTCTTTTTATGCTTTGAAATGTGAGCGAGTGGTTTAATCGTAATTATGGATTCACAGTCTTTTCAACAATCGTAAATATACACGAATTTACATAATTTGTATTATCTTTATACTTTGAACTTCTGATTTCATATTAATCGCGTACAATAAACCGTTTCACTAGCCTAATCGGAAGTGGTTAACTATTGAAATAAGTGTAAGGAATTATTAAATAAATCCATACGCTTGTACCACTAATATTCTTATTCAAACGTAATTACTTGAATGATTATTCTTAGATTTCAGTAAGTCTGTTGAGAAACATATAGTTCGATTAATTTATGATGCTCATTTGTTATCATTTTTTAGTATGTGTTTCAGTACTTCTTCTGTGTGTATTTTGAAACTGTTTATAATATTAAACATCGAAAGGGAAACCAAAATGTTTTGGTCTGCTGAAACAGAAAGAACAAGTTGAAAACATAATAAGGGGGTCATTACCGTTGCTAGGAGATGAATGTTTGTTACTTCCTGCTTGTACAAGGCTGTAAGAATGAAGAAACGAGTTTGTGTGTTATAATTACATATTTTTTTCATGGTGCGAAAATATTAGCATTTCTTATTAAAATTATAAAAACACAAACCTACATTCTTTTTTCTTTTTATTATTATTCACAGGTGTTATAGTTTTCTAAAGAAAATGAAAGGCAAAATAACAAACATTGGATGAAAAGTAAAGTGAAGAATGTCGTGCGACTTGTATATTTTTGGATCTGCGAGTTAACACGCTAGCATGATTGTTGGCTATATTTGGAAAGAAACGCACACTTTTGAGTCTGACAGTTGCATTGGAGTTTTCGTGATTATATTTTAAAGAATCGGTTCATTTTCTTGTTTTATTAAAAAAAAATCGCATTCGGATTATTATGGACCTAACTTTGCCCATGGTTTGTTTTTTAGTGACCAGTCAACAAATTTTACCCGGCGAAGTGAATCGTTTCCATGGTTACGAATTGTCGTAGCCGGTCGTCAACAAATAGCACAAACTCCTCGAGAGAAGTCACATGAAACAGCAGTTCTATACTTTTAAACTTGGTCTCAATATTTCAAGAAATCCTGGATGACGACCTCCCCGTCCCCCCGAATGATTTAAGTAATACTGAGTTTGTGTTACATTACTTTCTCTGAAAAAACAAATTTGTTGCAGTAATAAAGTTTTTCTTAGAAGTATCTTTGACGGATATCGGGGAAGTTTTGAATAAAGCATTCTGTATTGCGAACCCCCTCACCCCGCACTTTTCCGAGACTGTCTCGCTGACAGTATTTTGGAAAGCACCAAGAAAAAATAAATATTTGAATTTATGAGTTTAAAATAATAACAATTATTATGTTGTTTTTTTTTAATCTGTAGAACGCATTCTGATTGGAACTTGTAAAAGGAGGGAATGTAAGGTTACAAACATTTAATGTTTATCGTTTACATTGCTACTCAAAGGGCAGACGTGGCAAACAGTAAATAACTGATAACTTCCTCAGTTTTACTGAAAAGGAGAGCACTTTAATGTTACAGTGGAATTCTACACGGTAATCATGTTTTACAGTTTTACAGTGACTGAGAATGAAATGTTAGAGCGAGCCATTTTTTTATATTCTCTTATTTCGTGTTTAATTTTAGTCATCTACTATTAGAGGTCATGACTCTAACTTGTTATTTGGTCGCTGAGATCGTGTCGTTAGTCGTTTTTCCGTTTAAGTTACGTTTTCATTGTTTGGCATGTTGGAGTCGTAACTGTTCGAGCAAGAATAAGAAAAATGTAAGATAATAAATCCGTTCAGTGTTATCTGCACAACATCACATTGAAACCGGCGAAACTGACTATATTGTTGTGGTGGTGGGTGTTGCAGATATTTGGAGTTACAAAAAAGTAATGTTGTTAAAACTGTCATTGATGAGAAAGTTTTGACCGATAAAAAAAAATGTTACTTGTTTGTTTGTTTGTTTGGTTGATTTTGGAATTTCGCACAAAGCTACACTAGGGCTATCTGTACTAGCCGTCCCTAATTTAGCAATATAAGACTAGAGGGAAGGCAGCTAGTCATCACCACTCACCGCCAACTCTTGGGCTACTCTTTCACCAACGAAAAGTGGGATTGACCATCACATTATAATGCCACCACGGCTGAAAAGGCAAGCATGTTTGGAGCGACAGGGATGCAAACCCGCGACCCTCAGATACGAGTTGCATGCCTTAACACACTTGGCCATGCCGGGTCTTGTATAAGGTAACTTAACGCATATGTAGAATGGAAATACCATCGGACACATTATTCACCCCCACGGCTGGGAGGGCGAGCAGGTTTAGGGCGACGCGGGCGCGAACCCGCGACCCTTGGATTACGAGTCACACGCCTTACGTTGTTTCAAGAACAACTAATTGTCTGTTTACAAGAAAGTGTATGCAGAAGTGAGAAATTATAGTTTATATTGTTAGTTACGTCACTTTAGGTACAACTAAAGAGTTCACACACTACAACTGTCATTATATGCTTATACTTCGAAGATCAAAACGTAGGGAGGTGTATCTTGAATCACAGCATACATCAGTTAGTAGAATGGCAGATTACATTTAGGCCTAGTTTGCAATTATTGGTTTACGAATTCGTATTTTAAACTCTGAAAATGCTTATCCATTCAACCATGGGAGCTTTATAATGTAACGGTTAATCCCATGGTTCGTCGTATCCCAAGAGTTGGCGGTGAGTGATGCTGACTGTTGTCTTCTCTCTAGTCTGTCATTTCTGAGTCAAGGACTTTATAGCCCTCGAGTAGCTTTGCGCAAAATTAGATAAACAAATGCACTTGACCAAATGTGACCGTTTGTTTATCGGTTCAAATGATGTTAAACCCCCAGTGGCTCAGCGGTATGTCTGTGGACTTACAACGCTACAAACCAGGTTTCGATACCCGTGGTGGGCAGAGCACAGATAGCCCATTGTGTAGCTTTATATTTAATTCAAAACAACAACAACAACAACGTCAAATGGTACTGGAAATTTGTCATTAGGACAAGTAAACGTATGGCACAAAATAACTAATTTGCACAAATGTTACGATTTCCTATGGAAACAAAAACTCGCATGTCAGCTAATGTTGTTTTTTTTGGTGGTTATGGGGATGTTTTAAAACGAAACATCTCATTGGCTTAGAATTGAAATAAAAAAATATTCAATAGTTAATTTACTTTGCTTCCGTAAAATAAATGCACTTAACAAGTAAAAATTACTACTGTCAATACAGACCTTACTTCTCACACAACCCGTTCTGAGAGTTACAACGATATTTTCTATCAAATATTTGCTGTATTGTACAAATCATAAGTATTCCTAAACTTTAATTTCAGAGCTGTCAGTTGCTGGCCGACAAAATGGAGTCCAGTCGGGAGATTTGTGTAATTAGATAACTCTAGATAACAAATACATAATTCATTTTGTTGTAGTCCATATGTATGACACTATTAAATTTTACTAGATAACGTGAATAACAGGCACATATTGTACAAAACACTGATAATTCTTTAAAGCTGTAAGTATGTACCAAACTGCTGCTCGTTAGAAAAATCAATGACTGTGGGAACATATTTCTGATGGTGTAATTAAAACTTTGAATTTTTTTTGTACGTAATTGGTTTAGAATGATAAAATAAACATGTTCACTGATATAGGTAGGATATCTTGATTTTTAAACACTGTTTTACCCTATTAATCTATCGACATAAGGGTTTGGGTGATAGTTACCACAGTATCAACACTGTTTTACCCTATTAGTCTATCGACATAAGGGTTTGGATGATAGTTACCACAGTATCAACACTGTTTTACCCTATTAGTCTATCGACATAAGGGTTTGGGTGATAGTTACCACAGTATCAACACTGTTTTACCCTATTAGTCTATCGACATAAGGGTTTGGGTGATAGTTACCACAGTATCAACACTGTTTTACCCTATTAGTCTGTCGATATAAGGGTTTGGGTGATAGTTACCACAGTATCAACACTGTTTTACCCTATTAATCTATCGATATAAGGGTTTGGGTGATAGTTACCACAGTATCAACACTGTTTTACCCTATTAATCTATCGATATAGTGGTTTGGGTGATAGTTACCACAGTATCAACACTGTTTTACCCTATTAGTCTATCGACATAAGGGTTTGGGTGATAGTTACCACAGTATCAACACTGTTTTACCCTATTAATCTATCGATATAGTGGTTTGGGTGATAGTTACCACAGTATCAACACTGTTTTACCCTATTAGTCTATCGATATAAGGGTTTGGGTGATAGTTACCACAGTATCAACACTGTTTTACCCTATTAATCTATCGATATAAGGGTTTGGGTGATAGTTACCACAGTATCAACACTGTTTTACCCTATTAGTCTATCGATATAAGGGTTTGGGTGATAGTTACCACAGTATCAACACTGTTTTACCCTATTAATCTATCGATATAGTGGTTTGGGTGATAGTTACCACAGTATCAACACTGTTTTACCCTATTAGTCTATCGATATAAGGGTTTGGGTGATAGTTACCACAGTATCAACACTGTTTTACCCTATTAATCTATCGATATAGTGGTTTGGGTGATAGTTACCACAGTATCAACACTGTTTTACCCTATTAGTCTATCGATATAAGGGTTTGGGTGATAGTTTACCACAGTATCAACACTGTTTTACCCTATTAGTCCATCGTTATAATGGTTTGGGTGGTAGTTACCACAGTATCTTTTTTTTTTTTTCGTAACCTACTTTGGTCACCTTCTCCACTTTCCCCTGGGTAGAAGCTATAGAATTACTGGAGGCCAAGAACACGCCACGCAATCGACGACGTCTCATCCTTGAACTTACAATGAAAAACGATCAGACGATCACATCTCGTGGCCGCGTGCACTTACAATTTTAGAGCATTATCAGGTATAATACACTTGGCATTCATCTGACGTTCTGAAAAAACCAACAAAACAAAACGGAGTTGATTTTTCATGTCACCTCGTTAATAGTTTATGACTGGAAAATGTACTGAAGGAAGATAAAAAATATCGTACGGTAAGATTGTAGCGATCGGATATAATTTTGTCGTGGTATGTAATCTATAATATTAAGCCTAATTACTAATTAACTACTGTTTTTCAAAATCTGCCTTGATTTTAAACTTGAGGATGGAGAGTTTAAAGACTGCCTTGTTTGAACTGCTGGTTGATGTAAGCCTCTACGTTTCAGACCCATTTTAAATAATAACCACAATAACGTTTAAATTATCTTTCAAAAATCAAAAGCTTCCCACCTCCAAACACCCATCAACAGGAATTAGTTTCATTTTTCTTCTTCCAGAAGTTGAGGCACCGCCTGTAAATCAAAGACATCGAATATTCACAATTCACGTGACAAAAAAAAATAAAAAAAATGATAGGGAGATTAAAGGTCTCAGAAAGAAGAGTGTTACGCAAATCTTACAACTTTCAGGCTCGTGACCTTGCTTAATATGCTCTTATCATACGTCATTCATGACGCAGCACATTTTTTGCCTTCATGTTTTTCGCAACACTACTGGTTGTTACTAGGGCGTAACGTCATCTAATTGGTCGTCTCTGGAATAGTTAATAAGATAAGTTTTGGTTGTCTTGGTACTTTCAGAATTTTTTTTTTGTTTTGAATTAAGCACAAAGCTACACAATGGGCTATCTGTGCTCTGCCCACCACGGGTATCGAAACCCGGATTTTAGCGTGTAAGTCCGCAGACATACCGCTGAGCCACTGGGGGCAGGTACTTTCAGAACAAACGGACAGTAATGCTTAACGAAAGTAGTGGTGGGTAAATAGAACTTTCCGCGTGCATGTTGCCATCAGCTTACGCATTGAGGTTTACTAGTTCAAAAATATGGACACGTATACAAACTAACCTTGAATAAACACCTTTTAACCTATCACAGTTCTACATCCGGTTTTTCAAGTTGTACTTTAAAAGTTGAAGATCTAAGAATACTGTTTTTGGCCGGACGTAGTTGTGTGTGTTTTAATTGGTTTCTTTACGTGTGTTAACCTTTAACCTTTCTTCTTATTTGTTGAGGAACAACAGCTGCTTAGAATTCCGTGTTCTGAAGCTATAGTGACCAACTGTCTATGTTTGAATGTCCATTCGTTGTGAACAATTCATGGTGTTTATTTAGTTCATTTGATCACATTTGTATCTTTGCCTCTATCATCTGTTCAGTTGGACTCGTCTTCCGTGATATGGACAGAAGAAACATGGCGACCGTCACATTCTAAGAAAGTTTCAGACTAAATACTCCCTAACTTCAGCGTGTTAAGATAAAATTTTTAAAAAACTTCAAGCTTCTAAGAACCCACTTTAAAAAAAATAAGATGTCGTATATAGAAATAAATTTTCAAAACATTTATATATTGAATACTGATATTTAGCAATTTAAGCCCAGAACTGATATACGTTATTAACTTTGCCACTCCTACTTATTACTGTTATAGCCCTAGAAACAGTAGAAAAAAAAAGATATTTTGATTTTAACCAATAAAATTACAACTGTTAATATGTTAAGAGGGCGACCTTCTTGTTGAAACAAAACACCTTTTTGTCTGTTAAGGTTTGTTTTCTGCTGAACTTTCTGGTGTTATAGTATTTTTAGATTAAATGCACGTTGACGCCCATGGTTTAAAAAATAATATATAGAACATCGAAGTTGTTACATGGTAGCGTAACATCTCTTACCAGGCGACATCAGTCTGCGATGTAAGTGGTATGAAGACTAATAGGTACCTAACGGGATATTCCTCCAAAAAAAACCAACAAAAGTTCACTATTGGCTGTCTGTCTATCTGTCAAGTAGAATTTCTCTGCAGTGGAGCCAATGAAAGAAATGTTACGAGATACTGCAGTATATTGGCTATTCTTCTTACGAAGATGATTTGTTGTGTATATGTGGGTTTGAAGGCTTGATTATTGTTTTTGTTATGGCAACTGAAAGCTGCCCGACGGTATTCGTGAACTAGCTTGTTTCAAGATTTTTTTTTTGGCGAATGGAAAAAGAAAACCTGTAGTTGGTCTCATCATTTTTTGAAGTTTTTTCTTTTTTTTGGCTCAGTACTTAAGCAGTAAAATGAGTCGAATATTTCCTTCAATATAGCGGGTTATGCAATTAGCATTTAATGACAAAATTAGTAATTTATTAACAAAAGAAAGAAGGAAAACATTTACGTCATTTTTTCGCTTCGTTAACTAGATTATATAAAGAGTTTTTTATCGCGTAATTTAAAGTTTTATCTGAAAATGGACAAAGACATGAAAAGCATTTTTTATCATTGAGGTCACGGTCATCTAAATAAACACAATAAGAACCATTTGTCTACAAGTACAAATACGGTTAATTGGCTAAACGATTGTTTAAATAGAAAAAATGCGAAGCTGGTAAAATAAATTAGGCTTATGGAAATAAATAACTTAAAAAAATTTTCTGCACGACGTTTGGAGAAATCATTTTTTTTATTTTCCAAACTTGAAACAACTGCATACAGGAACGTCTTGGATAGGAAACAAAATGTAACGCACTGTATAACCATCTTTTAAACATCTGTGCAACTGTTTCATTGGGTGTTCATGTATATTCACGAAATGTAACGTGGTGGCTCATTGGGTCGTTTTTGAAACACGTCAAACGAATAATGACACTTTTATTGTTATATCGTGTCCGGCAAATGGTGACCCATTTATTTATTTCTCAGCTCTTTTATTTATTCTTTTTACTTTGTTTTGTTTTATGCCATGTGGATAATTCGAACTACAACGTGGAAAAGGAGTCGCGAGAGGTGCGCCGTCTGCGCACTCACGTGCACACGAGCTTCCATTTACTTCATGCGATCCAACATCGATCTGTCGGAAAGTAGGCGTGTCTCTCACCAATAGTTTGTTTTGAGTACGAGAATCATGTATAATATATATTTTCTTTTCTTTCTTTTTTTAATCTCAAAGCACCAGGAATAGGGAAGTAAAATAGACCACGAGTCGATGATCTGTAGTGGGAAACAATAGATCGACGTCGCTTGCCATATCCTGGTTGCTGGGATTCGGTGTATTTTTTTTATCACACAATTAAAATTTCTATGTCAAGTTGTTTTTACGTGTATCTAATTGTGATATACTCTGAAGTTTAGAAGTTAAACAACTTAGCTAAGGACTCCAACAACAATCTAATAGTTATTTTAAAGTAACGGTCTGTTGTACTTTAATTTCTTTGCAATTTGTTATTTAAAAAACAAACAAACAAACAGACAAAAGAAACCAGAACACTGTGTGGTTATTTAACGCAATAAATAATTTTTTTACTGAAATTTTTGTACTATTCGGCATCATGGTAATTTTAAAAGCGAAGATCTCGTGGACCCCAATCAGGGAACCAAAGTTCTGGTTAAATTATCGCATTCAGAAGCTTAAAATTGATTTAATCGTAAAGTCAGCTGTTGCGTACAGTATAAGAATGTAATAATAGGTATTTAAGTCTAGGAATATCATATTTAAAAATCCTAAGAGATGTCATAAAAAGCGATAATAGTGTGGTAGTGGCATCTATGTAAAAATTTGCGTATATATAATTGCTTTAGTGTCTTGAAAACAAAATATTCCCACATTAGAATATTACTTGAGTTCAGTATGCATATGATTTGCATTAGAGCATTGATCTAGGCTTTCAAAAACGTTGTTGAAATTGTGTTGTTAAAAATCGTTCGGTTACTATGCGTATATTAAACAAGAAGAGCACTGGTATTATGCGATAGGCCTCGTCGGTACTGGATGTAGCGCACATGGTGTGGTTGATACAATATATGAAGTCTACATTTACCCAGCAGTTCTTACAGTTTGTGTTGCGTAATTAGTTTTATTTTCGAGTTTTTAGATTATTGTACATTTAACATCCGCTTAATGTTAGTTATTTGCGTGTTCCGTTTTGTAAACTAATCATATTATGTATTTAATCTTTCTTCTAACTATTACTTCCATTTAGAATAAACTTTACTGAAATGTTTTCGATCCCCCCCCCCTGACGTCTGAAAGATCCTGTCAGTTATAGATCATTTTCTCAGTGATTGAGAAGAGACGAGAATCGTGTCAGAATTCTATTTGTATGTTTATCAGACCAAGGAAAGAACGAGATAAAATGAACACTCGCTACCTTAATAGAGTTTTAAAACATTAAACTAATTTACACCCACTACAAGTATCAATTGTTAAAGAAGACTTTATTTGAAATAGACATTTATTTTAAGATACATTTGGAAAAGACAAAGGTATGTGCTAATCTTTCTTACGGGTAATAATTTTAATACTTTTAGCGTATTTTTAAAAGTACATTAAGACCGATTCCCTCCATCCTTCGATACACACACATTTTCGTTCTATCTCACTTATGTCTTAGTGTAATATGTGGCTAGTAATAATTACTCCTTACCATAAAAACTTGTACCGAACAGAGTCACAAAAATCATTCACAAATGTTAAACTAAGTGTTTTGTTTTAAAAACAAAAAACACAAAACTACTAATTAATATGTGAATTATTGCTTGTTTCATTGAGAGAATATTACTGTTTTATAAAGTTTGAGTTTTGTTAGAACATAGTTTATTATTATTTTAGCTTTTCTTTTGAAGTGATGGCGGTATGTTTGTGGACTTACAACGCTAAAAACCCCACCTGTGGTGGGCAGAGCACAGGTAGCCCATTGTGTAGCTTTGTGCTTAATTCAAAAGTACATACTTTTGAACTTCATACAACTGAATGAATGAACAACATGCAGTTTTTTTTCTGGCAAATACTCTTTTTTTCAATATAAACATGAGAAGAAAAATATAAATATGAGAATTAGAAAAAAATATTGAATTATGTTTGGGAAACTTGAACAAACAAGGGGAATGAAAAGAAGTTCAGTAAACAGGAAGGAAAAAGTTATCTGAGAAGATAATTTA
Source organism: Carcinoscorpius rotundicauda (assembly GCA_011833715.1). Classification (NCBI taxonomy): domain Eukaryota; kingdom Metazoa; phylum Arthropoda; class Merostomata; order Xiphosura; family Limulidae; genus Carcinoscorpius; species Carcinoscorpius rotundicauda. The sequence continues at coordinate 8,866,780 of CM022393.1, forward strand.
AAACAATTTTATTTTATAAAGAGTTGATTGAAATCACGTTTGAGGAATGGTAACAGATAAATAATTATAAAGTAATTAAGATAATGGAGACGCTTGACTGGTGCACTGAGACCTCTGTGAATCATAAGGGAACCGTGGGTATTTTATGCTGGTATGTAATAGTTTTTATCATGGATTTACGTATAAATATCAAGCTGAAGGCTTTAAATACTTATGATTTTAATGTATAATCACACAGTGGTTAAATCAGTGTCAAAATCATTATCACGCCATCTTGTTTTATGCTATCAGGAAAATATAGGTCAAGCACGAACTGACCGCAATTCCAGTAACTTTCGTCATTCGGTCCTGCATGGCCAAGCGTGTTAGGGGGTTTTCACTCGTAATCCGAGAGTCATGGGTTCGAATCCCGGTAGCACCAAACATGCTCGCCCATTCAGCCGTGAGGGCGTTATAATGTGACGGTCGATTCCACTATTCGTTGGTAAAAAGAGTAGTCCAAGAGTTGGCGGTGGGTGGTGATGACTAGCTGCCTTCCCTCTAGTCTTACACTAGATATGTAGCACAATTAGCCCTCGAGTAGCTTTGTGCGAAATTCAAACAAACAAACAAACTTTCTTCATGTAACGTTTCGGGCTGATAGATAACATTGACAGATTTGTTCTTGTGACCAGGAAATATAGTTCGTGGACTTGCTGTATTACTAGTAGCTTCCATCATGCAACATTTCTGACTGACATGCGATTCCAACAGATTGGATTATACGATCAGATAAACAGGTCATCACGTTCTTTCAACATTTGCTGACCTTTGTTAAAGTCTCAATATATTGTTCAAATGGACGACATCTTCCGTGAGATAATTAAAAACAAAAATACAAGTTCCAGCGTTTAATTCGTCCACGATTCATCTCGTGTCGAACTGTAAAGCTTCTCTAGATGTGTTGTCTTTCAGTATTCTCTATCTCTCTCATTCTATCGAAATGTTTAATTATCGGTTCAGTTGATATACTTTTGTTTTAGGTTTCTTCTATAACGTAGAAATAATATACAACTTTTTTTCGACACAAAACTAATATATCTTTTTCCCATTATTTTTCTTTCCTTCTGTAGCATTGTTATTGTTTACGTATCGAAATTAAAATAACTTTTAGGGTTAAGTAACTGTTGATTCATTGATATTTCAGTGAACTTTTAGGGTTAAAGAATGGATCTTGTATTGAAATATCTTCTACCATTTTATCAGCGTTTTTCCACATGATTGGATAATTGTGTATGCATATGATTAGATTTATGACCAATTAAGAGGACTAATAGTATAGTTATCATTTGATTTTGTTTCTAAACTGTTGTACAAAGTTAGTCAGATTTTTATCTTATCCTTATTTAAATGATTGTTGGAATAATCCTGTTTATTTTTTTTTCAAAATGCGAGTTTACTTTACTGGTGAGACAAATTTTAAACACCAGCAAGAATTTGCTACTTAATAATTTGTTATTTAAAAAGAAACCTCAGACGCGTTGATTTTTTTTTAAATACTATTTGAAAAAAACAACAACAAAAAACCTACAGAATTTGCATCATATTGACTGGGTGCAATGCGGTAGCATTTGATGTTTTAGGTGATAGTATAAATATGATTTTTTTGTATCGTTGTTGTTGTTGTTTTTGAATTAAGCACAAAGCTACACAATGGGCTATCTGTGCTCTGCCCACCACGGGTATCGAAACCCGGATTTTAGCGTGTAAGTCCGCAGACATACCGCTGAGCCACTGGGGGGCTTTTTTGTATCACAAAGTGGAGAATGCGCAGAGATTATATTCTCTGAAAGATTGCGTGCTTTCACTTGCCCAGAATTCATTACATTTTACTTTATTTCCATTGGGTGATTCCTTTGCACATACTGGTCTCTCATCGTTCAGGGATGGAGCCAAGAAATGGCTTTCTAAAGAAGAGATGTGAAGTACATTTAGGGTCAGCCTCAACCAGTTAATTCAAAACTTCGCGTTGGTTGGTGTCAAGTCTCCGTATTACTGGAGTGAGGATATTTGGTTTGTGATGTGCATTCCCAGCGGCGGGAAATATCTTGTAACCAACCAATGTCTTACAGTAACGAATCTGATATCAGTTTCTTGTGTAGGCCTTTAATATACATTTAGTGAGCTCTTTGATGTAAATAATTAAGCCTCCAACCTTTAACTTCAGCATGATGGTTGAAAAAGTTGTATTAAAATTATCTCCTTTCTGCAGCCTGTATCGTTCAGTTAATTTAACATAATTTTTATCGTCTTATTGTTTATTTAATATTAATTGAGGATCTTTGTTTTCGGCCCATTTTTTTGACTGCTCTCATGAAAACGTTCATCTAATCAGTACTTCACTTTTAGCCTAAATACCCTCATGGCTTCTGTATTTTTTGAGAAACTAACTTGTTAATCACTTACACATTGTTTTTAGAATGGTAGGACATACAAACAGTTTTTTTGGGGGGATGTTTATTAATAGCTTGTATGTTTTTATTTATCAATACGAACCAATGTTGAACGTGGTTCGTTTGTAATTGACTTTTATTTCTTTGATTTTTACTGTTAAAAAGTGTTCATTACAAACGTATTTCCGTTAATCACCAGGCTAAAGGTCGAATTCCAGGTTACCATTTTACTGTTGTAGATACATTGGAACACCAGGTGTCTGTGAGAAGTTCGTGTTGCGTAGTATCAGAAATGCATATTTACGAGCAGTAGGTATGCATTGTAAACATTTCTAACAAGAAGCAATTGTATATCTTTAAGCATGAGAACGTGATTCTATTTAATCTTAAGTACTTCTACAGGTAGGAAAAGCGAAATATATCTGACATCTAGAGAAGGGGTGGGTGTGTGTGTGTAGTGCTAAAGATATGTTTAGACATCTGGAGGAGGCGTGTGTGTGTGTGTAGTGCTCAAGATATGTTCAGACATCTGGAGGAGGGGCGTGTGTGTGTGTGTAGTGCTCAAGATATGTTCAGACATCTGGAGGAGGGGCGTGTGTGTGTGTGTAGTGGTCAAGATATGTTTAGACATCTGGAGAAGGAGCGTGTGTGTGTGTGTGTATTGCTCAAGATATGTTTAGACATCTGGAGGAGGCGTGTGTGTGTGTGTAGTGCTCAAGATATGTTTAGACATCTGGAGGAGGCGTGTGTGTGTGTGTGTGTGTAGTGCTCAAGATATGTTTAGACATCTGGAGGAGGGGCGCGTGTGTGTGTAGTGCTTAAGATATGTTTAGACATCTGGAGGAGGGGCGTGTGTGTGTGTAGTGCTCAAGATATGTTTAGACATCTGGAGGAGGCGTGTGTGTGTGTGTGTGTGTAGTGCTCAAGATATGTTTAGACATCTGGAGGAGGAGCGTGTGTGTGTGTGTGTGTGTAGTGCTCAAGATATGTTTAGACATCTGGAGGAGGCGTGTGTGTGTGTGTGTGTGTAGTGCTCAAGATATGTTTAGACATCTGGAGGAGGGGCGCGTGTGTGTGTAGTGCTTAAGATATGTTTAGACATCTGGAGGAGGGGCGCGTGTGTGTGTAGTGCTTAAGATATGTTTAGACATCTGGAGGAGGGGCGTGTGTGTGTGTGTGTAGTGCTCAAGATATGTTTAGACATCTGGAGGAGGGGCGTGTGTGTGTGTGTATTGCTCAAGATATGTTTAGACATCTGGAGGAGGGGCGTGTGTGTGTGTGTATTGCTCAAGATATGTTTAGACATCTGGAGGAGGGGCGTGTGTGTGTGTGTATTGCTCAAGATATGTTTAGACATCTTTACCACCTGCCTTTGCTGTGCTGGTTCTACATGGTGGTCTGGAGTTTATTTGTTCTACCAGAATAACTAACTTTATCATTGCCGGATTGCACAGTTTGTCCCATTAGGCCATGCTTTACAGGTTTTATCTATATTCATTTCATTCCTCGGCGTAAACTACACATGGTAGTCTGGTTTATTTTATTAAACAATAACTAATACAATAAAGTGCTAACTTTTTAAATGTTTGTGCACGGATCTGAATTTTGTGTTACAAAACTTGTGTTGTAATTATGGCAGACTTTATAGCTTTATTCTGCATTTCGAACGCAGTATCTTCCTTTACCCATGACAAACGTGCTTTCGGTTGTTTTATGTTTTGTTTGTATTTCGAAAAACACGCGTCAAGTTTTACATAAAAGCAGGTCGGTCAGTGTTAAAGTTTAACCAGCCATAAAACTTGTAAACTTGTCACATTCATGAAGGTTAATCCAAACAACCAGAGGAAGTTAAAGAAATAAACTGTTAAACCTCTGACTCATTTATTGAAGATAACTATTTTATTTCCTTTTTTACTTTCATGTATTTGAAATAAGACTACATTACTTCCAAATTACGTATTAAACACGCGACACATGATTATTTGATGAAGCGTGTAACCTGATGCCACTCTTTGTCATATCCCACCCACCTGGCTTGACGAGTCCTGGTGTTAGACGAAAGGTCTCTTCAGCATTGGATATGACAGATGTAATGTAGTTGATATCAAAATATTTTCCTTTTTTTTTCACTTATGGGTTCTTAGAATTAACAAGCTCGTAGAATTCATTATTTAATGCCAGTGTGAATTAATGAATGTATTATTAAATGTTAGTGTGAACCATTCCTTATGAATAATGTGTCGTATGGTATTTAGCTAAACTATTAGTCGTGTTCATGAAACTTCCTACTTCTGATGGTTATGACGTGTTTTATCAAATGTTTACTTTTTGAAATACATTTACTGTAAAATAGATTCCCGTCGTACATTGAGCAAATATTTTAAAAAGTTCATTCGTCGTGTTTATTTTTTATTTTTTTAATACACCTCTGAAAAAGAAAGTGAAAACGTGGCAGGTCTTCGAACAAGAATCTTTTCATTTTTCAACTTAAATATTTAGGAGTGGGATGATTGTGTTCACTGGAATATCACTAAACAAACAAATTGATCAACGACTAACCTAGACAACGCATGCGCATAGGGTACACGAAAAATTTGTAAACAACGAGTTAGTACTAGTGGGTGATTTTATTGTTTATTGTACAGGTGTAGAAATATGCAGCTCTTTGTGTGTTTATGTACAATATACACATACATGTATGTAGTCACTTATCAGCGGAAAGCCCTTTTAATAATTAGTTTAGTAAACAACGAGGAAAAAAGTTGGATTTTTGTATTTTTGTTGCCTCTCTTTAAAAGTGTGACGTGCATACGCAAATTACAAACTAATACTGTTCCATCCGCGAGCATCGTGGGCTGTCTGGAAGCTCGTATGCACGTGCCAATTTACATAAGGACTACAGGGTTTGCGAAGAACGCTGACATTATGTTTTACGAAAATGAAACTGTCTGAAAGGTGCCAAAGGACGACGAAACCCCACATTCTTGGGTGCTGACTTTTCATGGTAGGTTTATTCAAAGACATGAAGACCTTTTCTTACCCTCATTTTACTTGTACCTTGCTCTAATAACCTAGTGTTCGTGGGCTCCAGATACCAGGCATTCCGCTGACGGAAACTTGGATTGTCGCACTTGTCTCTTACCGACGCTATTAGACAAAGTTTGGCGACAATTCAAATTGTTTTATATATCATTCAGTTACACGTACCAGGAGAAACTTTGTTCTCTCTCGTGTTATTTTGCGACTAACAGTTAGTAAACCGACACTAAATCGATGTAACACTTCACTTAACGCTGAGTTATGTTAACAATTCTAATAAAATAAATCTTTCACAAGAACGTTACTAATGAACAGAAAAATAACTATTTATTGAAAGAAACGAGCCTTATTGCACAACGTGTTCCTACAAACCTGGTAAACAACTTTTCATGTGTGTTTGTTGTAGCATGTGACAGCGACGTGAAAGGGTTACGTATTTCTCATTACGTTAAGCACTGTTTAATGGCGTGCAGCTAGAACAGGAAATTAATTATCTCAGCATTTTGTTGTTTGTGAAAATCATTTCCAGATCCAGCTTTTCTTTGCCGGAGGTGCAATGAAACTTGCAATAGGAGAATCCACATAAATTAGGATCAGATAACTTTTAAACTGATTTTACGATACAATGCTACATCTTAGGCCTAATTCGATGAGGTGTGTGTGTGTGTGTGTGTATAATATAATATACGTGTCACGTAGCCGTATCTTTTTAAACATTTCAATATGATATCTCTGAATGAAGTTTTGGTGCCCTGTTAATGATCCATGAGGGGTTTCACATCTCCATTGTTATCAGATACGTTTTCATACTCCTATATACTGCACTATTTCAAGATACTTTTATAAATCACTTTTGTCTAGGGATTATAATTAACAGTTAGTTTCTTTTATACCCTGAAAAATAACACGGACATTTATTTCGTTTGGTAAGAAGGCTAAAATACCTAACTCTGTTAAAAACTATTTTTTGTATGCTACTGTAGTTTCCATTACTCTTATGAACACAATCTTAAAGTTAACGACAGTAAAACTTTGTAACATACTAAATCATGTTTTTTAATCTTTGCTGTAATTACTTTTATGATTCCTTTAGTCTTGTTTCTTAATGCTGGAATCCAAAAGTCATCTTTCCATCAGCTGTGTATATGCCGCCCTCTAAGTCGATGTTTTCATTTGTTTTATTGGCAGTGTTTTCTTCATTGTAATTACTATCGGATCGCGCGTGATCTAGTGTTTAATATAAATAGACTGTGAATCACAGTATTCGCGTTCTGATTCTGCAACAACCTTGCTTCCCAGTTTGGAGAGGTGTATATGCTGTAAGAGTTACGGTACCAGTCCCTCTATTAAATTGGATAAGGGTCATCCAATGGTTAGCGGTAGATGCCGTTTGACACCTTTCTCATAATCTGTCTAATTCGAAATTTGAAACGGCTTATGCTGATAGCACTTTTTAAGTAGCTTTGCGTGAAAATTCTGTTTCCAATTTTCTGTTGCCGTTTTTCTCCCGTTGCTAGTTTTCGACATTGCACTCGACATTTTTTGTTTTTGCAATCAAAGATTTTGTATCACACTCGTCAGCTGATCATTCGGGTAGTTGTTATGTGTTGTGCTTTTGGTGTTATACTTTATCGTTGTGGTTGCGTGTTAATCATTCTGGCGGTTGCTGGGCTTGTGTGTTAAATTCACCATTTTCACCGGATGTTGTTATTTTTAATGTTATACTTCAATGTATTACAGCGACTTCTTTGGCCCGTTTGAGTAACCAGAAATGCATTCTTTTGATGCTTTCTGTTTGATGCCTTCTTATTAGTTCTTTACAGATAAAAATAACACATTTTGTTGTTTGTGCCAACTAATGAGAAAGAAATAAACCAAAATGCCTCTCTAACTTTGGCAAAGTACGAAACGCTTACAGTTTAATACAGATAGTCTAAAAGAGACGAAGTCCAGTGTAGTGTGTCGCTCAGTTCATGGTACAGATAAGAGTCAAACAGTTCTGTATATAGTAGTTTGTTATCGTTGGCTTCTGAAATCGGAACACGGAGAAAACTGTGCACACTTCGTAGTTGTGTTACAATCTCGTGTCTCTCACACACCTGTATTAATGAATGAGGTTGCACTGTCCTACCTAAACACCCTTTTCACTGTTTGGTAGTGTTAACACGTGTGATCTGTAGCTTATTCCTTATTGTTAATCGGATGTAGAAACGTGTGATTGTTGATAATTCTCCGAAAACTCAACGTTTCAAATAATGACTGATGTACTCGCTTGATGCTACACGCAGATACCACTCCCGTTTCTAATTGGCGGTATTTAGGTCCTTTGGGTGGACCTTGTAGGGTTGAGTACCTTTTCCTCTCTCGATACGCTCACCCCCTGATAGTGTTTGTTTGAATTTCGCGAAAGCTGCATAATTAGTTATCAGCGCTAGCCGTCCCTAATTTAGCAGTGAAAGACTGGAGGAAAGGCAGCTAGTCATCACCACCCACCGCCAACTCTTGGGCTACTTTTTACCAAGGAATAGTTGTATTGACCGTTATGTAATAACAACCACACAGACGAAAGTGCGAACATGTTTCGTAGAACGGGGATTCGAACCCGCGACTCTCAGATTGCATATCGAATGTTCTACCCTACCACCTGGCCAATGATAGAGGTCTATACTTTTAATTTTTATTTTATTTTACAGCATACAATCAGTATTCTGTGAAAATAAACTTTCTGTATTCTAAAGTGTTTGTTTTTTATTCATGTTTTATCAATGTTAGATACTAAGAATTAAATATTAAGTTTTGTCGGCTTCTAACACTTCAAGACACACGAGATAAGTCTCTTAGGTAAGAATTTTGAATCTATTTCATCATCTGTTGAAAATCACAAAAATGGTTAAACATGCTTTTAGTTATTTCTGTAACTCACCAATAGGAACGCCATTTTTTCGAAAGTGTACACACAGGTATTTACAGACAATTTTATCTTGAGGCATATTTACCTTATTGGTTGAAAATGTTATTTGTTTTTGTTGTAGTACCCAATCATGAGCCTGCATTTCTTGTCCTGTTTGAGCACCAAGGACCCACGTGTCTAACCCTTTGAGTGCACGGCACCCCACTAATCATGCACGTGCCTGCATGACACAAGAACCACCAAGCTATCATGCTTCAGAAGGAGTACACCTTACTGGAAACAAACTGGGACTAAATCTTTGTATGAGGAAGACCACACGTTTCGTTAGTGACCTTAGACAGATATTAGCGTGTGTATTATACCGCCTGTCTTAGATGTGGTACGTCCTCTGTTGACTGCAGACTTTCTTCAAAAAGTAAAACTTTTCACACGTTCTTAATTTTATTTTTCTACATCTGTCTTTTTCGAACTTCAACATCTGTTCGGTTGTCTCTCCAGTCCAATCGTGCGTTGCGTGAGATCAGAACCAGTCTGTGTTTTATATGAGAAACCAGTCTGTGTTTTATATGATGGGGTGGTGCTATCATCATTATCTTATAAAGGAAACTGCAGGTTTGTAAATATAATGTCCAGTAGTTTCACCATACTTTTACCATTCTCTGTAGTATGCTATAGGGTGGCCCGTAAGTCCCTACCCACCCATATGTTGTTATGTTATATTCAATAACGCACGCATTATAATTTTTTTTTCTATTTTTGTCAGAGAAATATGGCCGATTTAAGCCCACTTACACTTAAATGTTTCGCAGAACATGGTGTCGCATAATATTGTGAAGCGAGAACGAGGGACAGCACACAGATACACTGGATACGTAAGATATATGGGTGGGTAGGAACTTTCGGGCCACCCTGTAGTTTCACTCCCCTTTTCCAGTTCTTGTGACTGTATCCTGGCGTGGATATTTTCAGTATGAAGTTAGACCGCATGAGTAAATGTTGCATCAGTACTTCGTTCACCAGTTATAAATGGATCAAATGATGAACCAGTAACTGCACGCTGTAGTTTCATTACCAGAATGCTCATTTGCCCCTTACCCTGTTCATGTACGCATTAGTGCAGTCTAAACCTAGAACTGTGGTATCATTGTTCCCTCACGTCAGGATATCCAGTGTAAGAACATGGATAATCAGTGATGTCGAGAAAACCCACTTGTAGAGAAAAATATATTCTGTGAAAACGGTTCGTTTGGGTTGAGAAAATATTTTACGTTGTTCGTTCCTCTAGGCCTGGCATGGCCAAGCATGTTAATGCGTGCGACTCGTAATCTGAGGGTCAGGGATTTGCATCCCCATCGCATCAAACATGCTTGCCCTTTCAGCCGTGGGGGCATTATAATGTGACGGTCAATCTCCCTATTCGTTTGTAAAAGAGTAGCCAAAGAGTTCGCGGTGGGTGGTGATGACTAGCTGCCTTCCCTCTGGTCTTGCACTACTAAATTAGGGACGGCTAGCACAGATAGGCCTGGAGTAGCTTTGTGCGAAATTCAAAAACAAATCACTCCTCTACGTAAAATATTTTCTCAACCCAAAACGAGCCGATTATATATATAAGAGCACGGATAGATAACAGTTCAGGGCGGCTATCTCAAGACTTTAGTACAGAATTACTTACCAGGGTTGAATAGAGGCGAGTGCGTTGAAACTTCTAATGCAGCAGGGTTATCTAAAGAACACGAGTACTGGTGGTTCTTATGCGAATAAATGTACACTCACACGATAACATCTAAAATATAGTGAAATTTTATATATACACTGAGTGAAAACGTACTCTTAGAAATGTAATAACACAAAACTTATTGATGAGAAAATTATAAAGTCGGATCTACCTGTTAAAGCGAGTATAGAAAGTTCCTTTAATGAGGTGAGAATGTAGGAAAGAAAAGCAGTCTGGGAAGAATAAATGTGAAGTCGTCGAGTACGGGCTTTGAAAGGTCGTTGTCGTTTCAATAAGAATGTATATCAAACCACCTGTGGGAAATGTTGTGATAGGTGTAGGAGAAACGTGCCTGCCCTTGCACGAAAGAATGTCAGAGCACGTGCGTAGCATCAAACTTGTGTATAAATAGCGCTATCACTCATTATGTTCTGAAGAACCTGAAATGCCGGAAATGGAAAATATGTTTTCTGGTGTTAAGACATTAACCAAAGGACGTAGTGTTTCTACGACGCAAGATTTAATAATCCGTTTGAATTCGGATAAACGAACATAAAATTTATAAATATAATCCTTTACCCTTACTGTGGGAATATGTTTAGTTATCTGCGTGTTTCTTTAAATATTAGTTGTACACATTGTTATTAGTGTGTGTGTGTGTGTGTGTGTGTGTGTGTGTGTGTTTGTGTAGGGATATGTGATTGTTTATAACTGTACGTATTTGTGTCTCAGTATATACATCATGCTTGTATTTGTATAACCAAGCCATATACGAATTTTTTTGTTTTAGGTGCACATGTTGACATATGTACATATACATTTTTTCCTTTAATTAATCTTTTCGTGACGGGTCACGGGTCAAAAGCTATGTCATCGCGTTTGTTAACTTGTATTCAAAATTCTATTGAACTATCATCTTATGAGTTTAAATCAGTACGTGTGTTCGCAAGTTGTAGATTATAACCAAAAATTTCATGTTGTGCATTATTCAACTTCTTAATCTAAAAGAAGATAATAAAAGAACATACCAAAATATAGATTTTAGTGAGTCACGTGGTATGTCGAACACAGCACTGGTTCATGTTAATTTGTGATGTCAAAGTACAAGTCTATAGTTTGTATGAATTAGGAACTGAAATTATTAATATTAGCAAGCTAGAATATATAGTTTGTTTTGTTTTTCTACTGAAGAAAACATAGTGGTGTTGTCCACCCATTTTTTTTTAAAACTGTCGCTTATACGTGCGAATAACCAATTGACAGCTTAGTGTCCCCCTAGTGGTTTTCTCAGCTGTTTTAATCTATGAAAATGCATTGTCATAATCATAACAACGTGTATTCAAGAGTAGTGAAGATAAATATGAACCTTAATCTACCATTCAGGTTACCAGTTGAATTATGCTGGGAATTCCAGATCTCATCAGTAACCTTGGCCAAAGACAAATCGAAAAATAAGACAAGACTTGTAAAGTGTATATTATATGTAAGGCATTTTTAGTGGTTATGTTCCTCATCATATAATTTTGGTATATATGATGTCGTCATTCTTCTGGCATTCAGTCTGTTTTGGTAAATAATGTGGAAGAATAAATTATTAGCGTCGTTTACACATGTTTGTCGAATACTGTATAAACATAAGTTTGCCGTAGCGTGTAGAATATAATTAAAAGCGCAGTTCCTACACTGCATTCGAGAGTGTCAGATATTACGTTTCGTAAAATTCGTAGCTTTAGGGCACTAGGAACTGTTCGATCAGTTGTTGGCTGTGCTCTCGTCTGCTGTTCTGGAGTACTTGCACGTCATGAATCACTAGCGACGCCAAATACTGAGCAATAAAAAGCACATTCTGCTGATAAAGGTCGTTCTTTTATTTATCTGAGTACTTTTGTCTGGTAATAAGCTCCAGTTAGCGTTAAATAAAAAATTCAGAATACTAGGGCTGTATTTAATTTATTCCTCTGTGGTCAAGCCCAAGATTCGGTGTATCACGTAATGATCAAACTGTGAAGTCGAAAGAAAGCAAATCACACATCATTCAGACACGCTAAAAAAAAACAAAAAACATCACAAGGAAGGGTAGGCCCGGCATGGCCAAGCGTGTTAAGGCGTGTGACTCGCATCCCGGTCGCGCCAAACATGCTCGCCTTTTCAGCCGTGGGGACGTTGTAATGTTACGGTCAGTCCCACTATTCGTTAGTAAAAGAGTAGCCCAAGAGTTGGCGGTGGGTGGTGATGACTAGCTGCCTTCACTCTAGTCTTACACTGCTAAATTATGGACGGCTGGCACAGATAGCCCTTGGGTAGTTTTGTGCGAAATTCCAAAACAAACAAACAAGGAAGAGTAAGTCACAATACAAAAATTCCAACGAATCGTAAGGTGGGTTCATCATGTAATGTACCCTAATGGTTTGAGGTACTGGCAGAAGTAAAACCCAAGTTGTGTTGGGGGCACACCGTCTATCCAGTTTAGCCTCAACTTTGCCGACCTCGCATGATTAAGAAAACAATTGATTTGTATTAATAATCCAGGAATAATTAATTACATAGGTAACATTTACTCTACAGTTCTACAAATTAAGAACAGGTCAGTATAAAATAGTGAAATACATTATTTAAATATTAAGATATTTATAATAATAATATTAATATTTATGAGAAAAGAAATGCTTTTTACATTTCAAATTTGTACACTTCCCTCTTCAAACAGTAATACACCATCAAATGCCATACAGAGCATTATACATTGTATAAATATGAATATATAGGTTTATTTTTATTGGGTTGGAGAAGAAACCTTTAATTAAATACTTTTATGTTATAACAGATATAACAATGTTTATACAGATTTGCAAATGGTGATTTAAACTATTATATGTTGAACAAAATTTCTAAAATGTACAGAAGGGGAATAGTTGGATATTGCTATTGGACATTTCATATCTTGTATAGATAAATCAATGCATCATTTTTCCTAAACAACACAGGTCCTCTACTGTGTGGATTTCTTTTTAGAACCATTCAATATCAGGTAGTAGCATGGAAGGGTAAAGGGTAGGAGCTATACTGATAATGGTTGGGTTTAATGTACCTTAACACCTGGGTATACATGTCCAAACATTGTACTGGGGGTTGCAATGCTAACTTCCATGAGAGTTATGCAGTCTACTCACTGATTTAATATATTCTATTATTTCTTGCTACTTTGTTTTAATTGTAAGCAACCATCTTCCCACATTTCTCTAGAGACGGCGAAAGATAATAAAGATGCGAGAGACGTCGTGGGCCAGAGCATCCACATCTGCTCATAATTTTCTTTATTTTTCTTGTTCATGTGAAGTCGATAAAGTTGATGCTAAACTGGGTAGACGATGTACCCTAAACACAGTTTGGGTTTTACTTTCTCCAGTACCTCAAACCGCCAGGGGACTGAACCATATTGTGATTTTGTTCATCTTTCTCATGAATTTAGATCTAATTGTATACATATATACATCAAAAGTAAGTTCTGGTTCATAATTACTGGGATTGAAACATTAGATTATTAAGCTACCACTGGTATAGCCAGAAACATTCTCGCTATCTGTACTTCGTTTGCTGTTAGTATACTTGTAAATCGATACGGCGTATTGTGATATTGGTGGTCGGGGCACCTGGATTATTTTGGAGAAAATAACGTTAGGTATAATTTCGTAATTCCAAAATAAAGGTGGCGTAACATATTCGAATAGTTTAAAGCGGAGAAAAACGCATACAGGCTGACCAGCCAGCTGTTAATTATATCGTTTATCCGTACTTGTAGTATAGGATATATTGAGAGGGAGTGAAATAAACACTTGTGTTAATGGCCTTTCTCCAAAGTTGATTTCTAACATCACAACGGTTTTCGTCAAACGTTGAGTTCAGTCGCTGTTTAGTGTTTTGGTACGAGTTGTAAACCATAAGTTTACAATAACATGAAAAATAGATGATTTAAAACTTGCTAAAAATTCTCATTTAATTCGGTTTTTCTTGATACGTTGTAATCTGTATAATAGTGCTGTTTCTTGTCTGTTCATAAAACTACTTTGCACCCTGTTGATGGGTCTTCACAAAAATTAGCATGAAGGTTCATTTGGTCCACACGGGGAACCTACAAGTTTCCAATTTTGTATTTTGTGGTGTTTTTTTTCCAACTACTATTTCGCCTCTCCTGTAAATGGATATATGTATGTATATTGTGTAGGAAACCTATTGGTGTTGAAGTATTGTTTTATTTTGTCTAATTCATCGTTAATTTTATCTGGTGAGCAGAGTTTTATGGTTGTGTTTATTTGGTTTCTTAACATGTCTTGTTTTTGTTTTGTTTCATATGCTGGCTCCCAAGGAATGTATAGTCCAGTATGGGTGATTTTTTTTCGGTGGATTCCTGTTTTAAATTGTGTGTCGGTTCTTGTAATTTTAAGGTTAATAAATGATATTTGATTGGTTTCTTCTTGTTCACGTGTGAATTTGATTGAAAAAATTAAGTGTGTGTTCTGTAGAGGTGAACACCGCAATCTACAGCATATCTGGTGAATTGTATACGATGAAGACAAATTTCCATGTTCAACAACCACAACTATATACAAAGAAATGGTTTAAGCATGGGCAATCCAGTATCACCCGTTCCAGCTAATATTTTTATGACTTAAGTTGAATTTGTTTTGTTTTTTTAATTTCGCGCAAAGCTACTCTAGGGATACCTGCACTGGCGTACCTAATTTAGCAGTGTAAGACTAGAGGGAAGGCAACTAGTCATCACCACTCGCCGCCAACTGTTGGGCTACTCTTTTACCAACGAATGGTGGGACTTACCGTCACATTATAACGTCCCCACGGCTGAAAGTGCGAGCATGTTTGGTGTGACCTGGATTCGAACCCGCGACCCTCGAATTACGAGTCGAACGCCTTAACACGCATGGCCATGCCGGACACAAGTTGAAACGCAAGCAATTAACACGGCATTACATCTACCACTATACTGGTACAGATAGTAGAGTTCGAAGAATTTTACGCATTTATCTCTAGGAAAAATAATGTCAGACATGTTTAGTGTCCATATGGGGAAATATTAACATGAGAAGGAGGTATTTTTTTTCTGTTGAAAATAATTCTAAAACTTTGTAGTTAGTGTTAGGCCTACATTTACAACTGATAACTTCACTTCGCTAATCATGAAAATAAACTATATGTACAACCAACTGTCAGATTCACTTTACTGTGTACAAACAACTTTCTATCTCTTTATTTTACTTGATAAAAGTGCAATCTTGACAACTATATGGTATTCGTAATCTACCCTCGAATGTACTAGAGAATTTGACGTCAGATCCCCTGAAGTTTTTCTAGGCCTACTTTAACGTCAACCATATAAACTGAGCTGCTTTCAGCTGACAAATTATTTAAAATATTTAATAATACAGCTTTCAACAATATTTTAAAACTAATTCATTAGTGTAACAATGTTCACCCTGACAGTGTTTAGACTATTCAACTTTTTTTGATGAAATTGTCCCACGTTTGTATGGTCTCCGATTTTATCAACTTGAATGGTTTTCATATCTGCCTCATTTCTCTATCCTGCTATTAAAATTGAGGGTTTGGTACACAGACGTTCCCTTCTGAAGCACTGATTAATTGGAAACTTGATGTATCGAAATATAGTATGGCTGGGATAATATACAAGTAGGAAAGCTCTACTTTTAACAGAAATATTTAACTTGGAAATTATTTAAAGCAAATAGAACGAATGAAAATAATAAAATATGTACAAACAGTTGAATTTAAAATTATTTTTTGTTTGCCTTAGTAAATAGTTAATGATTATTATATAAAAAAAACAAACTTCTAAGGACACGATCGCAACCTGGCGAAATTATTTAAGATATAATCTTTTTAACGCGACTCCTCCCTCATTTTCTACATTATAACTCGATAACGATCGGAAATTTAAAAAAATCTTAAAACTGTATGAAGACATCTCGTATATATATATCCTGAATGCGTCATATGCGTCTTTATAAGTTTTTATTCAGCTTAATTCGATTGCGGTTTTTTAAATTTGTGAATCGTTATTTTAATGTTGCTGGACCACACTGCAATGCATAAATTTACGTAACATATTCGCAAAGAAAAGAAATCATTATATAAAAATATGGCTATGGAAAGAAATTTGGCTTTCAGCGACATGTTCAGTTTCCTAACATTTTTATTATTTAAAACATTTAAAATGTTCTTACATAAAGGTATGGTCTCTGATTTTCAGGTGTAACCGATAAACTCTCGGATACATTTTTTTAAAACCCATTACACATTCGAAATGATTATTCAGTTTAACATTCTGTACTTTTTCCGAGTCGCTGTGTTCGCCAGATTTTACTCATTTGAAACGGACTCTTCCGTTAGTGTTAAGTTTGTTTTTTATAATTTCGTATATTGAGCGTTCTTAAAAGCTTCAACATAAATGGAACTGTTTAATACCTGTTATTTATTATTGCCACCAGAAAATCTAGGGTGCAGAAAACGTAGTATATTTATTACAGTATTAAGAGCGGAAACTTTAAAAACGCCCGATATTAAAGTGTGTACATAAAACTAACAACGAAAACCTAAAAAAAAACAACCTATTTTAAGACATTTGTATAAAACTATAAAACAGCTAAACACTGAAAAAGAGAAGCCTAAATATGAATTATGTTTGACGATTTTTACACATTCTGCTTTCAACACATTTAGTATTTAAATGATTTAACAGCGAGTTTATGAACTGAGAAAATTAAAGTTTTTAAAACAATTTTAGAAGCTGTAGTTATGTTTTTATATTTGTTTCTTGAAATCAACTTCCGTGTTTACGTCAGAAAGCGCTGTGCGTTTTCTCTATCGCGCCATCTGTTAACATTCTAATAAAACATTTCTGGTAAATTTTCGACAAGTTCTTTACTCGTGTTTCAAGTTTAAGCATACGAAATTGATAAAACAACATCATGTTGATACAAACATTCACTAATGTTTTACACAGTATTATAAAAAAAGATTGGAAAAACGACTTTTAAACTTCACGTAATTCGGGCTCCGGACTATCGAACGATGTGTGGAACTCACCGGTATTTCTTGTTCTGTCACCCAAAACGTAATTCACTTCTTGTTGAGGGAAAATATTCCGTATTAAAATGTACGAGTTATTATTAGCTACAAAGTTCTAACAGAGAAGCTAATTCTTGAACGATTTAACGAAACATGTTATGAACCAATGGAACGTTTGATCGAAATT
Source organism: Carcinoscorpius rotundicauda (assembly GCA_011833715.1). Lineage (NCBI taxonomy): Eukaryota > Metazoa > Arthropoda > Merostomata > Xiphosura > Limulidae > Carcinoscorpius > Carcinoscorpius rotundicauda. The sequence continues at coordinate 8,884,164 of CM022393.1, forward strand.
CTTGCTCTGTTTGGAATGGTTTATTAATGTTAGGTGTGTGTTTTTTCAACCAAACGACTTTCTTGGAAATGTCCAAAATTTCCGTGCAGCTTCATGAAACGACTTTGTATACACCATCTTTGTATACCTTGGTCACTCCTTGCATCTAAGTTTAACCATCAGTGTTGACATCTTGAAAGTTGACAATTTCAAAGTTTCCTTGCCATATTGCGTGTAAAGTCTCGTTTTGTGCTATTTCACTGGTACAAATGTTCGCCATCTTTCTTGTATTGTGCAATGCTGTTCTCGCACGCGGTCAAATATGTTTATTTTTGCTCCCTCTGAGTCAACAGTTGAATCCAAAGGCACTTTATCTTAAAGTTGGCAGAATTTTGTATTTAAGTGGGTGACAATACCATTAACTGGACGAGCTGAAAGTTTTGTAGGGATTATCGCCACGGTTAAAACAGTTTCCTCTTTTTTGGGGGACCAATATTTTTAACACCATACTGAATATCACATTTTGGACAACTACCCTGTTTATGTGACAACTTGAAGTTCGAAAAGTTGCTTATTCTAAAAATCAATCCTTGTAATCGACATTCCATCTGTGGAGCTGGTGTAATTCACTTGTACATTACTGGTTTCCCTTCGCTCATATTTTTTGTGTAGATGCTTTGTATCTGTTCCTTAAGTCCCTAATGCTCTTTGATCAAAATGCATACTCATATAGACTAGAGTACCAGTGACCAGAATACTTTGTGCGTGTGCGAGCTACGGGAACAGAACTAAAACTTGGCAAAGGTACAACTGATATTCGTAGCGTATACCGTAATGACCCTTCATTGTGTGCGTGTCTGTGAAATTCGTTTTATCACGTTTTCAAAGTTGGGCAAATATTAATGCTTACTCTTGAGAAGTGACTGTTAAATCCAAAGAGTAAATTTTCCTTTAACCCAATTTTTCGTTGATGATGCATTGAACGATCTTTTTGTTTGTAAAGGTTAAGTTTAAGGATAAAGTTCGAAATATATTCCTGTGTTAATTAGGAATCTTTAAAAACAATTAGATTTTGATTTATCTGTAGAAAATAAACTGAAAACTGCGGAATGAAGTTAGTGATCTAAGTTTCACACGCAATTTTTCTCTTATAATGTAAAGATGGCGCTACTGTATAGCATTTACCCATATACATTCATGCATTTTACTATGTACTTCTCTTTCGAATTTACATTTTTCAGCAGTGCAGTGTGATTTAGTACCATAAACGTACATCTATTTCAAATTATGTTTGTGATCTCAGGCTATATAGAAAAGAAAAGATAGTGCTTGTTTACAAATGTTAATCCTTATATATTATTACTTGTGGAGACATATGGTGTACAGTTACAAGATCAACACACAAAACAAGTCTACGTGCAATGTTCTCTGTGTACAACATATTTTACTCGCAACGACTCTTAGAAATAATTATTATTCATTATTACATTGTGTAACCCTAATGTCGAGAAGTAGGTGAAAGGTTGAAATTTCGATTGTAAATTATTGTCCTATTAATAAGGTTGTGTTTTTGTAATAATGTTAAGAATTGTTTAGTGTTGATTGCTTAATTATTATATTACACAGGCTTGCGACGATTTTATTGTCGTGAAGGTTTTTACACGTTTTACAAGAATTCATGTTCTCTAAATCCGAAAATATTCATTTTTTCTGCACCACGGACAATTTTTTTTACAAAATGTCATATGTAGTTTTACACATGAATGATTTTCTTTGAAATCGGATCACGTTTTATTATACTTATAATGTTGACTGCCATTGGCTGTAGATTTCTCTGGACCAGCGGTGACGCGAGAGTCTGAACGATCGTTTAACGACCCATGAGGAACACTGTGTAGTATTTGTTTCTGCGTTCACTTTCACATTGATACTTTCTTTTCAATATTGTTTATTCGTCGCTGTGGAAACAAGAGCTTGTGTAAAGTGACTCAGTTATATATTTTTTTATATTTGTGGTAAGTTTGTCGAAAAGGAAAAGTGGCAGAACATTACAGGACTCGTAAAAACAAACAAACAACCTGTTACACATATTGAGGAATAAAAGTTGGACCAAGACAAATCATGAACTCCGTACGAAGTTTGAACCCTTTATGTCGAAGACTTGAGACCATGGACACAAGATAAGTAAGGAAAAGTCTTTGCCTATCTAGAGTGAGCTTAGAAACCACTAAGATGACTGAATGGTTCGTGTAATGTGCAAGGTCACAATACTCGATAAAGAAAGGAAACTTCTTATCCTAACCTGATGTAAGACCTGTTACACACGAATCTGCTGTACCTAAATTTACTTCACTGGGGAATCTTGATACACTTCATTCTGAAGTCAGTAGAAATGATGGTAGGGACTGTTTTGAACCTGAAATGTCAGGTGAACCACAACTCGTCACACAAGGTGAACTTAATTATTTGATGAGAGATTTGGGCCTTTCAAAGGATACTTCAGAGATTTTGGGGTCTAGACTTCGGGCTAGTAATTTTCTTCAACATACAGAAATCGTGAGAAAGAGTTTAAACCTTACTTTTCCAAAGTTTATTGCAATAATATAGTTGAATTAATACCAATGTTAGAAGCTGAACCAAGTAAGTGACAATTGTTTATTGATTCTTCCAAAAGTAGCCTGAAAGGTGTTTTACCTCACAATGGTAACATATACATGTATACTGCTCATTCCATTCACTTAAAAGAAACATGAAAATCTCAAACCTCTTCTTAATAAGGTCAACCACAAAGAATAAGGTTAGCTACTTCGTGAAAACTTTTCTGTGATGACTAGAAAACCCGCTTCTATAGAAAAATATTTACGTAAAACTGGCTGGTATGGGTTGAGAAAATTTTTTTATGTAGAGGAGCAAACAACATTTTGACCTTCTTCAGTCATCATCATATTCACAAATAAAGAAAGAGATAACTGGCCGATAGATGACCACATGTTTGAAGGCAGTTGTTTAACTGAGTGTAGGAATGTAGAGGGTGTGCTAAGATGTTTGATTATATTTATTAATATAGGTATAAAGGTGTTCTTATTGGTTTATTTTGGGCTTCAGTGTCGTACAAGTAAGGCTTGTTTAATTTTGCATTTGTTTATTTAGTATTTAGGTGTTTTTTATGGTTATGTTGTGTTTATTTGATTTGCAGTGTTTGAAAACGTGTGAAGATGACTTTTTGTGTTCTTTGAATCTGGTTTCCATTTTTCTACTAGAATATAGAAGTTGTGGCAGTTATCACATTGTATTTTATAAATAATGTTTGTGTGCTGTTTGTCAGTGTTGTTTTTACATAGTATAGGCCTTAATTTTGTGCCTGGTATTTGTATACATTTGGTATTAACTGGAATGTCATATTTTATTTCTAGTCTTTGCCAAATGTTGGTTATTTGTCTGCTGATGTCAGGAATATATGGTATGCAGCAGTATATGGTTTCGTGGGGTATATTTACTTTTGTTAGTTGATTTTGCTTTCTGTCTGCGTATAATGTTTTCTACGGTTTGTGGAGGAAACCTATTGATGTTGATGAAGTATTGTTTTATTTTGTCTTATTCATCGTTAATTTTATCCGGTGAGCATAGTTTTATGGCTGTGTTTATTTGGTTTCTTAGTATTTTGAGTTTTTGCTGAGTCTCAAGCAATGTATAGTCCAGTACGAGTGATTTTTTGGTGGATTTCTGTTTTAAAATTGTGTCGTTTCTTGTAATTTTGAGGTAAAGAAATGATTTTTGATTGTTTTATATGCAAAAATGGCTCGTTTGGGTTGAGAAAATATTTTCCATAGAAGGTCGAAACGTTGTTCGCTCTTCTATGTAAAATATTTTCTCAACCCAAACGAGCCGTTTTTGCATATAAAATTCTCAAGTGGGTTTCTCGACATCAGTAATTTTTTATTGCTTTCTTCCTGTTCACATGTGAAGTTGATGTTGGGATGTATAGAGTTAATGTGAGTGAAAAAATTCAGTATGTGTTCTGTAGATTTGAATCCCGCAACCGTGTCATCTACATATCTGTACCAATATAGTGGTGAATGTAATGCTCTGTTAATTGCTTGTTTCCAACTTGTGTCATGTAAGTATTGGCTTGAACTGGTGATACTGGTTTGCCCATGCTTAGGCCATTTGTTTGTATATTGGTTGCTATCTTAGAACTCTATATCCGAGATCCTAACCCATCAATACACATTGCCAGCAACTACTTAGCAACCTCATAGAATTCACCACAATGAAGACAAACTTCATGTTCAACAACCACAACTATATATTTGAAAGTCTTTTGTATGTTGTTGGGTCAACAATCCAGTTATACAAAGTTTCCATGTTTCTCATGTGACAGCAGAGCACGAAATCAACGCGATATAAAAAACAAAAACAAATGGTAACAGCTGATACCAGGATCGAAAAACATTGAACGTGACAGTTTGGTTAACAAAGAAAGTTCATTGCTACTGTAGTAGTTTCATGTTGTTACAAGAAACGGGAATGTTACACTTGGTTTATTTGACGTTGTATATCCTACTGTTACCAGCTTCATTCATTTACCGTGTGGGAATTGGTTAGTGGTTGACATTGCTCATTGCAGTCATATAGTATAGCTACGGGTCAGTACGGGTTTCCTTATGTCCTATCAGACATTCTAAGGCTTATTCTTCAACCAGCTTTAAAATATGTGAACCAGGTTCACATTTATATTATCTTAAAGTACATGTTACAAGGAACCAATAACAAACAGCTAAAGAGAAAATACATGTTACAAGGAACCAATAACAAATAGCTAAAGCAACAACCAGGGCCGAAAAATCAAAAACGAATTTACTAAACTTCGATAATTTTCAAACAAGTGAAATACGGTGTCCATGACGTAGCAAAAACACAGTTGAGTACTGTGTTTGTCCAAGACTCGATGCTTACGTCAATGAACAATACGTCATACAGCAATACGCCCGAGTTAAAAATTACTTCAATAAATAAAGAACTCGGGAGAAATAACAAATGAATACAGTCCCCAATTCCCAAATAAGAATATTCCGTATCTACACAATACAAGAACAACAATACAGAATAACAATCAGCATGTGATAGCTCCATCTCGAGTCCAGCGTTTGAATTTTAAATATATTAATTCAACACACATTTTGATATTTTAACACTGCATTGTTTATTTATCTATTGGATAAGTTGTTTTGTTGTTTTTTTTACCTGTTTAGGTCGGGAACATTTGAAGATGCAGTTCTACAATGACACGATTCCTTACTCTCGGCCGGACGACCTTCCGCAACATTCAGATATGAACGGAAGAAAACGGCGTGGGAACTTGCCAAAAGAATCGGTGAAAATCTTAAAGATGTGGTTGTACGAGCATCGATACAACGCATACCCTTCTGACCAGGAAAAGCTCGTGCTCTCTAAAGAAGCCAATCTCAGTCTTTTACAGGTCTGTAATTGGTTTATTAACGCTAGACGTCGCATTTTGCCGGATCTAATTCGGAAGGAGGGCCATGACCCTTTGCAGTATACAATAACGAGGAAGAGTTATTCCAATAGAGGTCAAGTGGCTAAAAATAAACCAGGAAGATCGGATAAATCTGACCATGACAAATTGGCAAAACCTCCCCAGGAGTTTTATTCGGTAACCGATGAAAGCGCCAGTGACGGCGACGTGGAGAGTGAAGACAGTTCCAGTGACGTTTCTCCTTGCGATGCTTTGCAAGAAAGTTCGGTCTTGAAGGATTGCGACTCTCCGTTAAAGTTGACGAGACGCTGGCAACAATCTCACGAGCAAGAACTCATGAGTCGAGATTGGAGAACTGACCACTTTACTACGCGATCTTCGGCCATGAATATATCGTCCTCTTTTGATAACTCGGAGCTTAATCTGCCCATAAGCCCTCACAGTCGTAACGAAGTTACTGAGTATGGTGCCTCGTTCCCTTCACAGGAAATATTTCCAGGAAAAAAAATTCAGTTGTGCGAAGTGAGAAACGAGTCTGAAGTGTTGGAGTCACCGGGATGTTCCGACACTGAGCTCCAAAACAAACATCCACAACCTTGGGTGTCGGAGCCAACCACCCCTCCACTCACACCACCAGGTGCGCATAAAGAAGACCCATTCAGTTGCTTGTATTTGCTTGTGGATGCCGCTGTTGGTGAACTAGAAAAACAGCGTGGACAGAATTATACCGAATTATGATAGCGCAAGTTCTTTCTTCCCATGAAAATTACACAACGAAAGGTGCCTTGTATCCATACGGTGTGTATTCGCTACCAAACAATGCCTCATCCCTCAGTAGTATAGTTCTTCGTAACTGTAGTGAACATGTATGCGATAAGTCATTAGTGCCCAAGAGAAGCAAATTAGTCATAAACTACAAATTTTAAGAACATTTCCTGTAATTATAATACGGAGAGACAAACTGCATATTTTTCTTTTTCGATCCGTACGTTTTCAAGATGTCACCAATCTGTACTTACATAATTCTTAACATTGCATGGAATGCCTTCACTTTGATGTGGTTCAGACAACTGAAAACTTTTATTTCGTCTGCATTTGGGTGAAGACGCTTCGAATTAAATGTGTGCGAATAAAAGTCTATGTTTAAAGTTGAAACTAATATAATCCAGATCAAAACAGGCAGACGACACAGTTTTCGTTTGGGTCAAAGTTAACCCTAACTATGGGTAGTACCTAGCATGAGTACTCTAATAGAAGTTGATTCCAGATTATTGCCGATGGATAATGTCAAGGAGTAAAAATATTAGAAAACAAGAATGGAAAACTTGCTCTGTAGCTTCTAGTAAATATTGATTAGTGCACGTGAACTGTGAAGCTTAAATCTGAAATGCCCTAGGCAATTTCGCAATGCAATTGTGACTTTCTTGAGGATCTTAAAAAAAGTGGGTCTGAATTCGTCGATCACAGTTCATGTCGCCTTACATCTTGACAATCAAATAAAACAGTTGAATTCATCGCAGACGAATTACTTTGTAGTCTATTGAAACTATTTTTTTCTTGTTAAAATCATGGAAAAATTTAGCTCGCTCTTGAAATTTCAGTGTCCAGGTTTGTTTTTTAAATGTAAATTTTTAAGAAAAATTTGGTTGCTCAAAATAATAATAAACATATACACTTAATATATTATTTACGTTTCGATCCAATTATACGTTAATATTTTAGTGAAGTAGTCTTTATTTTTAAAGGTTTTAACTCTTAAAATATTTCATGAGGTATTTTTTTTATTCATTCTTTTTTAGAATTATACCATACAGTTGACTCGTCCAGTTCATTTCTTCTACGTTTAGAAGACTGCATAAAAAGGAGTCTGAAATATGAGTTTGTAGGTATATTGACTCTCATACGGTGTGTGGGATTGTTGTTGACGTATCATTTAATCAGTGTGATTGTAACTGATGGTTTTGCAATTTTAGGGGTTGTGTGTTGGAATGCCATTTAGTGTTGATATTTACAGCTCTGAAGATTGTGTGCTTTTAAGTGTGACGACACATAGTGTTGTGTATATTAGCGTTTTATTTAACTGGTAAATATTGGTTTAACAAATTCACAACTAAGCCTTCAACAGATTGTGTGGCTTGTTTGAATTTGAGCTATACAACACACTAGGAACAGGCGAACTACTAGCACAATTTGTCATGATCAGTTACGTTAGTCGAGCAATGTTTTCATTACTCTTGTGTTTTGACTGAATTTTAGAGCGTGTTATTGATTATAGTCTAAGAGGTAAAAGTTGACTTATTTGTAAATAAATATTTCAGATATTAGTATTGTATTGTTTTATTATATAGTCAAGGTTGTTGTAGAAATAGTGCGTTATCTTAAATAAGTTTGAAGCTTCACCGTTTTGTTACAGTTCGTGCTATCTTAGAACTGTGCATTACGACAATAGCCTTTGTTTATATTTCATTGTATTGCTTATGAAATGCGGAAAACTTTTTTGCTGAGATTTTGTTCGTATATTTCCACTCGTTAGGAAAATGCCACATTTTGCTTAACGCCACTGGGGCCCAAATTGTCAATTCTTTTTCTCCACGGTTCTGATACCCACAGTTGATCCATATTCCTTTAGTTTTCCAATGAAATTAAGTAAAAAAAAATTCTGTAAGTTCCAATTTCCCTTAATAAAAACAACTTTGAGTATGTGACTTGAATATTAAATGTTCAAATATAACGCACTGAATTATCTGTACTAATGAAAACTATGTTTTCAAAGGCGTCTTTATTTTTTTCAATCATTCAGGATATATTTTATTTTAAACGATCTTTTTCATTTTATCTTCCATAACATAATAAGAAGAAGCAAATTAATGGTTATGGATTATTACCACAACCAGTGACCGGAAACTGTCAAGTTAATAAACGTTATTCAAACGGAAGCGCTTCCCAAAATAAAATGACAGATGCATTAATAGTAATAATAAATTAATGATTGCATTCAGCCTTTTCCGATATCTTCCTTTCCCTCTTCTCTTTTTTTTAGGAATAGAAACGGCACAGTGCATCTATTCTACGGTTAAAGAAAGAGACTAAAATAAACGTTAACTATTAAAGCGACTAACGTGACTCAACAATTAGTTCTTTTCAAACAACTATCCACTATAGCATCAATTGTTTACATGGATCAGCGATTCGAAACGTGTAAAACTGTACATAAGAGCAAAACGAAAGTTTCCTATTGTCCCCCGGATTCGGTTACTTAATGATAAATTTAAATTATATTTTCCCAGTGATCTTACATGAGCAGTGGTTATAAATTTTGTACGCAACAAAAAATTAAGAGCCGAAAATTAACGTTTCAGAAATTAATTTGTAATTAACCACGGTTCAAAACTGCTTAGGCCTAATTGAAAACGTAGAAAGTTGGTGTTTAAGGTAATCTTTTAAATAAAGTAATAACATTAATGATACGCCAAAAAACAACAAAATAATCTACGAAAAATAAAAATCAAGGTGACTTGCACCTTCGGCTTATTAAAATTGGTAAGGTAATATTCCCTGTGTAGACGTAAATATATTTAATTATAACAGCTCGATGTAAAGCTTTAGACATAATTTTCGCTTCTTCTAAGACAGATTAGTAACAATGCCAATGTTTTAAAATAAAATCCATTGTGTTTATCAGAGTAAATAAGTAACCTCATCCCTAAAATTTCCCCGCTGTAGATTTATTGCACACTTTTCAACTTCTTGGTTGGAATAATGGATTACTATTCTAGACATAATAAAAATTAGCCTTAACAATCGCACAGACACTGTTTCTAACGACTGCACTTGAATGCAAACGTTTCGCAATTTTTTATTATTCTTTAAAAACTTTTGTTTTTAGGTCGCTACATTGTTACTAGTATATAAAATTTCTTACAGGAATCATTACTACCTCCGGCCAATAAAGTCGTGAACTTGTTTGTAATGTTCTAAGAGTAATGGGTTTCTTTGTTCAGAGTGAAATATATATACAACAGTGAAGGTGCCAAACCTTGTGTTTTGCATTCACTTTAAATGTGTTAAGTGTGCTGGGTTTTAAATAGTATAGTATTTCTGTATAATGTGTTGGGTTTGAAAAGGTGTGCTAGTCATTTTAGCTGAATGTATTGTCACATTCCACACGCTGTCACATGTGCATGAGTCCGTAGCCACAGTTTGCGTTCTGATAAGTCATAACTCTTGAACTCGGGAGTTTAGGAAACTCGAACCCTGGTTCAAATATAAAGTATTACCTTTCTGTCTTAAAAGTGTCACGTTCTCTCAGTTTACGAAACACTTCCCATATATGGGTGGTACCTTTGTCAATATGAAATACGTAATTATCACAGTTCTGCGAAGTCAAAGTACAAATTGCACACTGGACGAGCAGCACGTGAACTCTGGCAACTGATTCATCTTGTAGTTTCTCAGATAAAATAGGCTCAGGATTTGTTAACAGGACTGGTCTATTTTGAAGAATAAACCAAGTAAAGTGGACATTGATTGCTGTTGTTTTTTGTTTGTTACAACACCCCTAATCTTTAAATGTTGTTACTGTCATCTATGACAGTAATGTTAACATCCATCCACAATTACCCCTCGCTCCTCGAGCAATAAACTCAAAATCAAACCAACCCATAACCCCCATAAAATAAGTAATGTAGACCAAACTAAAATAAACTAAGTAGCCTTTAATATCCATCTGCTTTTATGTTGACGAAATGTTTTTCAACCATCATATTAAACTTTTGATAACATCTCTTCTATATCATCACGATAATAGGCCTACACAAATATAATAAAATAGCAGAATACATACAAAATAAGAATGGGGCAAATTACTGAGATTCAGAGCTAAAATCAGAATATTTCGAAAATAATGTAGTTATAGCGTAAGTTTAGAAATACATTAAATACCAATTCAGTAACACTTGTTAACAACAACGAACAAGTTATCTAAATTTCTGATTGTCACGTAATAAAACTCGTATTTATGACTAACATTTCAAAGTGCAGATCCTCTATTTTAAAGCATCACCACATTTCTGGTTCCATAATATTTTACAACACTAGGTTGATCTAATCTTTGTAAAGGATACTATTTTACAGTTTTAACCCTAACCGTAATTACATTAACATCGTTGTAGTACTTGAGACAAACGGCCCAGCAAACATGAATTCCGTATCTACACCTACGTAAGATCCACATGAAAGTTAAGGATACTTTTAACGTGAGCAATTTGTTCGTTGAAGCTAACGGTAGCTGTCCTATAATATAACAAGTTATAAAAACTATGATCTCTTACCAATAAGTGTTATTGTTTTGGTGGTTGTAAAAGCAATATTGTACAACTAAACAACTCGAAATAGCCACCTTCTACTTCCTATCTTTAAAATACATTTTGCGTCCTGATAAAACTTTCAAAACAATGTACGACATTACTGAAGTGCACAGTAGTACAATAAAATCCTATTTCTTGTCTAACTTATACAAGGAAAAGTTACAATTCAAAATAATCTTCAGTCAATTTGTGCTTGTGAAATGAATACAATAACTCTTACAATACCCAATAAATCTCAATAACTGGATCTAGTATCAATGATAAACAATAAAACTTCACAAGATTCAGAGCAGTCCAACTCTACACCAAAGAAGAACAATGTTTTAATTCTAATATTATTATAGTTTATCTATGAAGTTTTGTACGGAGATCGTGACCTTTATAAATTTTTTACAGTAAAGTTACTTTGGCACACAATACATAATCTTACGATATAAAGTTATTAACCCACAACCAAATGGTAGTTTCGTCATATTATAGACCATGATGAAGGAAAGGGGGATGTGGTGCACAGAAAACGATCCATCATCATGATGACATTGAAAATGATGTCTGGCAGGACAAGGAACACTTGGCCAACTACTGTGACCGAGAGAGTTTCAAACTTAGATAAACTGTAATATCAGTTTTCCAAAATCACTTCTGGGGACATCTACAGATGTTACCCGAACCAGGTAAAGCAATTAAAAAAAATACTTAGTCTCCAGATCTTTTGGGAAACAGTGAGAAGAGTAGGTCATGTTCTGTAAAATACTGGCTACAACTGTCTTATGAACAACTATGTGGCTGCATAGTGTGTTCATACACACACAGTAAATCAATACAAAAGATATACAGACATTAATACCATATATTTCTTACCTATTCATTTCTACACCCCATCTTTTTCTGACTTGATAAGAGCTTGGCTATAACTAACTTAATAATGCAATGAATATTGTTTAGAAAATATTCTAGTTTTATGGATTTATAACACTGTTTCAACACACTACTATTTTCATTAACAGCAATACAGCTCAGAAAATGTTTTTTTCTATTTTAATGGAGGCAGTGTTTGTAAAACAAAGTAATTTTGTTATTAATTTTAAGCTGATAATAATTGAGGTGTTTCTTTCTTTTGTTTACTTCTCAAAGTCTCGGTGTTGCTTTGATTAACTTATTGGTTTTTAGTACAAACAATCAGTTTGAAAAAATCAAATTTTTACATGTGGATTTAAGATTATTAAAACGAGGTGTGTTAAACACATAAGAGGATTTGCACACCTTTTGCACGTGGGTACAATGCCATTGGTTAGAACCTCTTATTTACAGAAATAACAATATTCATGTGCAAACTATTTGTTTACACAATAAAATGCATCTTTACCTGAAACTAAACAGAATTACGATTGACAAGGAGAAATAGATTGTTCCAAACTTCAAAATGACGCTGTATTACCAGCAACAAGTGACTATTTGTCTTTCAAGATTCTTTAATGTAATCTAAGCAGGGAGTAAACAGAAATTAGAATGACTTGTATAATGAAGCTGCAAGAACAATAAATTAACTTAAAAATATTTCCTGACAGCCATCACAACTTTGTTTTACTGCAGGTGAAACTGAATTATGATCGTACCAACTGGAACAGAAAATATCTGTTGTAATTACTGTAAGTTATCCTTCTTAATAGTACTTGTCTGTATTAAGTTTTCCATCTTACACAACAGCAAATGAAATAATATAAATGAGAAGGAACAAAACCATCTTACTTCTAAGAACATAAAATAAACCTTGCTAAATCGCTAATTTATATTCAGTGAATAAGAATTCTTATACCAAATATCTGTTCTGTAGAGATTCAAAAATAAGACGAAACAGTTGTTCAGAACTGTTTTGTGACTGAAAACTTATTCAGGCAGTAAATTTTACTTCAACCATATTCTTTTATTTAACTTGAAAGCCTAGATCCTAAACACATGAAGCTACTAGTGACCCTAGTTAAAATTACAGGGACCCATGAATTGTATCAAAATGTTTTTCAGTCAACACTCTTAGTATAGATTAAAATGGTTGTCCCATCAAAACCATTTCTCAAAAGGTGAAGCTTTTCTTCATGATTAAAATCAACTTTACTCAAATAGAAAAAATTTGCTCCAGTTTTACAACTTTTCCTGTGCTTTGTTTTTTCAATAATTTAATACTTCATACTTTTGTTTTTCTCTTTTCATAGTAAAGACTCTCCAACTTTCGTGCAAGAAATAACTGTTAGAGAGCAGTAGATATGCAAGCTGAAATATTCAAATTATTTTACTCAGTTTTCTCAGGTAACTATAAGCTACTTTTTCTCGGAGGGGGTTAAAAAGCTCCGTGAAGTTTTATTAGTGCAACTGTGATAAAAATAATACTGCAATGGATTGCACAAGTTCACAGAAAAACACATCAATAAGTTTAGAGATGGAAGCCTTTTGCTTTAGGCTGGTAAAATATAATTTGAATGGTAATGAACAGTATAACAAAGGCACACTATAAGATAAAGGAAGTGGCTGGAGGTTGTTTTATCTCTCATCTCTCTCCAGCCATTTTTAGGTTGGTCCCCAAAAAGCATGTGCAAAAGCAACATATAATAAAGATTCTTTATGAGAATCTATACAACTATTTCTTATGAAAGTAATGTGCATATTAATTTCTAAACTGAGAAAGTTTGTGTTGGCAACTACACTTTATACCCCATGCACATTCTAATATAACTCTAGAAACCAAGTACTGTTAACAGCCGTAAGTATTAGCCACAGGCTGAACATTTATTTCATATACTGCAATATCACATCAACTGACCCATCATCACCTTGACCATTACAATTTTGCTGTAAGGCCATGACAATAAGTCCAAGCAAAAAACCATTTTGCTCCTGTCAAAAAAAAAAAAAAAACAAAAACCAGTTACTACACCTCCTGCTCATTAGTACCCTGAATACTCATCCAATCAGGTGTTAGCTGACGGCTTGCAGTGGTAACGTGGTGGTCACTGACGTGCCTGTAGTTTCTGGGATGTAATAACGACTGAAAGCCTCCTCTATCAGTGAGGCAACTATCCCATGGTCACCCTAGAAAATAAATCATACAATGTAGGCAATATTTTATTACTTCTGCCTAAGAAATAACTGATATTTGATTACATGTTTTATATATTTCATAAAGTATATTTTGAATGTTATAAAAATCAAATACCTATAAATGATGTGTTAAAAGCATGAAACCTGAGGTTATACAATGTGTGAACTCCCTCAATATGGGCTTGCTCCCAGGAACCAATCTTGTAATCATTGTACAGTGGTTATAGTTTTCAAACTATAATTTTTAATACAGTAAGCATAGCTTTTAAAAAAAATTGTAGATTATCATTAAATATTACAAGGCTTTTGTTTATAAAATATTGAATTTTTAAGATTTGTTTTTAAGTAATGATTTACCTGTGCATGTTTTGATTATTTTACTGTCCAACATGTGAAGGAATTTTGATACTAAGGTTAAAAATACTTTTATGTTTACAAAAATTGTCAAATTTCACATGGAAAATCACTATAGTCTCCAGATAATTATCAAATATTTGAAAAGAAAAAACTTGTATATTTTGTCTATTATTTTCGATAGATTTGTACAGATTTGGTCAATTTGTTTATCCTTATAACAAACATAAAAAATTTAAAAATAGATATAAATTACACTTTTCCCTTCTACAATGACTACTAATCATAACACAAAATCACAAATGTGTAGTCTAAACAGCCTTACTCTCATGGCATTATACATCTATATATATATTTATTATTTATATTTTACCGATACTCCAGCTATGTCTAACTAACGTTAAGAAGATGCAATAATGCACTCTCATGTTACCACATCCAATATTATGAAACTATCCTTTCAAAGTGACCTGTCTTTTATTTACTCCAGTGAACAAGTATTTTATAAAATACTGTCACATTTTAGTTGTAATACATTACATATGTAATACGTTATTACTATACAGTACTCTGTGAGGTTTTATATAATATACTTGGTATAGCTGGCGAAATGTGTAAGGCGCGCGGGTTTGTGCCCGCGTCGCGCTAAACATGCTCGCCCTCCCAGCTGTGGGGGCGTATAATGTGACGGTCAATCCCACTATTCGTTGGTAAAAGAGTAGCCCAAGAGTTGGCGGTGAGTGGTGATGACTGTTTGCCTTCCATCTAGTCTTACACTGTTAAATTAGGGACAGCTAGCACAGATACCCTTCGAGTTGCTTTGTGCGAAATTCCAAAACAAACAAACAAATTATTACTACTTACAAACAGGTTCCTATATTTCAGTTATTTTTCTTAAAACATAAAGCAGTGAATAAAGAAATAGATAACCAATAACTTTTTTTATACTCATAAACTTTGTACTCATTTGCCACTCGCTGTAATTTGCTAAGCCTTGTCAAATTTCATACATGGAGAATGTAAAATGAAATAATTTTCTTAGGTTTTTCAGTTGGAAATAACCAAATGTCATGCTTTACTATATCAATACCAGAATTCCATTGTAATTTATCAGGCTTACTAAATAAATTATATTTGGATAAAAAAAAATGTTTTATTTTATGCAACACTTTCACTTGACCACTCCTCCCGATATTGGTGACAAAGAAATAATACTGGGAACTCCCCACCTCTTAGAGGCTGAAAGAACCACATGGGAGATATTCTGAGCTTTCAATTGGTTATTCACATATCATAAGACAGAAATAGGTGTATGCAAACAAGTATTGGGGCCTACTGTGTTTGATTTACTAAATGTGGTGATAGCTTATAGAAAAGACAGGATGTTCTTGTTTTATATTCTGATTTATCAATATTGGTAATTTGGCATTCTAATTCACTAGAAAATATAGACTTTGTATGTGGACAAACACAAACACCCAATACGAACAAATGCTACATTTAACATACTACAAGACACACAAAAACCGACATCTAAGAATGAATTTTGTTTTAATATCTACTTTTAATATAAGAAATTAACTTAACATATAACACTAACATTTAAATTATAACCTACAGTTTGATACCAAACATAAAATACCAGATTAATAAAATTTTGAATACAAGTCTATAAACATTACGACATGCTTTTTGAGATCATATGTGTAATCTCTGTAATGATAAAACAACAAAATCATATCTGTGTGAAAAACACAGAGAATTTCTCTCATTCAACTTCCTATTAAGATTTCTACTTATTTGGTATATTTTTATTTTATCCTTAAAAATAATAATTTATACACTTAAAAAAAGACAGTATCTTCTGTAAGGAAGCACTGTTATAATCTCTCTCATTTCTCAACCAAATATGTAAATTGTTTTTACACTGAATGAAAGTATTTTTAGACACAGTTAAATAATGATGGGGTTGAACTTGTACAGTTTCAAATGTATAAATGTTAAGATATATTTCAGCACAAATAATCTCTGTGTGGAGATGATCCTTTGGTTGGGCATCTAATGTATTTAAAAAATAACAAAATTTGACTACACTTTTACACTAAATGTTTTAGGTATTAATAATTTTGTCATACAGAATTAAAGTTTAATGATAAATAACAGGTCATTGGCAACAACAATGAGCATCTGATGACACTTGTATGTACAGTAAAAAATTTAATTTTTGGGTGTTTTGGAATATGCATATGTACTGAATATATGGTACAGATATACAGTTTAAAGACTGTGTGCGAGGTGTCAAACTGAACTGGTAAAAATTATCAAATTCACCCGACTCCACAATTCACCATTGTTGTGAAAACACCAACCATCCTGTCTTGATTACGAATTTCAAAATCACCTTATTTGGATCATCAACTACTGAAGTTTTAATTAAAGAAAGTTCATTTATTTCAAACGAACTCCCAAATTTAAATCACAACACAAATTCGTTAACATTAAGTCCGTTTTAAATACATGTAGAATATTGTTTCACTTTTTTATTCCCTGTTCGTTTGATTGTTTCTTAATTTATTTCATATTTTATGATGCATTTACTCTTTATTACATGTCTGTACCTAATAATGTACCATGTTCAATATAGCTAGCTGAAGATAGAATATGTATGTTCTGAAACATACATGAATTAAGTTTGTTGCTAAACATGTGCGCACCATCAAATGTTCGATGTTGCTTTCTTGGTCCTGTTATTCATGACAGAAGAAAGAATAGTGAATCAACAAAAAAACAAACAAACTACATTTGTGATTAAATCTGTATATCCACGTTCACTGAACTAGTCAACACTATAAATGTTTGAAATATCCACCACTGTTACCCATGAAATGAATCAGTCAACATTATAAATGTTTGAAATATCCACCACTGTTATCCATGAAATGAATCAGTCAACACTATAAATGTTTGAAATATCCACCACTGTTATCCATGAAATGAATCAGTCAACATTATAAATGTTTGAAATATCCACCACTGTTATCCATGAAATGAATCAGTCAACACTATAAATGTTTGAAATATCCACCACTGTTATCCATGAAATGAATCAGTCAACACTATAAATGTTTGAAATATCCACCACTGTTACCCATAAAATGAATCAGTCAACACTATATGTGTTTGAAATATCCACCACTGTTATCCATGAAATGAATCAGTCAACACTATATGTGTTTGAAATATCCACCACTGTTATCCATGAAATGAATCAGTCAACACTATAAATGTTTGAAATATCCACCACTGTTACCCATGAAATGAATCAGTCAACATTATAAATGTTTGAAATATCCACCACTGTTACCCATGAAATGAATCAGTCAACACTATAAATGTTTGAAATATCCACCACTGTTATCCATGAAATGAATCAGTCAACACTATAAATGTTTGAAATATCCACCACTGTTACCCATGAAATGAATCAGTCAACACTAAAAATGTTTGAAATATCCACCACTGTTATCCATGAAATGAATCAGTCAACACTATAAATGTTTGAAATGTCCACCACTGTTACCCATAAAATGAATCAGTCAACACTATAAATGTTTGAAATGTCCACCACTGTTACCCATAAAATGAATCAGTCAACATTATAAATGTTTGAAATATCCACCACTGTTACCCATGAAATGAATCAGTCAACACTATAAATGTTTGAAATATCCACCACTGTTACCCATAAAATGAATCAGTCAACATTATAAATGTTTGAAATACCCACCACTGTTACCCATAAAATGAATCAGTCAACATTATAAATCTTTGAAATGTCCACCACTGTCATCCATGAAATGAATTGCTCAACACTGTTCATTTTTAAAATATCCACCAGTTTTATCCAAGAAATGTCAGGTTCCAAAAATCACAGAGATAACAATATCTTTAACAAATGGAATTTTGTTTAAGATTACAAACAAGTAAAACATATGCAAGCTGTGTTTATGAAATACTGATGTCCCACTAATGTTATACTGTGTAGGAAACTCACTCCAACCTTCTTTTTTACAGACCTTAATTTTTGAAAATTAATCACGTCTAGAGATTCGTAATGTAGTATCTACTGTAAAGTTTGGTCTACATCTATTTAGCCTTCATTGAAATATCATGCCCACAAAATTAAGGAATATTTTATGTTTACCAGTGATCTTTTGACCTTCTATCTACCAAAGGACAAATAGCCATGTCCTCTTGACTACCTCATGTGGTACATCTAACTAGAACATTTTTGCTATAGGTAGTAATAATGATAAAAATATCCTTGTGTGAAGTCAGATCTTGCATGACAATACCATACTAGGTTTCTCAGTGAATTAGTAGCTATTTAACCAAACATTCACTTTTCTTACTTTGTTGATAAAGCCATAATGTACAAGTTCTCCAGCTAAGGCACCAGATGTATCTTGGCTGGTTACTTCACATGACAGCTGACGGTGAATTTTGTCATCCATCTGTAGTAACAGGGTCATCTGGAATAACAAAAATGACAAAATGCAAAACTGATAACTGACACGCACAGAAACACGCAGTCTGTCAATACCACTGGTAATACTTAGTAATATAAAAATAAATTTTACTGTTAAGAACTGCTTTGAAGAAAAAGAAAAGGAATTATATTTGAAACAAAAAGGCTTTCTCTGGAATTAGTTTAAAAAACAAAACAGAAAAATCTTTATCATTACTTGGTTCCAGTTTTACAAACATCTTTGGTATGTGGTAGTTTAAAGACTGATAAAATTAATCAAGTCCAATATTTTTGGTGTTAGGGTAGAAAAATGTAACAGATAAAGTTTTACTGAAAATATACCTCTGATATTAATTTAACTCTTTTCACATGGGCTAGGTTACACTGACTGACTTTTCACATGGACTAGGTTACATTGACTGACTTTTCACATGGACTACGTTACACTGACTGACTTTTAACATGGACTACATTACACTGACTGACTTCGTTGCCACTTTCTACTTGTTATATTTTCCATACCATGACTTGTAATACAGTATGTGTATGTTCACAGACTTGTCAAGCTTTTAGTAAGCATTATAAGTCTTTGGTACACACAAAAAATCAGATTTTTTAATTAAGGATTTTTACTGAAGATTTGTCCATAAATGTATCAACTATTGACTAGTCCAAGTGCAAAAGGATTTTCAGGCTAAAGTTTAAAATACTTTTCTTTCTCTCAAAAATCTCAAATTTCATTTACTTAACCTCTGAAACCTCCTAAATACACACAAAACATTTTCAGTAAAACTTTATATTTTACAAGTTATTACTTTTACCTCAACAATGTACTTGATTCTTCAGCCTATAAATGAATCATCACAGTATAATGAAAATTTGTAAAATTAACAATAAAATTATCAGTTATCGCTTTTCTTTTTCCCTTACTGTTCATAAGTTTAAAAGTATTTCTCTTGAGAGTTTCAACTGCTAAACATTTCAAATACAATTTCTGTGTTTATTTCACTGTCAAAGAAGGAAGCAGAAACCCACTGAGAATGAAGCAATAAATTGTCACTTGTATTACTAGATTATCTATGTTGCACTGTAATTCAATACTCCCAAAAGCAACAAAGCATATGCGAAGAGATAACTGATTTGACCCCCTGTTCCGAGAACACGATGTCAAACGTATTAGACTGTACATCCAAAAATATTTTTTGGAAAATTCAGAGTAATCATAATGCACTAAGAATCAGTGAAAATGTTTATGCTGACAACAGGATGTGGAATTTATCAGCTTAGGTATGTACCCTACAGACTTTCCAACACAAATTCTTCAAAGTAACAATTTATCAGCTTAGGTATGTACCCTACAGACTTTCCAACACAAATTCTTCAAAGTAACAATAATGCACTTGAAATCTACCAAAATGTATATTATGTGGTTCGGTGTAGGTATAATTATTTGGATACCAGTAATCCTTTTGGGTTGTTTCGAATTTAGCAGCATAGGTGTACAAAGATGTTATTTGCACACGTGCTTAAAAAATCACATTTCCCTTTTCAGTACATTACCAATAAACACTCAAGTTTCAGTACTACTATTACACTTGTTTAAATTTACAAGCCTTATAACTCTAGTCATCTTTAGAAAACATTTATTTTTGAAGCTAGAGAGTAGTTTCAAAGTTCCCTTGGAGTTTTACAAACTATCTTGAGTTGTTACCAACTTCAAAGTAATCATAATGATGTTTATAGATTTAACAATTTAGTCTAAAAGCTATTTTTTTTTAAAGTTCTACTATTTTGTAAGTGAAAAGATTATTTATAATTATCCATGGTGCCAGTACATTAGATTTATGTATGATGTATTCATGATGTTATATCTGTACCCTGAGAATGGAGAAAAATAAGATATTTCCATGACAAAATCAGAGGCAAAATGGGAAATTCATGACCCCATATTGCAAATTTACATGCACACAAGATAAAAATTCCTTGAGGTTGGCAGTTGTACACTGCATAACAAAAATGTTTTTCCAGTAACATACAAGCAATAGTTCCATTATAGTACGACAGAACTACATCTCTTCTTTGCCAAGTTTTGGTTTTCTTCTTCAGCTCTTTTGGTTTATTTCTCAGTGGTAGGTTAGATTCCATTTTTATAAAAAAACAAACAAAAAACACTACATGTACAATATATGTATTATCTGTTGTGTATCATCACACGCATATTATTTATTATGTTTTCACTACTGTGTAAAATTAAATATTGTGTATATTCCAGAATGTGTTCCATAGATTTATAGAAGCAATACATAATATGCTAAAATGCAGAAAGAGCTACACTAGATTTAGTTTAACAACCTCACAACAAACTTACTTTACAGATATTTGTAAACTTTTTTTCTGAAAATGGAATATAACCTACCACTGAGAAATAAACCAAAACAGATGAAGGAGAAATGTAGTTTGTTAAATGTATTGTTATCAACCAATGAAGAAGAGATTCTAACAGGGAAATCTGATGCTGAGAAAGTTCTGATAATGTTTCAATGACTGTGACAAAATGTCTCTAAAAAATCAAAATTCAGCTCTTCTTGATTCTGTCTTATGGACAGGTTAGGTGAGTATGTTGTGGAATTTCCTAGGCAAGGTACGTCAAAGTAACATATACCATCATCAGGTACGTCAAAATAACATATACCATCATCACAGAAAAGAGACAGAGAAAGGGCAGAGCTCGTGTCCATCATTACTGTTCCTTCCCAGCAGAAAAGGCCTTCACCTCTGTGCAGATTACCAAAAAGTACCCTTCCCACTTACTTCCATTTAAAAAAGATGAGCCTGTGTCCTGCAAGTCACTTCTACAAACAAAATTAGTGATTTTTTTAATTTTTATGTGCCACTGAAACTTTAACCATACTATTATAGAAGCAAGTCGATACGCAAAGTCTAAATAGCCACAGTAAGATGATGAATCCCTAAGGGGGAGTCAAATGGACTAAAATGACTTGTGAAAATATTTTAGACATATTTTGGATTAACAACAGCTATGAAAGCCTTATCCTTTTCTTTCAAACTTCTGTTCTACCTGTCTTCCATTTCATAATCCTTTATTCACTAACGTATTCATTGGGGACAGGTTTTTAGCTATCCATACTAGCTTATGTTTGGATAACAATACTAATACTTTTCCTAGATCTGACCCCAAATGTTACAAACATTTTAAAGCTGGACCTATTAAAAACCATTTACACTAAACTATTTTGTTTTTAGCACTACTCTCCTAACATGGAACTAACTGTACATGAGAAGGAGTTAGGAATAAAATCCAAAATAGGTTTTTCTCCAGTATTCACCAAAGAAACCAGGAAATAATGATCGACAGATTCTCTTTTTATCAGCACAATAGTTTTGCAGACAATGAACCCAAAAGAAGTTTGAACATTTTAATCAGGAAATGCATGAGTCTTCAGGCAGGTTCTTCAAAACTCAACAAGTACTGGATTATTTCCTCAATAAATTCGAAACACCATACAAACCAAAGCAACAGTGTCATTGGATGAGGACATGATTCAAGGGACAGGATGACTAAGATTCCCAATCTATATCCCTTCAAAAATTACAAAATATGGCCTGCTAGAGGGCCTGGTGTATGAGAGTGACATAGGTTATGTTTAAAACGTGAAGATTTATAGTGGTGAGGGTAAAAATTGGAGAAAACTATTCCTTCAGTTCTTACTCCCAATCTTGGATTGTGGCACCAAGTATACCAGGACAATTATTACAATAGCACTTCCATTGTAGAACATAAAACATCCTGTGGAAGAATCAGTGTGAATACATGGTTGCTGCCAAGCCTGAAAACTTAAGTTTCAACATTGAAAACAAAAGGTAAAAAAAACTTACTGTAGAAAAGGTGATGCTCTCATTTGTAAAAGGAAAGATAAGAGAGAAGTGAGAATGGTTTTAACCATCCATGACTCATCAGTTTCTACCACAGGAAAGAAAAATAGAATAACTGGAGAAGAAATAAAAACACACAAATCTGTATTTGTTCTTCAATACGGGGCCCACATAAAGGGATTCTTGCAAAAACAGTGAAATGGACAAAAGTTGTACTTCATCTAATAAAATGTGGCATTTTTCAATTCATATATAATCTACAAAGTCTTGAATAAACAGAAAAGAATACAATATAAGAAATTCCTCCTCTCTGTGGCACAAGAAGGGATTACTCAGAAAGAGAAAGCAGTCCAGCTGGAACTAGAGAGGAGCAATCCATCACTTCAAGGTACAAGGAGAGCCTCACAAAAGGATCCTCCAGAAAGTCTGTCTCGTAACATGAAGCACTATAACCCTGTGATCATTTCAAATACAGGAAAGAAAGAAATTTCGTGCAGAGTTTGTACTGTCCATGGGAAAAGAAGTAAAACACAAGATGCATGCAAGTTGTGTGAGGTTCCACTCCATGTATGAAAACTTTTTATAAGACAGCACACTTTACAAATTTACTAGGTGTCTTCATGTACGTGCTGTGTAGGTTTGAAATAAATAATACAGTTATGAACAAAATAAAATCTAACTTTTCAAACTCAATGCTTTAATAAATGGTATGCAAAGTTGCTCTGCACAAAACTTGTGGCCTATCTGTGTTGTGTTAATATGCATAACTTCATAGTTTCATGGTGAATACAAGGTTGGTCATAATGATTAAACCCATAGAGAAAATTAAGAAAATTAAAACTTGATTTATAAACTACATTTTGATGACAAGTTTATTGGCATACACTTATAATAAAACAATTTACATTTTAAATATAACTGTGCAAAACGGTTTTGACATATGCTCATATACACAGGGTTTAATATGTTGTACTGACATAGTTTTGAATATCCAATCCGTAAATCATATGACAGCCACAACTGATATAAAGGTATAAAGAAATTTTGGGATTCTCTGGCATTTTGTAGGTAGTCAGTGGCTACCTAAAACTGAAGGATCTATAACAATTCTTTTCAGATACAAAATATTCAAAAACATAGATTATAAAGATGTATCTATATCAATCAGTTAAAATTTCCAAGATGTAGAAACTCTGGCATTGAAGAAAATAGAGTATATCCCAGAAAAGTGCGGTATCTTGTCACATGTGAGAATCCACAAACACAAAGATTAATATCAAAAGTAATCCATGCACCCCAGACAATAGCATGTAATATAATGAAGAATCTCTACCTGGAAAACTACATATGTAACACATTACACAAGTTACTGTATTTCATGGTGTCAAAGATGCTATTTTATCCCCAAGATAAGTCTGAAAAATGTTACATTGAGTCTTCTAGGCCAAAGATCACATTGTTCATAGGCCTAAACCTAAGTCTAGAGAAAGCATTTTGATACAAACCCCTTCATATGACCTAAGAATAAAAAGTATAAGTTAGTTAGTATTAAATAACACATAAATAAACAAGAACAGGTGGTGGTGTAATATCAGCACTCTTTTTAACTCCTCAGGCTTAGAATAACATTCTTACTGGTAATAATACAGATACTGCAGTGGTAATATAAGATACACACTTTCAAAGGTAGATATGATAAACATACAACTCACAGTAAATGAGAAGAGGACATGAGGATTTACACTGTAAGTTACTAAACAATCTACAAAACATCTTGGTAAGGTTAGTGGAAGTGCTGCAACCCTATTCCCATGTTTATCTTTATTTTCAAAATTTAGCTAATCCAAAAGGGGCGTGTCTTTAATGCCGGAAAATCCGGTACTTTTAGGACATAACCATTCACTTATCACATGCCAGTAACACTTGTAGATGCAATGCCTATGGATTTCTGACAAATCAATCTATTGAAGTGGGGGATGACAAATTGCTGACCTTATACACTAGACGTATTATGAAAGGCATGTAGGGAGGACTGATGTTCTTTGAACATGTAGGCTTACACTTGAGCCTTTTTCAATGAAAACTATTGTCAAAATGCACAATTCACAGTTAGAACATGACTCAATGTGACAACATGGTTTGTGAATAATGATGCGACAAGGTTCCAAAATAATTTTAATATAATATTCTCAACCTGTTACATCTCTCACATCAGCACTTTACAAACTAATAAGATGCATCTTTTTCTGTTCATTAGCCCATTCTTAATAATGAAAAATGCTTAGCTCCAAAGTAATAAACGAAGTTCAGCATACATAGTTTTAAGTATCTTTCTGAATAAGCGACACAGGTACAAATATATACACTAACCAGTAAGTTTTGTCCACTCTCTTGTGGTTTCACGTCACACATCAAAGTTACAATACGCCGAGTTTCAACATCTACTGATTCAGGAGAAAAAGACTTCACTGATTCTGAGGCAGAAGGAGGGCAAGGCCGTGGGCTAACTACTGGAGGCTGCGGCATGGCGAATGCAGTGAGTGGGTATATACCATTCCTGGACATGGAAGGGAAGATATGGTGGTTTAATAAAGACATGACAAACTCAAACAACTGTAACTGTTTCACTCACACATCTATAGACAACTCTCTTAGTGATAGGTAGCTATGGTAGCTTAATAAAGACATGACAAACTCAAACAACTGTAACTGTTTCACTCCCACATCTATAGTGATAGGTAGATATGATAGCTTAATAAAGACATGACAAATTCAAACAACTGTAACTGTTTCACTCCCACATCTATAGACAACTCTCTTAGCGATAGGTAGCTATGGTAGCTTAATAAAGACATGACAAACTCAAACAACTGTAACTGTTTCACTCACACATATAGACAACTCTCTTGGTGATAGGTAAATATGGTGGTTTAATAAAGACATGACAAATTCAAACAACTGTAACTGTTTCACTCCCACATCTATAGACAACTCTCTTAGTGATAGGTAGCTATGGTAGTTTAATAAAGACATAACAAACTCAAACAACTGTAACTGTTTCACTCCCACATCTATAGACGACTCTCTTAGTGATAGCTTTATTTTCATATATAAAATAAAAAGCTATGCCTTAATACTGGTAAATTACGTAAAGTTCTTTGTGTTGGGTATCTACATATTCACATTTACCTGGTCTTTACAATTGGCACATAAACCAACAGTGAAACAAGTACAAGTTGGTTTATGTAACACTATACCCTTGCTCATATTATATGGTACTATCCATGACCTGCAAAACACTTGTTCTAGTTTTCATGCCCTTCACTGAATTTTCCTTATTCTATCATTTTCATGCACAGCCTTTAAGTTATGCTTTCTTGAAAGTACTCTGTGTTAGATTGATAAATCATAGTACATTTCAAAAACTTTTACGTGATCAGACAAACAATTTAGTGAACACAACTATTTAATAAAACCACAAGTAAAGTGAACAATAAGGTAATGATATTTATAATACTGTAAAGGGTATGAAACAGTTTTTAGCATTCACTGTTTGACATGGTTTTATGACTTGAAACAAAAAAATTAAACATTTTAGTCAAATTTTGTACAAATTAGTCAAAATACACCAACAGAATCTTTAGATATGCTCACATAATTGAAATGGAATTTCTACATACCAATGACCTTCAAATGTTAACTAGGTCTATATCTTTGTACATAGTTTTCATTACATAAATTTGGTTAAAATCCATCCACACAATCTTAAGATATACTGCTCACAACATTAGAATGAATAAATAAACAGGGGCAAACCATGAATCCCTATTTGGCTCTACAGTGAGGGCATAATAATAATAAAGGATAATAACCCATAAAATTCTTTAACTTTTCTTACAAGTTCGATAAATTATAACTTGTTTTTATGTGATTTATTTGTTCGTCTGACATACGTGAGATGATACTTCTTGTGAAAGTCACAACTGAAAAAAAAAATTGCATTAACACTTATCCAACTAACAATCATTAATTAAGAAGCAGTGAGCCATGAGATACATGTAGTTGGTTCCTAAACTAATTATTTTTAATTAATATAAGTTTCCCAAAGACTGAAACAGGAATTCCACTAAAATAAAAAGATATATTTTACATACTGTCCTAGCAATAAGAAATGTTTTAATATGCACTTGTGCACAGTAATGTTAAGCCTGAATAAACATCTGCAACAGACTAGTTCACTTGAAAACTTAAAACCAAGATGTACTAAAATAAAAACATGATAGTGACAGATGCTGTACATTTAATAAAAAATTGATGCTTAACCTATAAAAACTAACAAAATCTCAGTAAAAACAAATTACAATTAATTTACACGACAGCAAATCAATTATTCTGTGTGTAGCATACACAAGATGGTAATTTCTAAATAACAACCCCTCTACCCATGAGAGCTATAACTGATTAATGAATACTCTGATATCACTGATTAAACACACGATCCATTGATACATGTGAGAACATATCAAAAACATAACTTTTACAACCTGATATTTCAAATGTTTTATCTGTTAAAACATGAAATATGGCTTCAAGGTGGGGAATAAATTATATTTTTCATGTTATAATCAGAAGAAGAGCAGTTACCTTACATCTTCTAACAGTTATCTCACATCTTCTAACAGTTACCTTACATCTTCTAACAGTTACCTCGCATATTCTAACAGTTACCTTACATCTTCTAACAGTTACCTTACATCTTCTAAGCTAATCTTAACAGTACCCTTAACAATCGCATTCTAACAGTACCTCGCACTTACAGTTACCTACTAAAGTACTGCATCTTCATTACCTACATTTCTACAGTTACTCGAATAACAGTGACTTCAACGTTACTACATCTTCTAACAGTTACCTCGCATATTCTAACAGTTACCTTACATCTTCTAACAGTTACCTCGCATATTCTAACAGTTACCTTACATCTTCTAACAGTTACCTCACATCTTCTAACAGCTTTTCAAGCTCTAACTTTGGTGCATCACTCTGACAAAAGATGACTCCAGGTCTTCCATCTTTGTGTTGTATCTCCCCAATTACATTGTTTTTACTACATCTGGACTTAAAAGCTTCATCAGTTAGCTGATCTGGCTGGAAAGCTAATTAAAAAGCAACAAACAGAGATAAAGCAGTCAAGCTTCACCTCATTTCTTAAATGAACGTATTACAAGATACATCAAGTATTGGCAACCTAAGACTAGGGTAATATGGTATTGGAGTACATCTTCGTAATAAACAATCATTCTGAAATTATACTAATGACATTTTTAATTGGGTCTTATAGTAGCTTTTCCTCTACTCTGGGCATCTGGAGATTTTGAAGAACATGCCATTTTTCACTGAAATTTCACATGTGTAGACACTACTTACAAGCATGGTTGATGATAGTATTGGCCGTAAGGAGGCATAGTGAATGTACTTCAAATATTAGAGGATGGAAGAGAAGTTCTCTTGCTTTTGGACGTTCAGCTGGGTTTTGACTCAGACATCTTCGAATAAAATCCTTAACACATAAGAAGAAAAACATTACTGCTGCACCAGAGTAAGCTAATACTTCCAATATAAACAACCTGTTAGGCTTAAACATAAAACAAGAAATATCCTCCAAACTATTACCTTCTGCAAAGGATCCTCCAGGCAGTCTATAGTGTTTTTAATAACCTCACAGGTAATCTGTATTCCAGAATCTCCATTTCCTGGAATTATTAGTGCTGCCATCTAGATAAATAATAAATAATTAACCTATTTCAATCTTTTGACATTTTCATGGCAGTAAATTACAAATTTCAGGCAGTGTTCACGGTATACCTTTGTTAGTAAGACTATGATATTTAAAAACAAATTGTCCTGATAGCTTTAAGAGACAATAGCTTAACAGCTTACACATGTTATATCATTTGATATCGTGACTCATTTCAAGTTTCAGTTCTGTAAATATGGAGAATGGTTCGTATAGTCCAAAAAATATGAATCTTTAGAAAACATCCTGATACAAGCTTTTTGTGACCAGGTTTGATTAGTGGAGGCTGTAAGGAAAAAGCAAAAAACACTATTTGAATGAAAATATAAACTTTCATTTTCAATTTATAAACAATTCTCCATACAACAACTGTGAACAGGTAGCTTCATTAGTTTAATAAACAATAAACTACAAATTTGTCGAGATTATCCAAGTAAAACCTACTGAAATGAAATTTAATGATGAAACTATAATTTGTATAGACCTTTAAGTCTATCATGAGAACAATACATTTTAATTAATTATTCCCCATAATGCCTCATATATATATATCATATAATTGCAATTAATAAACAAATATATAACATTACATGCATTACAAATCATGTAGAAAGTCAACTAGTCCATACAACTACATGAAGGAAATAAATTAAAAACTTGGTCTTGATCAAATTCCTCTTTAAAAAAAAGAAAGACTTATCACACACATCATACATATTTATGTATTATATTTTTACCTTTTTAAGTGGGTAACTGTTATAAGAAAAACTACTAGTACTTTTATCCAGATATACAGTAAAGAATACATCAACCACAATGTCATAATAAAGTAGTGCAAAGTGTGTTTGAGAAACAATTAACCCCCTCCAACTAATGTTAATGTATATATTTATGTCCCCTAAACTAACTGTTTTTAACATTTAACCTTCAAAAGTTAATCAGGTCTATGTGGTTCCAGTTTAATAAGTTTGGTCATATAACTTCATTCTCTAATGTCGAAAAGTTTGAGGAACATTTCCTGTGTTTCAGTTACCTTCCGATCTACAAACGTTAACTGGATCCAAAACTTTGTACGCAGTACCTCTCGTACAAGTTTGGTGAAAATCCACCCATACATCTTAAAATACCTTGTCCATAAAATCAGAAATGGACATATAGGTAAGGGTAAACCACTCTGGTTTGTAAACCAGTGGAAGCATGATAAACTAACAAACAGTAAGTATGTGCTGGACAAAAGCACAGTCAAAGTGACACACTTCAATACTTCCTTTCAGACTATCCAAAACTGATGGTTTTCAACTAATTATATGCATGCTTTCATCGTTCTGTTAAAATACAAATGAGTGTCAGACACACAAAAATGTTATTCTTATTAAAAATAATTAATTGTCAGTGTGAAATTCCAAGTTCAGGCTAGTTCTCTATTTAAAAAGAAAAGTGCATATCTAGTGTTAAGATGACAGAAGACAAACCAATTAACATTATGTTTCATGCTATGTTTGTCTTATACCCGAGGTCTGAAGGGCTCTTTTGATTCACCTTAACAGAGTCCTTATAACAGATTAACTATTGATGACAAAAATCCCACTTCAAATAAAAATGTATCTCAGAATGGCTGGTATGGGTATTAACACTTTTATTGATAAGGAGAAATATTGTTCTTTCCTCATTAATAAAAGTGTTAGTACCCATATCGGTCATTCTAGATACATTGATTGACTGTCAACATACAAACTATTAGAGCATTTTTCAACAAGTATGGCCAGTAAATAATATAATTACAAGTATTTATTTAAATAAGTTTGGTAAAAATGAAATAGAAACCCTATGACCCAAGCACTTTTGAAAGGTGGACCTTTCTTCTTCAGGGGTAAACTGAAAGTGGTAGCATGATTGAATAATTGAACAAGTGACACATATAGAGGGTATTTAATGGCCTCATGGGGGTCATCCAGTTTTCTGGGAATTATTTCTTTCTCCGAGTACTGTTCCGAGTGTCTCATTTCCAGTGCAAATGTAGCTGATGGCGAGAATGCATGTGAAAAGGTGTTAGAGATATTTTAATTTTTTAATGACCGAGTGCATGTGTATTTTATAGAAATATATGCTGCAGTGTTTAAGTAAAACAAAATAAAGATAACACATTGATAGTGATTGAAAAAGATACGTTATACAAATGGATTTTAAAAACTAGCAAGGAATAAAGTTATTTTTCTTTTTCTGACAGAGATGAAACCAATGAATGGAGATCGCTGAATAGGGATCTATGTTAATTCTAAAAGGTTGAACAATGTCGAGAATAGCAATCCAATAAGCTTCATTTATTTCTCTATCTGCTTTAGTGTTAAATCATGTTTCAGTGTCAATGAGAGTAACACCATCATCAATAGAACGACCAGGTTGGTTAAAGTGTTGAACAACAGGGAAATTTTTATTTAGTGTTAACAGTATATATATATATATATGGTTGTTGAAATGTTCTCTAAGAGTTCTTTCTGTATGTCCTACATACTGAGAATTGCATTTTTAAACTGTGCAAAATAAATGGTGTTTTTTGTTTCACAAATTTTTACATGTTTTAAAGTTTTTTCATTTGTGCTTATCAAAAAACAATTCAGTGGTTTTTATGAACTTGCAGGTTCAACAACAGGCTTTATTGCATGGACGACAACCATTTTGGGGTGAGATGTAATTTATTTTTGTGTGAACAAGGACATTTTATAGAGTTCTGTTTTTTGGAAGAAGACAACATGAACTTCAGAAAAGATCCATTTGAGACGACTGTCAAGCTGTAGTAAATGAAAATCTTTTTATTTTTAGAATTTGTGAAACATTTAAGTTTAAAAAGAAAGGTAATAACAGGAGGAATTCTATTTGAAAGTTTAGTACTACTCTGGTTCAGGATGTTTCTCCACTGAGTAGCCTTCTCAATTTTAGTATTTTATACCCTCTTTGTAACATGGTTTGATTTAGATCCTTAGTGTGTTTCTTGTACTCTGTTTCATCTGAGCATATTTTCTTCATTCTTAGAGCTTGACTGTAAGTAATGTTTCACTTAGTGCAAAAGGGGTGACAGCTTTTATATTGAAGATACTGTGGTCTGTCTGTATGGTTTCTTTGCACAAAGCAGTTTGTAAAGTTTCATTTTTTTTTTAAAAATTGCAACATCAAGGAAGTTAAGCTGTGTAGGTGAATAATCTCAAGTAAACTTGATTGTTTTAAAGAGTTTGCAAGTGTGGTAAATTCTTTAAGTAATTCATGATTGCCTGTCCAAATGAAAATTGTTTCTACATCTGGTTTTACAATATAACTCATAAAAATGTTGCCATAATTGGGAGTCATTTTGGTACCCACTGCAGTACTGTTAACCCGCATGTAGTGCTCTTTATTAAGTTTGAAGTTGTTCAGAGTTAGAACTAGACTGGAAAGATTTGTTTACTGTTTGAGATTCTGATGGGCTAGAGATGTTTAATGCAGACTTTAGAGTTTCTAATCCTTTATTGTGTGAAGATGTTGATGCAAAGAAAAGAAACATCCATTGTGCAAAGAAGACTATTTTGTGGTAACTACCTGCCAGTGTTAATATGTTGTATGATGCTGAGAAAGTGGGTAGCATCCTTATGTAAGAAAATACAGAAAATACTTTTTACGTGTTGGTCAACAAAAGCAGACAGCTTTTCAGTAGCCATGTTTATATCACAAATTATGGGTCAACCAGGATTGTTTGGTTTGTGTATTTTTGGTAAGCGATAAAATTTACCAGGAAAAGCTTGTCTGGATATCAAATACTGAAAGGTTTCTTTGTTAATTTTGTGTTGTTTTTTTTAGTTTATCAGTCATGTTTTTAGTAAAGTGAGTTGTAGGATCATATGAGAGGTTTTTTTTTACAGAAATTAATGTCCTCTAATTGCTAGTTGGTTAAAAGTAACAATAGCTCCACCTTTCTATGCCGGCTTTATTATGATATTGTTGTTTGATTCAAGATTGTTTAAAGCATTTGTTTCATTTCGGTTAATGTTATTAGGACATTGCTTGGAAAATTTAATATAACTCTCTACAGATAGTTCTCTGTTTGGTGGAGGTGTCCATAAAGACTTTTCTTTAAAGTTAGGCATATGTTGATTTTCAGATGGAAAGGGGTTTGTTGTGAAAAAATACATTTCAAATAAGTTTGATCATTCAACAGATAAAGTGTTATAAATTCTTTAAAACGATGATCAGTCAGCATGCAACCATTAGAACTTGTTTCAACAAGTGAACATCGACATGTTAAATGTTAAAAATCCTTTTAACAAGGGTGATAACTCATACCAAATATTAAAATCTCATTCAATAAATGGAATCAGTCAACACAATAATTTCTACGATCTCTTTAAATATGTTTCACTAGTGGGTATAAATTGTTGGAACCTCTTTTAAACAAATGGCCCTAGCTCTTTTGTGCATGTCACAACATTTCACAATAATTGCATTTAAAATGTAAAGAGCTTAATGATTAATATATATAGATCAAATCAGCAACAGAATGTAGTCTATAATTGCTATCTTAATATTCTTTATGTTTCAATCAACTCATTTCAAAAGCAAATGTCAATAAAAATTCTCAATATCTGTACCTCACATAATGCACCTGCATTCTGAAGTGTCCACTTTTAGTTCATTTCACTTCAATATTAAAGTGCCTTGCTTGGACACAATGTATAAACAATTCCAAAGTCAAATTTACAGGTTCAATCTATTAACCTCTTCCAGTGAAAATTAAATAAATCTTCTCAATAACATAATAACTTCTTCCAGCAGTGAAAAATAAATTTCTTTCAATTCAATTCAATTCTGTGTAACTACCAAGACAGTCTTCAAACCCATGTGCTCCTGCTCGATATAAATGTTTATAAATTTGAAATAGCTTATTATAAACTACACGTATTCAATGATCCTGTTAAAAACTGTGCCAACAGATGTTAGACAGCAGAAAATTTGATTAGGTGTTTAACAGTAAGCCAGTTGATGCTTAAAGAATTTAATAACTTTTTTCTACCTTAAGTAGCTTTATCAGAAAAATCAGTCAGTTTACAGTTGTTTTTAAGACATTCTGTTTTAGTGATTTATGTGTTTCACAGTGCATATCTGAAATGTAATTTTTCTGTCAACAAAGACTCAGGGAACAAATAAAGTTGAGGTTAGGTAACTACAAGTGCATGAGTTTCAAACTAAATGTGCATACAATGAAGCCACATGGAAATGTTCCCACTGTGAACATCATATGGTCCAGATAATAAAACTATAAAGTAAAAACAGAATATAAGGGAAGAGGTATAAAAGTTGAAATCCTTAAAATAATGAAATTGAAGATATGGTGATTGTTAAGGAGATTATAAAAGCTATGTAAATGAAACATGAAAGCTTTTTTTTGTTGTTTTTTAATTTTGTGCAAAGCTACATGAGGGCTATCTGCACTAGCCATCCATAATTTAGCAGTGTAAGACAGCTAGTCAATCACCATCCACTGCCAATTTTTGGGCTACTCTTTTGCCAATCATTAATGGATTGACCATCACATTTAACCCCCCATGGCTGGAAAAGCGAGCATGTTTAGTGCGACTGTATTTAAAAACCACAACCCTTAGATTACGAGTCAAATGCCTTAACCCATCAGGCCCTGCTGGGCCCCATGAAAACTTAAAGAAGTATTCTTATTCTTAGCACAAAAATCCCATCTTACTCAGATTCAATCAGTAAAGGCTTTGGAAATTCACATACAAACTTTTACTATAAGGTACTTCATTAAGGTAATTCAAGATTTTGCACACAACAGACTTAAAATGTTTAGAAACACATCGTCAAATACATCAGTTACTATAATAAAGTGTTTCAATAGTATTATAATTTATGTGGCTTTTTAAGTAAATTATAAAAAAACTTGAAAACTCTGTTAGCCATTTGTATCGAAAAAACATTGTATATTCATTAAGCAAATAACTTTTTGCCAAATTCAAAATAATAATTACAAACTTCATATAGAGAAGGACCTATTCATTCAGTTGGTTACAAACATGTTTATTAGACATGTGAAACTGATAAGTGAACAATTACAAAAGTCAGAGAGAAGAAAGTGGTTTGATAAATTTTACTTCTTAAATTAAGAGATTTAAATTTTAATTATTGTTTTTTGCTTTTGTCTACTTTGTTTTTCTAATTGGTTGAAAATTGAAGCAGCCTTTTTTATTTTATAGGATAAAAATTCTTAAGTAAATTCTAAGCTCAGATGGGTTAAGTGACACAAAAATTAACACTGAGAAATTTTGTCGCATTTATTTTTGAAATTAAAACGTTTTTATATCATAAGTATATGGATTTTCAACTACATTTTCCTGCTAAGTTTATTAATATGCATTAACAAAAAAGTTATTTTAATTGTAACACTGCAAAATTATGACATGCATACTTTCAACCTGCCACAAAATATCTTTTAACACATTTAATCAGTAAAGATGAACTGTTAGAACATCTATTAACAAATAATGTCCAAAGTTAAGAAATTAGCTGTTAGAATATCTATCAACAAGTGATGTCCAGTCAAGAGATAAGCTATTAAAATATCTATCAACAAGTAATGTCCAGTCAAGAGATAAGCTGTTAGAATATCTATCAACAAGTAATGTCCAGTCAAGAGATAAGCTGTTAGAATATCTATCAACAAGTGATGTCCAGTCAAGAGATAAGCTGTTAGAATATCTGTCAACAAGTGATGTCCAGTCAAGAAATTAGTTGTTAGAATATCTATCAACAAGTAATGTCCAGTCAAGAAATGAGTTGTTAGAATATCTTGCAAGAAGTTTTATCAGAACATTTACCATTATTAAAACACAAGCTGCTCAGACATAATCAGGCTTTCAGCAAAAGTCCAAATGTTTAAGAACAAATGAATTTCTATTAAAATGTGTAAATTATCTAATATATTTTAGTCTACTAACAAGAAAATTACTGTTAATTTTACATAAACTTACTGTTAGGTAGATAACATGAGTGGGAACTTATGCCCATCACAACTGTCATATTAAGAAATAAGATAGTTGCAAAGAAGAGTGACCAAATGCAGTTATAACACAGATGTAGTGCTCACATGAAGCTATAACAACAGTGGATAACAGAACTTAAAACATACATCAGACATCTGTAATACTTCATAAGTTCTTAAATGTTCTTTTTTCAATAGAGATCATAAAAACTATACAACTATGGAAGTGTAAGTCAGTAGCTATATACAATATTAATGAAGGCATCTTAAGTGGACTGAACTCAAGAAGCACACATTAACCCTATCTGTCCAAGCATCATTCACTGCATCCAACAAGTTTTAATAGCTTATATTCAAAATTTGATTAAAGTACTCCTTGTTTATGCTATACTGCAGCATAAAATCACAGAGAGTAATATATATTTCAATAGTACCCAAGTTTTAACTTATTTTTATATAGCAATATATTACAAAATCCTGAATTTCCCCAAGCATGAGAAAGGTGACAAATTTTCTGTATATATCCCATCTTCTATGCTTTATTCACCAGCCCTCCAAAAGGTATGAAATTTAACATAAATTACTCACTATAAAATTATCATTGTTCAGACAAACCATAATTTTCAATTTTGTTTGGTTACAGAGTCATGAAATAGAAGATCTTGCTATGTTGAACTAGTTGTACATTGTTACAAGTTTAGGATAAATTAGTTTCACATTACATTCTGAAGGTATTCTAGAAAAAAAAAGAGGAGGGTAATATAAAAAACAAAACATTTGAAATGAATTCAGGAGGTTATAAAGATTAGGCAAATGAAATTTGAGATTTTTGAGATGAGGAAAAGTATTTTTATTCCTAACATGAAAAACACTTTGGATAGGGGCTATTCAAAACAAAGTGTTGAAATGCTCAATATATCCAAGGACACGTTTTTAAGACTTTTCTAAAAATATTATTTTTTGTATGTAAAAAGACCAGCAAGTTTCATGAGTACACATGTACACAATTATTATAAAATTAGTAGTATGTAAATATTTTAAATAAGAACAAAGAGGGGGGGTCAAATTGAATGAATTTGTATTGAAAGAGTTAACAAGTCTCTTAGTTTATCTTCTAATATTTGTTTCAAATGAATTTATACCTACCTCTAAGGCACATATTCCAAAAGAATAGATATCCACAGCTGGAGTGACTACTGAGACTGTAAGTAAATATTTGATTGTTATCAAAGTTAATCATTAAGATGGCAACAACTACAGAATCATTACAGGTCATAAAATCATTATCATTTCTGTCTAATTTAAAACAAAAATTGAGTTATCAGTTTGCCACAATGGAATGTACCTCCTTCTCATACACTTTTTATAATTAACTTGCACCATCTACTTTATAAGTAACACTGACCACTACCAGTTGACTTAACAGAAACATGCATGCCATGAAAATATTCATCAGCTTCCCCAACATAATTCTGAATAACATCTTGTCCACAACATAATTCTGAATAACACCTTGGTCCCATATAAACTATGATAAACTTCTCAAAACATGTAGGCATACTTCAATCAACAAAGTATTGTTGTTCTCTAATGAAGTACACATTTTCACAGCCCATAAAATCAGGGCTAGGAAGAGTACTGAAGATCAAAATGTTTTTTGTTGGTACCCCTGTTAACATTTTAACTTCTCACATTCTCATAGTTTAATGTATTAACTTGTCACCAGTGGTACCTCACATTGCATTCAATAATTATCTTGATATCCATGTAGAACTGTTTAATATCTAGGACTTATTAAATTTATAATTTTCCATTACTAAATTACTGTTTTATTTGATATCAGTAAACATATCATAAAAATATGCAGTACACATTCTATGATCTTCAATACCCCTGTGGTATGTGCAATGGAATTTTACTCTTCCACGTTTGCAACCTTTGAAATAAATACCTTTAAGTAAGTTTTGCAATCCATGGTTTCGACAAGATATTGGTACAAGTAGCATACACCACTTAAAAATGGTATGCCGAATAAGTGCAACATTAATCACTTGATATACACAACAACGTGTTATGTATCAAATATAACTTTGAACCTAGTGCTTTCCCCTTTGGCTAAAATTGCATGCGTGTTAAATGATTTGCCAAGTTATATCAGGAAAAATGTAGTTATAAATTTTTTGTTAAAAATTCTTTACATTTAGACTTATCAACAAGCATAAAAAGAAAAAACATAGTATGTAAGGCATTCCACATTTAAAATCAAAACAAAATTCTGTTTTGTTACGGAAAAAAGAAAAATTATTTCAGTTTCAGATATTACCAATATGTACACAGTTGAAAAGAAAACTTTCATATTTATATTCTTGTATGCACCGAGAGGCCCAGTGGCATTAGATACAAGGCCTGGCTAGTAATGCAAGTAACTAATTCCAAAGATGTTAAAAAACTAATTTGTCAATCACCCACAAACACACTTCAATTCTTTTCTTACTCCAGACTTAATTGGACAAGACTTCAGAATAGTAATAGAGTGAATACCAGTTTCAAGGACGTTGCGATAATAAATAGCACAAATGACGTGGAGTAATGTTAATGTCACTTGGAAACATATTTATTGTTTGTTTGGTTTTGGAATTTTGAAAT
This sequence comes from Carcinoscorpius rotundicauda, assembly GCA_011833715.1. Lineage (NCBI taxonomy): Eukaryota > Metazoa > Arthropoda > Merostomata > Xiphosura > Limulidae > Carcinoscorpius > Carcinoscorpius rotundicauda. Next base: position 8,922,336 of record CM022393.1, read on the forward strand.
TAAAATTTTCATAATATTAACATAAAAAACTTCACCTCTAAAAAAATTAAGTTGTAATGATTATAACCATGGCAAAAATACATGAGTAAACACCAGACTTAAAATACTTGAAAGTATTTTAATATATAAAATTATTTTTTAATTTAGGAAGTAAAAACTAATAATATAAAATAATTTGGATTGGATTCATTTTACTTGATAACAACAATAATTCAATTAAAATACTTTTACAAGTGAAGGTCAAAGTTCAATGCATATTATGGACTTACTTCCAAATTCTGGAGCTATAAAGTGAACATTAGATATGTCTTGTCTCCAGGTCTTTACATGTCGATGAATGGAATCAGGAGCAACTGGTAAAGAGTTGACCAAAAACAACCAGACCATCAGGTATATATCCAATTAAGATTATCTCACTGATAAAGTTTACTCATACAACTAGATCCAATTAATTTCTGCATTAAAAAAATCCCATCCAAAACTGATTAAACAATTTTTGGAATACAAGACACATTGTATTTATAAAGTTTACTTCACTCCTTTATTTTTTACAAAGAAAACAAAAAACATTTCAAATGAATGACTTATTTGGGCAAAAATGTACATTTAATTGTCATGTGTTTTCACATCTTACTCTAAAATATTTATTTGTGTAGTTAAAATGAAACAACGTAACCCAATGGCAAGATGAACTACTAAACAGGTCACTCAGACCATACTGAAAGCATTTCTACTAGAACAATTAGGGTCAGACCCTGACCTATTCAAATGATACCCAAGTATCAAGTACAGTATTATACTCGAGGGTATATAAAACCTTAGGGTCAAACTCCAACCTTTTTGAACCATACTGTATATATATTTAAAATCTCAGTCACTCTGTTGTAATGGTTAATAATTGCACACACTACCACAAAATGGCTTGACTGCAATATGCCATGACTAATTCAGTTTTGTTAGACGAGTATAAATTAAAAAATTGAACATAGGATCAAGATCCGACAGAAGTGACCTACTCTGGTAAACTAAAATGTCAGCAGTGGTTGAAATATATGCATAAAAACTTAATTAATGTCTTACTCAAACCTGGTGTATTGATTTATAAAATGACAGAATAATCCATTTGATAAGTGATGAGTTTTCACACAAAAAATAACACCCCTCTAAAATAACAAAACAAACTTTTTGCTACAAGTTTGTGACTGATGCCTTTTTGGTTTTTCGAATACACAAAGATTCACCAAATGCAGCTGGTTAAACAGACATTTTGGTAAAAGTCTTACTAAAGCTATTAAAAATCTATAATATAAACTTTGGCAAAATAAATGTTAAAGTTTTCCTGAACTAACAATATATTTCCAATAATACCTCAACTCACACTATAGCTAGGAAGGGACTGCTTTGTGTTTGGAATTATGAGGAGACAGTGGATAGAGAAATAGTGCCCTGGAAATCATGAAACAGATGAACCATGTTCCCTAAATTTTAGGAAGCAAAAAATCCAAATTTATTCAATCCAAAGATTGGCAGTAACAGACAGAATCCTCTTTAGCTTTATTCATTAGTCCAAGACAATACAGTAATACCATTTGATAAGTGCCTAGAAGGTCTTATGGTTGATTGATTTATTTAATGTTTTATGGCACAATGCAGCGAGGCTATCTGCGCCAAACATCCGATAAAAAGGTAAAAATAAATTAAATGTAGTAAAATACAGAAAAGGAAATGAAGGTAAAACAAAATATCACTGAAAAACAGAAAAAGCATAAAACCAATGTTGACATCTAGTTTACAATGGTATGAGAGAAAGCAGAGTAAAAGAAGTTGTAAGGTATTTACTCTACCAAAATGGTAATGATCATAACCTGCCAGGAAGACTAACAGGTAAGTTCAAGAACCACCGTCAGTCACCTGAAGTTGGCCTTTCCAGTCCTGGTTCTGGGTTATGTGTCACAGCAGCCATTATCAAAATGCATAATAACAGAAGTTTTAAAAGACATCATAATAACAAGTAGCCAAATGTCCAGTAAAAAAGGTAAAACTAAAGTAAATGTAGTAAAATTTGTAAAAGTAAACAAAGGTAAAAACAAAACAGCAATTAAAAACAGAAAATTACATAAAGCCGATGCTGACATCCAATCCAGAAAGTTGTAAAGAACTCCTGTAGCAGGATGGTAATGATCATAATCTGCCAGGAAAACTAACAGGTAAGTACAAGAACAACCCTCAGTCACCTGAAGTTGATCCTTCCAGTCCTGGTTCCGGGTTATGTGTCATTATGACCAATACCAAAGGGTAAAGTAATAAAAGTTTAAAAGACATGCAGCAAAATTGGAATAACAACTTGACAGGACAACTAACGGGTAGTTCAAATGGATAGTTCAAACAGCAGCATTAGTCACCTGAAGTTGGCCTTTCCAGTCTTGATGTTGGGTAATTTAATGTTCTGGCCATTTTTCAATGTCAAATGAAACTGTGAAAAGGGAACCACAATTAAAAAGGTGTAATGAATAAATACCCAACACTTAAATGAGAATAAATAGATTAATGGCCATTAAAAAACTAAAAACTTTATCAAGGTGGACAGTGTCACCATCACCAATAACACTGTCCAATGTTACAGATAAACCCTGGGAAAAAAACATGTTTAAAATAGTGCCATCGTTGAGAATTGTAACGATGCCAAGAAAGTAAAATGTGGCTGATAGTGATTTGAGTGTTACACAAACTACACATTGGTGCATCAGTTCCAGATGAAAGAAAATGATGAGTTAAAAAACTGTGACCAATGAGTAGCCTAGTTAGAACAACTTCCTCCTTCCGAACTTTACGGAAGCTAGATGGCCAAACTCCAATATAGGGTTTTATTTGAAAAAGCTTGTTGTTGCATTGCTCACTCCAAGTGGACTGCCAGCTGGCACGGAGCCAAGCCTTTAATACACGACCATAGTCCATGTATGGAATAGGCACAGTGGTCATAGTACCAAAGCAGATAGATTTAGCTGCCGTGTCTGCAAGCTCATTCCCGTGAATACCAACACGGCCTGGTATCCAGAAAAACTGGATTGAAGTAGCAGTTAATGAGGAATGGGCCAGTTGGTTTTCAATATCTGCGAGAACAGGGTGTGAACCAACGTGTAGCAATTCCAGGGCCAGTATAAAACTAATGGAGTCAGTATAAATAGTGCAGTTGGAGTACTGCTCAGCTTCAATATGATCCAGGGCAAGAGATATGGTGTACAGTTCAGCAGTGAACACAGAAGCTGTAGAGGGTATTCTGTGTGCAACCACCAAATTACAGCAAACCATAGCAGAGCCCACTGAATTACCTGATTTGGAACCATCTGTATAAATGGGAGCTGAATGATTGTTTGAAAGATGTTCATTAAATAAAAGATGGTAATTCCAATCTGGAGTATCTGCCCATTTCAGATGAATGAAAGAAAAATCACATTTGGGGGCTGTAATAAGCCATGGTGGGATGGGCTGACCTGAGGAATCTGCAATGTTATCCAAGGATAGACCCAAGTCATCCAATTGCACCTGGATGCAAAGGCCAAACGGAGCAATGGCAGATCGTCTGTTCTGAAAAAGTACGGCCCACTGAGGAAGGAAAACACATCCCCAGGTGGGAAGGAATGAAATTTTGAAGAATATAGTAAAGATAGTTGAAAACAGCAAAGATGCAGAGAAGGTTCATGAGATTCAAGGTATAAGCTTTGAACTGGAGAGATGCAGAAAGCCCCAGTGCAGAGTCAGAGTCCTTGGTGATGAATGGGGTTTAGCATCTTTAAGGCCAAGGGTCTGGCAGAGCCATAAACCGTTGATTCGTAGTCAAGTTTTGATCGAATAAGAGCACAATAATACCTTTAACACAGAACATTGATCTGCTCCCCAACTGGCAGTAGAGAAGACACGGAGGATGTTCAGTGCTCTTGTGCATTTGACCCAAAGCTGCTTTAAGTGTGGTATAAAGGTCAGCTTACGGTCAAAGATAAGCCCCAAGAACTTGGTCACAGGGACCACTGGCAGCAAAACTTCATCGATATGGAGTTCAGGATCAGGGTGAATACCCTGTTGGTGGCAAAAGTGCATGCAAACAGTTACAGAGAGAGAAATTAAAGCCAATCACCATAGTCCACTTCAGTACATGATTGATGGCAGTTAATATATTGAGCTGCAACTACCTCATGTTCGATGATTAACATGAGATGTGAAAGTCGTCGACATACAGCCCATTCGCAACAGTGAGAGGGAGTTGTTCAGTGATGGCATTTATCCTTATACTGAAAAATGTGACACTCAAAACACAGCCTAAAAACAACATTTTTAATAAACATGGGTAAATGGCCACGTAACCCATATGTATGGAGATCTCGCAAAATGCCATACCTCCATGTTGTGTCATAAACCTTCTCAATGTCAAAGAATATTGATACAAGATGTTGGCATTTGAGAAAAGCTTCTCTGATTGATGTTTCAAGTCGAATTAGGTGGTCTGTAGTAAAGTGCTGTCGTCGGAACCCACACTGGGTGGGCGAGGGGAGGTTGTTTAACCATCCTTTCTAAGGTCTTCCAGAGACAGCTTGTCAAAGCAATTGAATGGTAGTTTGAAGGAATCATAGTTTCTTTCCCTGGTTTAGAGAAAGGTAAAATAATAGCCTGGTGCCAGGCATCAGGAAAAACATTCTCCTGCCAGATCCAGTTAAAGACAATTAGAAGGACATCAAGAGAGGCAGGAGATAGATGATGTAGCATGTCATAGTGTACATCATCGGGTCCAACAGATGTACTGCCAGACCGATAAAGGGCCATTTTCGGTTCCACCAGTGTAAAGGGACAATTATAGTCAAAGAGACAGACAGTTAAAAAAAAAAGAGGTGAATGCTCTGCCTGAGTCTTGATGGCCAAGAAGGTGGAGGAACAAGCAGAAGTGCTAGGTACCCAGCAAAAGCTTTCACTTAGAGTATCAGCGATTCTCCGGACATCAACCACCTCCTGACCATCAGAGAGTAAGATCAAGAAGGGGACAGAATTGTAGTGCCCATTAACCTTTCGAATCTTGTCCCATATGATCTTGGAACTGGTGGTAGAAGATATGCTGGTTGTGAACTTAATCCAAGATTCCTTCTGGCTTTGATGTCTTACTCACCTAGCATGTGTATGGGCCCGTTGGAAAGCGACATGGTTCGAAAGTGTGGGATATCTATGAAAAGTATCTCAGGCCCATTTTTGAGCCTTCCATGCTAAGTGGCAAGCAGGATGCCACCACAGACAAGGATATCGTGGAAAACATGTCGAGGTTTTAGGAATATACTGAGCAGCTGCTTGCATAATACAACCAGTTACCACTGCCACACAGTTGTCTATTGATGGTTAATTCACGATGGCAGGATCAAGTTCTGTAAGAGCAGTGAAAATGGACCAGTCTGTCTGATCCAGATTCCACCAGGGCACACGAATAAGGTGGCATCGACCACGGCCAGTCTCTCTCAAAAGTATAGGAAACTGATCACTGCCTCGTGGATTATTGTCAACCCTCCATGAAAAATGGGAGAGTAATGAAGGGAAGCAAACTGAGAGATCAATAGCAGTAAAGAACTCACTAGATGCTTAAAAATAAGTGAAAGAACCAGTATTGAAAAGAGAAAGATTGTGATCAGAGATCATCCGCTCTACAGATCGACCCCTCCCATCAATAATAGCACTTCCCCAGAGGGGATGGTGTCCATTAAAATCTCCCAGAATTAGAAATGGAGATGGCAACTGTTCAACGAGAGCATCAAGTTCTGATTGATCATATGTCTCTCCAGGGAACAAATAGAGAGAACAAACAGTGATGGTACAACCCAAGGAAACACGGATGGCTACGGCCCTCCAAGGGTGTGTTGAGTGACAAAGACAGGGTGGGCACATGCTGATCAACCAATAGTTCCACCCATCCATGTACTCATCCATCACACAGCCTGTCATTTCTGTACAGAGGAAACTGCTGACTGGTGATTGTATCAGCAAGTTTTAGAAATGTTTCTTGTAAGAAAAGACATACAGGATGGTAGGAAGCAATCAGCGTTTTGATATCATCCAGACTAGAACGTAAACATCGACAGTTCCATTGAATCAAGTTGGCCATTTTTAATGACAGGAAGGCAAAGTGGCTGAAAAACCTTTCTGTTTACGACCACATCGTTTTCCTTTCTGTCTTTAGTCGGAGGAGATCTCTCAACCTCCATGGATCCTGTCCTGGGTTGAGTGGGCAGGTCTTTGTTATTGGAAGGGGATTCCAGTGACTGAGGATGCGAACGAATGATTGTTTTCCCTCTTGGGGTGGGAGAAAAATATGTATCAGAAGAAATACCTGTATTTGAAACTGAAGGATGTGGATCTTGAAGTTTGTTGAAATGTATGGGAGAAACAGAGATGGGTGTGGAAGTCAATTCATCAACCTTTTTAACCATGGAGGTCAAAAGGCTTTTCATTTGTTTTGAAAACAATTCTCTTGGAGGCACAAAGAGATCTGTCTACACTCTTACTGTAGTTGTGGAACGAAGTGCAGCAGCATACGTCGGAGATGGAATTGCGGACAGCAATTTCCGAGCCTCAGGTTAACTGATGTTATGAGTTGTTTTCAAATGCTGCACCTCTTTTTCCTCCAACCATTTTGGACAAGAACGAAAGTAGGAAGGGTGAGAACCATTGCAGTTGATACAATGTGGGTCCTTGTCACCACAATGAGCACATGTCAGGGAACCACGACATGTCTTTGAGTGGCCGAACCTCTGACATTGGAAACATCGAAGAGGGTTTGGAATATATGGCCGCACCCTTAAAATGAGATAACCTGCCTTGATGGTGGCAGGTGCATGTGATGAAGTAAATGTAAAAACGAGGGTATTTATTGGCAGTGTAACTCCATCTTTGCGAGTGGAGAGACCAGACTCGGGAATGTTCTTCAAATTCCTCTCAACAATAACTCTTCATGATGAATTCAAAGTAGCATGAAATGTAACCTCAATAGGTATATCCCCAATTGCCGTTAAATTCAAGAGGAGTTCACTGTGGTGGGCTGTGGATGTTTCAACTAGTATGTCTCCAGATCGAAGCTTCTTTACTGACTTTAGAGACCCTCTAGTCCCTTCTGAATAAAAAAGGGGGACAATTGCCCACAAGATTTTTATGAAAGAGAATGTAATGTGAGGTACGTGTGTTACAGATGTTGAAGATTACTACTCAGGGTCTTCAAGACTTGGTCGCATACCTATTGACTGTTTTTTCATTATTTTATTTAAACTTTTTGAGGGAGGATCCATGGAAAAAAGAAAAATTTCGGTACCCACTGATCTCACCCACCATGGAGTCCTATAAGGGAACACACTACAATGCCACGCAAAGACAATACAGCAACTCCAGGGTTTCGTGAGCACTATACCCAAACACCAGCATCAGACACAATGTTCACAACACCCGTTGAGAACTTCCAACACTGGTACTTGGTTGACTCTAGCCTGAGTGGACCACTCAAAGGCTGCCTGTCTGCAGGAATTTAAGCCCAAAGTGGTGTGTTAGGGTTGGACCCCTCAACCACCAGGATCCTCTCCTCCCCTTCACAGGTCACCACACAGGGCAAACACATGGGTGGATGTCTGGATCCCAGAGAAGGTAACCAGACAGAACAGAACCTTCCCTGGGAGGTCCCCTCACCACGTACAGGAATCCACACCAAGGGGAAGGTCTTATGGAACTTATTTTTATAGAGTCTGTGCAACCACTAGTAAGAATAATAAATTAGTTGATAGTGTGGAACTGAACTGATAAAGGCACACCTGTCTGGCCAACACTTGCCACAAAGTGGGATCCAGTAACAGCAAGATGTAAGGAACTGTAACAAATAGAGACAAGATGATGACAAAAATACTCCCTCCTACTTTTAATCCAGCAGATTTTGTTGAAATGGTCATGGGGATGGTGAAAAGCTCCCAGGAGAAAGCTGACAGATCACGTAAGGAATGTGAAAGAAAAGTGTGGGGAGAAGTCTGAATACCAGACAACAAAATGTTCCCTACTGGATAAATGAAATATATAGCAAAATATGTAAATGTACTGAATCTGACGAGATGCAGTTCAGAATATTCCACACTATAAAGGTCAAATTATGCAATATGGATATTTGTTAATCCACTTCTAAGGAACTTCGGAAATCTTGGAAAACTGAAGGTTCCCAACAAATACAATATATCAAGAATATCACCAAAAAGGGAGGTAAAGTGAGTCACATAACATCTCCACGCCTGATATGCAAAAACAAATGATCAGATCACAATTAATTGCAGACATGAGAATTAAACAGCCAAAGAATTATGTAGATAGATGTGCCCCCTTCCCCAGTTATCAAAGACTTAGAAAAAAAGGATCTAAGGAGTGAAAGGAGGAGTTCTTTAAGGGTAAAACCTAAATAGATATTAAAAACGTTAATGGCCTGTAAAAAGCTAAAAATAAAGTCAAGATGGATGGTGTCTCCATCACCAAAGGCACTGCCCAAAGTCAATGGTAAATCATAAGTATAAATATGTCTAAAATGGTGCCACTTCTCACAGTCATAACAATGCACAACAGTAAACTGTGGGTTACTGTGACGAGTCACCAAGGCCACACAATAGAGCATCAGTGCCAGATAAAAAGAAAATACGAGGTAAAAAGATGTGACCAATGAAGATCCTTGTTAGGACAAATTTCTCTTCATGATTTCTCCAGAAATTAAACAGTCAAAGAACAAAAGTAGGTTTCAACTGGAAAAGCTTGTTGGAATGTCCTTCACTCTGGGCTAACTGCCAATTATTATAAAACTGTAGTTCATATATGGAACAGATCTGGCTGTAATGGCACCAAAGAAGACAGACTTAGCTGTGGTGTTGACAAACTCTTTCTACCTAATGTTGATGTGGTCCACCATTTAAAATACTGAATATGAACTGATGACCAAGAAAATTAGACTAAGCAGTTCAAAATGCCAATGAGAACAGGGCAAGAAGTCATGTGAAGCAATTCCAGGGCCTGTAGATAACTAAGAGTCAGTGTAACCAGTACAGTCAAAATCCTGGTTAGTTGTTACATGATCCAGGGCAAGAGAAATGAGATACAAAGAAAAGCCCCAAAATTTCACAAATACAAAAAGCTACTTGATGAAAAAGAATAGGAGGTGTGTGATCCAAACTTGACTTATGAGAACCCGAGTTAGTATAGAAAGGTGTCAGACAACACAGTCCAGAATCAACAAAAAACAAACAAACTTCAGGAATCCTTCAAGAAAGCACCCTGAGCTGAATGGATGTTTCCATCTCCAAAATAATCAAACCACAGCCATTATCAACTGAAAGTTACCCCTTCTCCAACCACAGAGACACTAGATAAAAAAGAAGTAATAGGAGAGGTTGATTAACCACCATGTATATAACAGTAATTTCAGGAATTCATACCCACAAGTATCACTCGTAATTTAGTTTTTTTTATAAAAAAGGAAAGTTATAATTACTAGAAAATCCACAAAATGCTTCAAACAAATCCCTATTCATACCTGAACAACTCCTTACACTCCAGAGAAAACTATGGCCAACATTTTGTCAAGAAAAAGTGATCACATTAGCTGAGTAAGGTACTTGTATACAGTACCAAGATAGAGGGCACACTAAATATCAGTGGAAAGATTTGCAAATAAGGTACTGTCATGGGCACTTAAGTAGGGGTATAAACGACTGGAATATGCAAAACCAATGCTTAGAGAGGCAAAGCAAATGTTGAAGAACAGCTATAGTGTAAGTGGATGGTATGTATATTTTGGAATAATGCTTACCAGTAGGGTCAAAGAGTACATCATGACCTTTCACTGATATAAGAAATCAAATTAAATTACTTTATTATCAAGACTACTGCTACCAATACAGTATCACTCCGATATTTAAGCTGTATAATATTTCAAAGCAACAACTTTCTTGAATAAGAAAAAAAATACATTTTATAGTCTTTAGAAAAAGAGCTGATCATACATTGAAGTTAACTATCTGAAAAAAACCTGGACTAAAATGTGGAACGTAAAACAGCACCTTGGATTACGTTTACCCATAATTACATATTTGAATGATTTAATGTAAGGAAAAAAATAGGTGAAGAGGACATTATTCTCTCATATTTAGGTTTTACAGAAAATATAAAACAAAAGGTATAAAAATGGTCTGGTATGTTCTAGGTTTGAAACAAAGAAGTGTACATACTAGGAAATGTCATGGTTTTATTAAAATTACCTTTCAACTCCAGAGAATTCAGTTAAAGAAACATGAGTGCTCTTAAAAGTTAGAGGCACGTTACTTAAGAGCAAATGTGGAACAGTTTTTCTTACCCAAACTTATCATTACCCATAAACAACTAAAACTGTCTTATGGTGAAATGTTTACACAAGAAACCCATGACATCAAAAACAAGCTTCACAAAATCCCATTAGAGGTCATCAGAATTTGAAGTAACTTCAGAAAGCCTTATTTCTATAGAGTTATTTATACAAATTCACAAGTACAAATCACTATGGTATAATCACACATCTTCATATCAAAGACCATAAAAACTAATAAAAAATGCAGCAAATTATCTGTATAAAATCCATTTTAGGGCAAATTAAACACAATGAAACATGACCAATGAGAAATAAACTGTAACCAAAGACCACACACTTGATAATAGCCTACTAGTGTCCAGTACTAACTTGATACTAACCTAATTGTGTCCAGTACTAACTCAATAAATTACTTGTGTCCACTACTAACTAGACACTAGTCTACTTGTGTCCAGTACTAACTTGATACCAGCCCACTTGTGTCCAGTACTAACTTGATACCAGCCCACTTGTGTCCAGTACTAACTTGACACTAGCCCACTTGTGTCCAATACTAACTTGACACTAGCCCACTTGTGTCTAGTACTAACTTAATACTAGCCTACTTATGTCCAGTGCTAGTTCAATAAATTACTTACTTGTGTCCAGTACTAACTTGACACCAGCCTACTTGTGTCCAGTGCTCACTCAATAAATTATTTGTGTCCAGTACTAACTGGACACTAGTGTACTTGTATCTAGTTCTAACTTGATACCAGCCCACTTGTGTCCAGTACTAACTTGATACCAGCCTACTTGTGTCCAGTACTAACTTGATACCAGCCCACTTGTGTCCAGTACTAACTTGATACCAGCTCACTTGTGTCCAGTACTAACTTGACACTAGCCCACTTGTGTCTAGTACTAACTTAATACTAGCCTACTTATGTCCAGTGCGAGTTCAATAAATTACTTACTTGTGTCCAGTACTAACTTGACACTAGCCCACTTGTGTCTAGTACTAACTTAATACTAGCCTACTTATGTCCAGTGCTAGTTCAATAAATTACTTACTTGTGTCCAGTACTAACTTGACACTAGCCTACTTGTACAGTTTGGGGAAAACAAAGAAATTCATCAACAGAAGAAAGTTAAAAAGTAATTATAAAGTTCATGATAACAATAATAAAAAGCATATTAATTTTTCCTTACCAGATCCAATTTTAATAAGTCCATCGTGCTGAATAAATATTGTGTCACAAGTCAAGTTTCCATGAATTATTGGGGGTGAACAAGAATGTAAGTAGCTGTCAAAAAATGCAAAAACAAAACCTTAGCAAACTCCATTAATAAAACATTACAAGTAATTCTTTTTCTTTTCTGTAAAAGAAAAACCCTTTGAACAAAGTTTTAACAATTTTTAATGACAATGTTTAAGCACACAAAGCAATACTTTACTGAGTACACCAGTTCATATATACTACATTCAGGATGATACCTGTGTCACACATTTTTGCTTTTTTGTAAAACAGACTAAGAAACTTAAAAATTAGTAAAAAAAAAAAAAAGTACATTTTTAATTAAAACACAATGCAATGATAATTTTATAATGTTTTCTAAATGACAAATTTCAAAGAGAAAAAAAATTTCACAAAATATCACAAGTTCGTAAATCACGCATCAGTTACTTACAATTTTTAGCCTAGTAGTGTACAACAAATTAAAAAACTTCACAAATGACATACTATCAGCTATCGATAGAAAACATCCACAGTAAACATATGACCTAAATTACACACAATCACTCACTCTTATTAAACTTATTACAGTACATTTTGCCTGAAAAGTACAGTATCATTCACTTTTAGTAAGATTCTGAAACACGTCATATGATATAGAATAGCAGAGTATTAAATTATAGTAATATAGAACACCACATTAAGTACTTTATACAAACAATAAAGAATTAATTACTTATCAATCAAGAAAACTAAACATTTTACTTGAATACAGGCCTGTGATGATTTTACATGTTCTACAGTAACTTCTGTATCCTAAATCCTAAATAAATTGATGTAAGACAGATATGTGAACACTAAACTACAACTTATCTGTAATATGCTAATGTACAATATGTTAAAACTAGACTACAATTTACCTTTAATAAATTAATGTACAAAATGTTAAAACTAGACTACAATTTACCTTTAATAAATTAATGTACAATAGATATGTGAATATACTAAAATGTACCCTTTATATACTCACTTACACTAAATATGTAAAGATACTACAGCTTACCCTTCATAAGTTGATTTACACTAAATATTTGAACAATATACTACAACTTATCCTAATATGTTGATCTCCAGTAGATATCTTACACGAACAATATAATACAACTTATCCTAATATGTTGATCTCCAATAGATATCTTACATGAGCAATATGGTAACAAATATCTTTAATAAGCTTCCCGAGCAGACACCTTACCTCAAAAGTACAGTATCGCTTACTCGTAATAAGTTATCAGTTGCTTCTAATAATTCAGTAATAATTCTAGTATTAGTTAGTAAAGCTTTCCTACAAATGCTATAGGTTAGCAGTCACCTAATGCTTCTGGACTAGTTAAAAGTTTAGAAAGTCGTAAATCTTTATACAAAATTTATTACAGTTCATACAATACAAAAGAATTGTGTTTTGTACATTGTGCTAAATATCTATTAGTTCATAAGTTATAAAGAAAGAATCAGAACAGATATCAAAATATAACGAGCACTAAGTTAGAGAATTGATCAAGCACTCAAACTGACATACACCACAGCATTATCATATAAAAAATATATGTTTAACAGCTTATTTAGGACTAACAAGATTCATATATATTTTATTTACAACTTGTCGGCAAATTATACCTATACAATTTCCAAATGGTTGTCTTTTTTAGTAGTTATACATGAAAATATAATGATATCATGTGGATTTCACATGCAATTTTTTTTTAACAGAAATAAAAGTTATATAAATATAGTAAATTTTACCACTGCCAAAGAATAACAATTCACAGGAAACAGGACACAAAGAAACAAACATTAACAAAACAGAAACACTGTTTGATAGACTGAAAGTGGTGCAACGAGATTGATACATATCAAAGAATACTCCTGTCTTGTCTCACCTGAGTGCGGACAAAATCTGAGTACACCACCGTTTCCAAGCCTAGAAACAAAACACAGTCAAAATTACCTAGCCATGATGGCATTAACAGTAAGGTAATCTTATTTCTGTGTAATTATAAAGCACTGGTGTATGCTATTCCCCAAAAACAAATACTTCACTTTTTATAAAAAAAAATGTAATTTTCCATAAGTTTTTTTTCTGTCAACAGAATTCGATTATTATTGTTTTGTAATTATAAAAAAAATTATATATACATACAAATATAATTTATACATTTATTGAAAAGTCAGTCTTATGTTTAAAATTTGTAAAGTTTTCATTTATAAATAATTATTTGAACTGTTTTTTTTTCATGTATTTTATTACCATACAAGCAAAACTCAGTTTCTGAAGTTATTAGTGAAATTTAGTCAATTTCTACAAACAGTTGTCTTTGTTTCATAAGTATGTTAAGATGTAACCAGGATTTGTGCTGCATTATTTAACAATAATCACTATATGTACAAAGATGAGAATTCCAAATACCTTAGGTTTCGAACCTAAAACATCTGCTTAAATGAATGCATATAATTGAAACTGCAGGATTTCTTTAGGTAGTTTTTCAATTGTTACTTTACAGAAACTTTTATGTGTGCAATTATTCTTTGCAAGCCAATAATTTTATTAAAAGTTTTATTGATTTTCCCACAAACTAACATGTCATTCCGTTTAATCCATGTTTATTCAGGTCTGTCATACACACAGATTTGAATGTTGCAATTTAAAAGGTCAATCATAATTTTTGTCATTTTCATGGGTGTGTAAAATAGAAACTGGAGATAAAGCTGTGGAAACTTTACCACAGATGTTGAAAGAACACCAATTTTTATGAATAAATTATTGCAACAGTACATCCCAGTAACACCTCAAACACCTTTTAGAGATTTAAATAACACTACTTTTGTTTTTTCAATACCTTGTTTATAATTATGAAATTCCAATAATATCTCTATTAAAACATTTTCAACATTTTATTAGTATGGTTTCAGATGGAGGGGGTTGAGATGTCATGAAAAAAGTGAACATTTTGTATATTCATGAAAATGAAAATAATTGCTTTGGCTCTTAAATTCAGGTTGTAATTACAGTACATTATACAGAAACTATTTATACTTTTAATGTTCAATACAAGCGATTCACATTAACATTGGTATGCAAAGAACAAGTGCTCATTCTCACCAATGAATATTTATCATAAATGTTTTGAACCATTTCATGAAAGTGTCTAGTCAAACTCTCCACTTATTTTTCTATTTATTTTACCAACCCATAATAAATGATCCAAGTTTCTATAACTTTTAAGCTGTTTTTTTTAATAGATGATTGACAAAACCTCTTGGAGATCTTTAATTTTCTCAGTATACAGTATTATGTATTTGTTTTTTAAAGTCTCAAATCCCACAAAAATGAAAAATATTCTTGAGTTACCAGAGCACAGTAAGATACATTATTTTTCTGTTAAATAGTTTGCTAAGTATATCACAAAAATTATAAAAAAGGATACTGTACTATTAAAGAACAAAAATCTGTACTCAGCAGTGAGAACAACAAAACAAATTCTGGTCCTAACTTGTGAAGGTAAAGGGCTTATATGCTTGATGCATTGTGAGCCATTTTCTGGTGTTAAATATTCACATTACTTACTGCTATAGGATGACTTGTAAACTTTGAACTTTGACCACTATAATTCATGATGCAATGAATAGTTTCAAACAAATAAATATACAAACTGCTCATCCCATGAAATATTGAAACAGATGCTAAATAGAAGTATTTGGATCTGCAATAATCATACTAGTAAATAAACTAATCACTTCATGAAATATTGAGATAATATTTGTAAAAATGAGTTTTCACCATAACAAGTTTCTGAGCAATCATTTACAAACCAAATCTTTTAATTTGTCAGACAAGAAATATGATGAATGATCATTTATGAACCTCTGTTTATCCTTCTAGATTTGTTTCACTCATAATTTTTTTGCTTGTCCAACAAGTTTGTGCATTTTAGAGGTGATAATAAACATTCAGTTTCAAATTTTGTTAACTGGTCAGCTTTCCATCAATCAGCCTGTTCAAATGAACCACTCACAATGATTTCAGTTTAGCCATAAACATACATAAAAACAGGAAATTCACTTTTGATCTACACTAATATTTTGTTGCTCGCGTTAAAACGACCCACCCAATATTCTCCCAACATTTTCTGATCAAATTTGAACAGATGACAGATATGGCAACAGAAACAGTAAAATTCTGCAAACTGGAAGCTAATTCTCACCTCTGTAAACTTATTTATTTGAAAGTAGTTCTGAATTCTTGTTGATTTAACCCTAAAACAGTATGATTGTTGTAGGTAGCAGTTTCGAGGATAGTCACCATTGTAAAATAAATAAAGTTAAATATACATATTTCCTTAAAGCTTTCAAACACATTTATGTTATATAGTATGGTGACTAACTTCACATAAGGAGAGAGTAAATTCCCCAACTTCTTAAAATAATGATTTGTTAAATTCCAAAACATCAAAATAATTATATTTTAATTTCTAAGTTTAAACAGTAAAAGAGGTTAATAAAGACATCAGATACCGACTGAAAAGGCAATAACTGAAAAAAACATTTGGGATGTAAATTTGGAAATTAGTTTAACTAGTTGCCACACAGCAAGTAGCTCATAATATAATATAGTCTGAATAAAGTAGGTAATACATAATTTCCTAATTTAAAGTCTATGAAAACAAAGTTATCCAAGGTTTTTAATATTTGAACATATATTTTCTAAATACTCAGCATTTTCTTTACTATCTCACTTGACCAGTGATTTGTAGTAGTTTGAATAACATTTAATTACAAAATTCCTAGTTTATTCAAAATTGCCTTTTTCTAATACTTTAGATGCAGAATAAGTTTCAATTTCCCTTATGAAAACCTTAAAGTTACCTACCCTTCAAACAGTTCACACTTTAGGAACTTCATATTTTCATAAGTGCAAGATATAAGACAAGAAACATTTAAGATAATGGAATTTTGGCTGAAAATAGAATAACGAATAAATGTTCGATATATATTTATGCGTACACACATATTACACTTCAACAAGTAAGAGATGTCACTACATTAGTGATAGTCCAATAAAACAACTTACCTTCAAAGAAAACTTTTTGACATTTCGTTTAGTTTTCTTCAGAAACTGTTTTAATGACCCACTAGACATGTATTCTGTGATAAATATTACCCGAGGATTTTCGGAATCTGTGTCCATCCAGTACTTATGAAACTTGACAATGTTTGGATGTTCTAACTGGGTAAGATTGTCAAAAACTTGGCGAATCTTTTCCTAAGAATCACACGATACAAAAGATGGAGAAAAAAAACTTTTAAATAATAGTGTTAAATACATTTGGTCTGCTTATGATTTGAAACAAGATTTTAATTCTAATGTTCTAAACTACATTGAAACTGTTTATTTAAAAAATATAATTCAATTTAATACATATACTAAATTAGCATTTTTAAAGTCCTTGTATAATTAAACACTACAGCACCCACATAAAAACAAAAATAATACATAGAAACCCCAATCCATATTACATTTAACATTCAATATTACCCCGTATATATGTGATAATCTGAACTTTGCCATTGTCTAGGCCACATTTGAAGTATTGTGTTTAGTCTTGCTTGGGATTCTTACCTAAAAAAGGACTCTGAATTGGCAAAAAGTGTTCAGTAAAGGGATAACCGGATAAATCAGAATTGGAAAATTTATCATAAGGAGACACATTAAGATTCATGAAATTGTTTTGTATTAAAGACAAAAACAATTAGAGGAGATGTAATTGAGGTGTCTAAGATTGTTAAGGGAACTAATAGTTTGATACAACATTGTTCACATACTTAAACACAAGAACAAAAGGACAATGGGATACAAACATAACCTCAAGTCAGGTAGTCATTTTGTGCTGAAAACAATTTTATTTCTTAATAGGGTTGTAGGCTTATAGAATGGGTTGTCTTCAGATATTGTCAGTGGAGTAAATTTTAGAAAAGACCCTAATAACTATTTGAAAGATAAAAGCTAGTTTTAAGTATTATACTTTGAAATAAAAGTTCAATTTAATAGATAGGATGGCCTAGATAGATCAATAGATCTCTTGTTGTCTTTAAACTTTATGTTAAATTAAGCCTATTAATGTTAACCTCTTCAGACATGAAACTGTAAGAACATTCCCAAAAGAATGAAATCATGCACACAATGGCAAAATACTGTAGAATCTTTACTATTGAAGTTATTTGGAATAAATCTATTAAACAATGTAAGCTAATTACTAAAATGTGTCATCTTTACTCGGTTAGTAGGATGGTTAATTTATTTATATCAGCTTTTTTAAATATTCAACTTTTGTGTATCCTACTTGACAAGATGTGATATGGTCCATACCATATGATGTTCCACAAATCATCCTGTATCAAAGACCATACAAACCAACAAATTTTTTCAAACAAAAAATCATCTACAATAATTGAAATAATGTATGCTTCTTCACCCATATGTTTCACCATCTAATGTTTCAAAGCGTGTTTTCATGAGTCTTCAGTCACATTACACCATGTGCTATTTCCAAACATGTTTTATGAACCTTCAATTATGTTGTACCATATATTGTTCCTAAGCATGTTTTAATGAGTCTTCAACAATGTTACATTACACCACATGCTGTTTCCAAGTGTGTTTCTACGAGTCTTCAATTGTGTTATGTTTCACCATATCTTGTTCCTAAACATGGTTCTGTAAGTATTCAATCATGTAATGTTACACCATAGATTGTTTCTAAAATGTTTCAATAAGCTACATTCTTGTAATCTTTGTAATCTTGTAAACTTTCAAGACTAACTGGACAAAACAAATGATCAAAAACCTGACTGATCATAGAAGTGAAAAATAGTGGTCAACAGAGTTGAATGTAAAAACTGACATTTGACCAATGATCATGCTAACAATGGTTCCAGCTTGTCAGAAAATGAAGTTGGAGATCTTAAGTGTCTTTCAACAAGATTTAGTGTTAGGAAAACAATACAATGAAAGTCAGATTTGTAAGTTCATAGACATACCCTTGACCCACTAGTGGACATTAATCTATTCAGGTTAACTACCAACTCGGAACCCCCAATTTTAAGAAGCAGACATAGTGTGTGGTATTTGAGTCAAAATACACGTCATCCTGTCAGTGGTAAATTAAATCGCATCGTCCTGACAGCTGTGGTAGTTAAAGACTGCCCATCTCATCTTTAACTACACAATAAACTTTTCTGCATGAGCCACAATATCTGTGGATGGAGAGAGAACTAAATATTAATGACCAAACCTTACAGAAATCAAGTGGAGGCACTGGGAAGTGACCCAAAAAATCACACTCAATCTACCAGCTGAAGAAAGCAACTAATCTCAGAATGTCTTGTAAGGACTTTTCTGATTACAGTTGTTAGGAACAATACCTCATGCAAGTTAGTTGTGTTACAACACAACAACAAGGGTCAGCTACCATGTCACTGATAGGGAACTGAGCCCCAGACTTTATCATTATATGTCTATAAACTGTCACAGTCCCACAAGGAACTGAGAAGTAAACAAAATAAGAGAAGGCTCAGGAAAAAGCAAATCCAAATTTTTTCCAGAATATCTAGGATTGCCAGCTATTGCAGTTTCAAAATCCCTTGAAGAAACACCACTGAACTAAATTTTCTTGAATTAAGTAGACCAATCATATGTTTGTAAACGAAATGACTGACTCTCTTCTTTTGAAATAAAACTAATGTCTGACTCTCTTTGCTTCCTTGCATCTTCGTCTGTTTATATATTGTAGGCCTAGACTCCTCGAAACACCGCGAAACTTCTACAGATCTTCAGAGCAATCCGCGCATGTCCGTTCTTGCACGAGACTAAACGTCTAGACACAAAGTCGCCAGCATTTCATTTACAAACATATGATTGGTCTACTTAATTCAAGAAAATTCTAAATGTTACCCTGAATGAATAACAACATATTTTATTAGTTTAAACTTCGAAACAATAATATAAATATGGAAATGAAAATTTAAACACAACACGACATGTTGTCATTTACAAAATATTTACACGACATTTACATAACACTCCATCACACTACAAATTAGATCACTGACAGCCTCAACCAAGAGTGACTTTTCTCCCCTGATATTATGCAATGCTGGATATCAGACATGGGATAGGATACATGTAATTTGCCTCTGTGCTAGAAACAATAATCTAGGAATTTATACAATATACTGTCTTGTCAGTGCATTTTGTTTAATTAGGAAATTCAACTACATGATGCTAAGAATGCTAAAAGTATCTTCAACAATTGTAGTACTAGTACAGAGAAACCCGTTAGCAAGTAATTTGTTGAAGAAAAGTGATAACACTATTTGAATGAGATGCTTATATACAATAAAAGGATATAGTGCACACTGATGTATGTAGAAATTATTACAAGGAAGATATTGCTAAAGGCAACTGAGTGGGGTATGAAAGAATGACACAAGTGACAAAAAATCAGATCAATGCTTAGATGGACAAAAGAAGAAACCCTTGAGGATGAATAATAGATTTAAGTATCAGGAAAGGTAAGTACGTTTTGGAGATGTAACACTTTGGGACAATATGGTAGCTATTGGTCAATCTAAGTTTTCCATCCTCCAAACTAAATTCATTTTTAAAAATTCAAAAATTCTTAAGGCCAGCCCTTATCACCAATATACTTAACTAACTTTTTCTTAAGATCTCTTAAATTTACTGCCTCTACAACATCCAAAGGTAACCCATTCCAAAGACCAATCACCCTATAAGGAAAATGTCTAAGCTGAAAATGATTCCTAACTTGCCAAAATTAACTTGTCCCCCAGCCCTATTATTCTCACTGTTAAATATAAAAAAACAGATAATGAATTAATACTATCAATTCCCTTTAAAATCTTAAACACTTCAGACAACCCCCCCCAAACTATTCTTTTTCCAAGAAAAAACAATTTGAAAGATTTGAACTTCTCATATGACAACCCTTTCATCCAAGGCACCATTCTTGTAACCCTTCTCTGAACCATTTCCAACAATTCAATGTCGTTCCTCAGGTAAGATTGAGCACAATATTCCAAATTGTGCCAAACCATTACATGATGTATAATCAGCACTCTACACTTTTAGTTGGCATTAGAACTAACCTATGTATGTTTGTGCAGATGGATTAATCATTTAACCTCTCCAAGTTTTTCATTTCTAGTCATTTTTCACTTTATCATCTGTGCAACTAAAATGAGCTCTTGACCTCACCAAGATCCCAAACATATCTTCCGTGTAAAAATATAGAATGGTGTGAACATCAGTATCCAATCTTGGTTTTTGTTGTTCATGTTGGAATTGACATTCTAAGTTAGATAAGTGTTCAACAACTCTAGGTCAAAATTCTGAAGTTAAAAAAATGACATATTTGGCAAGTGCACAGAGAACTTTCCATCATTAGTTTACTTTTTACTACAGCAGTAAAAACAAAGTTATGGGTATGTTTATGTCATTGGCCTCATCTGGGAGCCATTTAAGTAACTGGTGACCCAGTGATTTGGAGACATGAAACACAGTTAAATCCTACATCTTGAAGACACAACCCTAAACCATTTACAATTGGAAGAGGTCAGGCTAGAAGACTTCCTGAAATAATTGATTTGATATGGATTAACATGACCTAACATAATTCCTTAGTTTAATTGGTAATATCACATTGATTACGTCACCCCATCAAACAGTTTATGATCTTCAGAAGTATTGGTGGCGATATATTTTTTGTAATTAATACAAAAATGTATAGTTTAGATTTTAACTAAAATAGTTTGACAATTAATATCCATTATAAAACTAGTTATAGTCCAAGTGCAAACTGCTTTTTATCTGCTAATCCACAAGTATTGAATATAGAGACAACATCATTCTTACACTTACATAGAATATTTTAAACAAAAGAATGAAGTTTGAATAAGCTGCATAATATACACATTAATTCAAAATACTTTTCAATCATTAATATTTTGTTCCTGTTTACCTCTAGGGTTTTTTATTCTTTACATACCAGTGAAAATGTAAGCAATTAATTATAATACCTCTTGAGGTTTGAAACTTTTTCTTTCAGAAAACTTCACTTCATTCCAAACAACCTCAACACCATCTTCTGTGTCCATGGCCAGGTAAGCAGAATCAATACCAGGAATGTCTCTTTGTTGGACCTGGATGAAACAACTAAGAACATGTGACCTGACCATTATACTTCTTTAAAAATTCTACGTTTTATTAGTAGCAATCAAGGTACAGTTTTTCTTGTTTTAACCAAGTAGTTGAAACACCTCTAATTTTGTTGTAATGTCAAATTAAGTAGTTTCATTTATCCTGCATACCGAGACATCACATTCAGCATTAAATTATTTTCTCTGCTGGTTATTTCGTTCAAACACTTCCCATGTAAAAAAAAAAAAATTCTTATAATAATATGTTTTTAGAAATTTTATCATCACCTTGAGAGAGCATTTTCCAACAAGACAAGACCGCTGTCCAAGAGCACATTATCAATTAACACTTCACAATGCAATTATTTTAGTTGTAATATGAATTCTGTGTCTTACAAAGTTTACAATCCAATATTCTCAGACTGTGAATCACATGCAAACCAGACCCACCATGATGACTTACTTGTACATATTAAACAGCATAGTTCCATTCTGGAAACCAACTCAATACCAGTGCTTGGTAAATAAGCTTAAAATAAACTAAACGTTGACACCCCAATACAATTTGTACTGAGAATAAAGAAACTATGGTGTTTATCCATGAGGAAATTTACAGTCTCTAGACCCAATTACATTAATTCAGTTGACAAATTCTGAAAACAATTTACATTTGTAATTACAATGTTCTGCTGTTACAACATAGGAAAACACTGACAAAGAATGTGAACCATGGAACAATAAAGCTCAGTGACTGATGGAAATTTCTACGCAGTTAATATCTGTTCTCCTTTTTCAGTCATGTTTAATTATTCAGATATTTTCATGATGTGGCAAAAGTAAAAAAAACAACAAAAAAACATTCGTAAATTAACTTAAAACCTAAACAAAGAGAAATTTTATAATGCTACAAATCGAGTTTCAATATCTGGGATGGGCAGAGTACAGATGGTCAATTGTGTAGCTTTGTGTTTAATAATCAAACATAATGTTAATATTTCAATTAATTGGATAGATGAAATAATCTAAGACTATCATAACTGAAAAATGAGTCACGACATAAATTAATTATGCTGAAAAAACTTGATTTAATAGAAATTAATGAAAACATTGTAATAGCAATATTTCAATAACCAAATAGTTGGAGTAATAATCAAAAATCCTAGTTGATTATTTTCGTTAGATTTATTGCTTTGTTCATGACTTTGATTAAGCAATTATTTACATGAATAGAATTGTTAACAGAGCTAATAACTCAGCTCTATGTGAAACCCCTTAAACACAATTTTAATCAGCTATTTGGATACTATTGTAACCACTCTTAAAAAACCCAACAACTGTAGTAGTTGTTACAATAAATGCACATATCACCCTCCACCTTATTTGAATAATGACAAGAAAAAGAAAAAACATTTAAAGCTTTAAAAAGCAAAATATTTAAAATCTATGAAAAACACAATTAAACTGAAAATTATTACACATACTTACTTTAACACAATATGAAGAAGGTAAACAAAATTTAGCTGACTGCGAGGAAGATTTGGCCTAAAATGTGACTGATTTTTTTTCTTTTTAGTTCTAAACCTTCTACTAGTATGGAACATATTTCTACCTTATGATAGCCAATATGAAATACAAAATAAAGTATTTAAAAAATAACAGTCAATGCACAGTGGTTACTACAATAGACACCTTTAAATACAATCATGTCACTACAACCAAAATGCAATATGTTACAGTTTCATCCCAAATCCTGTTCAAATTTGGCAGGGATACTTCATTTTTACACAAAGTCAGACTAATATCTTAAAAAAGAAACACATAAAGAAAACAATATTTGAAAATGGGGAAGTGTATTACTGGCCAACAAAGGACTGCTTTATTGCTCGTGGCAGAGGTAATAGAATTTTATTTAGTATGCACCTTTTGACTGATTACGAGTCCCTGTAAGATAAATCTTCTCAGAATCATCTTAGTCTCCTCAAAACCATTTACAATAAATCAACATCCTTTTTCATATAAAGAGACCAAATCTATAAACAGTGTTCTAAGTACAGAAATGACTAGACCTTTTGACTTGTAATCAAAATGCCTATACCTACAATTTACAATCTAGCAACAGAACACTGCATTCATGGCTTTAGTGACTTATATGAAACTCTACCAAGATCCTTTTATTCAGACATATTATTGCATTTTCCCATCTGTATCAGACATATCATCTAAATTATGATAATCCAGATGCATTATTCAACACTTACTACAATTCCAAATCATTTTCCAGCTTATCAATTGATACAAGACATCCTACAAACCACAATGTCTTCAATACATCCAATATAATAAACTTTTATTAACTTATTGACTACACCTTTGCACTTCACCCAAAGATCACATCACCACTTGTATGTAACAAAGGCCCACTTCAACTAGAATAACTCTTTGCTTTCTTTACAATCCAATTAACTAACACTTTCCAACTCCTAAGAACATGATATTCTTTGTTAAATTTCTGGGTAAACTATTAGCCTATTTTTGAAAATTTATTAGATTACTCCAAATAGATACACATTCCATAATTTATATAACAAGCAACATTCTCAATAGACAGTTTGTTTTTTTTGGAATTTTGCACAAAGCCATCAATAATAAAGCAGTGTAAGACTAGAGGGAAGGCAGCTAGTCATCACCACCCACCGCCAACTCTTGGGCTACTCTTTTACCAACAAATAGTGGGATTGACTGTCATATTATAATGCCCCCACAGCTGAAAGGGCAAGAATGTTTGGCGCGACTGGGATGCAAACCCGTGACCCTCAGATTACAAGTCACATTAACATGCTTGGCCATGCCGAGCCCTCAATAGACAGTTTTTAATACTACTAACTTATAATCAGACGCCATGTTAAATTAACGACAGTACTTAAGAAGAATTAGTTTTAATTATATCAAATGTAAAGTACTTTGCTTTGATCACAAGTTATTAGGTTAAAGTGAAAGGTAAAAACAAATATCAGGATAAAAAGCTTGTTTATATCTTTTGTTTTTGTGTTTTGTTCTTTATGTCCTGTGCCAACAGTTCACTCATGTATTTTTAAAATTCAAAAATTAAGAATTTTATGTCAAATCATGAAAGGCAGCATTACTACGACCAAACAAACATCTTATATACCTATTTTCAATTGTATTTAAATTCCGAGGATAAATTTCGATATATATTTACTATTATTTTACGAGATATATACTGAATTAAGGAGCATTTACAAATAAGTTTCATGCTATATTACACTGGAAACAGACAAATGGTGGGCTTTCTTTCTCCACGAACAGAGATACAGAATTATTTTACGCTGCAAAACTCTGACATACGAGCCAGGGTTTATCGTGTTTCATTGGTTTGCGAATAATGTGCGTTTTTACTACAATCTTCCCCATATGTGCGATAAAAATAGTATAATTACTTATGTATTACTATTAATACCAATATGCTAGTTTTCTTTCTCCATCATTGAATAAAATTAATGTAAATGTTAGGCTTAAGCCTTAACCGACCTCTTCTCTTCTTTTTAGCCATCGACCACAAGGACTTTCCTCTAAAATTTCACTTTCATCTTCAGAATCATCCCCACTTTCTCTTTCATCTGCTCGAGATTTTGCATTTTTCACATCTTCTTTATTGCTACCTTTGCTGCCCAGTGGATCCTGCATCTTGGAATGTTACTAACTGCACTCTTTCAATTTTTGTTAGGTTTCAACAACCGAGTCATGTGCAAAAATACCATGACTCATGTTTTGATAAATACACTTTGACCTAAAATGATTCGTCACAACACCTATCGTCAATGAATGAACTATGTTAAAATCTGTGTACACACATGAAAATCTGGTAAATTTAGTTATTTGTAGTACCAGTAGCTACAACAACAACAAGACACCGAAATGAGAAATGGAGCAAGTAAATAAAAACATACCAAATGCAAAAGACACTGGCAATTAACTATATATACGTACATAAACGCTAGATAGTAAAACTAAAATAAAATTTCGTTTAATTCTAAAAGATATTCATTGATACCAAATGCTAAAATGTGCAATAAAGTGTTCTTACTACGAACACTATTCAACGACAAATTACTGGAACTTGGATACACAAAATGGAAAAAAAGTGAGCCAAGCAGTAGATGTTTCATACAGCTGCATAAAGAAGTTTGAAGGAAAAAAAAACACTTCTCCCAAACGATAGTAAAAATAGAGAACTGCTAAAAATGCAAGAAATTTGGCCAGCACATTTGAGATTATAAAGAGTTAATAGCTCAAAACTACATTATCCTAAGGATGGATCTTAGAACTCAAACAAACTGAAAGAGTTAACCAGACATCGGGAAATGATAAATATTTGAACTTATGGGGTGAAATTCTGTTTAGAATACCTTATATGTCTCACATGAAATAAGAAATTCATTATTTCAAGAAATCAGTACATTGATCTATTGATGGGCAATCTTGCAATATATTTATCGAAACTTGCTCAACAGCTGCAACAATTCTGCCTAATTTGGTACTGAAAGATGGAAAAAGAAAATAAATTGATGTGAACATGAAGTTCCATCCAGAAGACAGTTAGAATTTACCCTATCTGTAGAAAGCTTCTCTACTTATCATGTGTACATAATCTACATCAACGAACAGTGCACGTATTCTGAGAACTGACTTTATGCACAAACGTGGATGTAAGGTTAAAATAGATTCACAGTTTCTAACTAAGAAATCCTTGTGCACTACATCTCAAATACTGCAGTTGCGAAGTTACGGGGAGTGGCCACTACCTCACTTCTATTAGGGACGGAATTCTGAATCAACCTTGTTTATAGAACAATTCAAATATACAGAATAGAAAAAAGACAAGAACATTAGCCTTTTATCCTTTTTACGATGGTAAAATGGACGGCTAACGCAGATAGCCATAGTGTAGATTTGCATGAAATTCAAAAACAAACAACAAATCTTTGTAATTTTTATCCTTCCAGTGGCTCAGCAAAAAGTCTGCGCCTTTAGAATGCTATAAAATGGGTTTCAATATTGTACTGGGCAGAGATCATATAGACAATTTTGAACTTAATGACAACTAAATGAAAATAAATCCTTTACGTGAGTTAATAAGCTACGAATTTCAAAGTAAAATTTAGAGAACCAATCCGCTGGTGGTGACTTGAAACTGACTTTACTTTCATCGTTGAACAAATTATCTCGGGACTGTTATGAATATTTGTAATACTATTTGCTTAAACATGTATGAGTTGTTAATGTCTGTTTTATAATTTTGCGCAAAGCTACACGAGGTTTATTTGTGCTAGCCGTCCCTAATTTAGAAGTGTAAAATTAGAGGTAAGGCAGCTAGACATCCCTTCCCACCGCCAACTAGTAGGCTACTCTTTTACCAACGGATAGTTGAATTGACTGTAACATAATAACGCCTTCACGACTGAGAGGGCGAACATGTTTGGTGTGATGGGGATTCGTACCCGTGGCTCTAAAAGTACTGGTTGAATGCTTAACCACCTGGCCATACCGAACCTATTGGTAATATCATCATAAAAGCTTTCTTGTAGTTTTCTTCAATTTCAAGCAAATTGATTTTATGTATCTAACTTAGCGTATTCTTTCATTTTCCGTCTTGTCTGATGTTATAGAGCCAGACTTCTTGCATATGTCCAATCTTGGTGAACAAATAATGATTTTGTAATTTTTCTGAAACTATAAAAACGATTTTATTTTTATATTTTTAGAAACATATTTTTATATTTTTGTTTCCTCCAGCATCAAAATAATGTTCGAAGTATTTTTGTTTCTCGGTTCATATACTAATAATACTTAAATATTGTCCACATTTTAGAATACCCAATTGCTACTGTACTTTCATTTCTGTTGTCTATGAAATAAAACGGGCCTGGCACAGCCTAGCGTGTTAAGTCGCGCCAAACATGTTCGCCCTCCCATCTGTGTGGGCGTTATAATGTGACGGTCAATCCCACTTGTGTGGAGATGTTTCATTATAAAAACCAATACGTCATTATTTTAGGTCTTGACTGTACTGTGAAGCGGTGTAGCACCTGCTTAAAGGGAAGGCAGCCAATCAGAAGCGCTCTAGCATACTCAAGTTTATTCTTACACTTCTAATATGGAAGCTGGAAATTCTACAGGAAAATAAAATGTTTGTCCACTAAATTAGGTTTGAGAACAATGGTTGATCGAAAATTTCTATAAAGTGGTAAGTTGGTCTTTAAGTAAGCACGCACATGAATAAAAAAAACAAAACATTATCCCTCTTTAAAAATCCCAGTAATGTGTGGTGGTAAACCACGCATAGAACGATGAACCATTATGACAAAAAAATACGTTAGCACCGTAAAGACCAAAATAAAAATATAATAATGAACTAAAAAAAACGTCTTTATATTGTCCCGATAAGCAATTCTGAAGCAGTTTTAATCTGTAAGTACATTTATGGAGACAGACATATAAAATTTAGCCCCACCTTCGCAAACTAATTTCAGTAATATCTCATAACTAACTTTCTGTATTTCTCCATCCCATAGAAAGGTAAAAAACTTCCTTTACAATAAAGGAAAAGTAGACACTTCCACATGTAGAACTTGAAGAGGGCACCACAGTACTGAGGCAATTAAACCATTAATAATCAACATCCGACCGTGCAGGGATAAATCTCTATGTTACCAAGATCTTAAAATACGAGTTTTACTTGTCGAAAGCTATCATAGCAATTCATACGATACATCTCAACACTATCAGAGTAAAACTGTATGACAAGAAACGTTAAAACTTGTTAGGAGACAGTAACACTCGTAATCCGAGGGTCGCGGGTTCGCGCCCGCGTTGCGCTAAACATGCTCGCCCTCCCAGCCGTGGGGGTGTATGATGTGACGGTCAATCCCACTATTCGTTGGTAAAAGAGTAGCCCAAGAGTTGGCGGTGGGTGGTGATGACTAGCTACCTTCCCTCTAGTCTTACACTGCAAAATTAGGGACGGCTAGCACAGATAGCCCTCGAGTAGCTTTGTGCGAATTTCCAAAACAAACAAACAAACTTTAAATACCTCTTCTCCCTGATGAACTCGGTTTCCTAGCAACAGACCCCTGTAATTAACTGGACTATCTGACACACGCCCATAATGTTGACAAATTTTTGTAACAGGAGTTACAATGTAGTCATAGCTTGAGGCCGCCTAATTAGTGTGAGGCCCTGGCTTCAGCCCGTAAAGCCCATGCCTTAGTCCTAGGTTGCATCAGCGGTGATGGAGTATAAGACAAATACGAGAAAATAATGTAACACCCAATATATCATCGTGCTGAACAATCATCTTATGTAAAGGTTCTGCACATAAGATGCATAACATCGCCGATAGAGAACACCCCTGGCGAAGCCTTTGGGTAATGTTGAAAATATCAGTAGTAAAACCAAAATATTTAATAATACAACAATAGCTCCAAAACCACACATTACTATATTAAACACGAACAAAAGCCTTCATTTAATCAATCTTGAACAAAATCCCACTTCTTTGTGTTTAATCTAAGTGGTCCACTTTCAGTTTCAAAAGAAAGGGCACTGTAACCACATCCCTACAAGGAACACAACCAGTCCGGTCCAGAAACGACCCGAGACAATCCATCAGCTAATATTTTAGTTAAAATCATGTAATCACAATTTAATAATGTTATCGGGCGATATTTTTCTGGCAATCGTCTATTTTCTCCGTTTGGAATCAAAATAAAAACTCCACGCTTCATTTTTTTTTCAAGTGAAAAACTGCATAAGAAAATCATCAATAATAGAAGGTAAGAAACTTGTTGTTGTTGTTTTGAATTAAGCACAAAGCTACACAATGAGCTATCTGTGCTCTGCCCACCACGGGTATCGAAACCCGGATTTTAGCGTGTAAGTCCGCAGACATACCGCTGAGCCACTGGGGGGCAGGTAAGAAACACTTACAAAATTCAAAAGTGAAACCATCTTTCCTTTAAATTATGTTTCAGACTCCCTAACACACTGATACCAGTTTCACACAACAGATGATCAGAATCACTTAATGTTGTTGTAACAAAAGACAAAACCTCATCCAAATCCGAAT
Source organism: Carcinoscorpius rotundicauda (assembly GCA_011833715.1). Taxonomy (NCBI): domain Eukaryota; kingdom Metazoa; phylum Arthropoda; class Merostomata; order Xiphosura; family Limulidae; genus Carcinoscorpius; species Carcinoscorpius rotundicauda. The sequence goes on from CM022393.1 coordinate 8,952,352, forward strand.
GTACTACACTCTTCGACTTGTAAAGTGTAGATTAATATTTATGTAAAACTGCTCCAATATCTTTGGTACCAGAATCAAACCTATCCTATGATGTGAAAACGTATCATATTTTCGTTTTTCTAGCTCTAATCTGTTTAATATACCGTAAATATACTTGTTGAATCGTCCATCCTCCTCAAACCACATTACCTGAGACCTCAAAAGTCACTCCCTCTATCGGCTGAACATCCAAGTCTGCTAAGTCGGCCTCCATGTCACAATTTCTGGTGAGACCAAAAAGAGCAATATGAGCCAAAGGTATGTTCACGTTCAATAACTCTCATAACACTGTCTGAAAGCACGAGCCTAGCAGGAACCGTAAACTAAAGTAATTTGTTTTTTAGTCCCCTTCGCTTTCATATACCACAAACAAATGTCTTTTGCCATTTCAAGATAATCCAAATACGTCAATAATGATTATTAAAATTCCAGAACCCAGGACCACAAGGTACCCGACTAAATTAAAAATGAACTGTCAGAATAGTGTGATATATTTGAGGAAATCAAGGCTGATCAAAATTCTCCAAATTAACAGTTTATTTGGTGAGACCAGAATTTTGTCAATACAAGACTGTTTCAGTAAGTCACGAATAAACGTCCTCCATACAAAACTGTGTTGATTACCATAGAGGAATTTAAATATGTCAGATGAAGAGAAGGTGCTTAACAAAGAAGCGTAAACCTAACAACTAGCATCGCGGTAAAATTTTATCGATGATTTATCTGACGTAAAATTAGTGATACAATCATTTACTATAACTAAATTTGTTGTAGTTGAAAAAAATCTAAATAAACAATGTAAAACACAAACGATTTAGAAATGGTAGAAGGAATGTACACATGAAACAAGGCAAATGAAAAATTGTTAAAATACAATTAATAACTGTCACTCTCCCGAATGTATCAGCATAGTGTAAACTCATAAACTGTGAAAGTTTAGGATAAAAAAAACAACTTCCATCCCTTGACTAACACTAACCGCATTTGACATAAAAAATGTCTCTGGTTAGAATTTACCAATTAAATAACAATATTCGTCAGTAGGAAATGTACGTCTCTTGAATCCCGGTCGCACCAAACATGCTCACCCTTTCAGCCGTGGAGGTGTTATATTTTACTGTCAATCTCACTATTTGTTGGTAAAAGAGTAGCCCAAGAGTTGGCGGTGGGTAGTGATGACTAGCTGTTTTCCCTCTAGTCTTAGACTGTTAAATTAGGGACGGCTAACACAGATAGCTTTCGAGTAGCTTTGCGCGAAATTCGAAACAAACAAACGTCTCTTGAAAACAAATTACAGGATAAAGTGAACTAAAATATATGAAATAAGTTTTTTGATTTACCAAAATCTCTCAACCCGTTACAGTTCACTACTCTTATCTTAAATAGATTTTCCATACTGGAGAAAAGATAATAATTGCAATTTACTTTTTGTCTGTAGCATTTCTCACGCAAGGTAATTTAAGTGTTCGTATCTTACTCCGACAAGTATCAGGAGACTCCAACACATCCATATGAACCACGTTCGTTTGATCTATACAGCGAACCGAACAAACGTCAGCTAGAACAGTTTTTTGTCAGTGAAGACCTAGATAAGTCGTTCCTTTCAACAGGAAGCCTGGCATAACGAAGCGCGTTAAGGCGTGCTCTTCGTAATCTGAGGGTCGCGGGTTCGCGCCCGAGTAGCGCCAAACATGCTCGCCTTCCCAGCCGTGGGGGCGTTATAATGTTACGGTCAATCCCTCTATTCGTTTGTAAAAGAGTAGCCCAAGAGTTGGCGGTGGGTGGTGATGACTAGCTGCCTTCCCTCTAGTCTTACACTACTAAATTAGGGACGGCTAGCACAAATAGCCCTCTAGTAGCTTTGTGCGAAATTCCAAAACAAACAAACAAAACCCTTCAAGAGTGGAAATTCAAGACCACGGATAGTTAATAGAACTGTAGTATGTGTTATATACTCTTCGTGATTCTACGTAATAGGTACAGGAGACGAAGAGCGTGGTCAGTTGATCTTGACATCAACAAATGCTGATGTATGTCCACCTTCCATTCCTATCGTCCGGCACTGCTTTCTCTGTATGCGTGGCTCCAGCAGGCTGTTGCACAAAAACAGGACTTTCCACGACCCATTGGAAACCACGAGCAACATGATCTTGTCAACGACAACGGTGAAAAACCAACTGTGGACACTAGCTTTACAGACGGTCTTCAGCGAGACACGAACTACACTCACGATTCTGGTAATTATGCCTCCTTTTAATAAATGTATTTTTACCTTAACGGATTCACCAGAGAAGATAAAGATGTGCGGGAACCAGAAAAGATTATTCGCACAAATCGGATACCCTTGTAAATACCTTGATCCCGTTTCCAACCAGTAGCACCTTTTAATCACAATAAAATTCATATAACTTGGAAATAATGCATCATTGACGTAATCAGAAACACCGAAAAAAGAAACAATCATAGTACGGCTAGTAACACCTTGTACCATATGGTTCTCATCATTTACAGTCATTCCAGGATTCACCACAAAATCTACGTCGTAATACAAAATAAAACTAACCTCATAACCCCCGCCACGAGGTGCAATACATGTTAATGAAGCAGCTTCAAAGTGTTGTTGTTGTTGTTTTGAATTAAGCACAAAGCTACACAATGGGCTATCTGTGCTCTGCCCACCACGGGTATCGAAACCCGGATTTTAGCGTGTAAGTCCGCAGACATACCGCTGAGCCACTGGGGGCACTTCAAAGTGAGAAATAACCGCTTGTATAAACTCACCTTGGCTTACGTTAAGAACATCGACTTCTTCATAACTTCTGAAGAGCTGTTCTCTTCAGTTTTAGCATTAGCAGAAGTATAATGCATAGGTCATTATACATCCCTCGTGTAGCTTTGGACGAAACTCAAAAACAAACAAACACTTTGCCAACTGAGAGAGCCGTTCGAACACACGTCCGTTCGTCAGGATACTAGATCACAAATAAGTGTTTTTATAGTTGCACAAACAAGGAAATCATACACTGGTGCAAACGATTTAAGAGATGTATTAATTTGTCCTGGACAAACACGATCGTGTCAAATTGTAAAAATGTCCCAACTGAGAGAAACACCTACCTAGTAAAGACAGAACAAAAATCTAGTATATTCTTTATCGTTTAACTTGTCATAACATCTGATAACTTTCAATTATCACTAACGTTATTGTAACTCTTTCAGATGGTTTGCTTGCTTCAATCAAGTGAGTTTAAGTTGGAATATAAGTTAAAAACTAGTAAGTAAATGTGGTTAGCTGCTTGAAAATCACAAACGCAGGATAAACGTGAGAGATCGTGATACATTCGCCTACCATCCACGTTCAGCGTTTCATTCAAAAATTGTTTAATTTAAATCACAGTCAATTTGACCACATAACTTCATTTTGGACGTTTTCATATTAAATTCTACTTGTTATTCATGTATCTATGTCCACAATATGTGCCGTCTCCTCTTTCTCTTTAACTAGATGGCAATGTTCTAACTTTGGTAATTTTAGGTTTCAGTTAATATGTTCACGAAATGGAATGTGTACTGCGTCATTTGCTACAGCTCAAAGTCATACAAGGATGATACGAGTTCTCTTCACAAAAATAAATCAAACTCCTAATTGGAAGGCTGTAAACTGGCCGCAGACCTACTGGAAAATGAAAAGATGAAATACTGTGAAGCTATTGTTGTTCCTCTATATCTTTTATTATTTGTCTGTATGTTAGGCCTGGCATGGCCGAACGCGTAAGGCGTGCGACTCGTAATCCGAGGGTCGCGGGTTCGCTCCCGCTTCGCGCTAAACATGCTCGCCCTCCCAGCCGTGGGGGTTTATAATGTGACGGTCAATCCCACTATTCGTTGGTAAAAGAGAAGCCCAAGAGTTGGCGGTCGGTGGTGATGACTAGAGGACTGCCTTCCCTCTAGTCTTACACTGATAAATTAGAGACGGCTAGCACACAAAGCCCTCGAGTAGCTTTGTGCGAAATTCCAAAACAAACAAACCTGTATGTGAATATTTTTTACATTACGTACAATAATAGTTTAACCAAAAGAAAAAACAAGATTTTTTGTTTTTATTATTATTATCATTATCTTACTTCTCTTGCCTCCCACTAATACTGCGGTAAGTCTACGGATTTACAACCCTATAATCAGAGGTTCGATTCCCATCGGTGGACTCAGCAGGTAGCCCGCTGTGGCTTTGCTATAAGAAAGCATACACAAACATCTTATTTTCCTTTTAATAAAGAGAATATCTGAGACTTCTAGGGAAAACTCTGGTTGATACTTTCTCTTCAATACATGCATAGGTCATAGTTTGATTAAACACGAGTTGAGTTAGTGCCACTATTGTGATTTTTTACCATTACTAGTTAAAATGATATGTTAACTTTTTCCATAACAAAATGAAAGCCTAGCAAGAATAGACGTTCCAGGCAGAAGTAATATATCCCATTATGTGACAGATTTGGTATTATGGTTTGTTTGTTTGTTTGTTTTGAAATTTCGCACAAAGCTACTCGAGGGCTATCTGTGCTAGCCGTCCCTAATTTAGAAGTGTAAGACTAGAAGGAAGGCAGCTAGTCATCACCACCCACCGCCAACTCTTGGGCTACTCTTTTACCAACGAATAGTGGGATTGACCGTCACATTATACACCCCCACGGCTGGGAGGGCGAGCATGTTTAGCGCGACGCCGGCGCGAACCCGCGGCCCTCGGATTACGAGCGCACGCCTTAACGCGCTCGGCCATGCCAGGCCTTTGGTATTATGGAACTGTTCTGATATTAAAGTTTGTACAAGTTAAAATGATATTTACAAATATACATAACTTATACCGTGAAGCCAGTGTTACGAAATTCCCGTCTATTTACTAAGGTTGTAGAAGATTCTCGATTGTGAGAATCAACAGTATGTGTGTGTGGAATATTATCGTTTTGCAGTATTGTTGTGCACGTTATTACTAGTGTATCGTTGTGCAGTATTGTTGTGCACGTTATTACTAGTGTATCGTTATGCAGTATTGTTGTGCACGTTATTACTAGTGTATCGTTGTACAGTATTGTTGTGCACGTTGTACTTTCTAAAAACATTCCTGACATCTATAAATGTAACCAATGCGACTCGTCAAGAGGCAATATATATTATTGGTTTTATGTAATTGGCATACTACAAACGTCAAGGTCTACAAATGTGATTAACGCTTATTAATCGGGAACTTCAGGTATTTGACCAGGAACGTTGATAAAGTTCGAACACTACAAACCATTTAGCTTAAGTGAGTTGAATTTGGATATTTGTATATTTACGAAGATATTATATAGCTTTAGCGGTGAAAAGCTTGATATGTTATCAACAAAGAACACAAAGTTAGCTAGCTCTCTCTTAAGTGAATTGTATACCAACACGAAATTATGAGCCCTCGATATTATATTAAGAAAATCCAAGAACAGAAAGACGACTTAATATTTTTATCAATTTGTAATTTTTTGTTCATAGATATCCCTAAAAACAATTATATTAAATGACATTATTGTTTAAATATTAAAATATATTTGCACTAAGAAAGTAACCCTGTATATTAATCTTATTGGCAAATATAATAAATCTCATACTTATCGACATTTAATTAACTTATAAATTTAAATTATCATTTGACTCAGTTTCAGGCTGTTTCAAATTGTAATATGTAACAACTAACACAAAGCAACAACAAAAACAGTAAAATAAAAACGAAGTAAGGAACAGAAAATTACAACAAGTGTAAGAGAAACATTGGTAATTTATTTTGTACACGTACTCACAGGTAAAATAATAAAACTGAAGTATAGTTAGGTTTAGTTTCTAAAGTTCTTTATTTACATCTAGCGTTGCCCCCCAGTGGCTCAGCGGTATGTCTGCGGACTTACACGCTAAAATCCGGGTTTCGATACCAGCGGTGGGCAGAGCACAGATAGCCCATTGTGTAGCTTTGTGCTTAATTCAAAAGAACAAAAACAACAACATCTAGTGTCAATCTTTGCATCAGGGTTTTCTACAGTGAACACCATTTAAAGACAAATTACACAAACCTACTTAAACATACGGATAATTATGGAATAAACAAAGTTCAAACTACAATAAACATAATGGAAATATAATATTATATCTGGTATTAATGCAACATTTTTACTGCTGGATACATGCCAGATGAAGTTAAATTATTCATGACGATCTTAAATTATACTCTTCAAAACAAGAAATGCAAAACGAATATTTTTGTTATTTTAAAGAGAAATATGTGTAATAGCGTTACAAGCTCAGAGTGTGTGATGTTACTTGTGTTAAGGCACTGATTGTCAGACCAAAATGACAATAAAAGTTGTGCACTTTAAAAACGGAGGAAAACATCGGATTTTTCGCCAAACGCATTCGTGTCCAATAAATTTGTTTGAGAGATCTTCATGTTCTGCAAGTGCAACATGTACAAAATCCCTATAAAAGTGACGGGTTCTCGGTTTCTATAGCTCAGTGTTAAGCTACCGACACGCAACACAGTTAAGCCAAGACTGACTAAACCACAAAGCAACAACGCCATTGGTCGCTTGGAAGCAGGCAAATCTCGATCTGATGTTGCCAGAGCTACAAGGCTGTGGAATCGTCACCAACAACATGGATCAACTCGTGACCGTCCATGATCTGGCAGACCTCGTGTGACCACGCCCGCACAAGATCGCTACGTCCGGTTACATCACCTTCGGGATAGGACCACCACTACGACGCCTACTGCCTCAACCATACCAAGGCTGCGTGGGATTTCCGATCAGACTGTACGCAACCATCTACGAGGTGCAGGAATCCGACCTCGACATCCATCCAGAGGCGTCATCCTCACCCAGCAACATCGTCAAGCACGGCTGCAGTGGACTCGGGCACATCGGGTATGGCCTCATCGACGATGGAGGCATGTTTAGTTCAGCGATAAATCACGTTTTATGCTTCGTAGGCAGGATGGAAGGACCCGTGTTTACCGTCGTCGAGGTGAAAGTTTTGCAGCAAATTGTGTGCAGGATGTTGACAGATTTTGTAGTGGGCTGCCATCGCCTACAATGCCAGACCTTTTGCACATTCGAGGGAATCTTACGGCTCAACGATACGTCGACGAGATTCTTAGGACCCATGTGCAACCCATCATAGTGAACGTCAACGACGTTTTTCAACATGACAACGCCCGTCCTTACACAGCCCAACTCACCACTGTCTCCTTCAGACACCACAACATCAACGTTCCTCCCTGGCCCTCCAGATCACCAGATTTAAACCCCATCGAACATTTTTGGGACGAGTTGGACCGACGTCTGCGACGGCGACAACCTCAACTGCAGACTATACCTCAGCTTGCAGCAGCTTTGCAGGCTGAGTGGACAGCCATTCCACAGGATGTGATTCGTCATCTCATCGCTCCCATGGGCAGGAGATGCCAAGCAGTTATTGATGCTCACGGGGAGAATACTCGTCATTGACGTTGAGTGACGCTAAACCTCAACTAGTGAACGTGGACTTCGCCTTTGAAGACTTTGGATGTTCAGCAGTGAATGTGCAAAGTTTCACACATGTCATACAGAACCACCCGGAATAAACTTGTTAACAATTTGTCTCAAATTTTGCCTTTTACGTTTTGAGTTTATATTAATAATCATATGATTAATCTTGTTTTGAAAATTAAAAACCGTCATGTTTATAGCTGGTAACTTTGCTCTTAAGAACGAACGGGATAAATAAACAAAGCTATATTATCTTTTGAATTACAATGAGAATGAATCTCAGGTGGATTCTAAGTAAACAATGTCTCTGTCTCTTGGTTGGAGTGATCGTGAAGAAGACATCAACAGAGAGACCGAGAAATAAATGAATGTAAACAACAGTTTTATTTTACACAATTTTATACAGATATTTTATAAAGATATTACTTTATACAGATATTACTAACTTGATTACTCTTCTTAATTACGTTTAATAATTATTGAAACACATTCTGAAAATATAAATAATACTTAGAACGAGAATAACCGTTTATAGTAAGGAAATAACAAGATATAAAAATTAGCTGAACCCTGACTGTTAGTAAATATAAATATCCTAACATGATCACATCCATGCACTCAGTATTTTTGTAAAGTGAGAGTGATGAATTCATTGTCTCAACACGTCATCAATGGTTTGAAAGAAGCATCAGAAATCTTTTGTTAAAATAAAAGTAAATTATAATACATTGTTACTATGAATTTAAATTATGAGCAATTCTGAAAATAATTGTTCAAACTGTAGATAATTATATATTTTACACATAAATGTATTGTTTATCAGAACTAGACCTGTCGTATGTCACTGATATTTAAAAGCCAGTAAACACAGTTCTTTCACATTATATTGTGATTCAAAACACCTAATGTGTACTCACGATATTCTGTTTTTCATTGTTTGAAGGAAATTTTCAGTTAGCTTGCTATTACTGCACACTGCGCCTGACGGTCACCAAATCGTCATGTGTCAGTCAGCTCAGAAAAATATTTTAAAATATAAGATCTATTTAATTATAATTTATAATATTTGCATAAACAGTGAAATGTATGAGATTTCATTATACGATACAATGAATTATTTGCTCAAGTGGTTACAGCGTTAGTTGTTTTCAGGAAGTGTTTGATTTCATGAACTCGTTCTTGAATTTAGTCTATAAGAAACATTCTAATTTTTAATAAGTTTCTATTCACATATTCTATTTCTTCATTGGTCTTTCAGATTCAGAAAATATAATATTTCAAAAGTACCGTGTAAGGTTTTATGTAATATACTTAGTATAGCTATCGATATCTGTTCAAAAAAGTTAATTTCTCAAAGATTTATTAAAATTAAAACAAGTGTTGCTATTTAATAACCGTGGTTATACATACTTACTGCATAGTATAAGGTAAGTTGTGATCTCTTTCTAATAATGGACAATAGCAGATTTATTAGAATCCTGTGGACAGTATGAATATTGTTAGAACCATTGTTTTAACACAGTTAAATCTAGACATTGATAAAGTAATCACAAGTGTAAGTATTGTATCTTTCGTTATAAACCTCGCTTAAGATAAAACAATAAAATATCATGGGTGTAATGAATATTTTGTTAAGTTATATTGATATCATAAATTATAATGGTCAAGAAATGTAATGAAATGTGGGACTAATGAATTAGTGTTGTGTCCTTTTTCAGGACAATTTGCATTTAAATGGGCAAGAAGTGTAAAAGTATGGTCGTTTAGAGTGTATAAACTAGTTCGTGTGTATTGTCTATCTGTGAGTGGACAATATTGTTTATACTTTGTTTACTATCATTCTCAACATGTGTCGAAACTCTTACCTAAATTTGGATCTCACAAATATAGAAATACGTTTTTTTTGGAAAACGTTTAAGCAAATTTGTCCTAAACATATTTGTCTTTTTATGTAGATTACATTGCAAAATCTTTATTGTGAGAGAATCAATAAATTGTCAAAACGAGAAATAATGTGTCCACATTTTTTTATTTTAATCATGTTACCGAAAATATTTTAAATAATCACTTGTTTGTAATAAAAAACAAACAAACAGTAAGTTTTAATTATTGCATAATATTTAAATAATCATTCTTTTTAAGGTGATTTAAATATAATTGGTAAAAAAATGTATACAATCAACGAATTAGTGTTTTATACCGACGATATTAAATATCAAATATAAAATTTGTGTTGGTTTCAACAGGTGGAACTCTTACGTCATCATCGCCTGTCATGGCGACATAGCAACGTGCTCTTTGGTGATATTTTGTGGAACTGTGACATCATCGACTCCACTTCTTCCCTGTTACAAGCACGTGTTGTCCCCTTGCGGTTAGACAAGCAAATAATGCTGTGCAGAACACTAAAAGTAATGATAACAGTAATTAACAAAATGTAAGAGAAGATAAACGACAAGAAAGTAAAATTATTCTTTCTTTATTAATTAAGTATTTCTTTACGTGGGAATAATTTCATTAATGTTATCTACTTATCAAAAAATTATTTTGTTTAACATACTATTAGGAGTGTTGGTATTAGAGAAGCTGTTGTTGTTGTTGTTTAGAATTAAGCACAAAGCTGCACAATGGGCTATCTGTGCTCTGCCCACCACGGGTATCGAAACCCGGATTTTAGCGTGTAAGTCCGCAGACATACCGCTGAGCCACTGGGGGGCATTAGAGAAGCAATTGTTAAATAAATAATAAAAGAAATTTCATTTTAATTTACATCGATTGGAAGTTAATAATAACCTACACAAAAACTGCATTTAAAGTCGAATCATGGGTTGTTGCTTAAAGAAAAGACTGTGTAATTTCAACACTTTCAAAAGTTACTTTGAATTAAACAGCTTTCTAGCCTCGTGTGACCTAAAGGATTCGGGTGTCATACATATAGGTTGACGAGTTTTCCTGCCAGAAGACAATGAGTTTGAAGAGGGCTAAAAATGTGATGAAAATAATTATTAATACCAAGCCTTCTAACAATTTGTAACAGTCACTGTGATGGCGTGATTATTTGTTGCCCCCAAGTGGCACAGTTATAAACCAGGTTTTGATACTCGTGAAGGACAGCACACAGATAGTTCGATATGATAGCTTTGTGCTTATCTTTTAAACATACAGTAACTGGTACACAGTTATGGTGTTCTTTTATTATTTATGTAAGTTAAAGTAGAAACGTGCGGATTGAAAACGTGTTTTGATAAGACAAGCTGACCATCTGTTTGATGTTGAGTAAATACAAAGCACCTGAAATTTAAGAAGATATAAAATCGACTACAAGCAACTTGCAAACCTAGCTCAGAAACTACAACAATTTTTCATTTAATTTTTCTTGTTTAAGTTAACAAGTTTCTAATTTTTACATTTTATTCAATTATGCAACAATAAATATGAAAAGCGCAAACAAATATTGAAATTTAATACTTATTTTGGCTTATTATTCTTTTACTATGCTCTAAAAGTTTAGTTTACAATAAACTCTGTAGGTGACGTAGCGGGAGTTAAACGTAAATCATCTTTGTCCACAAAAACGAGGACACTTGGACACCTGTCCAACATTAACACATTTTAGCTCCTTTACAAAAGTACAGATAACGGTCCAATCCATCAATTAAAGTATTTGATTATAGAAACAAAAGAACAACGTGAAGCTACGTATGCTGTGAAAGGTTGAATTTAAAACCATGGGTTTTAAAAGTGCTGGGCCCGGCATGGCCAAGCATGTTAATGGCGTGCGACTCGTAATCTCAAGGTCGCAGGTTCGCATCCCCGTTATGCCAAACATGCTCGCCCTTTCAGCCGTGGGGGCGTGATAATGTTACGGTCAATCCCACTATTTGTTGGTAAAAGAGTAGCCCAAGAGTTGGCGGTGGGTGGTGATGACTAGCTGCCTTCCTTCTAGTCTTAAACTACTAAATTAGGGATGGCTAGCACAAATACGCCTGGAGTAGCTTTGTGCGAAATTCAAAAAACAAGAACTTTGTTTTTGTTGTTAATGGACAGAAATACAGAATTTCTTCCCTCCATGGGTACGACAATCCCGTAAACCCTCTGACTTACTGCTGATTCACTGATGGGCCTAGAGCCTTTCGTAAGGTTAATATATCATAACTAAAACAATTGTTTTTTTTTAAATTATATTGTGTCAAATACGATTATCATTATGGTCGTAATTACTTTTTAGCCTATTTTGTTTGTTTGTTTATGAATTTCGCGGAAAGCTACACGACGACTAGCCATCCTTAATTTATTAGTGTAAGACTTGAGGGAAGGCATCACCACCCACCGTCTACTCCTGGGCTACTCTATTACCAACGAATAGTGTGATTGACCGTAACATTTTAATGCTCTCATGATTGATAGGGCGACAATGTTCGGTGCGACAGGGATTCGAACTAGAAACGGTCAGATTACGAATCGATTGCCTCAACCACCAGGCCATGCCGGGCTAGCCTATTTTTGAACTTAATTTCTGCTGTCCAAAAATTCTTAATTAACACATTAATACTAATAATCACATTTTTTATTGATAATTAAGTGTAGCATTATCAGTTGTAGGCGGTAAAGGCCCTGGACATCAACAAATATTGCTAAAGTTTACGTTAGACGCGTATATAATATAAAAAACAGCACGTTTGTTACACACTAGGTGATTAAAAAATGCACTTTTATAACAAATATTCAACTATGTCATTCGATCTCCTATTGAAACTACACACATACACAAACAGCTGTTAGAAATATAACATATACAAAAAGATATTTACAGTTAATACACCTACAACAGTGATCATGTTGCTTCAGCAGACATTCTGTCAACTGACTCATTGAAGTTTCCTTACAGCGGTATTTCCACGAGATTTGGCTTTTTTGTCAGAGAAGAGTTATATCAATGGCTCCTCCTTTTTTCACATGCTTCTTTCCAAACACCAGATAATGTATTATCTTTATCACTTTTAAATTTTCATTCACCAAAGCAGACAGAACCTGCGTCATGGTTATTGAAAGATATGTGGTCAACAGGAATTCCATGAAAGTAGCCATTCTTTTGAGATATAGTTGAATTTTAGAAGTTCTTTTGATAAATATGTTACTCAATTGTCAACATAGAATTCCTGCTTATCATATTATAACAGTAACAGGAGATGGACTTAGTTTTATTTCATTGGTATTTTGGTCAGAGTAGGTTTCGACACCCACGATAGGCGCGGCACAGATAGCCATTGCGTAGCTTTATGCTTAAAAATAAACAAACAGACCAGAACACTCTCTTGGCAGAAGTCTAACGCTTGTTTTAACAATAAACAAACAGACCAGAACACTCTCTTGGCAGAAGTCTACAGCTTGTTTTAACAATAAACAAACAGACCAGAACACTCTCTCGGCAGAAGTCTAACGCTTGTTTTAACAATAAACAAACAGACCAGAACACTCTCTCGGCAGAAGTCTACCGCTTGTTTTTACAATAAACAAACAGATTAGAACACTCTCTCGGCAGAAGTCTACCGCTTGTTTTTACAATAAACAAACAGATTAGAACACTCTCTCAGCAGAAGTCTACCGCTTGTTTTAACAATAAACAAACAGACCAGAACACTCTCTCGGCAGAAGTCTACAGCTTGTTTTATTGGATTCCATCAAAATAGTTTTCCTTTTTTTATAAAATACTTCAAAAGAAATGTTAAGCAAAACTACTCGAAGGCTAGTTGTCTCTGAATGTGAAGTGACAAACTAGAGAGAAGGCATCCAATTACACTTGTGAGATATTCTAATAAAATAACAGTTTAAAAACCATCTAATAACGCATCCTTGATTCTGAATTTCAGAATACGATTTTTCGGGGGACCACGAACTCTCTGATCCACAATTCGACACACTAATCATTTATTGCAGTTTAGGAAAGATAAAGACAGAAGAAAGCATAGAAAAGAGTTAAGCCTACTGTTCCACAGCAAAAGTGCTCTAATGTAACATTGATGAAGCTCAGGTAATTCATATAAAGTTTCCTTAGAGGGTCAGGATACGGATTTAAAAATATTAAAATATGGATTGCGATTTTCAGCGTTTAATAAAAAACACACAGATAGTCCATAACATTTCAACCATTACAAACTGGCATGGTTTTGATCCAATTCTATGAAGTTACATGTGTCGAGTTTAGCGGCAACACAATACAAAAATAAACTTATTTAAAGAAAAAAAAGAGTATAATCCAGCCCATTCTAAGGCTCATAAACCACTATTCTATCCGTGTTGAAAGCGTGATCACTAATATAATATTCAAAGAGGGTTGTTATAAATAGAGTTGAGTCAAACTGCAAGTGATGTACCTCAGGGCTGTCTTAGGATCATTGCTGTTTTTTTATTCACATTAATAAGATAGATAAAGGAATAGTCAATAAATTATTTAAATGTGTCGATGATATCAGAGCCTCGAGTGTTGCTGATCGTGAAGAGGACGCTGCTGTTTTACAAAAGGATTTAGATCATTTAGTGAGTTGGACAAACAAATGAGAAATGGATTTTGATTATAATAAATGCAAGATATTGCATCTGAGTTATAATAATTTGAATTATTAGCATACTTTGGATGGGAATAACTTTAAAAGTGTAACGAAATGCCCCCCAGTGGCTCAGCGGAATGTCTGCGGACTTACACGCTAAAATCCGGGTTTCGATACCCGTGGTGGGCAGAGCACAGAAAGCCCATTGTGTAGCTTTGTGCTTAATTCAAAACAACAACAACAAGTAACGAAAGAAAGGAATCTTGGTGTAACGGTTGATGAGTTATCCAAGGAGTGGTAGGGCAAACAAGATTTTAGTTTGTATCCACAGAAATACTGAATACAAGTTTAAAAGAGGTTATAATTTCTTTGTATAGGTTACTGGTTAGACCACATTTGGAGTACTGTGTTCAGTCTTGGTTACCTAAGGAAGAGTATTTACTGGTTGGAAAGGTTTCGGAGAAAGGTCACTAAATGGTTCTTGGAATTTTCATACGAGGAGAGATTGAGATCCTTAAAATTGTTTTCTCTTGGAATAACAAGAGAGTTAATGATGATATGATTGGAGTGTTCAAGATTGTAAAAAGGAATCATGAATGTTGATGGATGAAATTTTTTCATACTTAACACCGAGAATTACAGAACTAGGGGACACAAATATACAAATATATATATTTACGCAAAGCATAAGTCGTCTTCAGCTAAAATAGATTTTTGTTGTTCCTAAATATTATGTTATGTTAATAACACCGATGTGCAGAATCCTGCAATTATAAATAACTTAAAAGCTTAGCATACGAAATGAAGAAGCAACCTGAGTGTTTTAGTCAAACAAAATACAGAATGCATTCAGTAATGTCTGGAGAAATTGTAACTACATCAGGTAACTAATAAGTCTCAGAAATTAAAGAGATAATAATGCTCTATAAAATATAAAATGCTTTAAAGCTATGTATAGTTGAGGTCATTTCATGTTATAACGAACAAATTCAATTGCTGTCACACTGGTTCAAATACACAAAAACGATTGTTTGTTTTGAGTTTCGCTCAAAGCTACACGAGAGCTATTTGCGCTAGCCGTGCTTATTTTGGCATTGAAAGACTAAAGGGACAGCAGCTAATTATCACCACTCACCACCCACTTTTGGGCCACTCTTTTACCAATGAATAGTGGGATTGATCATAACATTTAATCTCCATACGGCTGAAAGAACGAGCGGGTTTAGTGTGACGAGAATTCGAACCAGCCACCCTCAGATTACGAGCCAAACGTCTTAACCACCTGGCCATGCCAGGCCTATAAAAACGACGAACAGTCCGTATATTGATTTGAATAACAGGTTTAATAATTCCTTATTTTTCTGAAATCTGACCCAGTCCTAACTCGCCAGTTTTTACGCTATTCACTTAAAATATTTCTCTAATATCAGCCTCTTGATTGACTTTCTGAAGACTATTTGACTCCACAAAACTTCGATTACTGTTCTTGCACTACATATGTGTATATCTTAATGAAAACTGATAGTGTAAGAATTTCACCAAACGGCGCTCAATTAATGAAACTTACTTTTACAAACAGCATGTTGCGGGTTCGAATCACTGTTTCACCAAACATACTTGCCCCTTCAGCCGTGGGAGCGTTATAAGTCAAGATTAATCCCACTATTCGTTGGTAAAAGAATAGCCCAAGAGTTGCCTTTCCTCTAGTCTTACACTTTTGAATTAGGGATAGCCCTCTTGTAGCTTTGTGCGAAATTTAAAGCGAACCAACCGAACAACACTGAACGGATTGTTTCTCTCTAACATTATTCAAAACACAGATGACTGATTGTAATACATACTTTTTTATAGAAAGGAAATGTAATTCAGATACGTCTTAAAACAAAACATTATTACAGTTTTTCATTACTTTCTGTCTCTTGGAAGTTTTGTTTGAAGTCAAGGACAGACTTGCACGATGAGACATCTGTGCTCTTCCCATCACTTACAATGAAATCCGGTTTCTAGGGTTAAGTTGTCAAACATATCGCTGTGCCACTGGGAGGACACCTGGAAGCTTCGTGAGTAAATATATCTCAAATTGTATTTTACTGATTCTTTATTTTACAATTCTTTCATTTTTATAACTTGTTTGAATAATTCGTAATGCTGACAATAACTTTAAAATTAAGCATTGTACTTAATTAGATAGTTCATTTTAACAAGGTATTCAAGTAAATACTTTGTACCAATATTTGTGAATATAAATATGTTAATAAATTATGTTTTATATACGGGTTATTTTCTATTCATCTTCAAATAAAAGTTGTTGTTTTGAATTAAGCACAAAGCTACACAATGGGCTCTCTGCTCACCACGGGTATCGAAACCCGGATTTTAGGGTGTAAGTCGGCAGACATACCGCTGAGCCACTGGGGGGCTTGAAATAAAAGAAACTAATATTTATGATTGTACCTATAAACGCAAACTAACGTGGCAGGGATTTAGTTTAGAGAGAGTTTGTTTGTTTGTTTTGTTTGTTTTTTGGAATTTCGCACAAAGCTACTCGAGGGCTATCTGTGCTAGCCGTCCCTAATTTTGCAGTGTAAGACTAGAGGGAAGGCAGCTAGTCATCACCACCCACCGCCAAATCTTGGGCTACTCTTTTAACAACGAATAGTGGGATTGACCGTCACATTATACACCCCCACGGCTGGGAGGGCGAGCAAATTTAGCGCGACGCGGGCGCGAACCCGCGACCCTCGGATTACGAGTGCACGCCTTAACGCGCTCGGCCATGCCAGGCCCCGTTTAGAGAGAGAGAAATCAGAAGAGTTATCTCTCCAACTGGGGTGTTCAGGAACGTCGTGGTTCCTCTTCGTCCCCTTTCGTGAATTGTTATTAGGAATAGTTTTTTACTCTTTTTTGGGTGGACGGTGTCACTCTAAATGTTGTCTTGGGCGGAGGCGAAGGCAGCACCGGAAAGAATGGCCGGGTTCCGTCCCGAAAGGAAGAAGTCAAGCAAATATGAACATGAATACAATTCAATTTAAACGACCCAACTCAGGGTCTGGCAATAAAGTTATCTGAGCTGGGATCTAGAAATCCAATGCCTAAATGTTTGCTGTGGGGGGGAAACGGGAGTGCCTCGAGAAAACCCACTTTCACAGGACACGCGCCGAAAGTTTTGCCTGTCGTTCTGCCCGATATCTGAGAAAAAAGAAAAAAAAAGAATACATATTATTGACCTGGATTTATTTCTTTGGATTCTTTGTTGTGTAATTTGAGATTCTTGAAATATGTTGTAAGGTGAAATGTATTTTGTTGGTGCACTAGTTAATTTGTGTCGTGATGCCGTTAGTTTGTTTCTATTTTCTGCTTTTAGATAATATTTGAGTGATATTTCCGTTATTCTATCTCTTAGTGTTGGTAAATTGCTAATTTGATGTATATAATTTGTTGGCGTGAATGACGGTAGACTGAATCCAGATCTTAGTACTCTGTTCTGTTGAACTTGGATTTTCTGAAGTGTGTTGTTTGACATATTGTATGTCACTTGACATCTGTACTCTATTAGTGGACGGATGTAAGCCTTGTATATTTGTATAATGGTGTTTGGTGAACATTTCGATTGTTTACTGGTTAGAGTCATTAGATGTAAAATCCTATTTCTGATTTGTTACGTTTCAAATGTGGATTGAACGCAACAGAAAGACACAGATAACAGCTTGTATATTTTATTGCAATAAACTATTATATATGTAACAGATATAACATAAATTATATGATAACAATGACAGATATTCAATTTCAACCTTCAAAATTAATTACAATACGAAATGGTACTGGTTTCAACCTTTAAAGTTAATTACAATACAAAATGGTACTGGCCTGTGTCCAATATAATGACCTAGAATGAAAGTCCAAAAGTTCAGATCAGAAATCCAAAATTCCGGTCTAGGGTGTGAATTTGGTCCCACGAAGAAATTCCGAAGTTTGAATGGAGAAGTTCAGAAACAATTTACAGTTCAATAAATTTGACGAAGTTCTCTTCACGATGCCTCCGATGAACGTCTCAAACTTATCGCCTTCCAATTTTCCCGGTCTCCCCCTAAACAGTTCTACACGTGTTGACTTTCATTACAACCAGTAATTCAGATGAATCGTAAAGAATGACGAAATAAATCACATCTTCTGTAGATCTAACTCTAGTCACAAATTCAAGTTGAATAAACACACAGCAAACGTTAAAAACTTCTCGAACAAAGACAATATCTCTTGAATCGAAATAAAAACTAATGACTGACTCTTTTCTTTTTTCCTCGCGTAACCGTCTGTTGATATATTAGTAGGCCTACTGTTTTCTCGAACAATCGCGTAACTTTTACAGAATTCCGGAGCAATCCGCGCATGTCTGTTTTTGCACGAGACTCGTCGTCTAGACACCAGGCCACCATACAAATTATTTATAAGTATATAATTGATCTACCTAATTCTAGAAATTTCTAAATGTTATTTTAAATGAATAACAACATATTTTATTGATTTAAACTTCGAAACAATAATATAAATATGGAAATATAAATAATAGATATGAAAATCTAAACACAACACGACATGGTTGTCGTTTACATAACATTTACATGACATTTACATAACAGATTGATGAGTGTATATTGTTTATATGTTTTTTCCATGTTAGTTTTGTATCGAAAGTGATACCAAGGAATGTGATGTTTTCGCTCATGTTAATGGTTGTATTTCCGAGTGATAGTTTTATTTTTTCTAAATTTTTTCTTTGCTTTTTTAATTTCCTGTAGAAGGTGATTGCTTGTGTTTTGGTTCGATTTAACACAACTCTTCACTTGTTGCTCCATGTTGAGACGTTGTTTAGTGATTCTCGTACGCGAGACATGACCATCACTGGGTTTCTGGAGGTGCTCGAGATTGCGATGTCGTCTGCGTATTGTGAATTGTGCGTGTATGTTAGATTTGGGAAAGGTATGTCACTGACGAAAATTATATATAGAAGTGGAGAGATGACTGATCGTTGGGGCACTCCTGCAGTTATATTAAATGATTTGGATATAGTTTTATTGACTTTTACTTGTGCTGTTCTGTTGGTTAAGAAATTTCAAATCCATTTAACTATCGTGGGATTTATTTTCAGGTGTTTTAGTTTGTATTTGATGGCACTGTGCCATACGCTGTCGAATGCTTTTTTGACATCTAGGAATCCCCCGATGGTTACTTGATTGTTGTTGAAAGCTTTATAGATTGATTCGGTGAGTCGTGTGAGGTGATCTGTTGTTTGCCTATTTTTTCTGGAGGCATTTTGAGATTCTGGAAGATTCGCAAAAATGGAGGAGACGGTTGAAGGTAATTCTCTCCATCAGTTTGCCAAGACAGCTTAACAGACTGATGGGACGGAAATTATCCAGATTTGTTCTGTTGGTTTGTTTCTTTGGGATCGTGATTATGATGGCTTTTTTCCAAGTGTCAGGGTAGTATCCGGTCGCTAGTGAAATGTTCATGATGTTTGTGAGGTGTTGTAATAGGAGAGTGGAGCTTTTTCTCAGAATAATATTTGGTCATGTCCGGGGGAAGTATTCTTCAAGTTTTTGATATTAATTTTTAGTTCGGTTATGGTTATTTTTCTATTGATTGAACTTGAGTATGCTTCTAGTGTCTCGCAAGGGAATCATGGTGAGAATGAAGCTTGGTTTGTATCTATGAACTTGTTGACATGGTGTTGGTGTTGTGTGTCAAAATCTATTGAGTTTAGGTCGCTAAATGAGGATTTGTAGCAGTCAACTAATAGGTCAGTTTTCTCTACGTCCGTCCTTGCGATTTTATTGTTGTGTGTGATACGTTGCAGCATGTGATTTGTGTTTTTGTCTGAAGCAATACTCTTGAATTTTTTCCAGAATTCTCTTCGATTCTTCTTGGTTTTTTCTAAGTTTTTATAAAAGTTTTTCCAATTAGTTTCTTGTTTAATTTTTGTATTTGTTCTATTGATTTATGTTTTAATGTGTAGATCGCGTGTAACATAGTATGTTCGTCTTAATTGCCCGCGTTTGAGTACTACTGCGTGAATTTCTGGTGTTAGAGTCCATTGAATAAGTGATTGCTTTCTTCTTGTTTTAGGAATTGTGTTTTTTATGGCTTTCTTTATGGCTTCTGTAACTTGATTTACATAATTGTCTAGTTCTGTTTTGTTGTTAGCATGTTCAATTGGGAGGGGTAGGTATGAGTCCAGAAAGGCATTCAAAGTGAACCAGTCTGTTTTAGTGTAGGTGTATGCGGAAGCAGTCACGTACGCCACAGCAGGGTGGCGCTGATGAATCATACATGACTTTGGGAAGTGGTCACTGGTGATTTCATCATGTACACACTGTACTTTAAAGTTAGAGATTCTGTTTACCATGTCCTTGGATGCGATGATGAAATCGAGTACATCGTATGAGCCGTTGGCGGCTGAGAAGTATGTAGGTGTATGGTCATTGAGAAGTGTGTAGGTGTATGGTCATTAATAAGTGTGTAGGTGTATGGTCATTGAGAAGTGTGTAGGTGTATGGTCATTGAGAAGTGTGTAGGTGTATGGTTATTGAGAAGTGTGTAGGTATATGGTCATTGAGAAGTGTGTAGGTGTATGGTCATTGAGAAGTGTGTAGGTGTATGGTCATTGAGAAGTGTGTATGTGTATGGTCATTAATAAGTGTGTAGGTGTATGGTCATTGAGAAGTGTGTAGGTGTATGGTCATTGAGAAGTGTGTAGGTGTATGGTTATTGAGAAGTGTGTAGGTATATGGTCATTGAGAAGTGTGTAGGTATATGGTCATTGAGAAGTGTGTATGTGTATGGTCATTGAATGTAATTAATAAAAGTGTAGGTGTCTGGTCATTGAGAAGTGTGTAGGTGGTATGGTCATTGGAAAAGTGTGTAGGTGTATGGTCATTGAGAAGTGTGTAGGTATATGGTCATTGAGAAGTGTGTAGGTGTATGGTCATTGAGAAGTGTGTAAGTGTATGGTCATTGAGAAGTGTGTATGTGTATGGTCATTGAGAAGTGTGTAGGTGTATGGTCATTAATAAGTGTGTAGGTGTAGGTCATTGAGAAGTGTGTAGGTGTATGGTCATTGAGAAGTGTGTAGGTGTATGATCATTGAGAAGTGTGTAGGTATATGGTCATTGAGAAGTGTGTAGGTGTATGGTCATTGAGAAGTGTGTAGGTGTATGGTCATTGAGAAGTGTGTATGTGTATGGTCATTGAGAAGTGTGTATGTGTATGGTCATTGAGAAGTGTGTATGTGTATGGTCATTGAGAAGTGTGTATGTGTATGGTCATTGAGAAGTGTGTAGGTGTATGGTCATTGAGAAGTGTGTAGGTGTATGTTCATTAATAAAAGTGTAGGTGTATGGTCATTGAGAAGTGTGTAGGTGTATGGTCATTGAGAAGTGTGTAGGTGTATGGTCATTGAGAAGTGTGTAGGTGTATGGTCATTGAGAAGTGTGTAGGTATATGGTCATTGAGAAGTGTGTAGGTGTATGGTCATTGAGAAGTGTGTAAGTGTATGGTCATTGAGAAGTGTGTAGGTGTATGGTCATTGAGAAGTGTGTATGTGTATGGTCATTAATAAGTGTGTAGGTGTATGGTCATTGAGAAGTGTGTAGGTGTATGGTCATTGAGAAGTGTGTATGTGTATGGTCATTGAGAAGTGTGTAGGTGTATGGTCATTGAGAAGTGTGTAGGTGTATGGTCATTGAGAAGTGTGTAGGTGTATGGTCATTGAGAAGTGTGTAGGTGTATGGTCATTGATTTGGTGCATTTTATTACTGAAGAGAATTTTTTTATGCACGATCTTCTGCGTGTGTCTCTGTTACCCCTTAATTCTGTATGCGGTGAATTAAAATCTCCAATAATAATTAGTTTGGGTTCACGATTAACACATTTTTGAAGGAAGTTAATGTCGATATCTTTGGTTTGTGAGCAATACATGGCTAGAATCGGAATAGTTAGCCGGTTGTTAAAGTGTATATTACAGAAAATGGTTTCATTAATGTTAGATTTAAAGGAATCTTCTATCGAGATTAAATGCGATATTTCCGTACTAAAGTAAGCTATTATACCTCTATTGTTTTCTGAATGAGGTATGCTGTGTGAGATGAATCCGGGGATTGTGATGTTTTGTTTCTCTGTGCAAAGTGTTTCTGAAACGAAGATAATGTTGGCGTTTATGTGTTTGTTTATGTTAAATATTTCTATCCTTTTGTGTTTGAGATTTTCTTTGGCAGTTGATGTGTAAGATTTTAATGTGTTGTTTTATTTCCCTTGCATGAATTTCGAGTAAAAGATGGTGTGGTTTGAGGTGAGGGAGGTTAAAGTAATAATTTGCAAGGCTACAAACAGCCTTGAGTGACTCGTGCCTCGATTCGAATGAGGGAAGATCACTCAATTCTGTTAGCGTTGCTAGCAAGTTTGTGGTGAAATCTGTGGGGTTGAATGCTTGTGTTGTTTTCGGGCGTGTGACGTCCGCGTAAGTACGTGTTGGTTGAGGTTGAGAGTGTTTTATTTGTGTGTTTGTTGGAGTTTGTAGTAAAAGTTGTTTGGTGATGTGGGTGCCAGGGGTTTGATTGTTATTATTCGTGGTTTTGAAAATAAATCTATTACGTATTTGAGTGTATTTGGGGCAGCCAAATATACTTATAAAGTAAGGTTAATAACTTAAATATCTGGAGATAACTGAAACTGGTATTTATGAAACGCGTCCACTCTTAACTATCACAACACATTTGATGTTTGTAACATCATTACTGATTAATTATGTGTAGTGTTGAAAATATAAAAAGAGCTTTACACGAACACATTATCACATGAATGATTAATTAATCGTAATTATGTTTCGCCAACTTATAAGAGGTTTTCACAGAATAACTGTTTTAAATGTCATTCATCTCATTTTCCAAACGCTCATACAACATAGATTTAAGTTATAAAAGATCTGTTTGAGTTACTGATATATAAAACAAATCCTAATTACTCCATTGACACAAAGCTACACTCAGACAAACTTACCTATATTGGATATACTGAAAACAAATCCTGCTTAGTGAGGTAACAATCATGTTAACAGAGGTAAAAATCATGTTAACCAAAAACAAAAACTTCGTACTGAGGTATAAATCATGTTAACTAAAAACAAAACCAGTGTACTGAGGTAAAAATCATGTTAACTAAAAACAAAACCTGCGTACTTAGGAAAAAATTATGTTAACTAAAAATAAAACCTGCGTATTGAGGTAAAAAATCATGTGAATTAAAAACAAAACCTGCGTACTGAGATAAAAATCATGTTAACTAAAAACAAAACCAGTGTATTGAGGTAAAAATCATGTCAACTAAAAACAAAACCTGCGTACTTAGGAAAAAAATTATGTTAACTAAAAATAAAACCTGCGAACTGAGGTAAAAAATCATGTGAATTAAAAACAAAACCTGCGTACTGAGATAAAAATCATGTTAACTAAAAAAAACCTGTGTACTGAGGTAAAAATCATTTTAAATGAAACAAAACCTGCGTACTTCAGTAAAAATTATGTTAACTAAAAATAAAACCTGCGAACTGAGGTAAAAAATCATGTTAACTGAGGTAAAAATCATGTTAACTGCAGCTACTTCTTATTTTAATGCTGCTCCATCTCACGTCGTTCAAACCTTAACTTCTAATGGCGAATGTGAATGTTCTTATCACATTTACTTTGAGTTCACTTAACAGTTGTAAACATTCTCATAGAACGTCTTCAGCTGTTTTATTATTACTATCAGCTGCTGAATTTCAACATGACAAATGCTACTTGCTGCTATAAAAGACTTAAATTATCTTCACACTGTTTGTCTTCTAAAGCCAACAATTTCGTCATGTTGGCTCTTCTGGTGGTTGCAGTTCTGGTTGGATCCAATGCCTCACCTGTGGAGAGTAAATATGTTTTCTTAAGTAGCTAGAATTATTAGAATTTGGATTTTAAAAAATAAACGTTCTTCTTTGCTGGGAGTTTTTAAATAAATGTTTTGTCAAAAGGCTTGAGATGAATCTTAGAATTAACCGTTTTGTTATGTTTTTTTATCAAACGTGTTTGTTCAAGTATTATAAAATTGTGGTTCTAGTAAGATCAAGATGTAGATATTAAAAACAAGGTTATTCATAACAATTATTTATGTTCATGGAAACGGAGCTCCAGGTTTTGACGGTAAAGTCAATTTTTAGTTTTATAAATCGTTTGTTTTGAGTTAGAAGGCATGGATACTAAAAAGAGAAGAAACCAGGATTTTAGGGTCCGTTTGTTATGAGTTAGAGAGTGTGGATACTGAGAGGAGAAGAAACCAGGGTTTTAGGGTTATAAGTCCGTTTGTTTTGAGTTAGAGGGTGTGGATACTGAGAGGAGAAGAAACCAGGATTTTAGTGTTATAAGTCCGTTTCTTTTGAGTTAGAGGATATGGATATTGAGAGGAGAAGAAACCAGGATTTTAGGGTTATAAGTCCGTTTGTTTTGAGTTAGAGGATATGGATACTGAGAGGAGAAGAAACCAGGATTTTAGTGTTATAAGTCCGTTTCTTTTGAGTTAGAGGATATGGATACTGAGAGGAGAAGAAACCAGGATTTTTGGGTTATAAGTCCGTTTGTTTTGAGTTAGAGGGTGTGGATACTGAGAAGAGAAGAAACCAGGATTTTTGGGTTATAAGTCCGTTTGTTTTGAGTTAGAGGATATGGATACTGAGAGGAGAAGATACCAGGATTTTTGGGTTATAAGTCCGTTTGTTTTGAGTTAGAGGGTGTGGATACTGAGAAGAGAAGAAACCAGGATTTTTGGGTTATAAGTCCATTTGTTTTGAGTTAGAGGATATGGATACTGAGAGGAAAAGAAACCAGGATTTTTGGGTTATAAGTCCGTAGATGTAACTTTTCCTTCGGTGGACTTTTTAATGAGTTAGGTTTGAGTTGTCACTAATTTAGCAATGCAACACTAGAGGGCAAGCAGCTAGTCGTAACCACCCATCCTCAACTCTTGACCTACTCTTTTATTAACGAAGAGTGGGATTGATAATTGACAGTATAACGTCCCTTTGGCTGAGAAGGTGATCATGGCTGGTGGGACGGGGATTCGATTTCTCGATCCCCAGATTGCGAATCCATCGTCGGTATCCAGCTGGCCATGTCATGAGACCTGAGTTAACCCTTGTAATAAGTTATAATGCAAATGTAATTTGTTTTCAGCATATTTGTTATTATTAACAACATATTGAAATACTTGGAAGAACTAAAACTTAAGCTTTGTAAATACTAACAATTTATGTTACGATGGATCAATGGTATCTGGGTATTTTGCCCTGGAGGGTCAGGTTCTCTTTGACCTCTTCCTCCTTCCTGAACTTATTTTCCCTAACTGTTTGTATGTTAGGTCCTTCTCAGGGCAATGTCCATTTATACTCTATTATTCACAGTAGGTCAAGTTAGCTGGTGCCAATTTATTTATTTATTTATTTTATTTTATTATTATTATTTTTTAAATACATAAATATGTAAACTATAAATATAAGATTTAAAGTTTATATACATACATATTTTACTTTAATTTATTTTTCTTTATGTTTAAAATATATGTTAATTGGGGAGAGATATTTAGGATTTTCTTCATCATGTATGAGGTACCTGTCTAGTTCGCATAATAAATCATTTTTCATCCAATTTTTGTTAAAATACCTAATTGTAATATTTAGGAGTCTATCTGATATGGTTGGTATGTTCGAGAATTTATGAATGAATTTAGATGATATTGATCTCGGGACTCTGTATGCTGTTGTGAGAAGTGTGTTTTGGATTGTTTGTAGTTTGGTTTTGATTGTTTTATTACTTACAGTTACCCATGCTGGAGCTGCATAGTCTATTACTGGTCTAATATATGTTTTGTATATTTTCAAAATGTTATCTGTAGATGCTCCACTGTTTTTACCAGTTAGACTCCTTACATAGTTGGTTCTTCACCAAATTTTATTTTTAATTTCGTTGACATGATTGATCCAAGTTAATTTTGAATCATAAGTCAGACCTAAAAATTTTGCTGATTGGGCAATCTGGAGTAGAGTGCCATTCATATATATTTCTGGCTGTTTTTTGTGTTTTGTCGATTTCGTAAAGACTACGGCAATTTATGTACTTAATCAAAACTTCTATTTTTGAATTTAGCGCAAAGCTACACGATGGCTATCTGTGTTAGCCGTCAATAATTTAGCAGTGTAAGACCAGAGAGAAGGCAACTAGCCACCACCACCCACCGCCAACTCTTAGGCTACACTTTTACCAACAAATAGTGGGATTGATCGTAACTTTATAACGCCCTCAATAAATGCCAAAAGGACGAGCATGTTTGATGTGATGGAGATTTTAACCCGCAACCCTTAGAATACGAGTCGAGGGCCTTAACCACCTGGCCACGCTGGGCCCAATCGAAACTTATCAGTGTCTGCAGACCAGACTTATTACGTTAGGAAACGTGAATTTATACTCGTCGTTAGCAAAGCACAGATAGACCTGTCTGTAGTTTTATGCTTTACTATAATTGCATTCGAAACTAAATAAATATCATCAAATTCAGATGTTAGTTTAAATAGTACGTATATTTTAGAATAGAAAAACGTTTTGTTCAACTGTTTTTTTTTGTATCATAACATCGATTAAATATTTTTTCTTCAAATGATTTCACTGATTTGCTTTAATTCCACTTCAGATGAATCACAAAATAACCAAAATGTTTAATCTATTCCATATCCATAAGAGTACTTTAGAGTCCTCCAGGAAAACGCTCAAATATAAGTGGTTTAAAATATTCCCTGTTTAAGATAAAAGTAAGTTATTTATGGTTACGCCCCCAGTGGCTCAGCGATATGTCTGCGGACTTACACGCTAAAATCCGGGTTTCGATACCCGTGGTGGGCAGAGCAGAGATAACCCATTGTGCAGCTTTATGTGTTTAATTCAAAACAACAACAACAAAATTCATGGTTACAAGAAAGTTAATATTCCCGTGTAAGGGAATTTAGCAGTGTAAGACTAGAGGGAAGGCAGCTAGTCATCACCACCCACCGCCAACCATTCTCGCCCCACGGCTGAAAGGGCGAGAATGTTTGGCGCGACTGAGATGCGAACCCGCGACCTTCAGATTACGAGTAACACGGCTGAATTAGGGACGGATAGCGCAGATAGCCCTCAAGTAGCTTTGTGCAAAATTCGAAACAAACAAACATATATTTTAGAACAAATACAACATATTGTTCAGCTGTTTTTATGTTACAACATGTATGAAAAACATCTTTGTTTTGCTTTAATTCAACTGTAAATGCATAACGAAAGACCCGAATGTTATTTTAGATTAATAAAACGTTTTTAAAAATTACGCTTTACATAAAATATTTTATTTCTGCAGGAAATGTAGAGAGTATTGGAAGCGATAGACCACTCTACCATTCATGTAAGTATCTTTTATCAAAGAAAAACGAAACAAATCGCTGGTGAGAAACATAAATACAAGTAATATATAATACGTTTTTACACCATTTATATGCATTGTTTTAAATGTGAACAGAACTGTACACGAGTAAACACGTGATCTGAAGACATATAAAAATAGCACTTTAAATAAATAGTAGCTTCTAGATTAGGGTGATTTTACTTGAAGATCGAAAAAAACATTAGATTACAGAGAATGTATATAAATAAAGAACAATCCGCACACAAAGCAAAAAAATCTTTGTTATCACTTGAGAAAACAATAAATTATAAATATCACTTTCTTCTTACAAACATAAGTGTGTGTATAAAAACACACAAGTATACAGACAAATATAACACTAACATTAAGTAATGAAAGTAAAAAAAACAGTGTATGGTATGTGGCAATATGCTCATCAATACTTCCACGTTTTCACACGTGAATATTGTCCAACAGCTTGTTTAATTCACTAGGTTTCTGTTTTGTTTTTATATTGGTTTTCAAACATTAATCGTCTCGTATCCTTGATATAGATCTCTTTGAAGGAGATATTGCAGGAGTGAATCCTAACACAGTAAGTAGAAATGTTATACCTTAATACGACATAGTTTTTTTAAGAAATTAAGTCAGTTAAAAATACTTTGTTAAACCTTTGCAGGTTTTATTTATTCAAATAAGAGTTATCTTAATTCGAAAATAATTCGGTCCACTGTTCTGCTTTATATTGTGGCCTAGCTAAAATGTCAGGTTGGGGAGAATCTTTACACTGGCGAGTTCTATTCGAAGAGATGTATTCTGCAATAGGTAAACATACGAATCATATTAGCCCTTCAGTTCAGATTCAACATTATTAATATGTACCTTTGTTAAAGTCAGACTATAAAAATGGAGAACTGCACATATTACCTACAAATCTCAACATAGGACTGGTAAATAAACCTCATTATGTTTTAATTAACTTTGAAACTGGTGATACATATAAGTATTTTTAAGTCTTAGCTCTCTAAGACTATGGAGAGATTTTATCGTATTTTCTTTTTGATTTAATGTCTCACAGCAACAACTAGTCTCTCTCACTATTTATCAAAGTTAACTTTATCAACAAAGCGCTATCAAACTGATCTAAACCTGGGCAGAAGTTGTAGGTTAATGTCTAAAACTTTTCTTTGAGTATCATATAGTATGGTAGTCAACATTAGAATTACGTTGTGCATTGTAGTCGTGCATGGAATATTTTTATTTTCTTAACCAGTAGACAGTGAATATATCACAGTTAAAAGTCGTTATCAACGTGTTTCCATTGTTACAACAATACTGTTTTCCCAATCCTGTACAGGAACGTAATAAAATATTCTAAAACCTTTAATTAATGTATATACTTCAATACACGAAAGTTAACCAGTCACAAGAAAACTACATATATATAAATTGTAAAATTAGTTTATTTATTGGTTAGAATTTCACAGACTGTTGGTTAATTAATTTCTCTTTATTATACTACAGGACAGAAATGGCATCGTTGACGATAAATATCTCTGGCCCGGTGGAATAATATATTATGAAATTGGAAATTCTGTAGGTAAGGCGATTAGTCCGAAATTATCTAACGTTTATCATAAAATGTTTCCACGTTTTAGATCCAAATAAAATACACATGTACAAATTTCTGTAAGCTGATGAACTAAACAAGATGAATACCTATCGTATAACGGGAAATAATGATTATTTTGTTTTTATCAAAATTACTAAAGAAATGTTTTATGAACATGTTTTCTAAAAATTAATTATAATCTAATAATAGCATAAGTACAGAGAATGACTATCATATATTTTTAGCATTTCACAAAAACATTTTTTTAAATGTGTGCTTGGTCATCTTTAGATATTGTTTCATTAGCACATTCTGTATATTTTAAAGTTATGTTCAAATCTTCTTGATAAATCCTTGTAGACTGAAGGATGCGAGAAATACCTATTTTCACAGATATATTTCTACTTAGTAAAATATATGATTCTGCAAATTGTTAATTGGCATGGGAAAGGCAGTGAATTTTATTATGAATTTCGAGGTCTTCTCTTTGGACAGTCTTTCTGGTTTTTGCTTCGCCAAAGAAGTGAATTTTAATATGAACGCTTTCAAAATTGAAATGTGTTGTAAGTAAAATATGCAGGTTAGCATAAAATTGTGGCAAAGATCTGGTGATGTTGTGTCAACGTGTTTCCTTAACAAGTAAATAAATGTAGTGGGGAGTGTGGGCCAACGGTTGTGATTTTGACTCGTTAGCAATACCAAACGTGGAGCTCACACATATATACTGAACACAATTATAAACGCCCCATGTCAGACTTTTGAGTTTTTATTAACATTAGGGACACGCAGTGTATGAAATCAATCACAATTCATTTTGTTATTGAATAATCTTCAAATCACTGTCCATTAATCTTGATATTGGTATATGAACAGAACTGTCACTCCTTCAAACATGGTATGGGTCAGGCTGATAAAAATTCACTGTTCAGTATCTTGTGTGTCACCATTTGCTTCTGTCAGAGCAACACATCTCCTTCGCATGGAGTTCACCAGGTTGTCCATGGTGACCTGTGGGATGTTATTCCATTCTTGCTGGTGTGTCACACGGAGCTGACGCACATTATCCGGAACTGGAACACGTCGATCCAGAACATCCCAAAGATGCTCCATGGGCGACATGTCTGGCGAACACGCAGGCCAGTCCAGAACTGGAATGTGCTCAGTTTCAAGGAACTGGGTGCAGATTCTGACAACATGTGGTCGGGCGTTGTCGTGTTGGAAGGTGACATCATGCTTCTGAGGCATTGCTGCTTTTGTCAAAATTTGACATTTTGGGGTGGCCTTTTATTGTGTCGAGTATAAGGAGTGTCCGAGCACTGCTCATTCTGTTTGAGCAGCGTCTGGATATGCCACACCCACGCACTCAGTGAAATTAACGCATCACTGAGCAAATGCTCACAGACAGTGGTAGACTCAAATTTGGGACACTAATCAAGAGAAATATCCATTTTCTACAAGTAAAAAGAGTATACACTAACTCTGGGTGATACTCTTCATGTGACACCAATATTTCACGTGGGGCGTTTACATTTTTGTGTAGTATACATTTCGATTTTCTTACTTATCACAACCTTTACCAATCTGCCCTCAGATCTAGTTATATGCCCAAAATAGCGCACATTCCGTTATATATATATATATTATTTGGTTGAAGAATTTTAAAAAGGCAGACTTACTTTTCGTGGCGGAAAGTGCTGGCGTTTTATGTAACGGATTTTTATTATATAAATACTCTAGCTTTGCTTTGTGCATTATTGCAGAAGTGTAACAAAGATTATTTGATTTTTTCCAATTCATTAGTAGGTTTGTTTTGGTTTGTTTTGGAATTTCGCACAAAGCTACTCGAGGGCTATCTGTGCTAGCCGTCCCTAATTTAGCAGTGTAAGACTAGAGGGAAGGCAGCTAGTCATCACCACCCACCGCCAACTCTTGGGCTACTCTTTTAACAACGAATAGTGGGATTGACCGTTACATTATACACCCCCACGGCTGGGAGGGCGAGCATGTTTTAGCGCGACGCGGGCGCGAACCCGCGACCCTCGGATTACGAGTGCACGCCCTAACGCGCTCGGCCATGCCAGGCCTCTCATTAGTAGGAAAAAAGAAGTTAAACGTATTCAAGTACAACTTTACGAAATTTTAAAAACTGAAAATATCATTTGCATGGGCTGATGTAATAAACTTTATTTATCCTTTCATTTAGTTAAGGATTAAGTTGGTAAAAGAATAGTCCAAGAGTTGGCTTACTCTGCATAATTAAAGACGACTAGCGCAGATAGTCCGTGTGTAGTTTGCGCAAAATTAAAAACAAACAAACCAGCTGACCAAGATTCTGCGAGTATGTTCTCAAATAAACTTCGAACAGTCAAGTTGCAGCAGATTGTCACAAATAATCCGTTATTTGGTCAACAGATTAAAACTAGAGTTTATACAGAGTTAACTTATGCTCCAGCCACCTACAAAAACTAACAATGGTCAATATTCTCAAACCTGTTGTCCATACAGTAAATTGAAACTGTAAATAAACCATCCATGTTAGATGTTCTTATGTAAATTAAATAAATACCTTCTATTTGTGTTACAAGAGTTTATTAAATCAAATAATTTTCTTCGTGTTTTTTATTGCTGTTTTTGTTTATTTTTTTTTAGAAAGGATACGTGATGATATTTTGAAGGGCATGAAAGAATACCACCAAAAAACTTGTGTTGAGTTTAGAGAAAAAACCCCCGAAACAAAAGACTATGTAAAGATCGAGTGGTATGATGGGTAGGTAGCGTCATCTGGTGATTATTTATCGTTTATGTATGCAAACCCGGATTAAGACATGGGCTTACTGGGCCGAATCCCAAGGCCTCATACTAATTAGGGGGCCTCAAGGTATGACTCTAAATGTATTGAATGTTGATATTTCGTCTCGAGTGGGGCTTCCATAAGCTGAAAAGCCTAGGGCCAATAAAACTTTTAATCCGGCTTTGTGTATATGTCTTAGTACTATTTCTATTAAGTAGCGTGCACCTAACTCTAATCGAAGTACGTATGGACAGACACATACACTCCTACAAGAAGCAATATCAGTCTTACCACATACGTTTTGAAAGGCAGAAACGTAACAGAGAGCCGACGACAGACACCAAGTGATGAGTACGGGTATTACAAAATCGAGGACCGATGTTGGACTTAGGGTCCGTCAGGGCGGCGGGGATCTGTAGATCATATGCTAATTTTTGAGTTATATGAGAGGGAACTCATCAAGTTACATAAGAGCATTGTAGAGATAACTGTCTATAACCAGAAATTTAACTTCCCAACAAAAACTTTGGAACTTTATGCGAAATTGTATTTCATTTCACAAATGATGGATTCACACAAAAAAAGAAATGATTATCACATTATAAATTATATTTTATTAGATATAATAATAAATAAGAATCTTCTCTAGACATATAAATCTCGTAATCTGAGGGTCGCGGGTTCGAATCCCCATCGCACCAAACATGCTTGTCCTTTCAGCCGTGGTGGCGTTACATGTGACGGTCAATCCCACTATTCATTGGCAAAAGAGTAGCCCAAAAGTTGACGGTGGGTAGTAATGACTAGCTGCTTTCTATCTAGTCTTACGCTGCTAAGTTAGGGACGGCTAGCGCAGATAGCCCTCGTGTAGCTTTGTGCGAAATTCAAAAAGAAACAAACCATGACACTTGGTTTATAATTTATCTTTAGTAACGAAATGACAATGTTTATAAAGTAACGTAAACTGGACAAATAATTTAATGTACAGGGGAACTGAAATAACATGCAAGTACGATAATTACTGAAACAAGTGATCTTTTAAGGTCCCAAACAAAAAATATTATTCAGTATTTTCCACTATGTTACGATTATGTTTTCAGTATCCTTGTGACTATGGATATAAATTACTGACCGCTACTTTTCAACAACACAATCGTACACACAATTTTAATTGATTAAAAAGCTCGTTGAAAATACAGGTAGAAAACACGTATTCTATCAACAAATATTTAACTTCTATTTATGGATTATATCATTTGAAATAGATTAGTTACTCTCCAATGGCATAGCGGCATGCTCGCGGGTTTACAACGCTAAAAATCGAGTTTTGATACCCGTGATCCACGTGTTTTATAGCTTTACGCTTAAGTACAAATAAAGAGAGAATTTAGTTAGTAACAATCTTTAAAAGTGCATTTATTTGCTGAAAGAGTAATTTATAAACAGTGCTAACAGACAAAACGCATTCGTTAATACTCTTAAAGACATGAGTGATAGAAATCTTGCTCGACCTTAACAATATTAATAATTATTTCAATTCCTGGTTGCAATAATTCATTTGACTTGGATATCTTGAGTGGAAAACTTAGGTTGTTAATATAATTATTATATACTTGTGTTTTATCTTTTACAGATGCTGGTCAATGGTTGGTCGTCAGGGTGGAATGCAAGAGTTGTCCCTTGGATCCGGATGTCACTGGAAGGGTCTGGTTGTACACGAACTGGGTCATGCCGTTGGATTTTGGCATGAGCAAAACAGAAATGATAGGGATGAATATATTGAAATAATTTGGGATAATATTTGGCCAGGTATAAAGCTGAAATAATATAAACTAGGATTTCCACCGAAACCGGAACTAATGACTTTGAGAAATCAAACAGTTTTAACTAACTAATGAATGAAAACTTTATACCGTGTTTCAAGTTTAACTATGGTTACTCAGAATGCTGGCGATTGATTTCAGCCAAAACTCATCCTTAGTGGTAATACTAAAAATATTTTATGGGCGTGGCATAAAATCTGAATATTAACTTCTAAATATTTAGCATATTTCTTTGAGGGGATTTTGTTTTAATATAATACTTGCTATATCATTAGACAAACAAAATCATGCTTGCATAATCGCTATGTGAATACACTGAATACTGGCATAAACTCTAGAAAATATTCTGGATACTCTGAATACTGGCATAAACAAAATAAAATATCCAGTTCACACATTCATGTTTATTTATTTGTTCATTTAGAAAAAAGTGATTATCCGTCTCTCAAATGATTTTTTTTTTTCTATTTCTTATCCACTTTTGGGTCGAGTGAAGCTTAGTGGTTAGCATGTCGAACTGTGTTTCTGACGTTCAGTGGTTCGTGCCTTGTTACCGTCTATAAATAAACTCGAATCCCGCACTTTGGAACCATAGGGTTAGTACAAGAGCAACGATCACTTCTTACAGTTAAGTCTAACAAGAGCTGCTGAATGGTATTTATTAGCTGCTTTTCCTCTAGTTTTGCGCCAAATCCAACAAAGAAACGTCATTCACTCAACGCTCTGTCTAATTTCACTTTGGACAGCTTGACTTTATTACTACTACTAAATAACACTGATATGTCTGCCATAATTTATGTATTGAAGGTTTCTCGGAAAACCTGATATAGCCTGGTGGTTAGAAAACAGGACGTGCAATCTTCGTGTCTCGAGGTCGAATCTCACTTCTAGAGATGCTCGCCTGTCAGCCATGGACGCGTTATAAGGTGAAAATAAACCACAGTTGGCTGGAGGTGGTTTTCAATAAGTTGTCTTCCTTCTAGTCTATCGTTTTAACATCAGGTACAACTCAACTAACTTTACGTGATATCGAAACTATTTAACGTTATTCACTCCAGTTTTTGTCTGAGGTGAATTCGTCAGTTGGGCTACACAACTTTTATTTCCGCTAGGTAAGACTTTTAAGCTCTCCACCTCAGCTATTATGGATATTCTAGTGTCCTCTCGGGGGCCTGTTTTACAATCACAAAACTAGCATGAGTTTTTTTTCACCTCGGTGACGTCACTATATTGTCCAGGTGAGTGAAGATTAGCTTTTCGTATCTAGTCGAGTTTCCCCACTGCTAAAATTCAGGTGGCTAGTGTAACTGTTTTGTTCTAAGTTTCAATAAAAATATAAAAAAATAATTCTCTAAAAATATTTCAGAAATTTACTTTTGATATCGCTTTTTTTTTTCTATCGCAGGTATGGAGTACAACTTCGAAAAAATGCCATATTGGGAAACCAACTACTTACACGAAGAGTTTGACTACAAGTCAGTTATGTTGTATGGTGAAACGGCCTTCTCCAAAGATGGAGAGTCTCCAACTGTTATTCCTAAGAAACCAGGCATTACTATTGGGCCTGTGTGGAACAAGCAAGGGTTAAGTGAAAGCGATATGAAGAGAGTAAACAGGCTTTACGAATGTTTCGGTAAGGCTTGTTCTTCATGTACGTATATGTTTTCATGGGTGTGTGTATGTATGTTTATCGTTAAATATGAGGCTCCGTTATCTCAGGTAAAAATATATTATTCTTACTATTTCAGAATTTTAAGCAGGTTCTTGAATATAAAAATTAAATACAAGTCTATGAAATAAAATCGTTTCTTTGAAGATTTAAGCAGTATAAGGTCGCAAACATATCAACGGGTGATTAAAAGTGATTTTATGTGAACAACTTGCCAGATAATTTATGTCACGTGACGTCATGGATCACTTTTTTCTAAGCGGTGTTTCTTCACCTTAACTCCACGTTTCTGAATTGTATTCCAACATCGAATGGTTTAATGTTTTATCTTTAAACTACGAAAACCAGTTATTAACCACAAGATTAAAACATTAACACTACATCCTCAACTGTAAAAATGTAAATAAAGAGTAAAACAAAAACTTTGATCCGTGATGACGAAAAACCCCACTTGTAGAGAAAATTATTTATTTAACAACGGTCTGGTATGGGTAGAGAAGACACAAATAGAGGAGAGAACGGCATACCATATATTCCCGACATCAGCAGAAAAATAACCAACATTTGGCAAAAACTAGTAACAAAATATGACATTTCAGTTAATACTAAATTTATTCAAAAACCAGGCATAAAACTAAGGTCTGTATTATGTAAAACTACACTGACGAACAAAACTAAGGTCTGTATTATGTAAAACTACACTGACGAACAAAACTAAGGTCTGTATTATGTAAAACTACACTGACGAACATTACACCAGCATTTAGTCTCTGGTGATTGAAAAGATTTAAAGAGAAATTATAGCACAAAATTGCTCAGTCCAAACACAATTTAAGATTAAAACTGAATCGATATGTATACTAGAGGAGGTGATTCCACAATACATCTTTACTAACACGTCACCTCCTCTCTCATGACTCTCATGCATCACCATCACCATCGAACTGTTCTGTCTGGAAAAGTGCATTTTGGCTTTTATAAATCTTCCTGTTGTGAGAAATCAAGGGTGACGTGAGGTAACACAAGAAAGCTTTTATATGGGTTTGTAGATCTGTGTAAGATATGATATATTTTGCAGAGAAAAAACAAAATAATATTTTGAAACACTTTAAAAACTTGTATTAAATGATGGGTTGGAATTCTGTTAAAAACAAACGATAATGAAAAACAACTAAAAATTAAAAACAAAACCCGGAACCTTCTTACTTCTTTGGGCCCGGCATGGCCAAGCGTGTTAAGGCGTTCGACTCCTAATCCGAAGGTCATGGGTTCGAATCCCAGTCGCACCAAACATGCTCGCCCTTTCAGCCGTGGGGACGTTATAATGTTGCTGTCAATCCCACTATTCGTTGGTAAAACAGTAGCCCAAGAGTTTGCGGTGAGTGGTGATGACTAGCTGCCTTCCCTTTAGTCTTACACTGCTAAATTAAGGACGGCTAGCGCAGATAGCCCTCAAGTAGCTTTGCGCAAAATTAAAAAAACAAACAAAACAATCTTCCTTCTTTCAGTAAGTTTTCTTCAGTTATCTTCCTTCATCACACACAAGAAAAATAAACATAGAGAAAATAGAAACAATTTATGAGTACATCCTAAAATTGTCAATAAGAATGGTACAAGCATACATTTAGAATCACCAAAATCAATAGGCCTAAGATTTGTGAGAAAAATTCTGTAAGAAAGTTTAAACCTGTAAATTTATTTCAAGTGCCATCGTTAGTTAATTAAAACCAATGACGATACGTTTGATACAGAGAAAGACAATTAATGATTTATCCAAAAAAGTAATAATAAACCTCAGCGAAAACCTAATAAAATATATGAATTAAGGTTAGTTTGTTTGTTTTGGAATTTCGCACAAAGCAACTCGAGGGCTATCTGTGCTAGCCGTCCCTAATTTAGCAGTGTAAGACTAGAGGGAAGGCAGATAGTCATCACCACCCACTGCCAACTCTTGGGCTACTCTTTTCCCAACGAATGGTGGGATTGACCGTCAAATTATAACCCCTCCACGGCTGAAAGGGCGGGCATGTTTGGTGCGACGGGGATTCGAACCCGCGACCCTCGGATTACGAGTCGCACTCCTTACGCGTTTGGCCATGCCGAACCATTAGGGTTAGTAATATCTAATTAAGATGCTTTTAAAATTCGGAAAAAAACTTTGAAATGTTTATGTTAAGCGAAATTTATGCATAAACTGAAACCATCTTGACAAATGAAATTTTCGCCCTCCTAAACGTTCGAAGTATTATACACAGTAGTTAAGGCAAGATTATAGACGAATGAAACGTTACCAAGTTACTTGTTTTTACCTACACTCGATATTTATGTTTGCTTTCAAATAAAACACTTTTCTACTTGAAATTAAAGTACTACTTTCACAAACTTTTCTAATTTTATTATAAAACTTTTTTTTCCTGAAATCGTTTGGAATTTTTCCCTGTAATCTTTTTTATAAAGTTTCGGCATTTCAAAGATTGATATATCTCGGAATAACCATTTAATTTTAAACATTCTGTAATGTGGCATTACGTTGTTGTTATGTGGCAGTATATTATTTGATTTTTGTATTGCAGGAGAGAAGAGACCTCCCCCGCCCCATGTACCCGACTTTGAATGTGACTTTGAGGAAAATGACTGCGGAATCGTTAACCAAGAGGGTATGAGTTCACGTTTTGAGCGCTCATATGGAACCTTAGGGGGAAGAACAGGTAAGTAATAGTCAAACAATCATGATCAAAGGAAATGTCGTAAAGCCCAACTGGTCCCCAGATACTACAGTATATCTTTAGATTGTTATCTTAAATTTATTAACTAGAACTGATCTTTGCAACACGCAACATCCAACAAGAGCCTTGTTGGATGCATTAAGTTATCACCATTTATAAAGAAGTTGTGTAAGTTAAACTAACTCTCTCTCTATGTATCTCTCTTTTTATTTTCTTCAAACTTCATTTGCTACATGCAAAATTATCGATACCTTTTTATTTTTGCCAGGTTATTCGATGAAAATTGAAATTAAGGCAGATGGAGGTTATGCCGGTGGCCGTCTTATAACACCATACTTTAAAATGCATGGAAAAAAGTCAGGATGTCTTTCAATGGATTTATTCATGAAGGGAGGTGGAGCCGATAAGTACACCATCTTGCAACAGAATGGGGAAACTAATGAAATATACGTACAAGAAGAGCCAAAAAATGACGACTGGTGGGAAGTGATCAATCTGACTTTGGATGCAGACGATGATCTACGGGTGAGTTCAGATTTTACCAAGTTCATCAGAAAAACATTGCAGTACCTCTTGGATTGTGTCCTTCTCCACCCTTCAGCCACAAAATTCATTTTTCGTGAACATAAACTATTAGAGAACAAATAAATTTTCTGCAAAGTATCCCTTTTTCAGATTTTCAACAAAGAAACACAGTTTGCGTAATCTATTATTTTTGTACACTGGACTAAAAATGTTAATTGCAGATTGCATTGGTGTTTATTAGCAAAGTGACAATAAAGGTTACAAAAGCGACCCTTACAACACATATAATTATGAGCGGTAATATAAGTATGAACAATGCGGTTCTCGCATAAAAAATAATTTGGCCCCTATATTTATTTATCCATAACTGTAGGCACGATTATTTCTGATTTATGTCGTTAATTTGACAAAAATAGTTTGTTTTGTTTTGGAATTTCGCACAAAGCTACTCGAGAGCTGTCTGTGCTAGCCGTCCCTAATTTAGCAGTGTAAGACTAGAGGGAAGGCAGCTAGTCATCACCACCCACCGCCAACTGTTGAGCTACTCTTTTGCCAACGAATAATGGGATTGACCGTCACATTATAACGCCCCCACGGCTGGGAGGGCGAGCATGTTTGGCGCGACCGGAATGCAAACCCGTGACCCTCATATTGCGAGTCGCACGCCTTAACGCGCTTGGCCATGCCGGGCCTGACAGAATAGTACATCCGCATTTTAGTTTAAACAAATTAGGTCATAATTCTCTCCTTTTATTGGCAATTCCTAAGTTTGTTGGGCCCTTCTGGCTCCCTTGCAATAGTTACTGATCATATATAAATTTTTTACCGACCTTTCGCCTTTGTGGCTTCTTCAGGGATAGTACACCAGCACTCTCGCAATCAACAATATGCTCTCCATTTTTTAAAACGTGTTTATTTCTGTTTTGTTTATTAAGCGTAAAGCTGCACAATCGGCTGTTTACCTTATGACAATATTATATATGGCATCTTATAAACTCGTAAATCACTGGACCGCCGTGATGTTCTCTACAAAATTCAACATACTTTTATA
This sequence comes from Carcinoscorpius rotundicauda, assembly GCA_011833715.1. Lineage (NCBI taxonomy): Eukaryota > Metazoa > Arthropoda > Merostomata > Xiphosura > Limulidae > Carcinoscorpius > Carcinoscorpius rotundicauda. The sequence continues at coordinate 8,992,189 of CM022393.1, forward strand.
GATATTAAAGTAACGCTTTATATACTTCCGAACAACAATTTCATACATAAAAACGGCAAAGTTTCGAGTTTCAGATTGTAATAATTACTAAAACTTTTACGCTTTATTATGACCTGTGAAGAGCGTGCGTAAAATGTTATTTTTTCACGCCTTTAATAAATAAGTTTTTATTTATTGTTTTATAACGTTTAACTTTAACCTAAATACGAAAATAACAATTTACCATAAAAATAAGAAAATTATGGACTTCCAGGCATTTAAGACATCGCTTCCAAGTATTATCTGTCGGCAGCTACCTTTCAGTGTAGAGACTACAATGTCTGTTGAGATAATATTTTATCAACGTTAGGGTTTGTCCACACTTTGAAGGTAAAATCTCGCGCCCTAATTGTTGCCCTAAACAATTTAACGAACTCGTAGCTTCGTATTGTTTTTATCCAATTCATTTTTTTATGTCCTGCTAGAAAATCTACGTCCAGAGATAATATGTATTTTACGCTCATATTTATATGTTTTTCATACATAACCAATAGAAATATTGTTGTTATACATACTTATCCGAAAATATGTGTGATATTTAAGATGGTAATATTTTTATTCTATATTTCTACAGTTTTTCTTCGAGGGCTTGTTGAATGGATACAATGGAGACGGAGTGATTGCTATTGATAATGTAAGGTACCAAAGAAAAGCATGCTAAAGATATGAAAGGTTTTGTTTCTGTAGTTAGGATAGAATAAGTGATTGCGTGTATCGATTAAGTATCAGACGAATAAACGAAATTGTTTTAAATGCTCAACTGCGTACGTTAAAAACACAATAAAAGGAAATGACGTTTAAGGTCGTGACATCATTGTTCTTTACAACCCACACATGAAACTATTACAGAGTAATTTTTAAATTATTATTAAGTGAAAAAGCTGTGTTTAATGTTGGTACTGAAACCCGATTTTAATTATGCTAAACTCACAGCGAAAGGGATTCTTATGTGTTTTGGAATATCATGAGAAACATTTCTTACACTGTTATTCTGTTTCATGCTATCCACTGTCACTGGAAGAACTTTGTATACTTATACACATTTATATACTTGAATACAAAAACTAATATTTTAGCAACCTCGTTTTTGTTCTCAGATGAAACAGTAGAATATTTATAGATTTTCAATGTTCAAATCCGGATTTCGATCCCTCTCACCTCACTCTTAGTGGACACAGCAGATGGCCCAATGTGGCTTTACATCATGACACAAGAAATGTAGATTAAAAGAGATGCTTGTTTGTTTTTTGAATTAAGCACAAAGCTACACAATGGGCTATCTGTGCTCTGCCCACCACGGGTATCGAAACCCGGATTTTAACGTGTAAGGCCGCAGACATACAGCTGAGCCACTAGGAGGCTAAAAGAGATGCATACGATATCCAGAAAATTATAAGAAGTGTGAGAGAGAGATACAGCACGAGATATAGTACCGTTTTGAAAATGTTGAACGTTAAATTCAATGACTAAATTATCTCACGAAATGACAAAACAAAAATTCCTTAATAATAAAGATGCTTAATGCTCATATTCATAGTGAGAAGTCTTGATCGACACTTTTGTTGCAGTTCAATTGAAGTGTGGTAATTTCAAAATATAAACTTATTTCAGGTTTGGCTTACTTTCATAGGCTACATTATAGAACTTTCGAATGAAATTTCTTTCTAATCCGTTAATAAAAGTCATCCATGTATGAAATTTTAGGATTCAAGCTAAGGTTCTAAGTGTTGTCGAACTATAGTGGTAGGTCAGAAGAAAACGTGATTCCAGCAGGGAGTAACGGAGTATTCCTTGACCAAGGACACAATTACAAATGTAACTAATTGGATCAAGCCTGGAAACCTGCCATAGTCTTTTGAGTCACTTGGAGGTCTTGATGACAGATAACAACAATGATTAAATGCTACCATCTAACTTTACTCTATAGGTCATAAGTAATAAGTTAAAACTTTCTACAGCCTGTTCACATTAAGTGTCAGTGACTGTCACCTTTCTCAACAAAGAAATTTCAATGTCTCTCTAAAGGTCCAACTGAACAAGTGTCCATCAATGGATACGAAACATTGGATTTTTTTCATGGGCCTAGAAATTCCTCCCATTTACTTGGGGGTCCTCACAAAAGGTAACGATTATGGTGAAGGACACCAATGTAATTTTACATGGTGTTCCAAGGGGTATGAATGTGCCACTGTATTGAATATAACAGACATGTAATAGAAGTATTGAAAAAGTTTATAAGCTGTCACCAAATGTATCTTAAGATATGTATAGAGGTGATGTAACCAAGCTCACAAACATTTTTAATAGAACGTAGCGAAAGAGCAATTCAACCCTTAAGATCTGGACTAGAATTAGATATATGGTTAGTGACAAATGGAAGATTGTTATGGTGATGAAACATTATTACTGTAGAGAGAATGTTCCAACCGTAATTGTGGATTACAGGTACAACAGTAACTTAAACATTACTAACTGTTGAGAAAAGTGGGACTGACAGTGATTGTGGATTACAGGTACAACAGTAACTTAAACATTACTAACTGTTGAGAAAAGTGGGACTAACAGTGATTGTGGATTACAGGTACAACAGTAACTTAAACATTACTAACTGTTGAGAAAAATGGGACTAACAGTGATTGTGGATTACAGGTACAACTGTAACTTAAACATTACTAACTGTTGAGAAAAGTGGGACTGACAGTGATTGTGGATTACAGGTACAACAGTAACTTAAACATTACTAACTGTTGAGAAAAATGGGACTAACAGTGATTGTGGATTACAGGTACAACAGTAACTTAAACATTACTAACTGTTGAGAAAAGTGGGACTGACAGTGATTGTGGATTACAGGTACAACAGTAACTTAAACATCACTAACTGTTGAGAAAAATGGGACTGACAGTGATTGTGGATTACAGGTACAACAGTAACTTAAACATTACTAACTGTTGAGAAAAATTATATGGTAAATTATTTATATTAGCAGACTATCACGTTTACACCACTATACCACACACAAAAATTCTTTATTTCAACTAGATATCAAGCTAGGTAGGTCTCTATCAGGACAAAGTGCATTGCAACATGTATAAATGGAAAACCAAAATATTACAGGTGAAAGTTCTTACTGTATTATTTGAACACATCTCGTATGGATTTCTACACCTCACAAATAACTGAAGAGCCCCTTGAAGTCATCATATGAATTTGGTTGGTAGGGTTTTAATAATATGTGAAAGATGAATTAAGACAACACTGCTCTTTGAAGTATTCTGTCACAAAGAAATTTCAAAGCAGAGTTCACACTAAAAAATTGCAGTCCATAACAAGGGTTTTTTGGTTCGGTCAGATTGCATGCTCAGTTTTGTACCTTGTTGTTTGAGTTTTGTTATGCGTATGTCTACTTGAGATAAATATTTTTGGTTTGAATTTCGCTTAAATTGACACGAGGGCTATCTTCGGTAGCCATCCCTACTTTCGCAGTGTAAAACTAGAAGGAAGGCAGCTAGTCATCTCCATCCATCGCCAAGAGTTGGCGATGAATTATCGTAATAACGCCCTTATGTGTGAGGGGGATTCGAACCCGAGACCCTTAAATTACGGGTAGAGTACGTTAATCACTTGGCTAGGGATAAATACTATTTGGTTTAGTTAAGAGCTATACATTTATGTACAGTCTCTCACATGATATGAGCATATTGCTATGTATTTTAAATTGGATGACTTTACAGATCAAAGTGAAACGTGGGAGGTAGGTAAATACACCACGATCCTTCATGTGTACCTTGTGCACATAACTCAGAGTTAAGTCACCAATGTTTTGCTAATGAGACTTATGTGCTGTTTTTGAACTTTGTATCGCATCATTCTGTGTGATGAAAACAAGTAAATCAGGTGAAAGATCGAGAATTTCATAATAGGTTTATCTAATTTAGGACATTAATCTAAGTGTTTTTGTTTGTTGTTGTTTTGAATTAAGCACAAAGCTACACAATGGGCTATCTGTGCTCTGCCCTCCACGGGTATCGAAACCCGGATTTTAGCGTGTAAGTCCGCAGACATACCGCTGAGCCACTCGGGGGCTAATCTAAGTGAAGTGATAACTTTAGTGAACAGATAAGAACTGAACATTTAAAAACAGAGCAAATATTAGACACATTCTTCTGTAAATTCATATTCCTCTTTAATCGTTTATAACAGTGTAACTCTGGAAAAAAACATGAGGGTAAAACAAATGATTTCCTTGTTGTTGGAACAATGGAAATATGTGGTGTAGTGGATATGGCATTCGTCAAAATACGCTGAATGTCTCATATTCGATTCCGAGCAAGCACACTTATAGAAAACAACGAAAATTTAAATATTAGTTTATTGTATCATATTCATTCTGATTTCGAAATTCAAATATTTTCATCTGAAATGCATTTCTTTGACTTAATATGTGCTTCTTACAAATGTGTATTCCTATAAACATTATGAAGTGTTTAGTCCAACTCATATATAACGATCCAAGTTTATGTTCTTCTCTTTTCTTACATTTTTACACTTCAGGATTGTTTGTTTGTTTCTGAATTTCGCACAAAGCTACTCGAGGGCTATCTGCAGTAGCCATCCCTACTTTAGCAGTGTAAGACTAGAGGGAAGGCAGCTTGTCATCACCACCCACTGCCAACTCTTGGGCTACTCTTTTAAGAACGAATAGAGGGATTGACAGTTACATTATAACGCCCCCCACGGCTGAAAGGGCAAGCGTGTTTGGTGTGACTGGGATTCGAACCCGCAACCTTCGGATTAGGAGTCGAACGCCTTAACCCATCTGGTCAGGCCAGCTCACAGCTGAAGATGTAGTGTTGGTGTGTTTATCTTGTGGTTAAGAGTCGATTCTCGTAATTTAAAGATAAGACGTTCTAACATTTGAAGTTGGAATACTGCTCGGGTGTGGGTAGTTACGCTGAAGAAACAAGAAAGTGATCCATGACGTCATCTAATATAAATTAACTGGCGATTTGTTAATATAACATAATTTTAGCCCTCTAGTACAGCGGAATGCCTGTGGGATTATAAGGCTAGAAACCGAATATCAATAACCGTGGTGGGCAAAGCACAGATAGCCTTTTGTGTAGCTTTGTGCTTAACTTCTAACACACATCACTTTTCAAAGTATGTAACACTTTAATAGGTAGACGGGCGTTTCTCTTTTCAACAAAACGAAACTGCTTTCACAATTCAGTTTCTTTCTGTAGTTAACCAATCACATGCAGAATTTCCAGCCTTCAATTAAAAAGTGTAAGAATAAACTTCAGTATAGTAGAGTGCTTCTGATTGGCTGCCTTCCCTTCAGGCAGGTCCGACACAGATTCACAGTACAGTCAAGACCTAAAATAATGACGTATTCGTTTTTATAATGAAATATCTGCACATAAGATGTTGATTCAATTTTTACACATTATTGTAACAAAGTTAAGACCCATATTGTAACTGCTCTTATGTTTTAGTATTGTTCGGTGACACACTTGGTAATTGGATAACTCTGAAAATATCTTCAATAAGATTCAGCATTTATTTAGTGAACTAAAATGGTTGCATGCATTGTAACAAAATATTTTAAAGGCAAACAGTATCCGAAGTAAGTTTAATTTTAATAAAGTGGTTACGCGCATTGTAACAAAATATTTTAAAGGTAAACAGTATCCGAAGTAAGTTTAAGTTTAACAATATTTGAATTTAAAAACAAAAGACGGTAATTCTGTAGAAATATAAATACTTGTTTGTTTTGTTTTTCTATTTTGCACAAAGCTACTCGAGGGCTATCTATGCTAGCCGTCCCTAATTTAGCAGTGTAAGACTAGAGGGTAAGTAACTGGTCATCACCACCCACCGCCAACTCTCAGGCTTAGGCTACTCTTTTACCAACGAATAGTGAGATTGACCGTCACATTATAACGCCCCCAAGGCTGAAAGGGCGAGCATGTTTGGCGCGACGGGGATGCGAACCCGCGACCCTCAGATTACGAAGCGCACGCCTTAACGCGATAGGCCATGCCGGGCCCAATCAGCTAAACATCCAAATGTGTTACTCGGCTTCTACATTACAGAGTTTAATGTAAGACCAAAAATATCAACATGAAACAGGTATATTCACGTTCTTTTGTTCTCTACATAACAACCTCTGAAAGCCCGAGCTCGACGGGGACCCTAAAGTAAAGTAAATTGTTGTACAGCCTTCTTCAACTTCACATACCACTGGCAAATATCATTATGGTAATCAGGCCAACTACGTGTATTAAAAAGATATATCGTTTCAAAATAATCCATATCTGTCAACAGGCGGGTATTAAAATGACACAATCCAAGATCGCCAGGTACCCGACTAAATTAAAAAAACAACTGTGAAAAAAGTCTGATGCGTCTGAGGAAACCAGAAAACTGTCAAAAACCCACAAAAAGGCAATGCAGTTGGTATGACCTGAATTTTGTCAATACGAGAGTGTATCTGTAAGTCACGAATAAATCTTCTCCACCTAATACTGTGTCAATCACCATAGAGGAGCCAAAACTCGTTAGATAAAGAAAAGGTAATTTACAGAGAAGTGAAAACAAGGCGACTAGCATTGTTAGAAAATGAACGAAATTGTTGCAGTGCCATTTAAGGCTAAATGACGTAGATTACTTTGTGGGTAAACTGCTGCTTCGTCTGTGAAGAATACTTACATTTTAGGTGTAATTGTCAATTGTTAGGAATCTGTTAGGTATCTGTTGGAATACGTATTACGATGTGATTGTTCTGTATTTTGTATAAGCTACGGAAAGATAACGAGTTAATGTCTTCATTTTTGTTTCTTTACTTTAATGAAGTTTCTGGGAGGGCCTGACATGGCCTAGCGCGTTAAGGCGTGCGCTTCGTAATCTAAGGGTCGCGGATTCGCGCCCGAGTCGCGCCAAACATGCTCGCCCTCCCAGCCGTGGGGGCGTTATAATGTGACGGTCAATCCCACTAATCGTTGGTAAAAGAGAAGCCCAAGAGTTGGCGGTGGGTGGTGATGACTAGCTGCCTTCCCTTTAGTCTTACACTGATAAATTAGGGATGACTAGCACAGATAGCCCTCGAGTAGCTTTGTGCGAAATTTAAAAAACAAACAAAACAAACAAACTCTTAAAAGACAACATCTTAGTGGAAGCATTGATAGTGTTGTTTGTGGCATATCAATTATAAGTAGGCCAGAATAGCCCTGATCATCTACTGAATACCAGTGTGGTCCCATTAAAATGTTGGGACATGTGGGTAGCTGTTTGGCTTTTGGCTGGATTTCCAAAACAAACAAACAAACAAGAAGTAACTGGGTTTGATGCTACAAACTGCATAGTTTTATTCTCGTTTGTAACAATATACGTTAAATGTTCGCTTTTCCAATAGTGTAAACGTAAAAGTGCTGCTCTATAAAGAGCCAGAAGGAATATTTCTATTCCCAAGTGCCATTTTAAGTACTTACAACGCCCTCACACCAATGAGCAAAATGATCTTGCTGATGACAGTTGGGACAGAGAAACAGATGATTCTCTGCGAGATACAAATTACATACATGAAGCTGATAATCATAAATTATAATAAAGTTACTTTCAATCAAAGGATCTAACACCGTAATTGCATACGGCAAAGATGTACTAGAACCAGGAAAGGTAACATGCACAAACTGAATACCATTATAAATACCACGTATCCTTTTCCATGTTAGAGTATTTTTAACATTATCATAAAATTCATGCAGCTTTAAATATAGCTCTGAGTGATGTATTTCGGGAATGCCTAAAAATGAACTGGTGAAAGTGCAACTTTCCATTCCTTGAGCCACATCGTTTGTGTCGCTAATAGTCAATCCAAAATTTTGATCCAGAAATTCAATTCGTTATATAATATAAATGATAACCTCATAGACTCTTGGATTAGAAACTGCAACACAAAGTGATAAATAACAGAGCGCATATTCACACCATGAATGACACCCTGCACATCCACAAACATCCATCTGCACATCCATCTTATTCATAACATTTAAAGAGCTAAGATACTGGTTAATCAGAAGAAACCCTCCGTCACATCATCAACATTAATTAATATCAGCATCACACAGACGAGCAGAGTAACTTAATGTTAGTGAAAGAAAATACAAGACTTCATCCAGAGCCGAATCTTCGACATCCTCTAAGTTATAAAGTACACAATTACATTCGTGTGAAACAGCACCAACGTCTTTGGCACCAAAAAGTAACCTCTTCTCTGGTTGTGGAATAACTCTTAACACAACATCATAAATTTTAAAAATGTTAAGAAACAACAAAGCACGAACTTTGATCGTTCAGAAATGCATAGTTATAAGAAACGTATGTTAGTAGCTGAAAATTGATTGGTTGGTTTGGTGTTTTATGACGCAAAGCAACTAGGCTACCTGCGCCAATAACAGCTGAAAAAATTCCATTTCTAAAATGAGTTTTTTACAATTTGTAACAGCTGATAAAAGTGCATTTCAAATAAAAAATATTTCGTTTGGAATATTATTTAAGAATCAGAAAATTTTAAGAATTAATTATTTTATAAACAGTACTCCAGAGATGTGCCTCCCACGAACTACATTGTTCATTTTGATTATCTAAGTACAGGTTCCTAAAAATCTACATCTAGGCCTAAGGTTTTATTAAGCTTCGTACGCAAAACACTTTTATCTACAACGATATATTTTGTTTACGATCTTTCCATAATTTTCAGTTTTTTTAATTGAATACAAATACAACAAATACATATTATGATTGGTGGGTTTCTATTCTTATAATGCAAAGAAATATCTGAAGGATATGACAATACAGAGAGAAGGAAAGAACGAAGTAAAAGGAATATTTTACTGAATATAGAAAAGTAAAATAAAAAACAAAAATGTAAACGCATTGACTAAAAATTGATCCTTAACTGACAAAAAATATTTGTCGAAGGACATTGATAGCGTATTTGAAGATGTTGTATTGTTTATAATTAAACACAAAGCTGCACAATGGGTTATCTGTTCTCTGCCCACCACGGGTATCGAAACGCTGATTTCAGGGTGTAAGTCCGCAAACATACCGCTGAGACACTGGGGGCATGTTGTATACTACCGTTATAAACGTATCTTTCAATTTTACTTTGCGCCCAATATTCACAAGAAACTTATTTGATGTTGAGTTAATAAAATCACTCACAATTATTTTAACCCATTGTCAAACTTTTTGTTGCATTATCATCATAGTGCGTGTTGAAGTAAATTAGCAAATTGTTTTATATAATTTAGAACAACAACTTTAGTGAGAGAATAATAATACAAGTTAAATGATAAAAAAACACTGGATAGCTTTCGTCTCATGGCCCGGCATGGCCAGAGTGTCAAGGCGTGCGTCTCCTGATCTGAGGGCTGCGGTTTCGAATTCCAGTCGCGCCAAACATGCTCGCCCTTTCAGCTGTGGTTGCGTTATAATGTGACTGTCAATCCCACTATTCGTTGGTAAAAGAGTAGCCCAAGAGTTGGCGGTGGGTGATGATGACTAGTTGCTTTCCCTCTAGTCTTGCACTGCTAAATTAGGGACGGCTAGCACAGATAGCCCTCGAGTAGCTTTGTGCGAAATTCCAAAAACATACAAATAAATATTATTGTTGATATTGCAATTTTTTTTTTTAAATCGCCATTTTACATCAATTACATGTTTTTCACTCTCTCAGTTCAGGTTCCAAAAAAGCGTACATTTAACCAGTTTTGTACGCGAAACACGCTTTTATTCACTCCGGGTATAAAATATTACACAACTTAGGTTACAGGTGGTAGTGGACCCTACGATATGCTGAAAGTTTAAGAGGCAATGAATAAAAAGAGTTCATTTTAATTTGAAAGGAAAAATTAAATAAGGCTTGTTTTTGAATTTCGCACAAAGCTACTCGAGGGCTATCTATGCTAGCCGTCCCTAATTTAGCAGCGTAAGACTAGAGGGAAGGAAGCTAGTCATCACCACCCACCGCTAACTCTTGTGCTACTCTTTTACCAACGAATAGTGGGATTGACCGTCATATTATGACGCCCCCACGGCTAAAAGGCCGAGCATGTTTGGTGCGACGGGGATTAAATAAGGGATATAATGGGATAAGTGCACAATTTTATTTTTTTCAATGTTATGAAATCAAATGTTCGCACCTTCATAACGTTGCTTTGTTATGAGTTAAATAAATAAAAATCTCAATATCTTAGTGAAAACTGCTGATAATAGAGACATGCAGCGTGATTAAACACAAAATATTATCTACAACGATATGTTTTCTTTGCGATCATTCCATGTTTTTACAGTTCTTTTTCTTAAATCTAAACACAAGAGCTCGATATTATGTTTGGTTAGTTTTCTTTCATTAATCAACGGCTTGAACAATTTAAAACACATGCCTTTTACACATATATATTTAGCATCTCACCAAGTACACAGCTGTAAAAGTGAGAGCCATCTCTCTTCTGTGGTTCATCATACTTTTCCTCTTCAAGAGGTCGAAATCTTCAACATCCTTCGAATGAAGGGCTAAATAATGTTTCCATTGCTAACTTAGTTTATTTGGTTGATCGTACGCGAACAATGAGTTTCTTCATAGTTTATTGTGTATGTCTCAAAATTCACAACAGGCGTGGAGGAAACTTGTTTCAAAATGCTAAAAGCTTTCACTACATGACTTTGTTTCTTAACAAATACTAAGTATAAACTCAAACGTATCAACATTACATCTTGTTGCTGCCAAATATTCAACAAGCTTCCCTGAAACGTATCAACATTACATCTTGTTGCCGCCAAATATTCAACAAGCTTCCCTGAAACGTATCAACTTTGCATCTTGTTGCCGCCAAATATTCAACAAGCTTCCCTGAAACGTATCAACATTACATCTTGTTGCTTCCAAATATTCAAAAAGCTTCCCTGAAACGTATCAACATTACATCTTGTTGCCGCCAAATATTCAAAAAGCTTCCCTGAAACGTATCAACATTACATCTTGTTGCCGCCAAATATTCAACAAGCTTCCCTGAAACGTATCAACATTACATCTTGTTACTGCTAAATATTCAACAAGTTTCTCTGAAGCTGTGAAACATTATTTCTCTGTTCTAACCTGAAAATTTATACAGCTGTATTTCTCATGAAACAACACGTGCTATCAACAACATACATATGTATTTTGGAGTAATTAAGGAAAAAAAATTAACGTTAAAGAATTTTTTTTTTGGCAAAACGTACTCGTCAAGCATCGCGCCGAAAGAAAGAAATGAAAATTATTTTAAATATCTTTAATCGTTTGTGAGGATGAATTATACTAACGTATAGTTTCAAGGATACTGTAGCTGTAGGTTTAACTCGATTTTGTCATTTTCATTATGAGATTATCCCTCGTTTTCTCGAGAATCAGTGATTACTGAGCTGGTGTTGGCCAATAATAACAATTCATTAAGGAGCTTGTTGATAAAACGTTTACGTCTATTTCCGCTCTAACTAATTTTTGGACACCTTTATTTGTTTCGCAATTACCTTCAGGTACATGGTTCCCCACACTTGTTTAATACTGGGTAATATTTTAGCTTATTTCAATGTATTTCTTTGCAGATGGTATTTATTGTTTTACAGAATAATGTTCTTCCCTACGTTTCACATCTGTTTCAAAGTGTCGTTTTCACTACTGATTGACCATCTATTTGGAAATATTGTTTTTATTCTGTTGTCAGACATTGTCCTGCAATTTAGACTATTTGCTCAAGAAACCACTGCAGATTTGTTTTTCCAATGTTTCAGATCACAGAATATGTTAGCTTTAGTTTTTAATTTGTTTGAGTTAGTTCTCGGCCGTACTTAATGGAACATGTAAAACGAAAGAAGACTTTGATAGGATTTTTGCCTCGTTTTACTTTGCATCACCTTAAGCTGTTCCTACAGTGTACGTGTATCGCCAAGTTTTTTATGTATTCTGCTCGTAGACATGGCAATGACATGTGTTCTACCCCATGGCCATTTTGTGAATATCTTTAAAGATCAGCTTATGGATAAAATATTTTAAATTTTTATGATTTATTTTAAGAAACATCCTGGAAGTCTTATACAGTATAATGTTCTATGCAGGAGTTTGGAGAGCTAGATGTTTTTGGTTTTACCCTCTGGATCGTGTTCTTTGCTTAGTGTTGTACTATTATTTGCCATTGTTTTGTGTTTTGCTGTTTTGTTTTCTATTTATTTTGTCGCAAATAATTTTCGGGGTGTGTGCTTTAGATAAATATCTTTGTCTTTTATTATTAATATACGTATAATCTCTTGCAAGAAATTTCTTGAGCATTTTATGTAGTTTTGCTAACACCCCCTAACAGTAAGGATTGATTAACAAAGAGGGAAAAATGTCTACTTTACATATAGGTCTACGGCTCGATTCTTTGCAGACCCAAGTACAATTTTGTGATGATGAGGTATGACATTTGAATTTTATTTAATTAGTTACGTCATTATAATAACAATTTATGTCGGTTTCTCTGTGTGTATATGCATATTCATTCATCTGGAAACTCATCATACCTTTCAGCTAATTGTAGAGTAGTATATTTAAAAATATGAAAGAACAATTGTAAACAATGGTTGATTGCTAATGACTCTGGGGTCCCAGACATTACCTCACTCATTGCCCAATGATTCCAATGACTTTATTTGCTGGTGATTGAGGTTTCAAGTACAATACTTAATTTTATAAATGTTTGCCAATACTGATAGTGGTGAAGTCAATGCCTGAATCTAAGACATTACATCTGATTGGCTCTGGTCTATGATGCTTATTGTTACTCCATTGAAGTAGTTGGTTTCATTGCTAGTAGCACCAGTTAAGCATCGACAGATATTTTATTCTTACTTACCTTGAATGTGATCATCTATTCATGTGACTTCAACTTCAAGATCTGTCACAGGAAAGCTCGTCAGATGTCTTCATCTTCCTCATTTAGAATATTGTCCAATGGAACAATTCGGGAAAAGTTCCTGATCTAGAGATTCCACCATGTTTTTTGCTTTAATGGCACAGTAAATGGTGTCAGGAATGTCTTTAACTCTTGGGTTGCTTACAGACTGGTTTTCTTCATCACTGTGTAGTTACAGGCTCTCCTGTTGTTATGAGAATCATCTCTACTAACCAAACTATGATATAAATGGGCTGCATGACAAAACTGTCAAAGCAATATTTCTTACATGAGATGGGTATTTTCCGTCTTTCTAATAATCATTACTAGAAATGACCAAGCTTTCCTTGAAATGTGGTACTTCAGCAATGGCTACATCCTTAGTGTTTCAGGAAAGCCCATGTGTGATTGTATAATCACATCTATGCCACATTTATCTATATGATATTTATTGGCTGGTGTTCAATACAATTAACTATCCAATTTAATGAATACGTCCACCGACAAATCACATAATTAATACTTCTTGTTGAGTTGTGAGTGTCTGCGCGATTCTTACCTGTTTATCTCAGAGGTATGGAAAACCCTTTATTTACCATCAAATGTGGTTCAATGAATGTAAACCTGTGTGTGTTTTCTTATAGCAAAGACGCATCGGGTATCTGCGGAGCTCACCGAGGGGAATCGAGCCCCTGATGTAAACTTAGTATCACCACGAGCATTAATTACTTTCACTTTAATGACCATTCGAACATGCAGACAGCTAACCATTGATTTTTAATTGCAGAATAATGCTTGTGTTTCGTCCCTCTTGAACAGCTAATTAATCAAGCTAATGCTACTTACTTTCTGATAGAAAATAAACTGTTTCATGCATGGACCATATGACCTCATTACACAACAGCGGCACACAAAACTCTGTCTAAAGTAAACAACAGTTCACCACTTATGTATATGTGACTTCCTCTTTTACATACACTAATGCAATACACTGTTCCTGATGTCAGTCTGACTAAAACCGTGTGACACGACCATGAAACATCAGTTCTCCAGTCACACAGGCAAAAGGAAAAAAATATAACTTTATCATACCTGTCCAAAGGGTGGTAAATCCAGAATTTACATCACCACCAACAACAATTTTTGTGAGTAAAATTCCTCACTCAGAGTTGTTGCATAAGCTGCCCATTCACGTTTAGTTTATCATCACTAGAACGAAGGTCTTGTCAACTGGTCTCAGAAGTAATTTTACTTCGAATACCTAATATACTACGAGAGTTACTCGTACTCTGACTTCTCCTATATCATTAAGGAACTTTAACTTTTACATTTGTACCATGATATGCATTTTAAAAGACTTGTGCTATTCACCACACATGTTGGCGTAAATTTTCCAACTACACTCTCTCACATTGCTAGTCAGTTCTCACTTCGGCTTTCCTACATTTTCAGAGCTGAAGACAAGTACAATTTAATATGTTTAGCTCTCCTTCTTCTATTGCACCATTAATCAAAACTAATAGATTTGTGTACCTGTCTGGCAATGTCTTGGGAGTTAACTTGAAATTTACTCAACCTGCATAAGTAAAACAGATGCTTCTTTGCTCTTTTAAAAGATACCCGGCATGGCCGAGCATGTTGAGAAGTGCGACTCGTAATCTGAGGGTCGCGGGTTCGCATTCCTGTCGCGCAAAACATGCTCGCCCTATCAGCCGTGGGGGCGTTATAATGTGACGGTCAATCCCACTATTCGTTGGTAAAAGAGTAGCCCAAGAGTTGGCGGTGGGTGGTGATGACTAGCTGCCTTCCCTCTAGTCTTACACTGCTAAATTAGGGATGGCTAGCACAGTTAGCTTTCGAGTAGCTTTGTGCGAAATTTAAAAAACAAACAAAACAAACTCTTAAAAGATAACATCTTAGTGGAAGCATTGATAGTGTAGTTTGTGACATATCAGTTGTAAGTAGGCCAGAATAACCCTGCTCATTTACTGAATACCAGTGTGGTCCCATTAAAATGTTAGGACATGTGGGTAGCTGTTTGGCTTCTGGCTGGATTTCAACCTGATGTGCCATAGATGCTTTTGTAAGATGGTCTGTTTGGAGAAAAGTTACTGTGGATGCCATTAAAGATTTTTTATTCTCTTGTGACTGATTCGAAATTACACCTCATGCTGTGATATGGCAAAAACTGCTTCAGAAGAGGATAAAAGGTCTCTCACATACATGATTTCATTTTGTAGTTCTTCTGTGTATTTGTCGCTAAGGGTGTATCTTCATGATCTACTAAAAGGAATTAGCAGTGAGACTATGAGAGAACTATTACCAAGTTGTACCAGAGTTTTAATCTCGGGAAAAAGGCAGTCTGCTGCACAAATTCGATGTTCAAAAGAGGGGTACCATGGAAAGTTTGAAAATATATGAAAATGGTTTGCATCTTTTATATGAGAAGACGTACTCTGGAATGACCTTAGTGAATTATAAAGATAACCTTGGTATCATATCTGTAGAAGAACTTCTTAATGAAATCATACAATATTCACTACATGTGAGAGACCTTTTTGTTGTTTAAAGTGCTTGATGAAATTTAGGCTTAGACCATCTAAATTAAAAAACAGATATTGTAAACCTTTTATGGTTATAGGATGTCACATACTTGAAACACATTAGGAAATGCTTCAAATCCATTTTTGCCGTACCTTTGAAATGTTGACAGAATAATTATTTTGTACCACTAACAGTGAACCATGATCGTGGCCAGATGTTTTATTTCATGTCTTTCCAGCCATAAGATTTTCATTGGGCCAGTCTTAACCAGGTGATTAAGGCACTCGACCCGTAATCTGAGTGTAACATGTTCGAGTCCCTGTCATGCGGAACATGCTCGTCTTTTCAGCCGTGGGAAAGTTATAATGTGCTGGTCAATCCCCCCATTCGTTGGTAAAAGAATAGCCCAAAAGTTGGCAATGGGTGATTATGATTAGCTGCCTTCTCTCAAGTCTTACAGTGATAAATTAGGGACGATTAGCGCAGATAGCTTTCATATAGTTTTGGGCGAAATTGAAAACAAAAAGGCCCTTCGTGGCCAAGCGTGTTAACCATTCAAGACTGCCGTCAAGCAGAGCAGACGTGTAAGTCGAGAGCTGCGAGACACGTAATTTAAAGACTAGGAATTTGTTGAAGTGCATAATTCCCAAGTTTTACACAAAAAGGTTAGCCCTTAGTCCTTATCAGGACTAGTAAAACAGGATGAAGCGAAAGAAGATCGCAACGCGATCCAACGGAAAAGCCCTATCGAACGAAGAAATAATGGAAATGCTAAACAAGGCGATCGAAGGACCAACCTCAGAATCTCTGAGCAATTCAACAGAGAGTTCTGAAAGTGAATACTCAGGAGCAGAAGAATCATCGAGACAAGAATCTCAAGAAGCAAATGCGACATCAAACAAGAGGAAGCTGAAGAAGAAAAAGGACAAAGTAAGTATAGTTTCTGACAATACTACTAACCTTAACCTTAACGACGCTACTAACAATACTAAAAATCAAAGTGTTAACAACGTAACCAATGTTAATAACAAAAAAGCCACAAGTTCTAACAAAAGTAACGAAACTAACCTGAACACAACAACACCACTAATTCTAAGAGCTCCACCCCTGTCACACAAACACACGATTCTCCTCACTACAGAATCCCAACTCTGTTCATTGAATGAGTAAATAACACAACACGCATCCCACAGATAGTCAAACAACCGAGGGCCTATTACACGGGCATTCAGTTTAAAGACATCAAACGTCTTCCTAATGGAAGAATCATGTTAAAATGCTCTGAACCACAAGAGTTTGCACATATTTTGGCTCACTGGCCCAAGGATGCCTTCGGGGTTCAAGCCACAATTACTACACCAAAAACCAACACGCCAAAATTAACTGTCATTATCAGAGGTTTCGATTTCGACATCGAAGATAATGAAATCACAGACGAATTAAAAACTCAAGGCTTCGACATTGAATCATCAAACTGAATTATCTCCTTCAGAACAAAACATAAAACACCACTGATCAAGGTAACCGTCAAAAGACGATCAAGACAAATTATTAAAAAACGGTTGTCTCATATTTTTCAAGAGACACACGACCGAACCGGATAAAACACACCAAAATCCCATTATCCAATGCTACAAATGTCAACGGTTCGAACACACGAAAATTTATTGTATGGCCAAGGACAGATGTGTAAGATGTGGCGGAACTCACGAGGTTGCTCAGTGTCCTAACGAGCGTAACCAAGTGAGATGCGCAAACTGTCAGGGCCCTCACGCAGCCAGTTACAAAGGCTGCCCCAAATACACTCAAATACGTAATAGATTTATTTTCAAAACCACGAACAATAACAATCAATCCCACGGAACCCACATCACCAAATAACCTTTACTGCAAACTCCAGCAGGCTCACAAATCAAACACTCTCAACCTCAACCAACACGTACTTACGCGGACGTCACACGCCCGAAAACAACACAAGCATTCAACCCCACAGATTTCACCACAAACTTGCTAGCAATGCTAATAGAATTGAGTGATCTCCCCTCATTTGAATCGAGGCACGAGTCACTTAAGGTTGTTTGTAGCCTTGCAAGTTATTATTTTAACCTTCCTCAACTCAAACCACACCATCTTTTACTCAAAATTCATGCAAGGGAAATAAAACAACACATTAAAATCTTACACATCAACTGCCAAAGAAAATCTCAAACACAAAAAGATAGAAATATTCAACATAAACAAACATATAAACATCAACATTATCTTCGTTTCAGAAACACTTTACACAGAGAAACAAAACACCACAATTCCCGGATTCATCACGCACAGCATACTTCACTCAGAAAACAACAGAGGTATAATAGCTTACTTTAGTACGGAAATATCGCATTTAATTTCGATAGAAGATTCCTTTGGATCGAACATTAATGAAACCATTTTTTGTAATATTCACTTTAACAACCGGCTAGCTATTCCGATTCTAGCCACATATTGCTCACCAACTAAAGATATCGACATTAACTTCCTTCAAAAATGTGTTAATCATAAACCCAAACCAATTATTATTGGAGCTTTTAATTCACCGCATACAGAATTAAGGGGTAACAGAGACACACGCAGAAGATCGTGCATAGAAAATTTTATCTCTAGCAATAAAATGCACCTAATTAATGACCATACACCTACACACTTCTCAGCCGCCAACCGCTCATTCGATGTACTCGATTTCATCATCGCAACCAAGGACATGGTAAACAGAGTATCTAACTTTAAAGTACAGTGTGTACATGATGAAATCACCAGTGACCAATTCCCCATGTCATGTATGATTCACCCGCGCCACCCTGCTGTGGCGTACGTGACTCCTTCCGCATACACCTACACTAAAACAGACTGCCTCACTTTTAATGCCTCTCTGGACTCATACCTACCCCTCCCAATTGAACATGCTAACAACAAAATAGAACTAGACAATTATGTAGATCAAGTTACAGAAGCCATGAAGAAAGCCATAAAAAACACAATTCCCAAATCAAAAAGAAAGCAATCACTTATTCAATGGACTCTAACACCAGAAATTCACGCACTAGTACTCAAACGCGGACAATTAAGACGAACACACTATGTTACACGCGATCCACACATTAAAACAGAAATCAATAGAACAAATACAAAAATTAAACAAGAAACTAATTGGAAAAACTTTTATAAGAATTTAGAAAAAACCAAGAAGAATCCAAGAGAATTCTGGAAAAAATTCAAGAGTATTGCTTCAGACAAAAACACAAATCATATGCTGCAACGTATCACACACAACAATAAAATCGCAAGGACGGACGTAGAGAAACCTGAATTATTAGCTAAGTATTACAAATCCTCTTTTAGCGACTTAAACTCAGAAGATTTCGAGATACAACACCAACACCATGTCAACAACTTCATAAATACAAACCAAGCATTATTCTCACCACGATTCCCCGGCGAGACACTAGAAACATACTCAAGTTTAATCAATAGAAAAATAACCATAACCGAACTAAAAATTAATATCAAACACTTGAAGAACACTTCCCCCGGACATGACCAAATATTATTCTGAAAAAAAGCTCCACTCTCCTATTACAACACCTCACAAACATCATGAACATTTCACTAGCAACCGGATACTACCCTGACACGTAGAAAAAAGCCATCATAACAACGATCCCAAAGAAAAAAACCAACAGAACAAATCCGGATAATTTCCGCCCCATCAGTCTGTTAAGCTGCCTTGGCAAACTGATGGAGAGAATCATCTCCAACCGTCTCCTCCATTTTTGCGAATCGAATAACATCCTTCCAGAATCTCAAAATACCTCCAGAAAAATAGACAAACAACAGATCACCTCACACGACTCACCGAATCAATCTACAAAGCTTTCAACAAGAATCAAGTAATCATCGGGGTACTTCCTAGATGTCAAAAAAGCATTCGACAGCGTATGGCATGACGCCATCATATACAAACTAAAACACCTGCAAATAAATCCCACGATAGTTAAATGGATTTCAAATTTCTTAATTAACAGAACAGCACAAAACTTGTTTGTTTGTTTTGGAATTTCGCACAAAGCTACTCGAGGGGTATCTGTGCTAGCCGTCCCTAATTTTGCAGTGTAAGAGAGAAGGCAGCTAGTCATCACCACTCACCGCCAACTCTTGGGCTACTGTTTTACCAACGAATAATGGGATTGACCGTCACTTACTACTCCCCCGCGGCTGGAAGGGCGAGCATGTTTAGTGCGACGCGGGCTTGAACCCGCGACCCTCGGATTACGAGTGCACGCCTTAACGCGCTCGGCCATGCCAGGCCATCAATAAAACTATATCCAAATCATTTAATATAACGGCAGGAGTGCCCCAAGGATCAGTCCTCTCTCCACTTTTATACATAATTTTCGTCAGTGACATACCTTTTCCAAATCTAACATACACACACAATTCACAACACGCAGACGACATCGCAATCTCGAGCACCTCCATAAACCCAGTGATGGTCATGTCTCGCGTACGAGAATCACTAAACAACGTCTTAACATGGAGCAAAAAGTGGAGAGTTCTGTTAAATCCAACCAAAACACAAGAAATTACCTTCTATAGGAAATTAAAGAAGCAAAGAAAAAATCTAGAAAAAAATAAAATTATCACTCGGAAACACAACCATTAACATGAGCAAAAATCATCACATTCCTTGGCGTCACTTTCGACACAAAACTAACATGGAAAAAACACATAAACAATATACACTCATCAATCAGAAAAAGGATTTCACATCTAATGACTATAACCGGTAAACAATCAAAATGCGCACCAAACACCATTATACAAATATACAAGGCTTACATCCGTCCACTAATAGAGTACGGATGTCAAGTAACATACAATATGTCAAACAATACACTCCAGAAAATCCAAGTGCAATAGAACAGAATATTAAAATCTGCATTCAGCCTACCATCATTCATGCCAACAAAATATATACATCAAATTAGCATTTTACCAACAATAAGAGATAGAATAACGGATATTTCACTCAAATATTATCTAAAAGCAGAAAAGAGAAACAAACTAACGGCATCACTACACACATTATCCAGTGCACCAACAAAATACATTTCACCTTACAACATATTTCAAGAATCACAATCTACTCAACAAAGAATCTAAATAAATAAATCCATGTCATTAACATGTATTCCTTTTTCAGATACAGGGCACACGACAGGCAAAACTTTCGGCGCCTATCCTGTGAAAGTGGGATTTCTCGGGGCACTCCCGTTTCCCCCCACAGCAAAAACTTCGGCATTGGATTTCTAGATCCCAGCCCAGACAACTCTTTTGTCAGACCCCGAATCGTGCCGTTTGATTTGATTTGAAGTATTTTCATGTTCACATTTGCTTGACTTTTTCCTTTCGGGACAGGTCCCGGCCTTTCTTTCCGTTGCTGCCTTTGCTTCCACCCAAGACAACATTCAGAGAGACATCTTCCACCCAAAGAGTTAAGAATAAGAATAATAATTAGTTTATGTAAAAAAAACAAAAAAACACTTATTCCTAATAAAAATTCATGAAAGGGGACGAAGAGGAACCACAACGTTCCTGAACACTCCAGTTGGAGAGATAACTCTTCTGATTTCTCTCTCTCTAAACTAAACCCCTGCCACTTTAATTAGCTGGTTAGTTAGTTAGCGTGTTAAGGCGTGCGACTTGTAATCTGAGGGTCACGGGTTCGCATCCCGATCGCGCCAAACTTGCTCACCCTTTTAGCCGTGGGGCGTTAGAATATTTCGGTCAATCCCACTATGCGTTGGTAAAAGAGAAGCCCAAGAGTTGGCGGTGGGGGACAATGACTAGCTGCCTTCCCTCTAGTCTTATACTGCTAAATTAGGGACGGCTAGAACAGATAGCCCTCGAGTTGCTTTTTGCGAAATTCCAAAACAAACAAAGCAAAAAAAGAAACATTTTCATTCTATGTGCTTTCAAGGACCTTAACAATATAATGAGTAATAGACCTTAATACAGTGTGGCAAAATCCAAATTGCATTCAGCAGCTCGTCCATTGACTTTGCAAGACCAATACTTATTCATGATCCATGGATCAGCAATATACTTTGTAGCTTGTAGAGATTCAGGATTGCTATATGAGTTATGCACTTGGTCATTTAGTGTCAGCCATCTTATATGCTGGAATACAGTTCCTTTCGGGAAACTTTGTCCTTCAATAACACCTTCTTTCACTTTCTAATGTTCATCAGTAGATTCAACAAGAGCTGCAGTTTGAATTGCTCTGGCTAGCATAGATATAGGAATTCTTTACAGGTCATCTCATCTGGTTTGGCATTTGCCAGATATACCACAACTGCAATGATTCACAGTCATCCAAGTTTCCCTTACACTTAGATCAGTCCTCAAAGAAAGAGCATGGACGGTAATTTCAAGTGCACCCAGCAACACTCTTGTCTCTTCTTCTTGAGTGATCATGTCTATCAACATAAAAGTAATGGACCTTTGTAGCATAGGTGAAAGTCCAACATCCAGATTAGAACTTTTCTTCGGCCTCAGAACTCTCTTTGCTAACCATCTTTCCTTGCGATTGACTCTCTCTCTCAGTCATAAGTTCTTCTTGTTGTGTGAGATAAAATTTTAAAGTACAAAACTAAAGATATTTTTAATCTTAAAGCACAAGTGTTCAAGCAATTGAATTATTAGAATTGAAATGACACAGCTTAATTTGATATTATTTCCCTAATAGTAATTTTTTCGTCATATCTACTTTTAACATCGCCATCTTAGATTTCACTATAGAAAGATTCCAATTGAAGGGCCCCCAGTGGCTCAGCGATATGTCTGCGGACTTCCACGCTAAAATCCGGGCTTAGATACCCGTGGTGGGCATAGCACAGATAGCCCATTATGTAGCTTTGTGCTTAACTCAAAACAACAACAACAACCAATCGAAGTTGCGTAGCATGAGAAAGTCGGACTGAATATTTTCAAGCACTCTTAGATAGCTTTAGCAGTTAGTACGGGCTCAAACTGCATTTTGGTGTACTTCAAATGCGAACGGTTTTTGATTTTTAAACTTATTTTTTTGGGCCTGAAACTATAAAAAAAAGAAGTTGAGAAACTGAATTGAATAAATTAAATACCAAATGTCTTAACAGTACTCATCGCAATAACAATAATAGCATTAATAATAATATACTGTATGACAAATAATGAGTGGCACAGAATTAGCAATATTATCCGATTGTAAGCTTTTGAATTTCGAAGTAATTCAGTAAAAAATAAACAAAATTTATGATTTACCATTTGTCTCTAAGTTATAGTTCAACTAAACGGTAAAGATCGTGTTGTGAATTTTTAATTTTATACAAGTGTGTATTACAAAAGACTTTATGTTATTTGTGTTAGTTGTATTGCTCTTACCAGTGTTACTATTAGCATAACAACAAGTCTTAATCGATGGAGTTGATAGCTTCCTGGAAGTTCTGGGATGTGTGACGCATACTCGGCTTACAAGTGACACATTATATTGTATTAATACAAGTTACGGCTTTTAAAGTGAGTAAGATTTCCGTTTAGAAAAGTTCTCCATGTCGATCATTAACATTTGACAATAATTTGTAAAAGCCCTAAACTTACTTATTTGGAACGTAAACACAAAACGAAACTAGTATAACAAGTAAGTTGTTTTATTACTACATATTTATGATGTAAAGAGTATGAAAGGTGTAATTTTGTGAAATGACAAGGGTAACAAAACTGTTAATACCAATCTAATAAATAAATGTAAATTACTAAATAATGTGATACAATTTTATGAAATAACAAGTAAGAACGGCTACCAATAGTATTCGCAGAACTGTTGTTTATGTTATTATAATTGTTCATACAATGATTAATAATGTCTGTGAATCTCATATCTATAGTGGTATATAGGCCTGTTTCCATGTAGAATTTCTGATGTTATCACATATTTTGATTATATTAGTTTTCAATAACTCGTACTTTAGCTCAAATTTAGCATCACGTTGGTATAGAAAACGCACCATTTAGCTTGCAAGTTGGAGCATTTAACTGAGAGTTAAAATTTTACTTTGTCAAAAATTTTACTTAAACGTGTTCCAAAGAGTAAACATTTACCTCCCCGAAGTGAGATTATAGAATATTAAAAAAATATAAACCAGCATTATATTAGTAAGTAGAAATAATTATCTAAATAATTACATCGTTGAAATAAATAAAGCTGATTTTTCTTTCGTTTTAATGCCTAAATTGCAGGATTGAAAGGCAAACAAAAAGGTAATATTTGAAGAGGGTAGCAGGTGTATATTTCAGTAGTTTAAGTATAACAGTGAGAGAACTTGAAGTTACTTAAATAACAAATATCAATGATCTTGCAGTCTATGATCTTTTAATGATTCAGGAGAAGTTTACATAATTATAGAAAAGAAGCAGTAGCATATTGTATGGATCGAGTTCCCTCGATAAACTCCAGAGATATCCCACTGTGGCTTTGCTTAAATAAAACACAACACGTGCACATACTGTATGGATTTCATTGTGGCTAGCCAATATAAAATATTAATTCAAGTGATCCATGGTTTGGAGTGGTGTAGAAATTATTGAGGTAATTGTTCTGTGTCCCATCTGTAGGAAAACAAGAATGAAATATCGTACTGTATGTTAAGATTTATCTTTAGGATAAACAATGTGATTTTATACAAAGTTCTATATTTATGGAGCAAGGTTCTTAGTTCTGTAAAGCTGGAACTTTCACAGGTTAACTGATACATAAATGATAAGAATGCACTGAACAACAAGTTAATAAAATTAAAAATACATCACCTATTGCAGCAGTATGATACTTAGTAGTATATGGAATTACAGTGATTAAAGGTGAATAGTTGTCTAGAGAGAATTGTTACACCAGGGTCTTATAAATCCATGCTATTTCATTAATGAAATAGGACTTAAAACTACACACTCGTAGTGTGGAAATAACCATGTCTTCAATGGTAACTTTATCTTTAAAAAATAAGTAACTTAAATACAAGAAAAAGGCCTAGCATGACCTGATGGTCTTTGTACTCAATCTGCAATACGGGGCTGCAGATTAAAATCCCCATCACCAAACATACTCATCATATATGTTTTTTAGGGCAGACACTTGACCGTAAATATTCATGGTCTAGAAGATTATAGGTGAACTCCATATTGAAGTTATGGAAATTATTGGAAAAAAACTTGAATCTAGAGGAAAATATAGAATTAATATGCCCTTCATATCTTTCCATCAGATATATATTTATATGCCATGGGAACCAGATCTATCGTGTTTGTGACTGGAAATTTGAAAAAACTAGAAGAGGTCACAGCAATACTTGGAGAAAAGTTTCCTTTCAAGGTATGTGGACTTATATCTAACAAAAACAATTATTTGGCCACCATCTTACTGAATCCATACAAATTACAACATCAGGTGGTGACTTACAGAAAGTTATAAAAGTGTGAAACAAAAATTATGATTGAAGATTTAAATTAATTAAGGATCTCTTTGAGATTTGCATGAGTTAACATTTGAATTGCAGGAACCCAGTGTCTGTATGAATTACAAAAAGAAGAGTGAGAGATAATTTTGGACCATTGAAAATATAATATGTTATAACTTACATGTTTAAATGCCAAATCACTTTTTATACTAAGTGTGGTTAAGAAATGTACAAACCATCTTACTTGTGAGAGGATAGATTGGCTCTTCGTTAAATTCTGTTTAAGTTGAAAGAGTAGCCTTTTTCTTTTCAGTAGAAATGTAACAGTCTTTGAAAGGATATACAGCTCTGATAAACTGGTTTAGCTTCACTTACCTTGGCAACTGTTGCTAGTAATCCTAAGCTGTCAACAAGGTGCACCACCAGCAACCTAGTAACAGACAACCTACTTAATGTGATGGATAGTGTTTTGGTTAGTTTTATTTCCAGCTTTAAGACACCTCGTGAAAAGGCTCTTCGTAAAAACTGTGGTTATTTCAAACAAATATAATAATACTAAAATTACAGTTAAGTGTTGATGATCCATAGAAAAGAATCCGTCTCGGCATATGTTGAGAATTGAAATTTCAGGTGACAGAATAACAGAAACTTGTTTCATCTACAAACCTAGGTAAGTACATACAATCCTAAATGAATGTTTTTCAATTATGTATTAGTGATGAAATACTTTGTTGATCTTGTTAAATATTGTTTGGTAATTTAACGAAGGACTTTGACATACATAATACAATGTTTCACTTCAGAAGAGAGGTATCATCACATACGTTTATTTATATAAGCATGAAATGCAAATTATATTTTTAATTATTTATTGAGTTGACTAAATGGACAATGCTCTCATGTCGTTGCATTGGTGAAGTTAGAAGGAAATTACAAGAATAATTGTGAAACATAGCGAGACATCTACAATAAAGGAATGTCAAAACTACATTTTACATTTCTATAAATGCTGTTTTGCTGTGTGATATTACTTAATATAAGAGACTTGATACACAAAATTTTCCAGGTTTGAAAATAGTTTTGTAGATGTGTTTTATTTTTTACAAAACAGGAAATATTAATTTTACAGTTATTTTAAAATTTTTTGTTAAAATATTCAGGTAAGAAAAAACACACTTAATGCTATAAAGTATTTATAAATCACCATTTAAAAATTATATAATTAAATTATGTCATGAAAGTTTGTTTTGTACTCTATTAATTCAAAATACTTAATTACTAATTCAGACATGGCATTGCAAAACTAAAAAGGAACCCATCTGGGACATGAAAGATTAACAAATATTTACAAAGACACATACACCTCTTGGAGAAGTCCATCTTGAATTAGAAGTATTGGTTACAAAACCAAGTGTGTATAGCATTTAAATAACTTAAACATTCACTAGGGCTCTAAGATCCTTTTATTTAGAGCTGCAAGTGAAAATATACAATGTTTTTATTTATTATAATTTTGTTTTAATTTCAAAGTACTTGGTATGAAAATTTGTGCTTTTCTCGTGTATTGTTCACTGTTGTTTATGCATTTGAAATTTTACTTCTAATTGTGCATTATAAATATATCTTGAAAGGGTCATGTTAATGACACACATACTACATGGGTATTCAAAATATTCAGTTTTAGTCCTAACTAAGCCAGTTACTTCCTTATGTTAAAGTCATATCAGTCATAATGACATTCCCTTTAGTAATATAAACATTAGTATGTGTTGAAAAATGGCTTGTTTGGGTTGAGAAAATTTCTTACGTAGAGGATGAACAACGTTTCGACCTTCTTTGGTCATCGTCAGTTTCATGAAGAAGGTTGAAACATTGTTCACTCCTCTACGTAAAAAATTTTCTCAACCCAAACGTGCCATTTTTACATGTATATTTCTCTATAAGTGGTTTTCTCTACATCACTGATAAACACTACTGTTGATTCCTTAACTAGTTGCTTTCTTCTGCAAGCTCTCTTTCTGAAGTTGAATCTGGGAATAGATAAGATATGAATTTCAGAGATCTGTTAGGCTCACATGCTCTTGAAAATTGTGATATTTGATTTGTAGTCAATTAAAATTCAGTTTCACTAGTTATTGCTATTGTTGAAAATTCTTTTATGAAGATTTTGTAGGATACTGTTAATGGTTTTATCTTTGTTCAACCTAAGTTGAGATATGTGTGTTCAATCCAAATGTTGAGGACAGTACTGCTTTACTGTGTTAAAAGTCAATGCTTACAGACAGATTTTTCAGCTCATAGCTGTGCTTAAATTTGCACAAAGATAGAAAAATATCTTCGTGGTGTCTGAAAATATGTCAGTTCAAGAAGTCTTGATACAAGAATTGACTTTTAACACAATAAAGCAGTAGTTTCTCAGTAGTAGAAGATCCATCTTTCGAAAACACTCGAGGTATGGGGTTTTTATCACTTTCATAAAGAAAAACAAAAAACTTTCTTCTAATGAAATAATTTTAATGTCTCTTATTCTACATTCTTGTAATTTGTAAAGGTAAATAATTAGTGGAACTAGCTAATCAGTATCATTTAATGTTACGTTTATCCACTCAGTTATTTTCATGGGAGACTAAAAGAAATCTTGCTTGTTCTAATATGAATTAACTAGGAATAATGTGGTACAAATTGGATTTTGATAACCATTTTCATAGCTTCACACTTAATGACAAACAAACGTAAAAATATTATTTCATTTGCTTATTAGACAGTTGAAGTGATCTAAAACAGTAATAGTAGGAAAACCTTGTTACTTATTTTCATAAGGTGTTACACTAACTAATTAACCGTAGCAAACTTGAATTAATCAAAATGACAATAAGAATATTTTAATTACTAGAGAACCAGAATAATCTAAAACAACAATAATTAGAAACACTAATTTTGATAAAGCAGATTATTTCATGTTAAACTAATTGATGTAATCAGTGCTCATGGATAATTGATTATATTGAAGTTATCTCTCATCTCTAGTGATGGGGAATCTTTAAAGCATCAGAAATGTTAGGGCTAAAAATCTGATACATCTTGTACCAGTGTAATACTTGAATGAGCCCTTTACTTTTTCTTCTTGTTTTATCTCAATAATTAAACCAAACATTTCAAATTTCTTTCTTTTTGAGGTTAATATTTCGTGCAGCTCATTTTGCAATCTTTCAGTAGTATCACTTTGTTCCTTGACTTGATTTGAAGAATACCATTATTATCAGTTAGGAAAACTGCTTTCAATGGTGAAGCTTGTAAAACAAAAAATATATATATACAATTTGTGTTTTGTAATAGGTTGCATCATTTGTTGACTACATTTAAAATATAATCGAACTACTATATTATGAATTTATGTCAATAAGTTTGGAATCAGATCGTAGATTATAATTCAAACTTTCATGTTTTATGAGTTAACTTCTTAATTTAAAAGTAAATACTAAATAAACACACCTAAATCCTAAATATAGATTTTAGTAAATCGCATGGTATATGAATGTAGCACTGTTTAAAATTAGATTTTGTAATATCGGGATACTAAGTCTATAGTTTTGTACAAATTAGGAACTCAAGTTACTAATATTAACAAGCTAGAATGTAAGATGAAACACATTGTATCTTTTTATTTTGCTGAGGTATGACTTATGTACTGAATCAAACAAGGTTCACTGCTTTCCATTGTTGAAAGCGGTTGTTTATACGCACTTATGTCAATATATATAACAATGAAATAACCAATTAACAGCTCAGTATGTCTCTTATGGTTTCGTCAGTGATTTCAATGTGTAGGAAGGCTACCACGTTCTTTCAAACCAAGATTTTAAGGAGGTAAGTTGTGATTTTAGTCTGCTTTCGGTTTCGTACTTTTTTAGACCTAAATACAGCTTAGTTACAAAGGTTAATAAGTTATAGTGGAATTCTGTGGTATCAGTATAGTTATTTATGATATTTTTGGTTATTTAACTGTACATATAAAACCTAAAAAGGTTTGTTTGATATCTTCCGTGTGCAAAATTTTAAGAGGCTTAACAACCTATGTTTAGCAGCAACTGACGATAAAGGTTGTAGTGAGAAGAGATAATTCTTCACTTCTTGATTTATTGTTCTATATTTTAAGAAAATTAATTTTAATAATTTATTTCTAAACAGTATATGTATATAATGTATAATAATATGAAATGTGACTGTATATTACAAAATACTAGTTTACTAAAACACAGACAAGATAGGGAAGACTGAAGGTAAGTTTTATATTACTGGATATTTAACATGAGTTCACGTTCACCACATCAGTACAAGTTATTTAATGTTAGCTAGGCATGACAGGAAGGTCATTATAATCCAAAATAATAAATATACAGCTTTATGAGTACTTAGACTAAACATTTGTATTTTCATGTTTAATGTGTGTTTATAAGATATATTCTTATTGAAAACAAACATTTGAAATATTTTTTGGATGTTTTAGAGATTATGCAAATATATAAAATATTGGAATACTAATATTTTTTATTTTATCACAATATGAAATCACTTTGCACTCTGACTATAATGAAATGAACTCGATAATTTCACAGATAAATCTTTAGTAAAAGTATTTCATTGAATATCTAATTTTTTTGTTATCAGAATACATGTAATCAGTGCCAAAACTTACCAAATTTTGTGAAGATACACATGCTATATTAAAATTTATGGTGCAAATACTTAGACCCCCAGTGGCACAGCAATATGTCTGTGGACTTGCACCATTAAAAACTGGGGTTAGTACCCCTGTTGGGCAGAGTACAGATCCCTCAGTGTATTCAGCAGATAGCCCAGTGTGACTTTGCTATAAGGAAAACACACACACACACACACACACACTTAATGTGTGCAAATGTGTGCAGGTAGCCCAGTGTGACTTTGCTATAAGGAAAACACATACACACACACACTTAATGTGTGCAAATGTGTGCAGATAGCCCAGTGTGACTTTGCTATAAGGAAAACACACACACACACACACACTTAATGTGTGCAAATGTGTGCAGATAGCCCAGTGTGACTTTGCTATAAGGAAAACACACACACAAACACTTAATGTGTGCAAATGAGTAAAGAAACGTGTATATTTTATAAACTTGTCTTGAAACACTCTTATCTTATATTTATTGATATAATAAATGTTTAGTTTTACGTAAGATCTACAATATACTTGAATCTATTGCAAATATTTTGATACTGTAGGATATTTTTCAAACCATAGTTTGAAAATGACTTGAAATAACCATTAAAATGTTCAAGATAACCAAATTGCAAGTTCCCCATGCACACTCCTTTACTATTGTGAAAGATGAAAAACTAGAACTGTAATCATATTTACTGTTTGTAACACTTTTTATCAGCAGCTTTTGGAAATTGCTCTGCAGTCAGTGAAAAGCTCTGATGCAATTGGTGATGACAAAATATTTTAATTGTGAAGACATATCTGTGCATAGCATTCAATATCCATGTAAGATTTTTTCTTAAAACCCTGATGAAACAGAATTGAGATATGAATGCTTTACTTGTTACTTTTGGGAAGTTCTTTTGTCATGTGATGGTTACAAGATTCCATTGTGATTCTGTTTTCTAAAAAAAGTTGAATGAACAAGGATCTACAAAATCGTAAGCCTACAGTAATAATTATACTTCTTTTAACAGTAGATCTTTTGATCTGTTGTCAGAAGTCATTTGATAAAGTTTTTGAAAAATTTGACTTTTGTTAATGGTTTTTACAACAGTGTGGCTTTAGAAAAGTATTTTGTCCTGCCTTGTATTTACATAAGTTTCTTCCTTCTGAGATGACAGAACACCTTCACATTCAGAAAATCTTTGATAATTGCTCCGTAAGGGATTGATTTTTAATGTTTTGGATGTTTATGAAATTCATACAAAGTTTAAACAGTAGGTAGATAGTTTCCTTAGTTACTGTAAACATTGAATGGTAATAGTTTCTTACCGGAAGAATACAATCTGTTTTAAGTATGCAGGAGTATTAAAAACAAATGATAAATTTAAAAATGAAGTAATAAAATAAGAATTAAAACTACAATAACAAATTCATAAAATTGAATCTCACTTTGGCCTACAGGTAAGTGTATAGAGCTCTATCCAAAAATTGTAGGCCAAACACCATGAATTACTCAACAGTTCTAAAGAACTAAGCCAGCAAGACTCAAATTCTACTTGCAGAGATCCCCCCCCCTTTACATTTAGAAACCTTGATGTGATACCACACACACACACACACATATCTAAGCCTAGTGACCTGTTTTCAGGTCCATAATCAACTTTTATTTCTTGTGTTTAATACCATATTAGACATAAATGCTGATTAAAATTATAATTTGCTCAGTTCATTTGGCCATCAGACATAGCACACGATGGTCACTTGGTGGTAGCAGTGGTTAAATTCCATGCTGATAGCTTCTGACTTTAACCATCGTCCAGTAACACACACATTGCATACTTTCGTAAACGTGTTATCTTTGTCATAATGTATCTGAAAGACTATTCTTCTTTATATGCTGTTTTGTCTTTCATTATACAGGAATAAAAGTAAAGTTTCACTGAACTTTTTGGATGTTTAATAATTCAATAATCGTTCATAGATGTATTTAATGTAAAAATTCTTAGGATCTGCAAATAATGTATACTTACCAAAATCCAAGGATTTTAAAATTTGCAAGTATTTTTTTTTTA
Organism: Carcinoscorpius rotundicauda; assembly: GCA_011833715.1. NCBI lineage: Eukaryota > Metazoa > Arthropoda > Merostomata > Xiphosura > Limulidae > Carcinoscorpius > Carcinoscorpius rotundicauda. Next base: position 9,024,050 of record CM022393.1, read on the forward strand.
TTATGTTGGAATTCAGTATATCTTCAGTTAATAACAAATAAATATAAAATTGAAACATCTCATTCATGGTGTTTATTTCCTAAGTTCTATTGTAATGATGTTTATATAAAGTCTTCTCTAGTGGTGGTTTAGAAAGCTCTTTATTTTGAATGTTTATTTACAGTTTTAATAATTCTATCTGTAACCCTGTAGATAGAGAGCAAAGCCATTGATTTACCAGAATATCAAGGGGAACCAGATGAAATTTCTGTTGCTAAAGCAAAAGCTGCTGCTGACGTCCTCCAGTGTCCTGTAATCGTAGAAGACACGTGTCTGTGTTTCAATGCATTGGGTGGTATGCCTGGGCCGTATGTCAAGTGGTTTTTAAAAAAGATAGGTCCAGAAGGTTTACATAGACTCCTAGAGGTAGGAAATACCAATACTTTTTTGTTATTTCGGTGCTTGAGGAAAAGACAGAAATATTAGAGTTGGTGCTGGACTCTGTCATATGTAGGTTTAAGTACATTATTTGGAACTGAATATATAAATAGAGTATGGTATAAATATTACCAATAATTAATTATCAATTGCAGTGAATATACCAAGGAACTTGCAGAAACTCGACAGTTTGAGTATTTTTGTAAGTTAGACTTTTCTTCAGTGGGAAATGAACATTTGTTTTTTATAACAACAGGTTATCTAATTTTTAATATGCAGCATTGTAAATGTTTAATTAAATACATATCATTGTACCACACTTTACTGTTATATGTATAACATATTTTGACATTTTCATCACATGTAAAACTAGTTTCTAAAGAAGAAAAATATAAACCTGTTCAGGTTTTTATTAATAGTGTGTCATCGTAAGAAATACCTGTAAACATTTAAATATAATTCATAACTGTGGTTTAAGTAATAAAACTGTGTCGATCTCAGTTTTCTCAGGTTCCTTGATAAATCGAGGCTTTAACTTCTATAACATAAAATTGTTTTTTAAACACAAGTTCCAAAAAATATTTGAAATGCAAATTAAAAGTGGAATTACTTTATCTCAAAAATGGTAACTGAGAAAAATGAAATACAAGATTTACTTAGCACTGATGAAATTTACTGAAACCAGATAAAGAACACAACACATAAATCTTAATTGCAAGGTATGGCCATACATTTCAAACCCCACTCGGATGTTTCCAGTATGAGCAGTTCAGTCACTTAAGGACACCATGTTGAGGCTCCTTGACAAGTTGTTGTTGCAGTAGCAAGGATCACGATGCCTGTGAGTGTGAAATGGACCCTCATTGCATCAGTTGCAATGGCTTTCACCTGTTTTACTTGTGTTCTTGCCCTAAATGGTTGAAAGAAAAAGAGGTGCAGTATTTGAATATGATTCAAAACATTACCTACTCTGAGACTGAAAAGTTGTTGTCCACCACTTCATCGTGGATATATGTTGCTGCACTTCATTCCACTACTACAGTGTGAGTGCAGACAAATCTCTCTGTCTACAAAAGAATCGTTTCCACAACAAATAAAATGTCTTTTGACCTCCATGCTTAAAAAAGTTGATGAATTAATGCCAACACCCATCTCTGTCCCTAACGTACATTCCAGCAAACCCCAAGATCCACTCCCTTTGGTTCTGGGTAGGGAAATTCCTCTGACACATCTTCCTCCCCCACCCAAAGATTCAAAGCAATCATTTGTTCATGTCTTCAGTCACTGATATCCTTTTCCAAGAACCTGCCTAATCAACCTAGGGCAGGATCCATGAAGGTCAACAGATTTCCCTCGAATAAAGACAATAAAGAAAAAAGACTTAGTTGTAAACAGAAGGGCTCTTCATTCAATTCTCCTACACATAAGTAAAAATGGCCACCTTGATACAATGGAACTGTCAAGGTTCACGTTCTAATGTGGATAACATCAAAGTACTGATTGCCTCCTACCATCCTGTATGTCTTTTCTTACAGGAAACATTTCTGAAACCTCCCGATACAATCATCTTTTGGCAGTTTTCTTTGTGCAGAAATGACAGGCTATGTGATGGACAAGTGTATGGAGGGGTGGCACTGTTGGTTGATCAGCTTGTGTCCACCCTGTCTTTATTGTTCAACACACTTTTGGAAGCCATAGTCATCCATGTTTCCTTAGATTGTATCACCTCTGTTTATTGTTCTCTTTACCTTCACCTGGAAAGACCTATGATCAATCAGATCTTGATGCTCTCATTGAACAGTTGGCATCTTCCTTTTTACTCCTGGGGGACATCAATGGACATCATCCCCTCTGGGAAAGTGCTGAAATAGATGGGAGGGTTGCTCAGTAGAGCATATACTCTCTGATCACAAACTTTCTCATTTCAATACTGGTTCTTATACTTATTTTCATGTGCCTTGTCAGTCCTTTACCGCTATTGCTCTCCTAGGTATCCTATCTCTTGAATTGCATCTCTTTTCAGCAGGCCTGTGCACATGCTCAGTTGGTAAGATGTCAAACCAAGTAGAACTCTTGGATTTAGTTCACAACCAGCATATATACCACCAGTTCCAAGTCATATGGGACAAGATTCATAAAGTCAGTGGTCAATATAATTTTGTCCTCCTCTCAGTCTTGCTCTCTGATGGCCAGGAAGTAGCTGATACCTTAAGTATCACTGATACTCTATGTGAAAGCTTTTCCTAGATGTCTAGCACTTCTGCTCCATAGTCCACCTTCTTAGCCATCAAGACTTGGGCAGAGGAATTATCTCTTTTCTTTCAGAACTCAGATTTGCCTTTCATCAATCTGGCAGTACATTGGTCAGAGCTGATGATGTTCACTACGAAATGCTGCACCATCTGTCTCCTGCTTTTCTTGCTATTCTTCTGATTGTTTTTAGCTGGATCTGGCAAAAAAAAAAATGTTTATTCTGATGCCTGGTACCAGGCTATTGTCCTTCCTTTCTCTAAGCCTGGGGAGGATCCCAAGATTTCTTGGAACTACCATCTAATTGCTTTGATGAGTTGTCTCTATGAGAACTTAGTGAGGATGGTTAATGTTCATTTTATTTGGTTCCTCAAAACAAACAACCAGTGTGGTTTCTGACAACAGTGCTCCACCATTTTCCACCTGATTTTACTTGAAATGTCAATCAGACAAGCTTTTCTCAAATGACAGCATCTTGTATGAATATTCTTTGACATTGAGAAGACTTATGATACAACATAGAGGTATGGCATTTTGTGAAACCTCCATTTATATGGGTTCCATGGCCATTTGCCCATTTCTATTACAATTTTTTTAATGGATATGGGATTCCAAGTTCATGTGGGTTTGACACTTTCACGTTCTTTTCTATATCGACTTGGAGTCCTTCACTGCTGTGTTTTGGGTGTCACATTTTTCATTATAAAGATTAATGCCATCACTGAACAACTCCCTCTTACTGCTGCAAACAAGCTTTTTGTCGATGACTTTCACATCTCGTGTCATTCATTGAACATGAGGTATGTTGAGTGGCAGCTACAGACTGCCCTCAGTTGTTTACTGAGGTTGATTATAGCAAATGGTTTTAACTTCTCTCTCTCTATAAAACTGCTTGCATGCACTTTTGCCACCAGCAGGATATTCACCCTGATCTTGAACTTCATATCAGTCAAGTTGTGCTACCTGTGGACTCTGAGACAAAGTTCTTGGGGCTTATTTTTGGCCACAAACTAACCTCTATACTAGACATCAAGCAGCTACGAGTCAAATGTAAAGGAGCACTGAACATCCTCCGTTTCCTCTCTTCCACCACTTGTGGAATGAATTGATGTTTTATGCTAAAGATATATCATGCTCATATTCGATCAAAACTCAGTTATGGATTACTGGTCTATGGCTCTGCCAGGACCTTAACCTTTAAGATGTTGGCTGAATATCAGTTTCACAAGTGTTGAATTTTTATCACATGGTTGGAGTGACAAGAGTGCTTATGCACTGTGCACCTTTGCAACTGTCTTTATTCTATGCTTCGAAACTTCATTCCTTACCAAAGCATCCCACCAGGAGTTCCATTTTCCTTCCTTGGTGGGCCATGCTTTTCAGAATGGACAATCTGCCATTGCTCCTTTTGGCCTTTGTATCCAGGTGCAGTTGGATTATTTGGGTCTGTCCTTGGATAACATTACTGTATTCACTGGTTAGCCCATCCCACCATGGAGTATTACAGTCCCCAAATGTGACCTGTCTTTAAGCCATATGAGAAAAGTAGATACTTCCACTTGGAAAAACTGTTCGTTGTTTGCTGAACATCTTTTGAACCATCCTTCCATTCCTATTTATACAGATGGTTTGAAATCAGGTAACTTTGTGGGCTCTGCCATTGTTTGTTGTGGTTTGGTGGTTACATGCAGAATCCCTTCCACATCTTCTGTGTTCACTGCTGAATGGTATGCCATTTCTCTTGCCCTGGATCACATAGAAACTAAGCAGTACTCAAACTGCACTATTTATACTGACTCACTAAGTTCTTTACTGGCTCTGGAGTTGCTTCATGTTAGTTCTCACTCTGTTCCTGCCAATATTCAAAACCAACTGGGCCACTTCTTTTTAACACCTACTTCTGTCCAGTTCTTCTGGATACCAGGTCACATTGATATTTGTGGGAATGAGATCACTGACACCACAGCTATATCTGTGTCTGTTCTATACATGGACTATGGTCCATTCAAGGCTCGGCTCCATGCCAGTTGGCAGTTGACGAGCTACATGAAAACAAGCTTTACCAAATAAAACCCTCTATTGGACTTTGGACATCTTACTTCCATAAGGATTGAAAAGAGGAAGTTGTCTTAACTAGGCTACGCAGAGGTCACAGTTTTTTAACTCATTGTTTTCTTTTATCTGGAACTGATGCACCAATGTGTTGTCTGTGTAACACTCAGGCCATGATAAGCCACATTTTACTGTCTTGCTGTTGCTAAAACTCTTAAGGATGACACCATTTTAAACATGCTTTGTGTCAAGGTTTATCCTTAACGTTTGACAGTGTTATTAACAATGGTGACACTATACACCTCAGGAATGTTTTTAGTTTTTGAAAAGCCATTAATCTTTATAATGTTATTTAAGCTTTTCACTTTATACATTAGACCTTTTTTAATGTGATTCCCCTTTAAGAATCAAAGTACATTTCTTTCGATTTGAAATTAGAAAATGGCCAAAATATCAAATAACTCAAAACCAGGGCTGGAAAGGCCAACTTCGAGTGTCTTACGCTGCTGTTTGGACTACCTGTTAGTCTTCCTGGCAAGTTATGACAATTACAATTATGCTACAGAAAGTCTTTTGCAACTTGTATTACTGTAGTTTTTCTCTTACCACTGTAGACTAGATGTAAAAGTCGTATTTAATGTTATTTATGTTTTTAATTTAAAGATCAAACTTTGTTTTGTTGTACTTTAATTTCCTTTTATGAATTTCAATAGTTTTACTTTAATTTGAACTTTTTACCAGATTTTTGGTGCAGATATCCTAGTTGGTTTGTGCCATAAAACATCCAACAAACCAATCACATAAATTTATACAATTTCTATTTATTTATTAAAGTAAGAGTTTGGCATATTGAAACCACACAGCTTTTTTGTTTAAAGTAACATGTTTACCAAGTCAATGAACTGAAACTGGAATTTAGTTCAAGTGTGATTTGAAGTAATAGAAACACTAATGTTTTATTTTGTTGTTCACATTACTGTGTAAACAAGTTTCTGTAAAAGTTTACTTCTTGTGCTAGAATATCAGTTTCACTAGTATTGAATTTTTGTTACAGGGCTGGAGTGACAAAAGTGCTTATGCACTGTGCACCTTTGCGTTTAGCGAGGGACAGGGTCACGAGGTAAAGTTGTTTCGTGGAAAAACAGATGGTGTCATTGTTGCTCCTCGAGGTCCAAGAACCTTTGGTTGGGACCCATGCTTTCAGCCTCTTGGTCACATCCAGACGTATGCAGAAATGACGAGTGAACTAAAAAACAGCTTGTCACACAGGTATAAAGCTCTTGCAGCTTTAAAGGACCACTTCTATTCAGAAAACAGTTGTGGAAGTAGCTAATAAAAACAGATCCAATAATTATTTGTGTAAGAACAATTCTTCAGTATCAAGAAGAATTTGAGAGTGTATACTAGTTGACAGTGATCGTACTTTTTGTTGGTTTGATAACTTAAAAAAGGTTCAATAAAGAGTATTCAAATCTATTCTGTTGAGAAGAAAAGCTATGTATAAAAAATGAACGAAAGAAAAAGTTTTCTTACTGAATTTTGTTGTGATAGTAAATAATTAATTATATTAGCTAATTGTTATGTTGTTTGTGTCATTCATTCATACCAAATAATTTATTTAGTAATGATCATAATGATTCATTTTGTAACTGATATCTGTCATACATTATTTAATAAACTGAAATAAAGAATTCAATATTATGAAGACCCCAGTTGCTAAATAAATCCATCTTTAAACATAAAAATCAAGGTAATTGTTTCACCTAGTGGTCAACAGCAGTTACAATTCTAGTGAATAGTAGTGGTACTAGTATTAACTTATAGGGGACTTTAATGTTATATGTGTGTACAGTTTAATGTAGAAACTGTTAAATAGCTCGATATTACCTATATTTACCAGTATGGGCTGGCTGACATGGAAATAAAGGTTAATACTGGCAAAACTTACTTATTTTAAAAAACAATGCAAGAATAAATGGGTGGATTTTCTTGGGTTGTTTGATAAGATGTAAAATGAACTGTTAGATATCAGGATTGGAATATGTTTGAAAAATGCAAGCGTAACTTTAATTTTTAGGCAGCATAGAAAGGTACATACATATGTATGCATATAATATATGAACAACAAGTGACCTGTTGATCCATATAAGACATTCTATCCACTAAACACTCAATAAAGATAAAACACTTAATACCAGCTCTTTCAAATGCAAACTGACCTGGCAGGGGTTTAGTTTAGAGAGAGAGAAATCATAAAAATTCTCTCTCCAACTGTGGTGTTCAGGAACATTGTGGTTCCTCTTTGTCCTCTTTTAGGTTTAGTTTTATTTATTTATTTATTAAATAATTTTTGACTCTTTACAGCTCTTTCAAATATTTATCAAGCTTTATATTAGACCAATTAGATCTACCATATCCCATACCAAAAGTCAGTTTCCCCATTAGAAAAATAAACTGTTTTAGTTGATGTTGGTTCTTATTTGCAAATATTTTTGTTTCTCGCAGTCTAAAATTCTCACTAATATATATAAAGAAAGTAATGTATCAACATTGTAAGTTCCCTTAACAATTTCAAATACCTCTGATAGATTTTTCTCTAACTCTTCTAAAAGATTAAAGGTCTGATCATTGAGCCTTAAGTATGCCACTTGTGGCAGTAATTCAGTTGGACTTAACTCCATTTATAACAAAGTTTTTGTGCTTTCTTCCATCCATTTAGTTTTTCTATCCAACGAGCCAACATCCTTCATACCTTCAAAGATAAATTTTTAAGAAATGTTTTATGTTGTATCTTTTCAACAACTTAATATCTGGACACACTAAATTCATATCCATTTCTTCATCTATGGGAGTAATAACCTTTTTAAAGAATTCCAGAAGAAAGTTGAGTTAATTGTTGAGTACATTGTCTTGCTTGATGATGAGCTAGAGATATCTTTAGGAAAGCTCTTCATCTATGGGAGTAATAACCTTTTTAAAGAATTCCAGAAGAAAGTTGAGTTAATTGTTGAGGACATTGTCTTGATGATGAGCTAGAGATATCTTTAGGAAAGCTCTTCATCTATGGGAGTAATAACCTTTTTAAAGAATTCCAGAAGAAAGTTGAGTTAATTGTTGAGTACATTGTCTTCCTTGATGATGAGCTAGAGATATCTTTAGGAAAGCTTACTTTAGATGGGAGAAATAGCAGAAGTGAAGCCAGGAAGTATTAGGGTAAAGATTGCTCTATTAGAAGAGTTAATAATAGATTAGGAATGGAAGTGAAAGGAGCAAATCTAAGGGTAAAAAATTTCTTTTATAAAACGCTGAGAATTATAGTGCTAGTGTACAGTAGTAAAAACTCTAAGGCTACAGAGCCATTCAAAGTAATGGTTTTAACAGATTTGAAGCTTTGGCTGATTTCACCAGGGGGAGGTGAATGAACAGTTTACACTTTGGAATTTCGTTATTTTTACTGATGAAGTTGTCTTTACTGGAGAACAAAAATAAGACCAACTTCAATTTACTTCTGTGGTATTAGAGGATGGGATGTTCACGTGTTAGAATAATGAAGGGTAATACTATAAAGAAAGTTCAAATTCACTGTGGACCAAATGGACACAAGTTATTTCAAAGTATTGTAATCTCTTTTAGGGAAATGTGCAGCATGTTTCTTTAAATTTGATCATCTCGCAAAGTTTTCAAGAATTGAAAGTAAGTAACTTTGACTGTAAACTGATGATTACCACAAGCATAGAGTACAATACAAACAGCAGGAGTTTGCCTGGTGATATCACTAACCCAGACCACCAGGGGTTTAATTCCTGGCTTTGTTTTCACGCATGTTGTTATCACATCGAGGTAACAGAAAATTCTACACACGAAAGAGTAATTTTTAAGAACATCAAGAAATAGAATTGAGTTTAGTTGCATTACTGCAATACGTGACATTGGACCACCCTAGTATTAATTATAAAAAGAATATATAGTCACAAAATATGACAAATAACAAAGTTTGTTTTTTCTGGCTAACAAACCCTGACAGCCTGCCAATTATTCCCTAAATTTAAACATTAATCTACAACTAACGGTGTATTCGACCAATCACAACGAAAAGGTTAAATTTTCGACGACAGATTTTTATTTGATTATATTTGCAATTTTGTTTAAAATTTGTTGACTGAAAAATATCACAAGGAAGTAATTATTTCTAGATGTATTGATGTAGTGTTGAAGTAAATAAATCAAACATTTGCACTTATTAAAATTATTTCCATATTAAAAATTCAGTGGAAACCACGATATACTGTATTTGTCAATTAACGTTTTTAGTTTGAAATTTTGCAACTATTCACGTGACACTACTTGCTGAACTTCACGTGTCACAATTACTGGAACAAAAATCAACAAATTAGATCGGAATATATTTGATTTCACCGACTGCATGCTTGGAATGTTTTCTGGTTGCTATAGGTAGACAATTTAACCCATCCTCGATTAAACCAGAATATTAAGGTGAGAATAAACACAAATGCGGTAAAAACCAATACAATATTTTTTTTTATTTTGACTCGCCACCGTCTCTCGCTGGTACAACGGTACGTCTACGGATTTACAACGCTAAAATCAGGGATTCGATTCCCCTTGGTGGACTCGGAAGATAGCTGTTGTTTTGAATTAGGCACAAAGCTACACAATGGGCTATCTGTGCTCTGCCCACCACGGGTATCGAAACCCGGATTTTAGCGTGTAAGTCCGCAGACATACCGCTGAGCCACTGGGGGGGGGGGCTGGAAGATAGCCTTATGTGGCTTTGCTATATGAAAGCACACACGCACTCAGGACAAGTGCTGTGGGCTTGTATTAAGCATCGAATCATTTTACCGTATCCGTTTTAATGGTGACTTGTCTGTTTGTTTTTTGAATTTTGCACAAAGCTACTCGAGGGCTATCTGGGAGGGCGAGCATGTTTAGCGCGAACGCGCGAACTTCGGATTACGAGTCGCACGTCTTACGCGCATTGCCATGCCAGGCCAGGTGACACAAAATTTTTCTCAACCCAAACAAGCCGTTTTTACATATATATTTTTTCTCTACAAGTGGGTTTTTTCGTCATCACTGAAACAGTGATTAGAGTTGAAAAGACAACAGTGTAGCTATTCTGGCTTCAGAACATGTAAACTTCAAGAGATGTTCAGTTTGGAGGATTCTAATTTCCATCCTCACAAAGGTTACGTTATCCTAAAAAATACTGTTTGTTTTTCTCTATTGAACTCAACATTAACACTATCGTTATTTTACTTGTCTCTAGCTACGTTATTTGAGTCCATCATCCGTTAGATAATAAAATAATATCAATGAAAATTACACAGATTACAAAAGCCATTCGAAGAATGTTTGCGAACATCAATGTACCACAACTACTAAAATCACAATGTTTATTACAATGGCATCTTTTTACGTAATTTAACTGTCAAAAATGTAGTAGCCGTTACAATCACCTACCTGGCAGTAATTTAGGATTTGTCCTTTGTTTGTTTGTTTTTGAATTTCGCACAAAGCTACTCGAGGGCTATCTGTGCTAGTCGTCCATAATGTAGCAGTGTAAGACCAGAGGGAAGGCAGCTAGTCATCACCACCCACCGCCAACTCTTGGGCTACTCTTTTTACCAATGGATAGTGGGATTGACCGTCACATTATAACGCCCACACGGCTTAAAGGGCGAGCATGTTTGGCGCGACGGGGATGCGAACCCGCGACTCTCAGATTACGAGTCGAGTTCCTTAATACGCTTGGCCAGTAATTTAGAATTTGTCTTTTGTTCAAAAAGGCCCGGCATGGTCAGGTGGTTAAGGGACTCGACTCGTAATCCGAGAATTGCGAATTTAAGTATCCGTTACACCAAACATGCTCGACATTTCAGCTGTGGGGGTCAGTCCCACTATGCGTTGGTAAAAGAGTATCCCAAGAGTTGGTTGTAGGTGGTGATGACTAACTGCCTTCTCTCTAACGTTACACTGCTAAATAAGGGATGGTTAGCGCAGGTAGCACTCGTGTAGCTTTGCGCGAGTTTGTTTTGGAATTTCGCACAAAGCTACTCGAGGGCTATCTGTGCTAGCCGTCCCTAATTTAGCAGTGTAAGACTAGAGGGAAGGCAGCTAGTCATCACCACTCACCGCCAACTCTTGGGCTAATCTTTTACCAACAAATAGTGGGATTGACCGTCACATTATACACCCCCACGGCTGGGAGGACGAGCATGTTTAGTGCGACACGGGCACGAACCCGCGACCCTCGGATTACGAGCGCACGCCTTAACGCGCTCGGCCATGAGCTTTGCGCGAAATTCAAACTAAACTACATTGTTCATGAAATATCACGTTTGGCTACTTTAGGAACAGTAATAATCTGACTCGTTATTACTGCTAAATCCTGTTCCTATGCAAACATATTCCTGGTAATATTTGTAAATCCATAGAATTATCGCTGTACCAGCGGGGATCAATTTTTAAAGGAAAAGTTTTATAAATTAACTAATAAAAATGGAAGTTATTGGGTGAACTCAGCAGATGTCGGTTTGCTATAAAAAACACACATTTTAACAAATGTGCTGAAAAACTGTATCTCTAAATATATTTTGAAAAACATTGCTTGAATGTAATATAATACCTTCCAAATAGTTACTGTGATGACTACTAAAGAGTTGTAAGTAAACTAGTTACAGTGATGACTGCTGAAGAGTTGTAAGTAAGATAAGACATGTTCTATTTTATTTATCATCTGGTGGTGGAAGTACACACTTGTTTAACTGGACCCAATTGGAATACTTTGCAGTATCTTCCTCAGAGACTTCAGAAGGAATATAGAAACCTCCTTTTCTGTGCGATAAATCTGAAAGGGAGATATTCTGTCAGTTAATAAATACTATTAAGAAATTGCATGAATAAGCACAATGATAAAAATTAACAAATTAAAATTCATTGGATAAAGATTAACAACTCATCTAAAGGTTCCTACATTTTATGCACTGGTTTAATTAGTTACACATGTGTTTGTGTAACTAATTACTAATTCAAATGCTAAATCATAATGTTTTCACGAGTAGTGCTGTTTATTTTAAAAAAATAATATTTTTAAGAACTGCAGTTTCTCAACATTACGGGCCTGGCATGGCCGAGCGCGTTAAGGCGTGCACTCGTAATCCGAGGGTCGCGGGTTCGCGCCCGCCTCGCGCTAAACATGCTCACCCTCCCAGCCGTGGGGGTGTATAATGTTACGGTCAATCCCACTATTCGTTGGTAAAAGAGTAGCCCAAGAGTTGGCGGTGGGTGGTGATGACTAGCTGCCTTCCCTCTAGTCTTACACTGCAAAATTAGGGACGGCTAGCACAGATAGCCCTCGAGTAGCTTTGTGCGAAATTCCAAAACAAACAAACAAACAAACTCAACATTACGAGGCCTGGCATGGCCTGGCGCGTTAAGGCGTGCGCTTTGTAATCTGAGGGTCGCGGGTTCGCGCCCGAGTCGTGCCAAACATGCTCGCCCTCTCAGCTATGGGGGCGTTATGATATTACGGTCAATCCCACTATTCATTGGTAAAAAAGTAGCCCAAGAGTTGGCGGTGGGGGTGGTGATGGCTAGCTGCCTTCCCTCTAGTCTTACACTGCTAAATTAGGGACGGCTAGCGCAGATAGTCCTTGAGTAGCTTTGTGCGAAATTCCAAAAACAAAGAAACAAATTCTTTCGTCTGAGAGCGATAAAAAGAAAAAACAACTAAATATCCTCGTCAAAGTAAATTATAACAGGCGTGGCATGGCCAAGCGCGTAAGGCGTGCGACTCGTAATCTGAGGGTCGAGGGTTTGCATCCCCGTTGCGCCATACATGCTTGTTTTTTCAGCCGTGGGGGTAGGGCATTATAATCTGACGTTCAATCCCACTATTCGTTGGTAAAAGAGTAGCTCAAGAGTTGGCGGTGGGTGGTGATGACTAGCTGCCTTCCCTCTAGTCTTACATTGCTAAATTAAGGACGGCTAGCACAGATAGCCCTCGAGTAGCTTTGTGCGAAATTCTAAAACAAACAAACACTATTCTCGCCAGACAAGCCTCCACAGCTAGCGTTCCAAGACTTGTGAGTCTATTCTGGCATATAGTAAGACGGGTGATGTTTTTCACTCCAGAAAGTGTGCTGAAAGAACGCTTGGCCTGCGCAACTGTGATGGGCTAGGTGCAAAACATTTTCAAGAGGACCACGATGTTTGGAAACAATGTCTCTAGGTTCAAGGTGTGAAGCTTATTCAACAACTCAAGAGGTAGTAGGGCATTTTGACAAAGATTCGCTGGGTGAATCACATCAGATGTTTCAACTCCTATATTAGGTCTGTTGATACATCAGCTTGATATTTCATAATTACAACTTTGGATTTCAGATGTGAATCCCGCTCGCACCAAACATGATCGACCTTTCAGCCGTGGGGGCGTTATAACGTGACGGTTAATCCCACTATTCGTTGGTAAAAGAGTAGCCCAAGAGTTGGCGGTGGGTGGTGATGACTAGCTGCCTTCCCTCTGGTCTTACACTGCTACATTAGGGACGACTAGCACAGATAGCCCTCGAGTAGCTTTGTGCGAAATTCCAAAACAAACAAACAATCCAAGCTCTTTTATATCGAAATAGTTCTGCAAACTTCGGAATAGATGATAATCAGATGAAGCAAGGTCTGGAGAATAAGGATGATGTAGAAGTTTATCCCAGTCTAGTTCTTCAATATTTGCAGATGTGATCCTTGTTGTATGGGGCTGTGCACTATCCTAGTGCAACACAACACCTTTACGATTGATCAGACCAGGCCTCTTTTCTTTCAGTGCAACATTCAAGCGCTCTAACTGTTGACAATAGAAGTCTGATGTAATCGTTATATCGAGTGGAAGTAACTCAAAGTGGATCACACCAACAATATCCCACCAAACGCTAAACAGTACTTTCCTATGGCAAATGTCCATTTTTGACAATGCTTTAGCCAGTTTACTTGCACTCTACCATTGTCTACGGTACTTAACATCTTTGTAATACATCCATTTTTTATCTTCAGTCACTAACCTCTCCAAAAAAGGTGAGTTACGTTCACGAGAGTGCAGAGACGTACAAATGTCCTCTCTTCCTCTAAGGTTGGCTTCTGTCAAAACAAGGGGGACCCATTTTCTAAGTTTTGACATATTTCCAAGCTGTTGCAAATAACAGTGAATTGTTGAATGGGTTAAGTTAAATTTCTGTGTTAGTTCAACTGTTTCAGCACGATCTTTATCAAGTGCAGCCAGCAGCAAGTCATCATTAAACTCAACAGGATGACCTGAATTTGGCTCATCACTTAATCCGTAGTCACCAGATCTGAACTTCTAAAACCATCTTTAACACTTCCTTTCATTGAGAGACTTCGCACCATAAACACCTTGATTGTTTTGTGTAGTTTCTGCTGCGCTATTACCTTTTTCAAACTCATAAGGTATTATATGCTAAATGTGGTCTTCAGACACATCCATCTTCATAAAGGTTTATTTGATTAATGATAAAAAAGTAGAGTTGGGTTAGTTTCTTTTATTTGTGTGAACTTTTTTATACATGTCCTACAACATATTTTAGTCATTAAAGCCTTCTACAAAAGCAGAAATAATGATGTACTTTCTGTATTAAACTTTCGGACATTAGTTGAGGGATGACCTAATAGTTATTAACCTTTTTTACTTTTTTACACGTTAATATTGTCCAACAGCTTGTTTAATTCATTAGGTTTCTGTTTTGTTTTTATTTTAGTTTTCAAACATTAATCGTCTCGTATCCTTAATATACATTTCTTTGTAGGTGATATTGCAGGAATGAGTCCTAACACAGTAAGTTGAAATGTTTTAGAAATGTTATACCCTAAAACCACATAGTCTTTCAAAACATTTATATAGCTAAAAATATCTTCTCGTATCCTTACAGTGTGTTTTATTCATTTAAAAGATAAAAGTTATCACAGTTCGGAAAACAGTCTTTGTATTGTTGTTTATTATAGCCTATGATAAAACATGGAGATAACTTAGATGGGTAATGAAAAAATGCTATTAAAAGTAGCATATGTACAACATTTATAACAAGTAACAAATGTACAACGTTTCCACAAGCTTTTTTCGTCATTAGTTTTCTTCGTTACTTGTTCTAAGTGTCTCCAAACTTTATAATTCCAAAGTAGGTTCCCATTCATCAGATTTGTATTGTAGCGATTGTTTGTTTGTTTTGGAATTTCGCACAAAGCTACTCGAGGGCTATCTGTTCTAGCCGTCCCTAATTTAGCAGTGTAAGACTAGAGGGAAGGCAGCTAGTCATCACCACCCACCGCCAACTCTTGGGCTACTGTTTTACCAACGAAAAGTGAGATTGACCATCACATTATACATCCCCACGGCTGGGAGGGCGAGCATGTTTGGCGCGACCCTCAGATCACAAAGCGCACGCCTTAACGAGTTAGGCCATGCCAGGCCATATTGTAGCGAACGTTACTAGGTTGGGGAGAATGTTTTCACTGACGAGTTCTGTTCCGAAAGATTTATTCTGCTATAGGTAAACGTGTGAATCAATGAAATTACGCTACAACAACTGTTATTGGTACATTCTTGGCAGATCAATTTCGGTTCAACATTATTAATATGTACTTTTTAAAGTCACACTATAAAAATGGAGAACTGCACATATTACCTACAACAAATCTCAACATAGGACTGGTAAATAAACCTAATTATGTTTTAATTAACTCTGAAACTGGTGATACATAAAAGTATTTTTAAATCTGAGCTCTCTAAGACTATGGAGAGATTTTATCGTATTTCTTTTTGATTTAATGTCTCACAGCAACAACTAGTCTCTCTCACTATTTATCAAAGTTAACTTTATCAACAAAGCGCTTTTGTTATGGTCAAACTAATCTAAACTTGGGCAAAAGTTGTAGGTTAATGTGTAAAACTTTTCTTTGAGTATCATATAGTATGGTAGTCAACATTAGAATTACGTTGTGCATTCGCGCCCGAGTCGCGCCAAACATGCTCGCCCTCCCAGCCGTGGGGGCGTTATAATGTGATGGTCAATCCACTATTCGTTGGTGAAAGAGTAGCCCAAGAGTTGGCGGTGGATGGTGATGACTAGCTGCCTTCCCTCTAGTCTTGCACTGCTAAATTAGGGACGGCTAGCACAGATAGCCCTCGAGTAGCTTTGTGCGAAATTCCAAAACAAACAAACAAACAATACGTTGTGCATTGTAGTCGTACATGGAATGTAAAAAAAATATTTTTATTTTCTTAACCAGTAGACAGTGAATATATAACAGTTAAAAGTCGTAATCAACGTGTTTCCATTGTTACAACAATACTGTTTTCCCAATCCTGTACAGGAAGGTAATAAAATATTCTTAAACCTTTAATAATGAATGCGTACCCCTTACAAAGCAGTAAATACTGTAGATTATTTAATAACAATATATTGTGAACTATGGAAGCTTTGTCGATAAGACAATTAGTCCGAAATTATCTAAAGTTTATTGCAAAAGTGCAACTCTGAGTACGTTTGTAAGTTGATTATATGAACTCTAGACAGTACTGTTACTGTTTCGGTTTTAAACTAAAATTCATGATTCGGTGAAATTAAAACTTGTACAAATAATGTCACTTGAACTGGTACTATCCAATTGTATGTGGACTACATAAAGCGCAAATAGAATATATTGAAGTTATTTGGTAAGTATAAGAATGCTTTGTTACAAGTTTCAAATAATCCGCGATTCTTTTTACACCTAGATCTGATACAATTTACGTTCGACCCCAGTCCTGTACACAAATTAACTTAAACATGTTATATATACAGCAAAGGGCAGATAGCCCTCGAATAACTTTGCGCGAAATTAAAAAACAAACCATACATTAAATTGAAACTGTAAATAAATCATCTGTTAGATGTTCTTCTGTAAATTAAATAAATATCTTTTATCTGTGTTAGTGAAGTTTATTAAATCGAATAACTTTCTAAATGTTTTTATTTATTTATTAGAAAACATACGTGGTTATACTTTAAACGGAATAAGAGTGTACTACGATAAAACGTGTATTGTTTTCAAAGAAGAAACCTCTGATACAAGACTAGAAGCCTCCCCAGTGGCTCAGCGGTATGTCTGCGGACTTACACGCTAAAATCCGGGTTTCGATACCCGTGGTGGGCAGAGCACAGATAGCCCATTGTGTAGCTTTGTGCTTAATTCAAAACAACAACAACAATTCTTCGAGGGCTTGTTGAATGGATACAATGGAGACGGAGTGATTGCTATTGATAATGTAAGGTTCCAAAGAAAAGCATGCTAAAGATATGAAAGGTTTTGTTTCTGTAGTTAGGATGGAATAAGTGATAGTGTGTATCGATTAAGTATCAGACGAATAAACGAAATTGTTTTAAATGTTCAATTGCGTAAGTTAAAAACACAGTAAAAGGAAATGACGTTTAAGGTCGTGACATCACTGTTCTTTACAACCCACACATGAAACTATTACAGAGTAATTTTTTAAATTATTATTAAGTAAACAAGCAGTGTTCAATGTGAGTACTGAAACCCACTGAAATAATAACAAAATTGCAAGCTTTATCATTTTTTCTCTTTAGCCATAAAGTCACTATTTTTGGTAAGATCAGTGTGAATTTTGTGTCATTTTTCTAAACGTATTACAATACACAAAGCTTAAATGTAACCAATGAAGCTACAAAATCATTACAAAAAGTTGCGATAGATGATGTTTGTTTCATTAAATATGTTTTATTCTTTCGACCCTTATCCATTTTTATTTTGCCCCTCGCTCTTACAGCGGTACGTCTACGGATTTACAACGCAAAATCAGGGGTTCGATTCCTCTCGGTGGGCTCAGCAGATAGCCCGTTGGGGCTTTGCTATAAGAAACACACACACACACACCGTTTGTAATTTAAACAAACTTAGTTTACTGCATTTACATAAAAAAACTCGTTTTATAGCTTTACTAATTACTTGTCATGCGCAAAATACGAGCGTCAGAAGTTTTGAAAACATTTAATCAGGTTTTAAGTGTTAAAACCAAAATGAAATTGTTAAAATAATTTAAAACGCACATAGCTTGACTAAATTATTATTAGTTAAACGTTAAAAAGATAAAAAAACTTGTCCTAGTAAATCATCTAAAAACTTTATAAAGAATACAAAATATTCATTAAAAAACGAGTCGAATATTTTGGAACATATGACTTTACAAATGTATGACATTCCAAATATTTCGATCTTCACTCTTTAAAAACATTTTAAATAAAATTTCAATCTGTAGAAATGCAACCAATAACATATTTAAAGCGTTTGATTTTTTTCAGTAAAGTAATAAAAAAGAAAAAATATTTAAAAAAATCAGTTCATATTTTCGGTTGACACAACAGTAAATCTTGGGTTTATCAAGTGAAATAGAGTGATTTACTTTTTTGTAGAGTTTCTCCAACATAAATTTCTCCTGGTGGTAACTTTTAAATCATAAATATAATTTCAATAATTGATAAAAAAAAATGATCATTTTAAGTATATATTTCTCTTGAAATCCTAAAACTACTTTTCAGTGTTGAAGATATTTTTTTCTTACACGTTAAAAGAAATATTTTCTATTAAAGAAAAAATGGCTTTCTGTGTAATTATGATAGATTCTTTATCAGTTAATAATCTACATGGATTTAAAGGTTACCTTCTACACCAAGTTTATGAACAATTAGGACGTAAAAGCTTTATTCTGTACCTAATAGGGCCCAGCATGGCCCGGTGATTAAGGCACTCGACTTGTAATCTGAGGTTCATGAGTTTCAAATTTATATCACACCAAACATGCTTGCCCTTTCAGCCGTGGGGACGATATAATGTGACGATTAATCCCATTATTAGTTGGTGAAAGAGTAACCCAAGAGTTGGTGGTGGGTGGTGATAGCTAGCTGCCTTCCCTTTAGTCTTATGCTGCAAAATTAGGGACGACTAGCGCAGATAGCCATCGGATAGCTTTGCGTAAAATTTGAAACAGACAAAACAAACTGTTCCTAATAATCTGATTTATTTGCTGTCGAATGAAATTCACAGTAACCCAGTTTATTCAAGAATGGAAAGTGATAAGTAGAACAACACTATTATTAACTTAACAATAAAAAATCACATGATATTTTAATTTGGCAGAAAAGAAGTTAAGAGAAACCTGCTTCGTTTCGGTTTCTATCTTCTCAAAATAATCCAACTTGTTTACACGTTTTGTTTTATAGTATTGATACGCTTTCCCATGGGTGACGTCGTAGTGTTGCAAACAATGTCAACACTGCAGCCCGGCATGGCCAGACGGTAAGGGCACTGGACTTAATTGGAGGGTTACGGATTCGAATCCCCGTCACACAAACTTGCTCGCTCTTTCAGTCGATTGAGCGTTGTAATGTGACGGTTAATCCTACTATTCGTTGGTAAAAGAGTAACCCAAGAGTTGGCGGTGGGTTGTAATGACTAGCTGCCTTCCCTCTAATCTTATGCTGCTAAATTAGAGACGACTAGCGCAATAATTCTCGTGTAGTTTTGCGCTAAGTTAGAAAAACAAACAAAACAAGCCATCAGTATAATTACAGTCTTAGATAACGATACAAGATACAGAAGACCAAAATATTAATAAACAGTTTTACAAATGAAATCCAGCAATAACACGTATATTTACAAATATAACCTGATAATTTATATAATACTTATTATATTATTAATATTTCAAACCCCTAGTACATGATGAAAGTCGATAATTGTTGTATTTAGAAATAAGAGAAAGCAATTACAGATTTCACAAATACATCAGTTATTCACGGTCACGATATAATACCTAATGTTTCTTTCACTAGCAAAACCGTGTTTGTGAACAAAAGATATATTTGTGAAATACACAACTGTCTCGTTTTCCCTCAATGTTGTAATTGTGGAGTTTTACTCTGTATTGGGGGTTTCACGTATCAATTATATCATAAATATTAAATAAATTATAAAGTTCTTTTCAAAATATTTCTCCGTTTTCTTACTTTCTTGGATACTTTGGAGTCTCAATTTGTGCGTGTTTTTTTATAACTATTATTGTTCATACAGATGTTTTTCGTATGAAGGGCACGATTGTTAGTGGTAGTTCATTTAACGTGGGCTACATAAATCACAGTTTTAATAGCGAAATTATTGGCCTTGCTGTTTGTTTTGTCCAATTTTGCATGAAGCTATCCGAGGGACTATCTTTGCTTATCATTCCTACTGTGTACGTGTGTAGTGATTAGCAAAATGGTGATTTATATGATAGTAATTGATACCCCGAAAGATTAAGTAGATTTCAGTAAAACCTGTAAATCATCAGTAAACAACACTCGCATTCATATAATTTTACACATTTTACTTCTCACCACACCTGAAGAAACAGAAAGAGATTACTGTTTTTATTCGAGATCAGTGGTGAAATTAGGTTTACTAGCTTCAACTGGCAGACCTAAAATCGCATAGCGCCTGTTGGTTTGAATACAGGCAAGTTGATAGCATTCCAGAGTGTGGAGCTGAAGTTTCCTGGTTTATAATTTGCCACTGTTGAAAACAAAACTGTATACCACACACTGAGTTCGTGGGTGCAGTGTTCAAACCCCTTATTCAGTCTAACAAGAGCAGCCCAAGAATTAGCATTGCTGGCTTTACCTCTAGTCTACCATTCAAAAATTAATGATTACTATTTCAGACAGGCTTTTGGTAGCTTTTGTTTAGAATCCAAAAACAAACGAATATTGCTACATGTTTTCTTTTCTCCCTTAACTTGCAATTGATTATTTGGCCTATCCTGAATGTATTTGGATTTTTTTGCAAAAGCACATGGTAAGGATACTTATATCAGAGAAAATAAAATTGTCTATATCTATCAAGTACATTTTATATGTCTCATTAGCACAATAGTATGGCAGATTTGTGTTGCATTTGTCTCTTAGTTGAAAGTTGCTCACATGAACTAAATGCCAAAAGCATACTTAAAAATGTGGAACCATCTGATGCAACATCCGGTACTGTAAGGCTGGTGTACATAGCTACCATCTGATGCAACTTCCGGTACTGTACGGCTAGTAATCAATAGCTACCATCTGATGCAACTACTGGTACTGTAAGGCTGGTGTACATAGCTATTGGTGTACATATGTGTTTCTGGAAGAGCCATTGCAAATTTCTTTTGTTTTTCTGCTTGGCCAATATTCCAGTTTTGCATCTTATTTCTATGATGTTGCATAAACATGTTAGGAATTAACTCCACAAACATATCAAACAGGATATCATCTTGATTTTCTGATATGATGCTGGAGTGTGCATTGTAGTGGTTACTGATTATTATATAATTGGTATGCAGCAGCCATGATTTTCCGAGCACAACTATTAAAAGTATTGGTAGGTAACTTCATGTACCTACTGGATTGAATTGTTGACTGTGACTTAGAGTTAGTAGCTTTTCAGCTCCAGAGTATATCAAATCTGAGATAGAATATAGATTATAGTGCCAAAGGTTATTTTATATCTGCTTTTGAAATTAAGAAATTAGAACTTCAATAATTTAAAAGTTTAAATTGTACTCTCCATTCTGATGTCAAATTTATTCACGCATACTGATAAAAAGATTTTTATTAAATTGTACAACATTGTACACAAAGGATAATACATTTCAGTACAATTATCACAGCTAACCTTACATCACAAAGTCCACCAGCGCCACATCTAGTCCTTTTTAAGTTACTCTGTCTACTGACAATCTTGGAATCCTATAGAGACTCGTCCATCTGAATACACTAGATTCATGATGCCAACAAATCTCGCGGGCTCAACCAAATCACTTCATGTCAACTGATCTTCCTATGTCAGTAACTGCAGAGAGATTTAAGTCCTAAACCTTCATATTATTGGCAGAAGTATGATGTTCAGGAAAGGAATTATCCTAAACTCAAAAACTCTCCTATATAATCCTCCTTTTTCAGAGCTAACTCTCCCTTTTGGTCAGGGGCTCTTCTATTTGCATAAAATATTATTCCTTAATTAAGAAACATTAATTTAAGCTCATTAACACAAGAGTTAAGTAAAGGCAATAACATCATACGTTAACAGTATCAAAACTTTCATATTCCTATCTGTTTTGTGCTGTTAACAGGTGAAACTGATTTTTTGAAAACATGAATAAGGTAGATCCACCGTACAACAGGACTATTGGTAATGCGTATAAGGTAAAATTCCTGTGTTCTGTTTAAACTGACTGAATCTGTGTTTATATATTAATGGACTGCATACGATGTGTAATACACAAAAGAACAATCTTTATTGTCTACACGAAACAACGGTATGTACATAGCACCTTTTTAGCAATACACAGTTGTCTTTATTAATATTGTAACTTTATCAAGTTGGCTGCACTCCATCAAGACTTATTTTTAATCTGATTAGTTTACTTAAAATTTCATTTCAGACTAATTCCATTGAAATATTGTATCAGAATGTCTAAATCTGATATTAATTATTTAAAACAGCAAGATAAGAATTACGCAAAACCACTTGTACTGTCTACGTGATAGGTCATTCCCTTTCAAACTAAACGTCTGCCACGATTTTTTGTTTTCTCTTTTTTAAAGAATGAATACAGGTAGAATGAAATCACCTTCATGACCACATGTTATGTAAAAACTTTACAGAACTAGAATACACGAAGATATAATAGAGAAATACATGGTATGCCTACATATATACTAACACATGCTTCTTTATCTCTACAAAATCGAGAGGTTGGTAATCTGACATACAAAAAGTGAGATATTGCAGTTCGTGTCAAGTGATATTAAAAAAGACAAAACACCATGTTAAAGTTAAAAATATATATAAGTTGCATATAATATATAAAAAGATTAAGTTTCATCACACATGTATAATAAGTAGACGAGAATGCATGAAACAGAGACAGAACTTCGACACAAACCTCAACTCTCTCAACAATCGGTGAACGGAACTTCTAAATTTGAATCTGAGACTAAAAAATTGCATTCACAACAGACGATCTCTCTTGATGACGAGAAACTCACTTGAAATAGCAATGCATCTCGGAACGCTGGTATTGGTATTAATACTTTCTCTCCTTATCAGTAAAAGTGTTAATATCCATACCAGCTATTCTGGGATACAGACCATCTCTCTCTTTAGTTGAACTGTCAGATAAAGAAGTGACACAGTGGGAGAGAAAGTCTATGTGGCAGACATAAGGTACGTAGTTGCCAAATACAAATTCAGGCAAGACAAAAATATACAAGACATAAGACCTAAGACTATAGTTTGTACATGGTTTCATCTGAATTTAGTATATTCCAAAATCATAATTTGGTAAACTTTAAGAATTGTGTAAATATGAAATGTTTGCTAAAGGAGAGTAAGAAATACAGTATTTTCTTACTACAGATATTCACCTACAAATGATTTCAATACAGTATATCAGTGTAATTTTAACATTTATGTGTTTATCCTATTGGTTTTATTGCTTTACTAGTTTAAAACCTTAATCGCATCTTGTCATTACTTGTTAATTTCTATTGTGTTGTTGAATTTACATTTACTGGTGAAAAAGTCTCAAATTTTTTCTTTCAAATTTCGTGGTTTAAGTAATAAATATAAACATTGATAATATTTCTTTTTTGTGGAAGTTAGAAACATTTCATTTGTTTTTCAAAATGTTTCAGTCTTCATTTTACTTACCATAGCACATGTTTTCTTTCCACTTCAATAATATAGAAGTTTTATTTTAAATGTCTGGTCATTTAATATTTGTGTTGATTATGTTGCTACTACATTCTTAAGTTAACTGTTGAACAAAAAAAGTATAAACTCTGGCTTTTAAGACCCTCTTCCCAACATTTATGCACTGCTTGGATATGAATTTGTTTCTGGAATTTAAAATGTTTGTCTAATTTCTCGGTATTCCCAGTTGCTTTTTGAAAATTGGTAAACGGAGTTGTTATAAAAAATGTCATCTGTTTTATGTACTGCATCTAAACAATTTTTCAAAAATGAAAATCGGCTGTTTAAAACTCTCTTCCATGGGATCTATCAGAAGAACAGCCATACATATTTCTCTTCCTGTTTCTGCTGGAAGTTAACAGAAATTCATGAAAAGGAGGAGAAATTTGCAGTAGCAAGGATTGAAGAATTAACATCACTATTTCCAAGACTTGACTTCTTAACTTCATTATGAGCTAGAGTATCGGTATCAGCACCACTACTCAGTACCTGTAGGTCTATGTTTCGTTGTAACAAACTGTAGAATTTATTTCTGTAATATACTTCACCACAAAGAGTTTAAGTTACAAAGTTTAATCACAACGTTAAATAAAACACAAAACAACGTAAAAAACCTGCAGTACAAATAGTTTCAAAATTTTAAAACGAGTGCTATATGTGTTAGCTGTCCCTAATTTAGCAGTGTAAGACAAGGGGGAAGGCAGCTAGTCATCACCAACCACCGCTAATTCTTGGGTTACTCCTTTTACTAACAAGTAGTGGGATCGACCAAATAGGGATAGGGCCAACATGTTTATGTGACTAGGATTCGAACCAGCGGATTACGAGTCGAGTGCCTTAACCACCTGGCCATGCCAACCCTAAAAATAGTTTCCACTCGGGTTTATAAAAGAAGAACGCCTTTTCTAGAAATGTCCACACATCTAATAGTTTCGATAAATTTGAAAACCGTTCGGTAATAAGTTTATGTTTAGCTTATACTATCATCTGGTGAATTTTTACAAGGGAGAAATTTCCTCTGTATACTCCCTAAATTCAACATTCTATACTGCACTGTAACATAAATAAAGTATACCACATTCTCATCTTTCATTTATTGTGCCTAAGACAGTGAGGGAAGCAATATATTAGTGGGGTACGAAAATTTTGATAATCGTTCAAAATCATACCATGTTATATATCTTCATATTTTGTATTTTTTATGTTTAATCATCCATTTAAAGTTTTACTAAAATAAAGCTGCATTATTGGAAGAATGTGAAACAAAAAAATACAGAACTTGATTACATATAAGTGCTTTTATTGTATAATGAGTAAATCGATTAAAAAAGGGGTGGGCAAATATATCTTTACTTTTTATCGTAAAATAATCCATCTCGTAATAAAACAATAGAGAGA
Source organism: Carcinoscorpius rotundicauda (assembly GCA_011833715.1). Taxonomy (NCBI): domain Eukaryota; kingdom Metazoa; phylum Arthropoda; class Merostomata; order Xiphosura; family Limulidae; genus Carcinoscorpius; species Carcinoscorpius rotundicauda. The sequence goes on from CM022393.1 coordinate 9,049,016, forward strand.
GAACAACAGTTCACTTGTTATGAATAAAATTTTACACACACGCGAGCATTTTGGCCAATACCTTTTAATGTATACTGAACAACACAAACGTACACACGTAGATATCACAAAACGTTTATAATTAGGTGGTATTTAGGGTGCAATAGTAATACGGTATTGTACTGGGTTTAGGAATGGCGAAGAAAACTTATGATTTATTGTTTAAATTATTACTTATTGGAGATTCTGGTGTTGGAAAGACATGTATTCTATTTCGGTTTTCTGATGATGCATTTAACACAACGTTTATTTCCACAATAGGTAAATAGAATAGAAAAAAAAATAAGTAACTAACTTTAGCAAAAACTAAATTTCTTTACCACTGCAAGTAACACTAAAAGTATATTAGCAATGCAGTTAGTACCGATGACCAAGCCCATTACTGAGTTAGGTTTGTAATGTCATAGTCACAGAAAGACATGAATGTTAGGCCTAGAATTTAGCAACACCAGAGTATAACATGAATATAAAATTATAAGAAAATTTTTGTTCGTGGGTCATGAATGTATAATGTTGTTTAATATTGGACTATTTTCAAACGAAATCCTGGTATAAAAATGTATGTACAGCATTAATGTGTTCGTATCAAGTTTAAGAAAACCCAAAATGTTGATACTCAGTGATTGTAACGAGATGCATATACTGATTATACAGTGTGATGTACAAAGTTTTTTATATTATTAATTTTAAATCAAAATTCATTAAATTAGAGGTCCACTGTATATATCCTGTTTCTGGAAAGGTTTACTCTGCATTTTTCACCAATTTAAGGGTCATGCAGTAAACCAATAAGAGTAACAGTGAAATCACATAATTTAATTGCAGCTATTAATTTTAAATTAGTCCAAAAGTTGCAATGTTTACTGTTGACCAATTACTTTCTCTCTAGCCTACAGTGCAAGATTATGGATTGCTATACACAGATACTGAAAATGAGATAGTCCCTGATTGAATAGTGTATATTTGTGTATACAAAACAAAATTTTGCAAGTTAACAGCTAAAAAGAGAACAAAAAAGTAATTGTGTTTGTTTTTTTTTCGAGAGTGATTCAGGACTAGTGTCAAAATACAAATACTTGAACCTTTTTTCACAAAAGAGTACAAAAAACAGAAACCTTGGATTTGGAATTTAAAAGTCAAAAGGTAGATTTAGAGCCATTGATAAGGCCAATAGTTTGTGTTCTTTATTAAGATGATTTCCATGAACATTTTTCTATGTGTTCCTACAAGAATACAAGGAATCATTTGATTGAGGTTTGAACCATGAGTAAAGGTTTTGTATATTTCTTTTGTGAAGATATTTTCCCAAGAACTCTGATAAGACGTTCTACTTGTGTGCAACTAGTTACCTCAAAATACATAACTGTTTTGAACACTTGAATTACTCTTTCACACTTTATTGGAAAGAATTTTTAATTATCTCTGTTACAGTTAAAACTTATGTTATTAAGACAGCTGTTATTATAGTTCTTTTCAGAGCATCTATATAAAATTATATAGACAGAAAGAGACCACTTTGTCCTTCAAGGCTGTTTTTATGTGCTCCAACCTTAAAAAACAACAAAAGTGTAAATTTGTCTTCTATTTTTAGAAGTCATTGGTTGCTTTCCTAAACTTCAACAGCAATCTATTCTATAATTTAGTCACCCTGTCAGAAACATAACAGTCTTAACTGAATATTATTCTCTCATTTCTAAACCTAAACCTGTCATCCTTCTATCTTAAGGATCTAGCTTTAAGACATTATAGGCCTTTCTCTTTTCAGTTCTCCATATAATTTCCTAAACTTAGTAAGATAACCACTTACTCTTCTGTCAAGAGAAATGAAGCTGAGTTCTTTAACTTTCCCTGTAAGATAGCCTTTCCATTCCTGGAAACATTTAGGCACCCCTCTTCTGAGCTCTTTCCAATAAGTCAATGTTGTGTATTAGATAAGGAGACCAAAACTGCCAGGAACTTTCTAAGTGAAGCCTATTGTAATGATTTGTAATCAAAATGTCTATATTTTTTTTTACAATTATTACTAGCAACAGAACACTGCTTCAATGAGTTGAGTGACATATAACATGTTCTATATCCTTGACTTCATTTATGCTTTTGATTCGTATCCCATCTATATAATTATAACCCAAGTGCATTATCTTGCCAGATTTTCCATTCGTGAATCCACATTAATTTTCATTCATGATACTGTATTTGACTAATGTTGTTTTAAAACCTTTCATCAGATTCTTTCAAATCTTTTCTACCACAGAAGTAAATCTAACTGATCTGTAACATCCAGAACAATTTTGTCTCATCTTAGAAAAACAGAACATCACCTAACTTTCCAATACTTGGCACCAGCCCCCTGTTCATTAAAAGTGAAAGGTTTGCACTATCTGATCATTGAGCTTTTATAAAACACCACCAAATGTTGGAATGTTAATAATATTATCTTCTAGAAGTGAAGAAAGATATTTAATACCTCTGCAATTTCACATTCAGTAACCAAGACATTGTCATCAAAACACTTTTAAGGGTCCATTCCTTCATTTTATCATTTTTCTCAACTTTTAAGATATGACAGAAACCTTGCTATTAGTTTTAACAGTGTTAACCATCTGTTTCTCATAAGCTTCTTTAGATTTTGTAATCTCTTTTTTCATTTTAACTAAATCCCTAGATCTTCTGTACATCTGCATATCTTCTAACCCATCTGTAAACTTGTGACATTTGTCCTAGATATTTTATCTTTAGTAAGCTAATTAGGTTCTCTTTCTTGTCATCCTTTTACCCTATTTTTTTTAATAGGAAACAATTTATTTCAGGGTAAAAAGTAATTCATTTTGAAAATTTTCCAATGCCATTTATTAAAATAATTATTCCAGTTCACAAATGACAAGTTTTGTTTCCTGGGCTAAAAATTGTATTTCTGAAAAATAACAACTAGAATTTCATTTATTTCTATAACAACATGAAGCAAAGTGTTGAATTCAATTGTTCATTGATCAGTCTTTCTTCTTTGTTTGGATACTTTAACTTTTTAACTACATTCTTGTTAATGGTTAACATTAAATTACCATTCCTTCCTCCCCTTGTGGTTAGCTTTCTAATAACTCCATATAGAAAAACCATCTTAAACAACTTAGGGAAATCTTTCTTGCACTATTTGACACTGTACAATCTCAGTCAGTGGGTCTAAATTAGACTGTCATAACTGTTGCATCAGAATTCTTTTTGTAACTGACCTGACCATATTATACACCTTTCTGGTGTTCTCCTTTGACTCATTGGTAAGAAAGAGAATGCTTCATGTTACCAGAAACTACATCATCAACAAACACCATCTAAACATCTGGCAACTAACTTCTAGACCTTGTCTTTCTCCATTACTATTAGTTTTATCAATGTATTTAATTTTAGTAAGATACAGCTATTGAAAAGTTGATATCTTTTAGAGGTTGATACATGAATGGGAACTGTATCTATCTCTGTAACCTTAACATGTTTAATACTGCGCAAAAACTTGTAAACTTGTCACGCTCATTCATCTACACAGTAATCTTTACCCAAATTCAAATTCTGTCTTGCTTGCACAATTTCTGTCCCTGATATGCAGTTTTCCCCACTAATAACTGCCTTCCCCAATTATGCAGTATATATATATATATTATCCTGTAATAAACAGGCTTTACAAATTAGGTGTTCTGTCTTTGATACAAGCTGTCTTGCAATAAGAAACTCAATTAAAATCAGAGTGAACTAAAATATTACGAACCCAATTCAGTATCTCAATTTTATCAGAAATACTTGTATAAACAAGTTTCCAACATTTCTCTGGATTGTATATACAAATGAATCTGTAGGCTAAACATTTACCATGAAGATGTGTAGGAGTGGACAAAGATGTTATGAAAGATGATGGGTTACTAGGCTGATCAGTTTTCATAACAGCTGTATTGTCCAAGCTCTAAAAGTATTTTGAAAGAAAATTAAACCTCTGAATTTTGTTTTCAGGTATTGATTTCAAAATAAAGACAATAGAACTAAAAGGAAAGAAAATAAAATTACAAATATGGTAAGATTTCATATGTATATTTTTCTTTGTAAGTTTGAAATGTGCAATAATGATAAATAGCATTAATAATGCAACACTCTCATGATATTTTTTTATATTATCATTGTTTTTATTAATGTTTCTATAACTCTTTAAATTTATTTGGAAGGAGTTGCCATTACAATTTTTTTTTCTATACAGTATCATACATTTTAGACTTAACTAAGCAACAGTATTGCTCTGGAAAACCTTTTTAAAAATTATAAATTGTACAGAGAACAGCACCAGTATGGATTGTATGAATATTTTTTCTATGCTTAATTTTTTTGTATTTTATCATAATTTCTTAATGACGTTTCAGCTGAAAGTCTCTTACATCTTCAGAGGGATCCTATGAATGACAGACAGTATGATATGAGAGGAACCAAGGTTCAGTTTCAGATGTTGTTGTTACTGATAGCACAGTAACTACTTATTAGGGATTTCTCCAGTTAGGGCTTGAATTAGCTATATTCATGGTTATGAAAACAATACTCGTGTTTTATTAACTTTATGCTTGTCTCACTAAATGTGTCATTAGTTATGTGGGTGTAGCTTATTTAATCTTTCTTTTCCTTATGTGTAGTCTGTATTATAATGTATTAATATGACCCAGTTATCATTTGGTTGTAGGAAGAGCTCTTACAGAGGTTTGGTTCTTTTATTTCAGTATACTCCAGTTTGTTATATGGCCATATGAAAAGCTCTTACACTAATATATTACAATTTATCATGAAAAGCTGGTACATGTGGTCTTGTATGTTTGTTATGCTCTTAAATTGTAACTTATATTGGACTTTTTCTTCCTTCGATGTATTGGAATCCATGTTCTTGGGATCTGTTGAAAGTGACTTCTTTACCATGAGACTTGAAATGTTTTTTAAGCACTATTATATTGTGTTGTGGCTTCTTACGGTTCTCAATGTGTCTTCAGAAAGATCTTTAGCAGCAGAGGAATGTATGTGTGTCTGTCACATTCTTACTGTTTATTTTTGTTTTGTATTTTTGAATAAAATATTCATGGTATTTATTGTCAAGAGACATCCTTTTTCTGTGTTATGAATTTCATTATATCCTGAGGTTGTGCAGTTTATGATTATGATGTTTGATCTATAGTCAATATATATACCAATACCTAAGGGCTTCCTTTAATTTCCTGTTATATACGAGTTATGTTTCTCTGTAACCATTCTATCTAAGAATGGGATGTTATCTTATTTTCTGTTATGAATTGAGTCACTGGATAGAAAAAGCGCAAATGTCTCAAATAAATTCTACTGCTAAAATGGAATAAAACGAGTGTAAACACAATGACAGTATCAAACATTTAACTGTAAATAGAATGATGGTGTCAAACATTTAACCATAAGCACAATGGCAGTGTCAAACATTTAACCGTGAACACAATGACGGTGTCAAACATTTAACTGTAAATAGAATGATGGTGTCAAACATTTAACCGTGAACACAATGACAGTGTCAAACATTTAACTGTAAATAGAATGATGGTGTCAAACATTTAACCATAAGCACAATGGCGGTGTCAAACATTTAACCGTGAACACAGTGACGGTGTCAAACATCTAATTGACTCCTATACCAACATTATTAAAAATGTCATGTAAATGGTAAGATGCTATAAATACCAGTTCAAATGATGTAAGTATAGTACAAAATCAGAATGTTAATTAGTAAGAAGTAGCAACTTTGAAGTTGACATAATTTTTCTCTGAGTTTATCTCAATTCTCTGTGTGTGGTTTCAGTATTAGACAAATATATTTTATGATTGATTAATCAAGTATATTTGAATGAAAAAGGCACCATTCTTACATCCAGACCCCGAGTTTGCAACTGGTTTTCCCATTAATAATAGAAAAAGAGAACAACCTAAAAAGGAACTTTGTAAATGGTGATAGCTTTGAATATTTATTTAAAATCAGTGTAATAGATTTTGACCTGGTTCTGTAATTGTTTATTTCACAGTTAAATTATCCTGTTAATTGACATCTTGATATCCCTTGTAATGTCACTTCAACATCGACTCTGAGTTATATTTATAGCACTTTACCTTTTGATATATATATGCTTCCTTCTGATGATGTTAGCATCAGTGAAATTGTGTGCTGATGTTTCTTTTAAGCAGATCCCAGTTTAGATGCTGTGGTTTTACTATTTTCTTATTGAATTTTGTCTGCAGGTGTTATGATTTTATAGAAGATAAGTTATACAACGTCATTGTGGTTCTCTGGATAGGTGGCTAGTGTGCTTTTATTGATTATTTCAATTTTTTTTTCTGTAATTCCTGCCTGTTTTGTTCTTGGACATGTACTACTACAGATACAGTGCAGATAGCCCTTGAATAGCTTTTTACAAAATTCAAACAAACAAACAAGGACTACAGATACACGAATACTTGAAAGTACATTCAGGTTTCTGTACAGATCTTAAGTCTTGTTGACTGGTGTCTTATATATGTATAGTTACAAGCTTTATTTTTCTTTGTTTCATTAATATTACTGTTGGAATTAATTTGGAATACAAGTATATCTTGAATAATGTTTACGCCTATGAAGATTATTTTGCATTGCTGACTTGTTTAATTTAGTCCTAAGTTCATAAACTCTCTTATTTTTGTTGAACTTTGTGATATAATACTGGAATGCTGACAGAAAATATCACTAATAATAAGGGTATTCAGCTGACAGTTTAGTGTATGACAATCATTATAGGTTTTAGTTTTATTATATGTTGGTTTATGACATTAAATACTTCTACATTTGTGATATGAGGTTGGCTTAATTAATGTACAAGTTTTTAGTTATGTTATATATAGTTTGTTCACAAAAGTTTTTTTTTATCATCAACTTAATTGTAAAATGTTCAAGATTCTTTGTTCTATGTTTGACCTTACAATAAAAATGATTATTTCAGGGATACTGCAGGTCAAGAAAGATTCCACACCATCACCACATCTTATTATAGAGGTGCTATGGGCATTATGTTAGTATATGATATCACAAATCCAAAAAGCTTTGACAATATAGCAAAATGGTTAAGAAATATTGATGAAGTAAGTTAACACTTATCTTTTTTATCTTTAAAAGTTATTCTTTCCTGGGATACAGACTCGTGTATCACTGTGTGTTATGTTTGTGTATAAAACAGTTGTCTATCATGGGTCACATCTTGTTTCTTGTTGGAAACTGGCTGAAACACATTTCAAAACAATTTGATATACTAAGGTGAACCCTCTAAAGACAGAGATTCAATGGATGAGTAATCAGAATTATCAGATGTAAAGTTCTAGTTAGATAGCCATTTTAATTTTATTTCAATTCTGCTATGAATGAGGGTTTGGCTAAGTTAGGAGATTGTTACTAAAATTCGTGAAACCGACACCAAATGAAAGTGGCATTTATTGCTGTACCAAATATGTGTACCATTGTATCTCATTAGGTATGTGTGTTGTGTCTTGGTGTAATGGAATGTGACAGTCCATACCCTCGTTTATAGCACTGCTTTAGCTTTTCATTGACAGGTATATTTCCTAGTATATATTAAATTAGGTGTGGATAAAGGCTAGTTAGGGAAAGAAAGATTTTTGGAATACAATTAAGTCATGGTTAATAATGATAATGATGAAATAATTAGTGGTAATTTGTATTTTAGATGAACTGATTAGGAGTGTATGGAGTTAAGTAGTGAGGAGGAAAGATTTCTTCAGGTAATTTGGGATGATTTTCTGTATCAAATGGTTGGAGAGTTGACTAGTAGAAGTCATTTCTTATATATTGTTATCCACTTATGAGAATATGGTTGCAGTAGTTAAAATGGAAGAATATGTGGAGAAACCTGATTATTGTATAATTAGGTTTAACATTTCTTCATGCCATACTAAAAATATGTGAAATTTTAGTTTCTAATTTTTCAGAAAACCAGTTTTGAGACCACCAGACAAAATCTGTAGCTAGTAATCTGGGAGTAATGAGTGAAAAGGTTATGTGGCACAGATTTGGAATATTTTCCAAAAATTGATTTGTTTTTAATTCAGGATAGCCTATTCCTAAAATATTCCACAATATATTAACTAAGAATGTTGTATTAGTAATTTGGAAAAAAACTAGCTAAATGCATTGTAGAGTCATTGGATGAGAGAAGAAGCAAAGTGTTGTTATTGTAGGAGTTCAGTCAAAGTGGACTCTTGTTACAAGTAGTGTCTCAGACTTGTACCTGTAGGGGCATAATTAGTAAAGCCTGCTGATGATGGTAAACATTTGGATATTTTTAGTTCTATTTAAGATGTTGCAGTATTAAATGGTGATCTTGTACCAATTAATAAGTTGGATAAATATTTAGCAAACTGCCTTTCTGACAAGTTTAAGGTAATGCATTTGATTATGATAATTATAATTTTCACCAGTCATTTAATGTAGATGAGAACCTCCTACAAACAGCATATTGAAGAGAAAGATGTTAGTATTGTGGAGGACAAATTGTTCAACCACTGAAGGGCTATTTTGTTGTCAGTGGTAAAGCTAGTAGAAGTTTAAGGGGTATTTGTTAATGTGCTGGTTGCAGTTGGCACTTACGGTTCACTTGGGGTGCTGTATATGGACTTGTTCAGAAGGGTTCAGGAAAGGGTTACTGAGATCATTCCGAGAGATGGAAGGGTTATTTTATAGGGATAGTTAAAAACCCCTGAACATATTTTTCCATTGAGAAAGAAGGATAAGAGGTAATTTCATTGAAGTTTGCAAGATTATCTGGGATATTGATAAAATAGGTCTTTGTGCCATTCTCTTCCTAAGAATAGTGTGAGAGGACAAAAGTTGAAGATGTAGACTATTACCATGGAAGAGAATCTTGTTTTTCCAAGAAGATGATTGACTTGGGGAATGAATTTATATTTTTAGTATTGGAGGCTATCACTTTACAGACACTTAAGATGTCCTAATAAAATATAGTGGGTTTATATTTTAATTATTGTGAAAGATTGGTTAGCAAGAATAACCAGATATTGTATATTTTCTGTATGTTTTTTTTACATTATTCTTATTGATGTTGTATAACATTTGCATAATTCTGTGTATGAAGTCTTTTTTTCTTGTGACTTTATATAATTTAGAGTAAGATTGGTAAGTTCTAATATACAAGTTATATTCTTTCAGAATATAAAGTAGTATTTTCAAAGTGTTCTGCTGTCAACTTGAGTTTCTTGATAGCTAATCTACATTATTTTTTCATGTTTTAAATAATTAATTACTCAGAAGATTTACTTTTTGTACACCCCCCACCAATTCTCTAAATTGGGAAATAGTAGAACGTAGATACAAGATATTTTTTAATTCCACTAGGAAAGATGTGTAATAAAAGCTTGCCTAAAAATGTTTGTGATTGTGTAAATTATTTTTAGAATATATCAATTTTCCATTGTTTTATGTAACACCCACTTACTTAATTGGCATTTGTAACAAGATATTTGCTTTATTTTTCAAATTATGCTAAAGTTGGATGTTATCAGATTATTCAGGTATCGGTCTTTATTCGAGTGATTTGAATTTCATTCTCTAGTGTATGTCTCATCTTTTATATTTACTATATATTACAGCATGCAAATGAAGATGTGGAAAAGATGATTCTTGGGAACAAATGTGATATGGATGACAAGAGAATGATAAGTAAAGAACGTGGTGATGCAGTAAGTAGAAAGTAGAGCTAACCAAGTGTACAAAAGATGTTTAACCATCAGATGTATCTCAGAATAGCTGGTGTTGGCTATTAACACTTATTAAAACCAATATCAACCATTCTGAGATGCATTTTTATTGCAAGTGAGTTTCTCGTCATCACGAATAACCATCAGATCTTCTAAATGCAAAATAAAATAAGTTATCAAGTGATAAATTTATAAAATTAAATGATGTTGTGAAGAATCATAAGTGGAGAAAACTGTCAGGAGAGTAACAAGTGAAATCACTAAAGACTTGGCTAGTAATGATAATTTTGACATATACCATGTGCAATATTTTCAGAATTTCAATATATCTTGCTGAACTGTTTTTACTAAAGAAAATATAATTTTTCATTATATTTGTATTTGTATTTGAGTAGCTATCAAAGAGTTTTAAGAAACTGAAGGTAACTGGCATTAACATATCTTTAAATATAACTAGTTAGAGAGGAATATAGTATATTTCTTCAAATTAAATTTGGCCTTACTAAATAGAAAATAAACCAGGTCCAGTAATGATTTATATAACCAATGTGCATAATTTCCACTACTTCTCATTTGTTATTTAAAGTCTTGCACGTCAAGTTAGTGCTCATTCGTAAAAGACACTACATAGTTCTTAGATTTTAAGTGTTTATTTAAATTTAGTGAACATGTTTCAATGACAAATAAATAGATTCCAAAACAGCTCCTCGTTTCTTCATGCATATGGCTTCTTTCCTTTTGAGCTCGTGTTCTGTCAAAGAAATTTGTGAGCCACTAACCTTGAAGATATTATATACAAGTTTATTACCATAATTTTCTTATTTTATTATATTGTATAATATCCATTGTCCATGATCTTTCATCAAACAAACTGTTTGTGTGAAGCGTACTCTGCACACATTCATGCATGAGTAACAAATTTGAATTACTTCAGTAGTGCAAGGTCATAGGAGGTTAACAACACCTTAACCTTATTATTCATAAAGTTATGTAATTGTGATTCATATAGTTGTTTTCAACATTATTTTTGTGTTCTGTGGTATTTACGTAAAGCACACTAAGCAATGTCTATTTAACAATACACAATTTCTGAAGGATGAGTACATGGAATGGCTTGTTATGGGTGCCTGTTGCCAAGAAAGTGGAAAGCTAAGTTTTTGTGAGTCCTGTAGGCCATTTTTAACTAACACAGTTACAAAAACTGTTAAAACATAAGTGTGTTGGTTTAAAGAGATGCTCTCAGGTAGTAAAATTGTATCCAAGTTCTCTTGTGAGAGAAAAAAATGTGCACATGTGGCTTATTTTGGATTAGCTCTATACATCAAATCAGATTTGTGTCAAAAGCTTGAAAAAGACAAACCTTATGCTATCCTATGATGAATCCTTAAATGGTAAAAATCTGGAAGGACCAACTTGTCTCAAAAAAATCTTATAATACCCAGGTTTCCTGACTCAGTATTTATCAGTCACACATGGGTTCATGATCCCTTAAGTTATTTTTTACAACTAACAAAAGAGTTCAGTGTTATGTAAATGGTCCGACGAGGCGGATCATATACTAGTAGGCTTACTGTGTCCTCGAACAATCGCGTAACTTCCACAGAATACCAGAGTAATCTCCGCATGTCTGTCTTTTTGCACGAGACTCGTCGTCTAGATACCAGGCCGTCATACAAGTTATTTATAAACATATGATTGATCTACCTAATTCTAGAAATTTCTAAATGTTATTTTAGATGAATAACAACATATTTTATTGATTTAAATTTCAAAACAATAATATAAACATGGAAATATAAATAATAGATATGGAAATCCAAACACAACACGACATGTTGCCGTTTACAAAACATTTACATAACACAACAATAATATAAACATGGAAATATAAATAATAGATATGGAAATCCAAACACAACACGACATGTTGTCGTTTACAAAACATTTACATAACATTCAGTCTTAGTCATCTTTTGCAAATAGAGATGGATGGTTTAAGTGTTAATTGATCATTCTAGGAGAAATTATTTGACTCAAGTTAAATCTATTGTTAATTAACATTGGATCTTATGGTCTCTTTACTGTTAACAGGCCTCTTTGTACTTCTTTCAGTGCTTCTGATTGAGATTTAGAAGTAATACTTAAATCAATGTCCCACCTTTTCAAAGATTTTCCAGCCAGATGGGAAGAAGTTGAGAAAATTACTGGGTCTCCTACATATGCACTGAAGTTTGATTCTACCCAATGGGATGATGAATGCACCTGTTGCATAAAATAAATTTGAAATTACACTGGATTTCCAAATCTATGTAAAAACGGTTGGAAAGTCAAAGAATTGTGAATCTGTATCCTATCATTGTCTTTCATGTGTATATATATTTTTGCATGATATATAAAGAATAAACAGTTATTGTGGATTGCATAATTTATATCATGATATATTTGGTCTCAAAAATCAGTTTTAAAGGTTATGAAAAGTTTTAGAAAAGTCATGGAAATCTGAATCACCACATGTGTACAAGTCATGTCCCTCCTCATCTCGTGTGAAAACATGACTATGTGCCATTGAATTATGGTGTCATCAAGCAGTGGAGTACATTACCAACAGGAGTGAGATAAACCTTCAGTGTGAACCCTCATTATTTTACTAGGTACAACAGTGCATTGAAATATTTTTGAATTTGCTGATATATTTGACTTTTTATCAAAATATGAAAATTACTTGATTGAGTTATTTTCCTGTGGAAGACATGATGGCCATCTTCTATCATGTGGCGGGGTTGATTTTGCAGCTGGAACTCTGATCCCATCTCTTCCATTCACTTGCCTTCACTGATGTCATGTCTGATCCTTTGGAATAGTTTATTAAGTTTGTGAATCCTTCCTTACTTACACTGGCCCTAGCTCCTATTCACTTGGTAATTCTGTTTAACTCTTCTCCAGCCCCCCAGTGGCTCAGCGGTATGTCTGCGGACTTACACGCTAAAATCCGGGTTTCGATACCTGTGGTGGGCAGAGCACAGATAGCCCATTGTGTAGCTTTGTGCTTAATTCAAAATAACAAAAATAACAAATAACTCTTCTCCAATGTGTCTTAACCTTTTCACATTTGCCTGCTAGAGACCTTCATTATCTGGTCACCATGTTTCACCTGGCAATTTTTTCTGCACTTGAGGTACTTACCTTTTTTGGGGACCATGGCTTTTCTGGTACTTCTCCTTTCTATTTGCTACACCCGTATTCATCCCTTACAGTGAATGGTGATGATTAATGGAACTTTTCCAGTTCCACCAACTTTCCAGTCCCCCCTCTTTACTTCTCTTATGGAGAAACTTGCTTGGTGACCAGACCTTTATCCAACTACTTCCAGTGTTCCCTAACTTTCTCCAAATCCAGATCTTCACCTGTTTATGGATACTTTTTCTCATGATGAAAAACCTCTTGAATGACAGTTTAACTTTGAACTCTAGACCCATTGTTGGGTGTTTTCCACTTATCATGCCTTCAACCTGCTTTCTACCCATTAGGCATCCTCAAAATGTGTTTTTATTGTAGATAAATTAGTTCTGATACATTTGGTCTAAACCATGATCTTGCCTTGTTAACTGCTATGGAAATAAACATTCCAGGCCCACCTGCTTTCTGACTTTGGTACTCTTCCTTTGTGTCCATTCTATTTGGGTGACTTTAAAACTGGTCTTATTTTAGATTCACTGAATATTGCTGCTGACTATCGTTTTTTCAATGAGACTATTTTTTAGACACAACATGGTCCCCCCATTCTCATGTCCTCTTTTGATCTATTCTCAGCTTACTACTTCACAAATAAATACATTTGCCACACCCCTTAAAATCTGTCTTCCTATCTTTGGTTTTCTGTATCTCATTACTCAAGACTGGCTGTTCATGCTTCTTATCAACTCTGGTGCTGTCTTTTTCTGAAGTCCTGCCCTTCATACAAATCCTTACTTTGATTCAGAACACCTCTTGCAGGATCCCATTGGTGATCTATTACTGTTGATACCACCCCTCATTTCTGTCAGCCATCTTCTTTTGTCCAAAGCCTCTTCCCCCTATGTACTACCTTTTCTGATCCAAACTCTCATATCTATCACTTTTCTAACCATATGATCCTATCAAATATCTTCTTATCATACTATTCTGGTAACCTTTCTTTTCCTTTCAGCTACAGGCCTGGCATGGCCAGGTGGGTTAAGGCATTTGACTCGTAATCTGAGGGTCGTGAGTTCAAATCCCCGTTGCACCAAACTTGCTCCCCCTTTCAGCCGTGGAGGCATTATAATGTGATGGTCAATCCCACTATTTGTTGGTAAAAGAGTAGCTTAAGAGTTGGTGGAGGGTGGTGATGACTAACTGCCTTCCCTCTAGTTTCACACTGTTAAATTAGGGACTGCTAGTGCAGATATCCCTCAAGTAGCTTTGAATGAAATTAAAAAAACAAACAAACACATATCTCCTTACCCTATTTACCTGTGGTAAGTATCTTTCAGATGCCTATGTTATGCTTTTTTTTTTATAAGATTCTCTTACATCAATCTTACCTACTTTATCCAGGTTGTTCCTTTCTTTTCTGGTCTTATGTTGCATGAATTAGTGGTCATACCTTTCTCTCGTACCTCTTCTTACTGTATTACTTCTTCATGCTCATTCAGTACTGGACAGATTTCTGTATTTTATATGAGCCATTCATTGTTTGTCATGTTCTTGCCCCTCTAGGGGTTTAAATCACTATCCTTTTCATTCCTTGGGCCCTTTCTTTACTTGCATCTTCTCTTCCACCCTTCAAAATAAATTTGTCTGGTCATCCGTGTGGTTTGCGTCTCATTGCAGGTGAATGAATATAAGCTCTCTAATGTTTACTGATCTTTTGATGCACTTCTCCAGGCTGCCATGTGGACTACCACTAACTACTTCATCAAGTATCTGTTCTCCATGGTAGTCTTACTTCTGCAGGAATTTAGACTTTTGTCTATGGGCAGATGAGTGTATAAAGTTTTTCTCCCCTTACAGTCACTCTAGGGTCTCACTGGGTGGCTAATATTGCCTCTCATTGTGTACTTACACCAATTCTGCTTGGTGCCAGAATAATATAAAGGGCTTATACCATCCTCTCTGACTCAAAAATTGTCCACTGTGAGGTGGGATGTTCTTTAAGACCATTGTATTAATTTTAGTGTGTGATTCAATTTATACCCATTCTGTTGACTTGACTATCACAGAAAAATCCAGCATTTACCAGCTTTCAAAAATAGTGTTCTGTCATCACCCTTTTCACTAAATCCAGTAAAAGATCCTTCTTTGCAGAAAGACTGGTGAAGATTCAAGTATATCTTTTATATGTGAATTTCACTTTCTCTCCTCTTTTCTTGCCACTTGTCAGCTACCAACTGCTGCTAAGATGGTGAGCCATTTAGAATTCTCATTGATTGGGACTTAACTGCTGGGGTAGAACGAGTGTTTCTTGCTTAGTGAGAAGTATGGCCTGGGTAACATTGGTTTATAGAGTAAATCACCCCTAATTTGTAACTATGATACATGACAATTTTTAATCAATCAGTCAGTATGGCGCCCTCCTCTCACACCTGGCATTGTGCCTGTAGATATTTATGGTAGAATTAAAATAAATACATCATATGCACAAATGATGCACAGCTAACATGGCACACGTAGAGATGGTTGGTAAAAGAAATGAACACAGACTTATTGCAAATGCCCTTTTCTCATAGCCAGTTTTGACCTCAGTGATGTCGAGAAACCCACTTGTTGAGAACTTTTATATGCAAAAACGGCTCTTCTGGGCCCAGAAAACACTTCAAATAGAAGAGCGAACAACGTTTTGACCTTCTTCGGTCATCGTCAGGTTCACAAAGACGTGAACTTAAGACACGTAAGCTTAAGGGGTAGAAAGCTATCTGAGTGTACATATGAGTATCTGTTAGAAACAGATTTTTAAGTAAGGAAATTGTTAACTTCAGTAAATTGTATACTTTTCAGATTGCCAGAGAACATGGGGTTAGATTTTTAGAAACTAGTGCAAAAGCAAATGTTAACATTGAGCAAGCTTTCGTTGAACTAACGGATGCAATTTTGAGTAAGGTGAGTTGTATCATTTATTGGTTTTAAGTTACTAGATTTAAGAGTTTTAGGATAAAGCTTTTGTGGTTCATGAATATGATTTATTACCAGGTAATAATCAACTTGATTCATCTGGTAAATGCTGTTTAAAATGCAGTAAATATTGAAATTAGTGAAATAATATCACCTATTAAAGCAAATAACTTTCACTATTTACTGAGTTAACTTTTGGTACAACAGGCTTGACAAAGAGCATTTGTTGAAAACATTATCCAGTTAACTCATTATTTACATGTCTGGGTGTATTGTGCCCACATTATATGCTAGTTAATTTTTTAATTTAAAAGTAAATATTAAAAGAGCTCGCCTAAATATAGATGGTAGTGAGTCACGTGGTATGCTAAATGTAATACTGTCTAAAATTAAATGTTTGTGGTGTTAAAATACTAAGTCTAATTTCATACAAATTAGGAACTCAAATGACCAGTATTGACAAAGTAGAATATACAATAAGAACCTCATATCTTGTTATTTGCTGAGATATGGATTACATATTGAATCACACACAGCAGCTCGACTCACTTCTTTCCATTTTTAGAAATAGTCTTTCATATACTCTTACTACAACAGATAGCACGTGAATAACCAATTGACAGCTCAGTTTGTCCCCCTTGTGGTTTTCTCAGCAATTTTAATCTGTGAAAATGCTACCACATTCTTCCAATCCAACATTTTAAGGAAGTATGTTGTGTCTTTAATCTGCTCAAAGTTTCACACTTCTCTTTAGACCTAAATACAGCTTAGTTAATTAGCTTGATAAATTATAGTGGAATTCTATGGTAACAATATAATTTTATGAATTTTTGGTTATATAACTGTATATATGTATAAAACCTAAATACAATTTTTTTTGTAATATTCTTCACATGTGAAATTTTAAAAGGCTTAGCAACCTATATCCAACAGCAGCTGAGTTCACAGGCCATAGTTAGAAAAGATAATTGTTTGCCTCTTGACTTATTGTTCGATATTGTAAGAGAAATAAGTTTGATAACTTATTTCTAAAAATAAATAAGTTATACACATATATATTATATAATAATTTAAATATTTCTGTTTAATACAAAATACTGGTCCACTGTAATACAGCCAAGACCAAGTCAATTTTATATTATTGGATACAATAACAAGAATGCACATGTACCAAGTCAATGCAAGTTAAGTAATTTCAGCTAGGCATGATAGAAAGTCAAAATAATAAAAAAATACATGTGATATTTTAAGACTTAAGGTACTTAGACTAAACATTTGTATTTTCACATTATAATGTGTAGTCATTATAGCACAAAAAACATGATTTATATTTATTTTGTAATTTTTTTATGTTGGTTACAAAGTTGGTCAGTTGACAGACCCCACACAGAGTACAGAAAATAACATAAGATATAAAATCTTTCCAAAAACACATGTTTGAGTATATTTAGGAGGTTTTTTATAGATTATACAAATAATATTTGAGATTCTGGGGACAAATAATACTTTATTAATCAAAGCATGAAATCACTTTACACTTGTACCAGTAACCAAACAGATTTAATATTTTCACAAGCAAATATACTCTTCAAAAAAAGAAACACAACAGGGATATTTTTTTGTTTCAAAGAGAAATATATGTAATAACGTTAGAAGCTCAGAGTATGTGATGTTGCACGTGTTAAGGCACTGATTGTTAGACCAAAATGACAATAAAAGTTGTGCACTTTGAAAACGAAGGAAAATGTTGGATTTTTCGCCAAAACGCATTCGTGTCCAATAAATTTGTTTGAAAGATCTGGATGTTCTGCAAGTGTAATGTGCAAAATCTGTATAAAAGTGACAGGTTATCGGTTTCCATAGCTCAGTGTTAAACCACCGACACGCAATACAGTTACGCCAAGACTGACTGAAGCACAACGCAACAATGCCATTGGTCGCTTGAAAGCAGGCAAATCTCGATCAGATGTTGCCAGAGCTGTGAATGTCCATCCAAGCACCATCACAAGGCTATGGAATCATCACCAACAACATGGATCAACTCGTGACCGTCCACGATCTGGCAGACATCATGTGACCACGCCTGCACAAGATCGCTACATCCAGTTACGTCACCATTGGGATAGGACCACCATTGCAACATCTACTGCCTTAACCATACCAGGGCTGCGTAGGATTTCCGATCAGACCGTATACAACTGTTGACAAGATTCTTAGGCCCCATGTGTAACCCATCATGGTGAACATCAACGACATTTTTCAACATGACAACGCCCGTTTTCACACAGCCTGACTCACCACTGTCTTCTTGAGACACCACAACATCAACGTTCTTCCTTGGCCCTCCAGATCACCAGATTTAAACCCCATCGAACATCTTTGGAATAAATTGGACTGACGTCTGTGACGGCGACAACCTCAACTGCAGACTCTACCTCAGCTTGCTGCAGCTTTGCATACTGAGTGGACAGCCATCCACAAGATGTGATTCATCATCTCATCGCTTCCATGAGCAGGAGATGCCAAGCAGTTATTGATGCTCACGGGGGGCATACTCGTTATTGATGCTGAGTGATGTTAAACTTCAACTAGTGAGCGTGGACTTCGCCTTTGCAGACTTTGGATGTTCAGCAGTGAATGTGCAGTCTCACCCACGTCATACAGTACTACCCAGAATAAACTTGTTAACAATATGTCTCAAATTTTGCCCTTTGCATTTCTTTTTTTGAAGACTATATTTCATTAAAAAAAAGCTGATTTTTTTGCACAAAACACTTGTGATATTTATTTAAAGTCTGCCAAATGTTCTGAAAGTAGATGTACTGTATCAAACGTTATAGGGTAAATACTCATTGTGCATAAATGTGTATTTGAACTTGTGTGTATTGTTACTAAGCCTGTTGTGAAGGGTTTTTAATTAACTATTAATTGTTAAATTTCTTTTTAAAGTGTTGACTTTTGAATATAGAAAATAATTTTGATTTTAAAATTAAAAATTTTTTATTCATCTACAAATTGTAAAATTTCATTTGTATAACCTATATAACTTCGTAAATAGCTATCAAATGTTTTTTTTAGAGAAATATGTTATTTGATATTTTCCCAACCGTAATTGTGTGTACAGGGTTGGTTGATTTGATTGATTTCATAACCACAAATAAATTAAAAAATGTCAGTTATTTGCTTTAAAACATTGACAAGTAAATAAAGGATATGTAGAAAACAATGATCTCCATACTAATTGTTATGTCACAAAGTATCGTTGCACTCATGGCACACTTGTTAAGTTTTGTCATTTTATGCACCTGGAGAATGTGTACCTAAGAACACAGAATAATAAGAAGTGCAAAGTAAAAAATTTGCATAACTGTAATTTAACTGGCTTTATAACTAGGGCAAGAGAGGTTTAAATTAATTCATTTTTTTGTTTGATCTGAACATCAGAAGAAAATCTTTCAAATTGAAGATGATACTGACAGTATTCAGTACTGAAAACAACATAACATTTATACATCTTTCAGTAGATTTAACTTGGCCTTTCTGTTGGTTATAATAAGTAATTTTCATTAAATTATGTTCTTCAGGAAAGAGTGGTAAATAAAGTAGAGAAGATGAGAGATCTAGAGAACAGATGTCATGATTCTCATGTTAGGAGAAATTGAGAATTTTTAAAAATTTCTTTGTAATATTAAGAGTTAAATTTGTACATTGTTAAAATTTGATTTATTAACTAAATTTTAATGTCTAATTTATTTATGTACAATAATAATGAATTATTATTACATCTTAAATATTACTGTAAGTGTTGCTACAAGTGGGTCACAGTGTACATAATGGCCTATCTGTAGCAAGAGGGTTAAAGTATAATGTTGCCTATCTTCCACAGATATTATTTTGCTTACATATCACTGGTGTTTTATCACCTTTACATTTTGTGTTTTTTTATTTTGGACATACATCATTATTTGCATAGAATTTTTCATATTTCATATTCTGTGTATCTCTACCCATTTTATGACTCGAGTTCAGTAGTCACCAAGGAATTAGACAGTAATGTAACTACAATGCCATATGACAACAGTTGTATTAAAGAATATATTTAGAAAAAATTATTGTTGACTTGTATTTCATAATCCTTGGATTGAGTGTTTTTACACTACTTTATTTATGAGTAATATATTGGAAGAAGAAATACAACAGAAGAAATGTCTTGTATTTGTACTTCAGACTTGAATGCATCTTATTATGTAATTAGATTTAAGGTTTTATTCGGATAGTGTGATATTTATATTTCTTTATACAGCAACTGGCTGGAAAAGACCAGACAGAAGTTTCAGATAAAGTACGAGTTGCCTCTATGGACAGCAGAAGTGGAGGAAACTGTTGCTAGGTAACAGTTTACACATAAGGACTTGAGGTTTAGAGTAAGGGAAAAGTTAAACTATAATCCCAGTTAAAAAGTACTGAACCTGTATTTCAGAAGAAAATACTTAAATACATGTGGTTATAACACAAGTTTCTGCAGATGTTAGTTTTGTCTAGCACATCCTGGTTTTAAAGTAAAGTACTTTGAAAAAAAAAATATATTTAAAGAAATGTTACCAATGATTGTAAATAATATTTTTATCTTTTATTTAAAATTGATACATTTACATAAAATATAAAGAAATAGTAAAGTAATCCTGGAAATGGTGCAATTTTTCATGTAGTTATTTCATCTAATATTATATTTATATTTTGATAACTCATTGTTGACTGATTTGCTAAAACTTCGCTAACTCTACAAGTTAAATTTGCATGTTTTCCTTTTTTAATTTATTTTGATGTGAAACAAAGGTTGCAGATTCAAATATTCCTGTTGACAGAAAATAATTAAATATTGTCTTAAAAAATTACACTTTATAATCTATAGATGTTGAAAATTGATTTACTTTTTGTAAAAGATATATTGTTTAATCGTTACATTTTACCTCTTTGGGGGGGCAGGACTCACTTAAATCAAAATATAGTCTATTTCAGGCCTGTGTTCAAATGTTTTTCAGTTTTCTATAAAAACATATTGGTCTCACTTAACATACTTAAACTAACACTTGATGAGGGCTTCATTAGAAGGACTGAAAGGAACATAATATGGAGAACAGTTTGTGTGTGTACATCTTGTTTTACAGATCTAAGTATCACAACAGTATGTGGATAACTTTGTGTATAACTATACACTGACTTATCAATACATTAAAATACTTGTATGTGTGAGCTTTTGGTTTTCTTACCTTCATTTCTTACTCTCTGGTAAAAGTGCTGAAAAGTTGCAATTTAAAGTATTTTAATGTTGAGGACATTCTATGTATGATTCCACATATTAATTTACTCTATATTATGGGTCTTAAGAATGGATGTAGATGACTTTTTGAGAGTACAAAATTTTGATAATAGAATAATATGCTCTTAATGCTACCATTTTGTGAATATTTCTATCATTTAATCATTATCTTGCCCCTTGGTGTGGATTCCTGTAAATTGTGACGGGACCTCCCAGGGAAGGTTCTGTTCTTTCAGTTTCCCTCCTCTGGGATCTAAACATCCACCCACGTGTTTGCTGGGCATGGTAACCCATGAAGGGGAGGAGAGGATCCTGGTGGTTGAGTGGTCCAACTCTTAACACACCACTTTGGCCTTGAATCCCTGTAGACAGGCAGCCTTGGGGTGGCCCCCCCTTGGGTTATCGGCTGGTCCACTCGGGCTAGTGTCAACCAAGTACCAGTGTTGGATGTTCTCAACAGGTGTTGTGGACATTACATCTGATGCTGGTATTTGGGTATAGTACTCACGAAACCCTGGCCTTGCTGCAATGTCCATGTTTGACATTGTAGTGTGTCCCCTCGTAAGGCTCCATGGTGAGTGGGGTCAGTGGGCACCAAAATTTCTCTTTCTTTATTATGAATACTCCAGTTAAAAATCTTAATAAAATAGTGCAAAAACAGTCTGTAGGTAAACAACCACTTCTTGAAAATTCTGAGCAGCAATCCTAACCATCTGTACCAGCTGTTGTACCTCATTTTCTAAGATTGCACTCACTTTCAGACAAACCTTTAGGGCATATATCTCCCTTTTTCATTCAGAAGGGACTCTAGTCTTGCTGGCTCTCCAAAATCAGTAAAAAAGTGTCGATCTAGTGACATGTTGGTGGAAACATCCATATCTCAACATAGTGAACTCCTGTTGCATTCAAAGGTGATTTGAGATATACCTATAGAGGCTACACCTCATGCTACTTTGAATTCATCACAAGGAGTTATTGTTGAGAAGGATTTGAAGAACATTCCAGAGTAGGAGATTCTTGCTGGTTACTCCACCCAAGGAGTTTCTGCAACGAGGCGTATCTCCACTCGCAAAGATGGAATTATGGTGCCGACCAATGACTTCATTCTGACACTTATGTCAAGGCAGGTTATCTCAATTGCAGAGTATAGCCATACATTCCATACCCTCTCTGATGTTTCCAGTGTCAAAGGTTCAGTCACTCGAAGACGTCATATCATAGTTCCTTGATGTAGTCTCGTTGCAGTGACAAGAAACAGGATGCCAAAGGAGTGTAAAATAGACCAGACCATCATTGCATCAATTGCAATGGCTCTCACCCATCCTACTTTCGTTCTTGCCCTAAATGATTGGAAGAAAAAGAGGTGCAGCATTTGAAAATGATTCATAACATTACTTATCCTGAGGCTCTAAAATTGCTGTCCACCACCTCATCTCGGACGTGTGCTGCTGCACTTCATTCCACAGCTACTGTGGGAGTGCAGACAGATCTCACTGTGCCTCCTAAAGAATCGTTCTCCAAACTAATGAAAAGTCTTTGGACCTTCATGATTAAAAAAGTTGATGAATCAACTTTGACACCTATATCTGTCCCTTATATACATTCCACCAAACCCCAAGATCCACATCCTTTGGTTCCAGGTACAGGCATTTCTTCAGATCCATCTTCCTCTCTCACCCCAAGATGCAAAACAATCATTCATTGGCATCCTTAGTCTCTGGAATCCCCTTCCAACAGCAAAGACCTGCCCAGTTGAACCAGGGCAGAATCCGTGGAGTTCGATAAACCTCCCTTGATTAAAAAAGGGAGGAAAAAAGATATGGTCATAAACAGAAGGGTTCTCTACCCAATTTGCTTACATGTAAATAAAAGTGGCCACATTTATACAATGGCATTGTCAAAGTTTACATTTTAATCTGGATGACATCAAAGCACTGATTGCTTCCTACCATCCTGTATGTCTTTCCTTACAGGAAACATGCTGATACAGTAACATTTTGGCAGTTTTCTATGTACAGAAATGACAGGCTATGTGATGGACAAGTGCATGGAGGAGTGGCACTGTTGATTACTCAGCACGTGCTTCCCCTGTCTTTGCCACTAGACACATCCTTGGAAGCCACAGCCATCCGTGTTTCCTTGGGTCATACCATCACTGTTTTTTGTTCTCTCTACCTGTCACCTGGAGAGACATATGATCAATCAGACCTTGATGCTCTCATTGAACAGTTGCCATCTCCCTTTTGCATTCTGGGGGACTTTAATGGATATGATCCCCTCTGGGGAATGCTGGTATTGATAGGAGGGGTTGTACTGTAAAGTGTATACTCTCTGATCACAACCTTTCTCTTTTCAATACTGGGTCTTGTACTTATTTCCATGCAACTAGTTAGTTCTTTACTGCTATTGATCTCTCAGTTTGCTCCCCTTCATTATTTTCCCATTTTGCTTGAAGGGTTGACGATAATCCACAAGGCAGTGATCAGTTTCCTATAATCTTGAGAGAGACTGGCTGTGGTTAATGCCATCCAACCTGCATGCCCTGGTGGAAGCTGGATCAGGCAAACTGGCCCTCTTTCACTGCTGTCACAGAACTTGATCCTGCAATTGTCTGTAAGCCATCAATAGACGACTGTGTGGCTGCAGTAACTGACTGTATTATACAAACAACTGCTCAATGTATTTCTAAAACCTTCACACATTTTCCACTATATCATTGACCATGGTTGAACCCTGCCTGTCACATGGCACGGAAGGCTCAAAAACGGGCCTGGGATATTTTTCGTTGATATCCCACACTCTTGAACCATATCGCTTTCCATCACAGCAAATGGCTCTACCTTCTCTCTTTCTAAAGCTGTTTGCATGCACTTTTGCCACCATTGGAGTATTTACCCTGATCCTGAACTCGTATCAGTGAAGTTGTGTTGCCTGTAGTCTTTAAGCCTAAGTTCTTGGTGCTTATCTTTGACCGTAAGCTAACCTCTATGCCACACATCAAGCAGCTACAGTTCAAATGTACAAGAGTACTGAACATCCTCTGTGTCCTCTCTATCACCACTTGGGGAGCGGATTTGACATTCTATGTTAAAGATATATTGTGCTCTTCTTCAATCGAAACTCAACTGTGGATCACTGGTCTATGGCTCTGCCAGATGCTGGACCCCATTCATCATCAGGGACTTTGATTCTGCACTCCCCAGTTCAGAGCTTATACATAATCTCATGAACCTTCTTTGCAACTGTCTTTACTATATGCTTTGAAACTTTGTTTTTTACCAAAGCATCCCACCTGGGGTTGTGTTTTCGTTCCTTGATGGGCCATGCTTTTTCAGACCAGATGGTCTGCCATTGCTCCTTTTGGCCTTCATATCCAGATGTAGTTAGATGAATTGGGTCTGTCCTTGGATAACATTGCTGTATCCACTGGTCAGCCCATCCCACCATGGCTTCTTACAGTTCCCAGTTTTAACCTATCTTTAAGTCATCTGAAAAAAGTAGACACTCTTGATTGGAAATACTGTCTGTTATTTGCTGAATATCTTTTGAACCAACCTTCCATTTCTATTTATACAGATGGTTCGAAATCAGGTGACTGTGTGGGCTCTGCCATGGTTTGTTGTGGTTGCATGCAGAATCCCCTCTACAGCTTCTGCATTCACTGTTGAACTGTATGCCATTTAACTTTAAGCAGTACTCAAACTGTATGATTTTTATTGGCCCTGGAATCGATTCATGTTGGTTCACACTCTGTTCCTTTATGTTATATTTTGTTTATTGTCATAAAGATACATAACAAATATTTGTATCATTTCTTGTTCTTTCTGTTAAGACATATTTTTGTAATGATGTAGTTGATCCAAAAAGTTTTTATATTTTTCATGTAAACAACATCTAATGCAAAATATTATCACAAAAAACAGTAAAATGTCCTGAGAGTTTTATAATTTTATGGTCTCTCTAATCAAACAATAAATAATATATTAGCTGATTGAGCCGAGCCTCACAAGTAATGAAACTGATTATAAATGCCTTCAAACCTGGCATGTAAACAAACTAGCCTTAAATTAATATATAAAGTAGAATTTTCTCTTTCAATTAGTTATGAATAATCCAGTAGTAAATATCAGAATTATTGGCATTTTTTGAAAGAAATAATGAGATTGGAGAAGCTTGGTTGTAGGTTTGACATTTTTTTTTATTACTTCTCAGCAATGCAAAAAGTTTGGGAACTGTAAATATACGTTATGGTTTAACAATACATATACTACAAGTTCATATAAAAATAAAATATGGAACAAAGAAGTGACAACTGTTAAGGAGAATTTAAATATTGAGAAGTGAGGTAAATATTACTTTTATGGAAATACGTACAAAGTTATATTTTGAATTATGCATTGCATTATTCAAGCTAAGTTTATCTAGGTTTATTGACAAACAATAAAAGTAATGTTCTTCAGTTCAATTTTTAATGACCCATCCAGATCGAGAGAGAAATGTAATAAAGTTAGTGAATATTTTAAACAAGCAGTGAAAACATTCTACATACATACTGGTGGGATGTTACTATTTCTTCAATTATGGATACTTTCTGCTTATAGGACATTCTTCACTTTTAAACATTAAATGGGAACAGCATCCCTAGTTATGAAATACTATGCTTTTAATGGTGTCAGGATTTACTAATTAGGAAATGTCATTGTTGGTAATTATTGGATACTTTAGTTTTATCACTACTGGGTCTAACATGTATAAACTTAGATATCCAATTGTGATGAAATTCCTTTTAATCCAATTTCTAGATGTTATAATGAGGTAAGATGTATTTTAACTTAAACCTGATACTTGTGGTAGAGTGGAACCTATAGTCACTGAAATATTGAATGGATAACTTCCAGCATTTTTTTTAAATTAAGATTTTTTATGTCAATGAGTCTTTATTGTTAAAAATAATATGAACATATTGTCAAACTCTGTCCTTGGAATGTTTCTCTGAATTATGCTTTCACAAAATGAACTGCACTAATGTGCATTTTCAGTTACAATTGTGTAGATTCAACTGTCTAAACACATTTTAAAGACAAACTTATAAAAAAAGAAACGACTAGAACTAGTTGCTGCAAAGTTATAATTATCTGTAAGTACTGATTTTGTTGATTGTTATCAAGCTTTGCTGACCTGGTTTTGGAATTTCCCACCTGTACCATAACAACTATGAAAATTGAGTAAAGAAGAGTTGGCATGACTGACGACCCCTAGAACCTCGCTTGTAGTTGCTATTGGTGCTAAAGGTGTGTGGTCAGCGAGTGGACATTGGGTACTTCTACAGCTGTACTTAAAAAAACTTAAGTAATGAGACTGTGTTTTGTTTTTTCTTCTCATGAGTTCATTACTTATGTAAAAATGATAATTAACCATCAAAAGTGTTGTCTTTTCAGTTTAGAAATATTTTGTTTGGGTTTAATGTGTACTGTGTTTTAAAATAAATCCCTGATCTGCCAAACTGTTGCTGATAAATTACATTCATATATTCCTTAGAGATACTGGTGTTTGTAGTTTTAGCCTACTTCATGATTTCTTTGTATGAAAGTTTTATTTCCATTTATCATATTTGATACAATAATGGACAATGTGGCTTATGAGGTGGAGTCAACTACATTCTGCTTAATATGTGCAAGAAACCTCGTTTAGAAAAGGAGTCCTTGGTTTCAATAATGGTTGAAGAATGTAGTATTACAACTTGTTCATAATTGCTCTGTGTCCGTGTTTAACTGAAAACAGTTTTTATATAACAGAATAAATCATATTGTATTATAGTAAACATAAATGATTAAACTTCATTTGATTAATTAAATGTTCACTAACTTTTAAATGGCTGATACTATTAATTAAAAATATCTTAACTTCTACCTTTACTACATATTCACAGTTGAATTGTAATTCACTAGTCTTATGAGATGTTTTGATGAATGATAAATAATACATTACTTCTGTACAAGTTAACGGAAGAAACGCTCAATAGCTTACTATTTAACTATAAAAATTGTGTATTTTATTTGCTTTATGTAATATTAAAGATTTGAAATATTGGAATGCAAGCCATTTATTGTAAAACTGTGTATTATGATTGGGTGAAGTTTATTATTTAACTTGATTTGCATGGGTAAAAACATCAACACCATTAATATCTTAAAGTCAGGTTTCTAGATCTACCTCATGGTTTTGTTTCTGAAGTCTTTAAGAGAGTGAGTTCTCCATCTAAGAGGAAATTATTTTTATCAAAATTTAAACTAAGAATTTGGAAATTTTCATTTCCATTGAGGCAGAAAAAGTAACTGAAAAGTCCTTGAATTAAGAAATACAGTTTGGTAATGGAACAACATATTCATCTGTATTGATAACTTATGCTTGTTTTAAAGCTTCTTAACAGCCATAATATAAGAATAGTGTTCAAACTTCTAATTATTTAGAAAAAAATAGATTTGGTTATAAAACAAAAATTTACTGAAATTTACTTTTAAAGTGTACTTGGTGTCCTATTGCATTAAACAATATTCTACCATCTTACTTCTGATAATAAAAGTCGACAAAAATTTTAATATTTATAGATCAACCGAAGATAGTTGACTGTATCTGGGATATTAACAAAATGCCCATAACTATCTTCACATCCAATAAATATGTGGACCAACCATTTAGAATTTAACAATCCCATTTCCTTTAATGTTAGTATTTTAGGGGTAGTTTTTATGACCCCAAACATTCTTTTTCTAAGGCTAAGAAAACAGCTTGCATTCTTTCTGTAACCACAAGTTTTCTTATCACCCAAAATTATATGCAAGAGTTAAAAACAGTAGTTGTGACTTAAACTGCTCGGGAGCCATACATGTTTGGAGAGTAAAGTGCATGATTACAATATTAAAAACAATATGGACTACCCTTATGAATTAATATGTAAAAGTAATATAATAATTTGTATTTGCTGTTCAGTGAACTAAAAACAAACCATGTGATATTTCAGTAAACCTATCACTTACATTGTGAACAGCTTTACTGGAAGTTGGACAAAATTTGCCTTTTTGAGCTCTGTGTCTTAAAGCTGCCCAAGTTCCCACTCTGTAGATATGTAAGTACTTTTCTCTTAAAATATTTAAACCATACTTTGCATAATCTTAATGCTTGTTATTAGAATAAAAAGAAATGGTAATTACAATGTAATGTCCACAGATTGCACATCAGTATATAAATAAGTCAGGTAGCTTTACACACACCAGTTTTTCTTCTGATTAACTGGGAGTGTTACATACTTTTTTAAGAACTGTTTTCTTAGCATGGTAATTGGTCTGATAAATACAGCCTTATAAGGAGAGTATTTCTTAACTTCATTCTGCATGTCGTTGTCAGTAAACTTATGAAAATTTCATTATTGAAATTATGCTGATGTTAACCATTCTGATAGTGGTACATTTTTATATTACTGTATAGAATGAGGCTTCTAATTAAAGAAGTTACTGACTGTTACACATTTTTGAAAGTTTCTGTACGACCTGTCTTATTTTGGTAAAACCGATTTTCTTTTTGTATGTTTTGTCTACCTTTATCAGTGTCTGACTGTGCATAGAGAAACTTTGTACTATAGAAACAATGTAATATTGCTGAATTAAAGCTGTACACCTCTAGAGGTTTGTATGAAATCCTTGTGTTATTACAGGAACTAATAAAATATCAAAATAAGAGTGCATGCAGTTTGAAAAATGGATTCCTATAGCAACATGTCTGTAGACTTAACCTGTTATGGCATTGATGTGTAGCAGGTTTGTGTTTTTATAGTTTTTTGAACCTGTGATAATGACTCATGACAGTCACTTTGGGTCCCCTGCTGGTACAGTTGTAAGTCTGCAGCTAGCCTGCTGGAAGTTTGCTGTAAGAAAACACACACACACAGTCATTTTGGATATGACAATAGCAGAGTAGTTGTAGGATATCTTCAAGATGATTTTGCATATATATGCAATGTGTCTTTATTCCCACAAGAAAAAGTAAATTTTAAAAACATTATTGATAACTCTCTTCAAATCACAAAATAATTTTCAGAAATTATAATTTATATTTCTCTATATCATATATAAACATGCTAAGAATGAAATTCTTATTTCACTTTACTGACATCTCTTGAATACTGGGTCATAATATTAAAGGGAGTTAATTAAGTTTCATTTGAAACACTTGCATATGCTAATTCACTGGAATATGGCTGCAGATGAGAGCTGTGGGACAACAAGCAACATTTTTTTATATTCATAGAAGATTCTTGATCAATCGAGGTGCTGTGGCATCAAAGATAAATTTGTAATTGGAAAAAACATCAAAATCCTTTCTTAGAAAATTATTCACAGTGAGAGTTTTAAAGGATGTACATCAAATGGACAGTTTTGAAGAAAGAAGCCTCTAGTGTTTTTTGTGGAAGGAGAAATATCTACAAAGCATTTAGGACAGTGAGACCCTAATAAACTATAGCCCAACCAAATAGGGAGCAAATTCCTTCACTAACAAAATAAAAATTATAAAGGAATATCCTCAAATACAAAATCACCAGTGTCATGGTATTACTTAGATAATAATAAACAAGAATCTCAAATAAATGAAGGCTCACAAACTGCCAGTCACATGGTGAAATTGATGGCTCTTTTTAGAGGATGGAAAATAAAGATACAAGAATTCCATTGCCCAATGTGGGTATCAATTCTAGGTTGGTTTCAGTTATTTTTCATGCTTTTGAAAGATAATTGTCCATATGTTGTGGATAAAATGTGGAAAGTACATCAAGATGTAATCTTGAGAATAAGTTTGCCATCTTTTGCATAAATTGTTACAATAGAAATTATGATATTAGACAGTTGTGTGTAATAACAGGGATCTGAAGTATGATTCTCATAAAGCATGATTAATCTAAGTTTCGTGATGAACTTTCAATAGAGTTATTTTCAACCATGAATGGACCCCTCTTGTAAATGTTTAAGTTTCACTTGTTGAGTGTGTGTGTGTGTGAGTATACACTTATTACATGTTAATATCCTGAACATAAAATGCGAATAAACTGCTATTACGAGATTATGCAGTTTGATTTGGCTTAACACAAAAATTATCTTTCAACATTTTAACACATTCATCATGAGTCAGGGGTACTCTTTTTTGATGAGTTTTGGTGACTAACAAAAAATAAGTGTTGCAAAAAGAACAGAAGAGTACTGTAATCAGAAGAACAGAAATTAATAAGACAGAATCAGTTGCTGTTTTTATTATTTCAAAGTGGATGAATTAGTGAGAAAATACGGTTGTCAACATCTTCCATACATTACAATAATTAAATGCAATTAAACAGTATGAAGGAAATGAAATGCTACTAGTATGAATTCTAATGTAATAAAACTTGTTAGCTTCAACTGCTGTTGTATTTATGACCTTTTGTTTTGATGTCTGTTATAAATTACTTTACCTTTTATCACTTGGATAATTCACATCATTACTATCTTGAGTGCATACTTCCTTGAACCTTGCCAATCCAACCATTGGAGTAGTCTGGAAGTTGGTCTCGTGTACAAAATGTTTTTGTGCAGCTACCATCAAATTCTGAAGGCCTGGTGGGACAATACAAAACTGCCATGTTTTTTGAACTTTGAAAGATTTGTGATATGTTTCCAGATAGACTTGATGTTCTACATGAAACAGATGTGGTAGTACATCACTACTTTGACAGCAAACATTCACCCTACTTTATTTCTTTCAACCTCAACACCTTCCACAAACATAACCTTGATATTTGTCTTCATAAATTCAATATATTTTTTCCGTACATATCTCAATGCCTTAGATGTTGCATCTAACCAATTTTAAGTTCTTCAGGCACAAAATTAACCATTCCATCCTCATTTAGTGCAGCAACCCCAATTGTAAAGAGCTCCCAAATTTGTTATTAATTGGAAGATCGTGTTTCATGTAAATAAAATCAACACAACCAACTCTACAGCATATTTAAGGTTAACTGGTACCACATCTTTACTACTTCTAGCACCTATGAAATCGTACCTTTCCTCTGCTTTTATTGAAAGAAAGCATCATTGACTTACTTGGTTGGACATTTTCATCCTTTGTCATTTTGAAAACTGTTGAGAACATCTAGTCTACCTGCTTCATTATGTACTTTTAACTTAACATTATTTCCACACCTGCAGTATTAAAATCTTGTTGAACTGGTGTATGAGCAAAGCTTCAGAAAGTCAGTGAACCACAAGACCAAACATAATCTTCATGATTAGAAGTAATTCCTTCCTCATACACTTTGTCAACTACTGTCTTATTCATTTTCATCTTGTATGATGATATCTGCATTTTCTTTATTGTCTTAAAAATTGTTTGGCTCTATCCATATTTAACAGTTTTAACAAGACCCAGAATGTTTCAATTAATACTGATCTGTTCCACAACTGTAAATAAATGTTGCAAGTCTCTTATATCAGTCCTGACACAGTCACAACCTAAATATTCAAAACCGTGAAGGTCGTTGTCAACAACTTTTGCTTTTTTAAAATGTTTAAAAAGAGAAAATGCATCTTCGTGTGAACTCTTCAGGAACGCTGATGCTCTTTAAACCATCATCATTCTACAATGCATGAAATGGTTCCTTTGGGAACCCCATATTCACAAGTGCTATTACTGTTTTCATTGCAACTGTAAAATGCCCCTCATTGCATTCTTTGCCAATTTGGGTCTCAATATGCATAAAGAGTTCATTTGAACATTATGATTTACATGAATTACAAACACACTTAATAACAACATTCCATTCTGGTAGCATTTTTGTAATGTCTGACAGAATGCAAAGTTTTGTAATATGATGCAAGTCATGTTTCATTTGCATCATAATACCCTTAATAGCAAAATAACTGCAAACCAATCCTGTTTTGAATCCCCTGATATGTGATTATAATATCTGACTGATTATCCAAGAACATTTCTGTCATCCACATCATTTGTACTTTTCATTTCATTTCTAGCAATATACCATGGCTCCATCCATGATGTACCTTTTTCTATAAAGTGTTCAAGTGTCTTCCCTCAAAAGTACAATGTCTCATATTTCATCTTGTAGTCCACTACTACCAAGTTCTCATCTTCTTTAAGAATTTCATGTATTTGAACAGTATGATCCCACTGGTTTTTATACTCTTGTTCAATTCATCTACAACTTGAACTTCAGTCTGTAGTCATCTGTAAGGGAATGGTGATCAAAACTCAATTTCTTTTTCACAAAATGGAAAATTTTGAATGGGATATGGTAACAACTGCAAAATCCATAAGAACTTCCACGTGAACTCCTACTCAGACTTATGCAATTGTCCAATCCCAATGTGCTGGTCAGACACATTCGAGAAAATGGTCACTCACTTTCAGAGGTTATATTACAATTTCGTTCACATTTTTACTGTGAATGGTATGGACTACTCACCAGGAAAGATGCAAATAATCACAAAGAAGAATCCCATAAATCCATGGCCTTTTGATCAAACAATGCAAGACAACTGATTAATTTTGCAAATGACACATCAGACACAGTCTCTAAATATTCTATATGTGTGTGTATATATACATCCTCCTCTTATGGCAAAATTGTGATAAGCTGATCTTTTTCATTAATTGTAACTTCCCATGTTCCCCATGATAAATATTCAACATTTTGAAGTGACAAAATAAATTCAACAGCCTTTTGAAAAACTGATGTTATATCACTGAACTTGAATGGAAGAGAGGTTAAACTACCTATATGGCATTAAAACATAACTGTTCCTTCTAACTGATTCAAAGTTTTTCTTGCCAAAGAAAGGAGTCAATTCCTGCACCTGATTGATTTTAAGTTACAGATGATTTCAAGAAATACTATTCTCAGTAAACACCACTGCTTGCATCTTTATTATCTCCTTTTGTGCAATCAAGTTTCTTCACAGTTAAGAATTCTTTGTACTATAGCTCTCACCAACCTGTTGTCCTTGAGACAAAGCTGCATGACAAACTTTGAAAAGTACATCTTCATAGACACGAGTGGCTCTGTTCGAGTCTGACAACACAAAAGACAGAACACTTTTTCATTGCTCTTCAGTTTCAAGATTGTTTGTCATAATTGCACCCAAACCAAAGAAGTTTTGAATGTTCATGTTACCATTTTTTGACATCCAATGAATATTGTTTTGGTTTTCCAAGTTGAAAAACTTAATCAGATTCTCCACTTCCAGAACCACGTCAAACAAGTCATCACTTGGCTCCACATAGCTAATGACATTTTCTCTACTTTTCTCCAGTCATAAAGTTTCTTCTCACCTGGTTTCTGAAGACAGCCTGTTACAAGAACAACCACAATAGCTAAAAGCTAAAAAACTTTTAGATCTGAGCCATGTACAATTTTCATGATATCTTTGAACCATTCATCCTGCAATCAATCACAGGTACAGAAAGTGGCTTAAACCTTAAATGACAATCACTCAGAAAGATTAATATAAATGATGTCACTCAACTCAATATGTAAATTATACAATTCACTAAACAACGTATATATCAAAAAATATCTTAATAAGATGTGTATGGTAAAAGAGGTTTCATAAATTGCCTTTTAATACAAGGACCCACCCTGTAAAATTTTTTAAAAAATCAGACAATACCTGCAATGCGTTAGAAATATTTTGCCACTAGAAAAAAAAACATACCTCGGGCTGGTGACGTAGATGTAAATCAAGTTATATAGAAGGTTGTAGTATGAAATGAATAAAAATAGACATTTTGCTACCATAAATCTACATCAAAAATAAAAACAAAATATACAAGAAAATAAATATGTGTATACCATTGATGTCATTATTTTTTCTAATAAACTTTCTTTCTAACAACCAATCTTTGGATATATGCTAAAGTATTTAAGTAAAAAAAAACTTGTGTATCTATGCAACTCTCTTAAAAGTTAAATAATCATTAATTTAAAAGAATTAAACTTGCACAGATCATATGCACTTAAAACAACCTGTTTTAATATTTGTCAAACACCAAACATGTACAAGTAAATGAAGATACCCTACGAATCAGTAAAGGGTATGTCCTTGACACCAGTTCAAAATTAATCTAACGTCGATACCCACTATTTAGTGCTCTGGCCGTGAACCGTAATACCATGGCAAAGCTGAAAGAAACAAGATATCAAATTTTAAAGACATCATGAAAAACAATGTCATTGGAATAATATCAATTACAACAATAAAAAACTTGCTGCTAAATTGAAATGTTTTTTTTTCAAAATATGAATAACATCATTCAAAAGATCTTCAAGGTAGTTTAACTAACATTTACTAATGTTCTTGCTACTTTCCTTTGAACATGCATTCTTTACTGAAAACATACTCGTTACCCGTAAAACAGAACTAACTCATGTTTATTCGGATCGAGTTGTTGCTTCAACTTTTAATAAGGTTGTAATCATTAAGTTACAAGAACAACACATTATGTTAAAACTCCCTCTAACCAAAAATACTACAAAACCTTTTAAAAAATATATGACATTACTATAGGTAAATCCATTTCAAAAACCCCTTTATATTTTGTGGAGTCTAGGTAGTTTGTTTTTTTCTTTTAATCACAGTGGAAAAAACAAATGAAACAAATTTTATATTCTAGATATCCTTGGAAAAGAAATTTAAAACGTTATAGGATGCATTTATCAAATAAACTTTACAGATACTTAAAAATTAATTAAGAAAAAATAAAATGATGTGAAATAGATCCATGTGAAACTTGATCCATAATATATACATAATTAACTTTTAATTACCTGAGCACAGTAATTAATCCTGCTGGCATGAACTTTCCAGATCTATAATATCTTGCACCCATCACACCTCCCAATACACCTGATGTTACTAAAAAAAGAGAAAATTAAAACTTAACTAGTATGTAAACAGCTAAAAGGCCAGTTAGAGAAAAGTTTAACAAAACATGAAAAATTTTTAATCATTTAAAACTTAGTTTTTACTTTGAAATTGCAACATAAAAAAAGAAAAGTTTTTTTCTCAAAAAGGATAACTACACAATTTAGTTTATTACAAACTAGCAGTAAAAAAGTCGAACATTACATGCCATGTATTTTTATCTTCAAATGTGTGTTTTTACAATAAAAATGTGAATTTGTTTTTAGTATAAATTCAGAGTACATATAAACAAGGGTAGTTGAATATGCAGTTAAATCTCTCGTTCACCACATATCTGTCACACATGAATATATAAAAGAAACATCTTCAATTAGAATTTGAAATCACTAGCTTACCAAGAGAAAGAAGATAATTATTGGGGTCTTGTGAAGTTTGATAAACTCCATATCCCATCAATCCACCAAAAGCTAAGCCTGCAGCTAAAGATGGCACACTTCCTATAATAATAAGATGTTAATACATAAATATAAAAAGACAAAAATGCAGTAAGTTAATCAAACACAACAAGATCAACATAGTTATGAATGCAAAGAAAAAAAAACTGGTAGAAACCATACTCAAGTTCTAATATAAAAAAATGTTTTAGGCAGTAAATGCTAAAATACTTTTAGGCTTTTAACATAAAATAAATCCTCAAAGAAACCTGATCAACTAACTTTTTCTCTTACATTTAGAGAGAAACAACTTTCACACTGTCATGTTCATTTGTAGATACACAACAAAAGGTATATCATAATATTTCAAAATTTACCTGAAGCCACAAACAGGTAAATTTTGGGCAGTTTAAACGGAAATACCCTTTCTTTGTGTTGGAACAAAATTTTAAATTCAGATGTAATTTCTATCGGGTTCTTTAAAGTTTACGTGCGTTCCTTATGTACCCAAGCTTTCAGTGAAGGACGCATAAATATGCTCATAGTAGTGAGAGAAAAAATTAACAAGGAAAGAACAACTAATAATCTTAGTTTTAAAGTGCAAAATGTATCTGAATATTCACTGAAAATGTAATAGTAAATTCTGGGAAATATCCTTCTTAGAGTTCACCTTGTACTTAATATCACTAAGAAAAAATAAAACAAAGGTCATGTATACCACAACGGTCCGTCGCGTTTTTGCAAACCGTAATCGGCGTAAAATGCCTGAAATTAACAACAATGTAACTTATTTTAGATATAAAGATAGTATTTAAGTTTACTTTAGTCACTAACCTGCTTTGACGTAACCAATTATTCCACCAACTGCAACAGCGGCAGCATAACCAAGCGATATATAGTCTACACCCATTATCTTAACAAGAAGAATAAACAAAAATGATACAACTGAAGTTAAAAACTATTCTATTAAATTAATACAATATTCTCTAACTCTGTCTTTACTAACTAATCTTCCAAACATGTAGCACATACAGTATATGATAATATGATCAAAGGTGGTGTGGGGTGATGTGTACAACTTGTTACGTGACACACACCCTCTAGCAGGTACGATAACTATAATTTATTTTTGATGTTTATTAAATAAATAAATAAATATTTATATATATATACACACACGCGCGCGCGATGGACAGAAATGCCAGTTTTCGAACTTATAACATTAAATTTAAGCCATTAGCCAAAATAAAGTTTAATCAAAAAACATTAATGAGGCTGGAAACAATAAATCTAACATTCACTTATCAAACAACAGTTGCGTTTGATAGTAATATTAGGGTGAAGACTTGCACTTCAACATTTTAAGCCTATATAAAGAAAAGAAATATCTTATTTATGATGAAAATAAACGCCTCAGGATTTCATCTTTCTGTGCATATAATTAACTATCTTCAAAAAACTAACAAAACACAAATAAATCGATAAGAATTCTTTGATAGATTGTTCAGGCAGAGTATTCATGATGAAACTTTGTAAAATAGACGGCAACTGCCTGATGTGGAGACACAAGACTTGAAGACGAAAGGCGGAAGACTTTCAAAATGTCGTCCTCTACACTTGTGTCTCCACATCAGGCAGTTGCCGTCCATTTTACAAAGTTTCATCCCAAACGATGACGTTTCCATATCCGTTAGATATGCGTAATAATTAAAAAGACCATCAGTTTGTTACAAAATTAAGTCATTGCCAGAATATCTCTACCGACACCCTAAAATATGCGTGTAATCAACTAACCCGATTAATTCATTTATTATATTCTGCCTACCTGCAACTGATACAGTAAAGCTTCAATACATCCGATATGAAAACTCATTAAACCTGACCAACTGACCTCAACACATTGTAAGCAAAACTGAGGAAAAAGAATCGTGAATTTTCGTTTTTCCGTACCCTGTTGGTAAGATACTCATGTTGTCTAATATAGGTTTGATAGATATTATCTGTTTATCTTTAAAGTGTGCTCGTATTTTCCTAAAATAAACTGAATATTATTGTCAACATTCATTATATTACCTGAAAACGACACCGATATTCTATTTGCACAAATATCAATAATTATATATCTTTCATCAGTCACATTTTACAGAAAGAAAGTTGACGCTTGGTCTAAGGCGTAATTACGACATTGCAAGTTGATCGAAGTGAGAAAAAAACAGTGAATTATTCGAGTATTATTTGTTTCTTTCAGAGTAAATACAGATAAAGCTTTATGTTGTGTCCACTATCAGAAATCTAACCCTGAACATTAGCTTTGTAAGTCTCATCTTACCGTATTCCCACCAGGAGACACTGTTCAAGCCAATATCTGACTGACATCTGACCGACTCTCTACGTTAAGTAAATTTTTATCACGAATATCTACCAATTTGTCATCATAACAAATAAACAAAGTTAAAATGAGTATCAACTACATAGTTCACGCTGGAACTTGGGGGAAAAAGTCTTTGTCTAATCCAGAGAATTCGCTCCTATCCTCACAAACTTTCTCACCAAATGCTACTCTGAACCAGGGATTTGCTGTCCAGTTTGCGATAATTGAAGTACTTGACCACTAAAATATCTTCAGGACAAGAGGCTTTTCTCACCCTTTTCCCCCAAACAGATATGAAAGAAATAGAGAAAGAAAAGGTGAGACATGTGGACAAACAAGGAAAAGAAAGAAAGCAAACAATAAAGTAAAGAAGTAATGGCAAAGAAACGGAAAAAAACATAAACAGACAGTAAATGCTACGCCACTTTTCTGATCATATAAACAGAGACAGGATATAAATATAGATACAAAGGGATAAACACTCAAACAGTCCAGGATACATGTAGGATCATAAGCAGAAAGATTTCAACACGGGTAAACAAAATTAGAATTGAAATTAACTGAGCGCGTAAAGTTTTTATCAACGAAAACATGGCAAAGGCAAGCTAAAATACTTGAAGGGTATTGGTCAAGGTTCTAGCTTAATTTAATTATTAAGACTTTTTCGTACATTCTGCCTCAATATCAGAGTTTCACTCGGTGCGTCTGCTATTATTCCAATCGTTTGTTGTCAGACATTTCTTTGCTCAAAATGAGCTATCTATGCATGAAGCAGTTGTTAATACTAAACATTTTTACAGTTGCAAATACTTCTAAATTTACATGAAGGTTAGTAAGAATCTACATAATAGGAAGTCTCTATTTGTTTTACACATGTTAGATACAAAATAGCGTGCGGAAGATCGCCTAAACAAACAAAAAAAAACAACAACTAAAGAACGAAGAGCATTTTAACTAGCATTAAAAATTAAGAGTTATAAAAATCAGATCAACCGACACTAACATATCCAAAAGACCACTGAGGTGGAGTTCAGTTAAAGTCAGTTCGTATCGACGTACTGAAGCTTCTGCAGTAGAGAAAAAGCTATAAAAAAGTTTTTGTTAAATTGGGGAGTCAGAACGTTCGTGTAGAATTGATAACAAAAAATGGTCTGTAGTTCTAGAAACGAATTAACTGCCGAATTTATCGACTCTAGTTGTAACCAATTATTAAAGGAGTTTTAGTTTTGAAAAAAAAACTATTAGTTGTAGAAATTAACTGATGAAGTGTCAGAACTACTTAAGGTAGATATGCACATTACTTGAGAACTTGTAAGGACACTGAGAAAATATCGTATCAAAACCCATGTTTTAAGCCAAAACGTTAAGTTCTCGAGGTCATCTGTGCTAGCCGTCCCTAATTTAGCAGTGTAAGACTAGAGGGAAGACAGCTAGTCGTTATCACCCACCGTCAACTTTTGGGCTACTCTTTACCAACGAATAGTGGGATTGACCGTCACATTACAACGTCCCCACGGCTGAAAGGTCGAGCATGTTTGGCGTGACCGCGATGCGAACCCGTGACCCTCAGATTACGAGTCACACGCCTTAACACGCTTGGCCATGCCGGGTCACTGGTGCAATTAGTATACTAAATATAATTCTTGAAACATGATGACTTCACATCCATGCTTTTAATTCCATTAGAATTGAAACAAATATGTTT
Source organism: Carcinoscorpius rotundicauda (assembly GCA_011833715.1). Taxonomy (NCBI): domain Eukaryota; kingdom Metazoa; phylum Arthropoda; class Merostomata; order Xiphosura; family Limulidae; genus Carcinoscorpius; species Carcinoscorpius rotundicauda. The sequence goes on from CM022393.1 coordinate 9,088,773, forward strand.
CAATATGATGGAATTACATGCACTGTTCACTTTTTCTCTGTAGTTTACAATTAAGAAAGTTAAGTCACACGTATCGATAAATATCTATGCTTCATGAGATAGTCGCAGACTATCACAAGGTAAACACGACACAAATGACACAGTTATTCCATTAAATAGTAGATAATTTTCAAGACTGAACCATGCTGTGCACATAAAGCAATGTTTAACTATCGTATGATATTGACAAGTTTCAGAATATTTTATATTTTAGCCTCATAATAATTTTAAAATATTGTGAATTTAAAATGTGTTAGGGGAGAATGAGATAAGTAGTGCTTGCTTGCCACAACCACTACGTCGCCATCTTGTCCTCCTTCAAGCTGTTTTAATTCAGTTTTAATATTGATTTAAAATTTACCAAATCTTCCGGTGAAATCGCAACTATCAGTCAGAATGTACACAAATTATAACAAAAGTGCATAGGATGCACAACACGGTATTCCACAAATGAACCAAACAAGCTCGACACTTACAAACATAGTAAATAAACGACTTCACTATAAAACAACTGACTAAACATACAACATATCAAAAAGTAAAAACGGAGAAAATCCTGCAAAGAACAAAATGAAAAAATAAAATGTACAAGATGCAAAAATACGAAACACGCCTTAAAATAAAATTCTTTAAAACTTTAGTCCCAAGCCGTTATCCGTTTCTACCTCCTTTCAATGCCGCCTTAATTTAGCAGTGAAAAACCAGAAGGGCATTAACTACTTTGAGGGTTACTCTTTTATTACCAGACAGTGGGATTAACCATCTCATTGTAACGCATCTATGGCCGAAAATGTGAGCATGTTTGATGGAAGAGAGTCGATCAGTTTATCCACAAGGATATTTCAAGCCGTTTCAAAAACATAGATAAGCATAAACGACGAAATTTTGGAATCCATTGTGAGGCTTTTTGCCAGTGCTGTCGGCGATAGGTTCATTCTCAAGCAGGTCAACATGAAAGCCCACGTCGCCAGACTGTGTATGGACTTCCTTGACGAAGAAGGAATAAAAACTTTTAAGTGGCTCACCAGATCTCCAGATTTAAATCCGATTGAAAATTGTTGAAATATGTTGTCGAGGCGTTTTAGTGAAAAGTCACACTAGATATTGAATGTTTCAAACATTTCTTGAATAAATGCACGTAAACTGTTTAGAGTGCTGTTTCATATGGGATATCAGTTTTGGTGATATTGGTTATTTCTAAAAATTTTATTTCTCCATATTTTACCGTTCATCACATGTTGAAAAATGGATACAGATATAAGTGAAATAAGGCAAATTACCTAAAAAAATATTATCATTTTTGAAACACTGAGATAAATTATATAAGAAAACGTACTTGTTACTTTAATTTTTGAGCAGTTAAAATTACAATATAAATATTTATTTATAAAGAAATTGACAAAATAAGTTCAAACATAATGCAGAAGCCTATGTTTTACAATTTGTATATGAATTAAGAAAAATTAAAAGTGTAGAATAAAATGTAAATTGTTTGCTTTTTAATTATGCGCAAAACTACATAAGGGTTATTTGCGCTAGCCGTTCCCAATTTAGAAAGCTAAATCAACCAACAAAAGTGAATATATCTCACGAATCAAAAAATCACGAAACCATATACTGCTGTATACCATATATTCCTGACATCAGCAAACAAATAACCAACATTTGGCAAAAACTAGTAACAAAATATAACATTCCAGTTAACACTAAATTTATTCAAAAACCAGGCACAAAACTAAGATCTATACTATGTAAGAACTACACTGACAAACATCACACCAACATTATTTATAAAATACAATATGATAACTGCCACGACTTCTATATAGGAGAAACAAGTAGAAAAATGGAAACCAGATTCAAAGAACATAAAAAGTCACCTTCACACGTTTTCGAACACTGCAAGTCAAATGGACACAACATAACCATAGAAAACACTAAAATACTAAATAAAGAAACAAACATAAACAAACGAAAAATTAAAGAAGCCTTACTTATACAGCAACTTAAACCCAAAATAAACCAATATAAAGGAACGCCATTATACCTATATTAATATTATAGATTATTATATATTCAAACATCTAACCGCGCCCTCTACATTGCGACACTCAGTTATACAACCCCTTCCAAACATGTGGTCAGCTTCCGGTCAGTTACCTCTTTCTTTGTGAACCTGACGAAGACCGAAGAAGGTCGAAACGTTGTTCGCTCTTCTATTTAAAATATTTTCTGAACCCAAAACGAGCCGTTTTTGCATATAAAATTCGTTTCCAATTTAGAAAAGTGAGACTAGAGGGAAGGCAGCTCGTCATCACCACCCATCGCCAACTCTTGAGCTACGTCTTTTACCAACGAATAGTGGGATTGACTGTAACATTATAACTCTCTCACGGCTGAAAGGGGGAGCATGTTTGGTGCGAAGGGGATTCGAACCCGCGACCCTCAGATTAGGAGTCGAACGCCTTAACCACCTGGACCATTAACAGTACAGTAAAAGATAAAAACACTAACATGCAAAAATGAACCATTTGTAACAGAGAAGTAGAATGTTTTCAGTATTATAATAATGACAAAAAAGAGAAAAATAACTATGAGGTAAGCCAATAATTATATATACACATATTCACAAAACCTAGGTTTATTGTAAAGGGAAGTAAAATTGCTGCATCTAATACAAAATTTTAAAATAAAAACGGAAACATAAAACTCAAGCATGTACCTATAAAACATAAAGTACAAAGTATGCAAGAAAAACTGTAACAAAATGAAAAACTAAAACATAAAAACCCAAGCCAATTACAAAATGCATATACTGATAATTGCAAAGAAATTGAAATGTACAGAATATGTACAAAAAAGCGAAGGTAATTATACAAACATACATATTTAGTTGAAGCAGCTTCAGCTGGCCTATTTGAGACTACTTAGCAAATCACCCAAGACCACATTTTATCGTCTTTCTTCCATTAAGATCTACCAAATAATGTAAGAGGCCTAGAAGAGCTTATACTGATTTGTAAAAAATTCTATTTGGTGCTCTGATGAAGTTTTATGCTTTCATGGATCCAAGTTGATCTTTCCTCCAGTGCTGAAATGACCAAGCAGTCGTCTTCCTTGTGATCTGAACTTGGTAGTGATGACATCACTATGTGTGCATATGTAAGTGTACGAATGAGGTGAGAGGAAGTCCATTTTGAGCTTCTGGTCATGACAGTGCCAAAATAAAATGATGACGTTCCTGATGAAACTTGAGGCCACTGTTACAGTTCAAGATGACAGTAGTTTTTCTGTTTCATTTTTTATTTTTCAGGCAATTTGAATTACTATTTTGTTGCTGAATGTGATTGTTTGTCAGAGCTATGAGGTCATTTTTCTATTGAAGATAATAAATTTTGACCTATTATTTTTATAATAATGCCTTTCCTGGAACCTAGTTGACAGTTAATACATTGCTTTGTATGCCAGAGCCCAGATATTCCCTCTCTGGGTTTATCAACTGTTGTTGCTAATGTCATCAGTTAACTTAATTAGAAAGAGGAGTCACCTGAATACGTAAAGAACAAACAAGATTATGCATTCACTAAGTGCACAATATTTTAGATGTCATGGTGAGAGTCAAACGCCATATTTAGGCTTAACTTTCTTTAAATTTTCTCTTTTGCTCCTTTAATAGACAGCATTATGAGACAGAAGATAGAGACTATCCATCTCTATTGATGATGGAGTTGGAGTATTATCAGCGTCAATAAACTTGAATGACAAAGACACGATATCCACCTCTAACCTGGGTTCGGCACTTAGATGGTAAACGTTTTCAATGATAAGAACATACTGAATTAATTTTAATTATTGTGCAAAATTTAAAAATGCTGTAGTTAAAATAGCTAATCATATACCTCAGAAGTGTTCGTTTTTGATAAATGAAACTTAATGTACCGTTTGTTTTTTATTTTCGCGCAAAGCTACTCGAGGGCTATCTGTGCTAGTTGTCCCTAATTTAGCAGTGTAAGACTAGAGGGAAGGAAGCTAGTCATCACCACCCACCGTCAACTCTTGGGCTACTCTTTTACCAATGAATAGTAGTTTGATCGTCACATTATAACGCTCCCACGGCTGAAAGGGCGAGTATGTTTGGCGCAACGGGGATGCGAACCCGCGAACCTCAGATTACGAGCTTTAAAATTTGTAGAGAAAATTAAATAAAAATTATTTTCACTATCTTGTGACGATATAAGATGTTTACAAAAATTCCAGTAGAAGGTGTTAACAAGTATTTTAATAATAAATTGTTAGAAGATAAAATCACAACAGTTGTGATTATAGAAATGTCTTATATAACACAGATCCATTTTTCAAGTTAAAAATAAAAGCAAAATGAAGGATTAGCTATGTGATCGCTACTTTTACTGTTTTTATGTGAGTTGTATATGAATGTATTTGAAACTTGAGTCATACAGGAGTGCAAAATGTAAACCTAATATTTGGTTAAGATATGGAAATAGCATATTGTTGGAGTAGAGAGACTAATAAGACATTAAGTTTGCATACTATTTGAATAACATATAACCATCTATAAAATTTACTTATGAAATTCAGAAAAATAATAGTCTGCATTCCATATATGTATTATTAAAAATAAGAATTGTTACATATTATAATTTATCTTAAATGAGCCTTCAGTTTATTATGTTGCATTGATTGATTGATTGATTTAGTTTTATGGCACAAAGCCATAAAATAACTGGAAATATTAATTTGGAATTGGAAGTTGATTGAACGTAGAGATGTATCAAATTTAAGATGTTTGTCAACACGATTGATATACACAGTTTTCTTTCTTAACACAATTATATTATAATACACAAAAATAATAAAATTTACAAAAGCAGTTATTACAAATAATGATTTATATACAAAATTTTTATAAACTTACAAACAACTTTGAGTATTCTATCTGATCTGGAACCGAATATTTCATCGGCCACTCAAGATGAATGAATTAATTTTGAATTTAAAGAGCCATTAATCGCTAATGGATAGCTAAGTCTTTACTAATCACACGCGGGTTTTCACCGCTGAAGCAATATAATGTTTTCTTTAAATACTAACGTTCGATGTTAATCTGCTGAAGTTAAAAACTTTGTAATGATCAAAATCTATAAACCTTCCAGATTAAATACGTGTAGTTTCACGATTAATAAACGTTAAATCACCGTTATGGCTTCAGAGGTTTATAGTATACCTACTGTAGCAAACCACAATTTATACTGTCTCTTGGTGGATCAGTTTATAAATGTTAGGCGAGGTTCTCAGAATTTGAGTTGGCAAAAATATTGGTTATCACTCGTATTTTATACATATATATCGTTCATTGTTAATTCTAACTCCCGAGAATCTTGTACAACTATAGTGAATAGTCGGGAATTTGAAAATACTACTTTGAAATTACAGGTTGGCGCTAAGTCCGTACCCATCCATATGTTATAACGTTATATCCAATTACGCATGTATTATAAATTTGTTTCTTTTATTCCAGAGAAATATGGCCGATGTAAGCCCATTTACACTTGAAGAGCGTATTGTGACAAGTACGTGGGTACATGAGCGCAAGAATAATAGTGACACCCTGGACACACAAGATATATGGATGGCTAGGGACTTACGGGCCACCCTGTACAATGGTCATTCATTTCTAAATACATATTTAACTGAAAGAAACATCAATATATACGACAATAAATCCATCACAGATTTTGAAATGTAATATAAAACATCTTTTTTGGAAACCCTTTTCTGTCCTTGTATTTCCACACTCAGAATAATTTCGTATTGAATCAAAACAAAAATGTTTTAAACTTATATTCATAGAATTTTGAACTGAAAACTGTAACAAATGAACGAGAATTTAACCTGAACATCTCTAAATGAAACTGTCAAGAAATTCGCTAATGTAGTAATAACTTGCCAAAACAGTATTTTGAAATCTAGTCATGAAAAAATAAGAAGGAAGCTTTTATTTGACATGTATTCTAGGTTTAACTAATAATTTACTTCAAATATTTTATCCTATATTTAAATCAATTATGGTAAAATAAAATTATGAATGATGTGTGGAAATATTTATATTGGGAAGATAAAATATTTAAAATATTGTTTTATAGAACATAAAGGATACGTAAGAAATAAAACTGAAAATTCAACCCTAACAGGACATGTACACGAATCACGACATACGGTAGTGTGGGTGGAGTGGAGAGGAATTGAAATATTAGATCAACCAAAAGGTATAATAGTTAATAATATTCGATAATCCTTGGAAATAATTAAATATAGAAATTATCATGTATTATTAAACATAGATAAAGGTACGACGAATATTTATGCAATTTTTTTTCTAAAATGTTTATAATTGTAAACCTGTACATATATCAGTTACACTGCCTATTTAACAAGAACGCAAAATATAAACAGGACACGATTACACCTTGAAGTTTACTCCCGAAAATGACGTTGTAACGTCGAGACATGTACACTCAACTTTTTAGTGGTTATATGCTGACCTTAATTAAAATGTTATTCGTTGTGTACCTATTTAAATATTGCTTGTTATTTATTATGTTAACTTCCAGTACGGTTTGTTTTATCAAATTGTTGAAAAATACTGGATGAAATAATTCGAAACTTCGGAAGAACGTCGCACAAAGTCATGTAGCTGTACGTTTAAAAATAATTTTTTTATATGCAAAATTTAAAGTTACAAGTATTAAATTAAAAAAATCAATATATTATTTTGAAAACACAATCTAAAATGTTCATCTTTGTCTTAGATAATATTTATTGATTTTTATACGTTTTGATACAAAAACACGTTGTTTACAGTCACTAGTGAATGACAAAAATTACTTTTTTGCCATACGAACTATTTTTTTTTAATTATCAGCAAAACTTTTCATTTAATACGTGTAATAAATTTCAAATCCTTTTTATATTCTATATTATTCTTCAATTCTTTACTCATTCAATGAGTTAAAGTCCTGACACATCTACCCAATTGGCGAAAACAAATATAGTACATTGAGTGTAAAAGATTTTTAAATCAAGTCTATCTCATGCCATTTCAAAAACAACACATAATCCCCGAACATAATAATTCATGTGGAGTATAAATTTATAAGAGAGAGAGAAAATGGCTGTAATTATGACAAAGGTTGTTGAGAAGTGTCTTATTCTAGTAACATGTCCTTAAGCTGTGTGTTTATTTCTGTTACAAACTCTACACCGAAATTCCTAGTTTTGTCATCACATATGGTTCACAATGTAAATAGTGTTTTAAGCTGCATGTTTAATGCTGTAATTTGCTAGCAAGGGAGTAAAACGCCTAGAAAAGTCTAAGGACGTGACCTCAGCTTCCTTATATGATATTGCATTATTAATAAAAGGTAGCTGGAAATAAATAAATGTTATTTTCAAGCCATAGTTAAATCAGCGTTTGGTATCGCAATTCCTCTGTTCTAATGTTTGTTTTACGTTACTGAACGTCATATGTAGCGTAGGCCTGCAGTAAAATTTTTACAATGTAGTGTTTAAACTTGTTGAAGCATTGAAGATGAAGGAAACAATAAATTACCATCGTTACCTGATCTAGACGTTGAATTATCTTCAACAAATAATTTTAAAAAAATCTGTAAAAGAAAGAACAGTGTCACAACACTGAATGCAAAAGTGCGATATTAATTTTGGTGAAACTATACTGAACTTTAATTGTTGAGGAAAAAGAACACAAGGTCACAGAAAACGACAGGAGTGTTCCTATAGACACAACATTATTAAGGAAAGGTCGAGAAAAGAGGAAAATATGAAAGCGAGTCAAAATTACAAAAATAAAAGTGAAATTAAAAAGTAAAAGAACAAGATAGAAAACGGGGACAAAACGAAATAAATGTTCAGAATAAATGGGGTAAAAAATTAAGTTATTATTTATAATAGTTAAATATCTTTTAGACTAAACCACATTGAAGAATATGTTGTATTAATTTCAGAAAATAAAACCCTGGATATAGCATTGTTATTTGATAAACTTGGTGTTGTCCCGTCGAAGGACCATGGAATTTAAGAAAGGAGTTTAAATAAAGGCTCGTTATTTACAAAAAGAATTAAAATAAAAAAAAAATACGACAGAAGACAAGATTTATGATGTTGTAGGAGAAGTACAAGGACAATGCATCAAGTTTGAATAAATTCAGAATTATACTAAAATATATCGAAAACTGAGATGATGATGATAATAAAATTGAATGTGTAGGAAAAAACGCGTGAGGTAGAAAAGAACATTACTGAAATAAGGTCATTAGTGATAGAATACAGCATCTAAGAAATTAATTATCAAATGCAAATATTAATGTAGAAATAAATATGGTTTGTTTTCTTCAAGAGTTAAGTTCTATTCCATACATGGTGGCAGATGTTTTCTCTTAACTAATACACATCTATTGCTGAAAGGCCTTCCCGAACTATTTCAGACATGAAATTACTAAATTCGATTTCAGAAGTTAGCTGACCAGTTAAATACTGGCCAATCAAGAAACCAGTAGACTGTCATAGGAAGTTATCCTAAGAGTCATACCAATATTACGTATTACTATTTCAAATGAACGGAAATTTGAATTTTCAAGTTAATCAAATGTTGATATGTATTAAATTTAAGATACCTGCCAACAATACTGACCCAAACAATTTTCTTTAACAAATATAATCTAATATACAATCAACAATACAATTTCTAATTAGGGTTATTTCAAATAGTTATTAAAAATATTGGTTTATGTATAAGAGGATGTTACGTAAATGTTTTGTAAACGACAACATGTCGTGTTGTGTGGATTTTCATATCTATTATTTATATTTCCATGTTTATATTACTGTTTTGAAATTTAAACCAATAAAATATGTTGTTATTCACTTAAAATAACATTTAAAATTTTCTAGAATTAGGTAGATCAAATATATGACTATAAACGGAAATGTATGGCGGCCTAGTGTCTAGACATTGAGTCTCGTGCAAGAACGGACATGCGCGGATTGCTCTGGAGTTCTGTGGAAGTTACGCGATTGTTCGAGAAGAGGCCTACTAATATATAAACAGATGGATACGCGAGAAATAGAAGAGAGTCAGACATTAGTTTTGTTCAAAACAAGAGATGTTTTTCGTTTGAGAAAGTTTAAACGTTTGCTGTGTGTTAATTCAACTTGGATTTGTGACTGAAGTTAGATCTACAGAAGCTGTTATTTTATTTCGTCAATCTTTACGATTCATTCGAATTACTGGTTATACTGAAAATCAACACGTACAGGACTGTTTAGGGGAGACCGAAGCGGAAAACGAGAAGTTGAAACATTCATCGAAAACGCCGTAAAAAGAACTTCGTCATTCTCCATTCAAACTTCGAAATTTCTTGAGGGACCAAATTCACACCCTAGACTGGAAATTTGGACTTTCATTCTAGATCATATTATTAGATACAGGCCAGTATCATTTTGTATTGTAATTAATTTTGAAGGTTGAAATTGAATATCTGTCATTGTTATTATGTAATTTATGTTATATCTGTTACATATATAATAGTTTATTGCAATAAATTATACAAGCTGTTATCTGTGTCTTTCTGTTGTGTTCAGTCTACATACATAAAAAACGTAACAGAGGATTATAAACTTAAACTGTACGGAGTCTTCTGTCTGGTATAAAACTGAATATTTCGTCGACGGTTCAGATTCACGAATTAACCAATATGAAAGTACCAATGTGACACAAGTTGGTTAGTTGGTTGGTTTGGCGTTTTACGGCGCAAAGCAACTAGGCTATCTGCGCCGTAAGGGGACATAGAGGTCCTCTTCTCAAACTACTTGAGGAGCTAAATAACTTTCTTAAATTAATAATTATGAATAGAAATTCAGTAAACTGAAAAAGAAATTGACTACTGAAACGGCATTGGCATATTAACTCTGGAAGATCCATTTATTTTAAATATGGATGCCATTTTTTGCAGTTTTGTCACAAGTACAACAGAGAAAAGAACATGTGATGGTCTACTTTAACATGACAACAAAGGTCACAAGAAGGAACTATTGTACATCTCAAAAATAGCTATGAAGTGTTGTTCAAGTCTTGTGTCACTTTTATTACTATCTAAATAAGGAGACGTTTATGGAGCATTGAACTGGGTTGTGAAGTTTCGTAATCCAGAAGGCCAAGTAAAAGAATATTTTTAAAACCTCCAGGAGAGCAACTTTAAGATTTTGTTACCTTGGTGGGAACTATAGATAGTCTACGCAATTTAGTGAAGACCATATGTAAATGATGAGAGTAAATACTGTAAGAAAAGATGTCACAGGATAGAAATGACAACCAACCTAAAGTATATCAACATGCAGTCCAAGTTGTGGCATTTACTGGTCATGTTGAATTCACGGGTCCCGACCCAAATGGAAATTGCTCACGATAAAATACAAGTTTCAAATCAATTATTCAGCGAATTAAGAACAGTGCAGAAATACCTTCATGGCAAATAGTCACACCATACAGCCACAAACAAAGATGTACCTGACACGTAGGGTACCTTATGCGTGAAAGAGGGCTTGTTATGTTTAAAACGGAAAGATACCAATGGGCATAAACAATGAGTAAAGTTAATACTTCAATGGCGTCTATGTTCTGTTGTGCTTCTTCGTTTCCACAGCCTCCTAACAGTTAGGCACAAGCGTTAAGATAGATAATTCTTCTACTAGGTTGAAAAGTTGGGTATCTATGAAAACTAGTGTAATATTTATGAGCTCTGATGCTAATGGAAAGTTCACTAATAAAGTAGAATGGATAGCGACAGTAGTATCGTGTTTGATCATCCCGAGACAGAGTTCTGTTGACGTGATGAAACATTATGAATAGTGAGAGTGGTATTGTGTTGGGTCACCACTGGATTTTAGTGTTACAAGTCCATAGACTTATTGCTATCTCAATGAGTACACTTTTAATAGACTCAATAAAAATAAATTACAGTGTCACTTATCAGAAAATTAGTAAGTTCTGGAAATTTTAATGGGACTACGTACTCAATATACATAAATATATTACAAAATGATACAGCATATCATTTTAAGCTCAATAAACACACAGATTCCTAACCGAAGCTAAAATACGTCATTACCTTTGTTAAATAGTTTTCGAACATTAACTGTACATTGTATTAAAAATGCCTTGTTCACTCACCTAAGGGATTGACTGCCACTCTTTTATAATGCATCAACAGCTGAAAATGCAGGGAATATTTTTTGAGAAGACAGCTCGACATTAGTTTCCTACCACCTACGTAAGCAATTGACTGTCACTCTTATAATACACCTGCAGCTGCAAGTGCAGGAAATATTTTGTGGCATCGGACGATATCAAATTCAGCTTGTCAGCTGCTAAACTGAGAGCTCTAACAAAGGATCAACCCATGTCTGAATAAATATTACAATACTGATAGACGCAGTGGCATGTTGACATGCAACCACAAAAGTTTCACAATAGACGAAATATTACTGGAAGAAATTAAGGAAAATATTATACTTTTAGGATTTGGAATGAGAAATATTACTAAATAGGTCCCGCTTAACACACTATTTTAGTACGAAAAGCACAGACACTTAAATCCAGAAGCGAAAAAAACACTCGTTTAAAATACGTAACTGATATCCGGTTTTATTAACAAGTTCACTAAAAACTATTAACAAACAACCTAAGAATAACATTTTCAGACTTCCACAGCGCAATCAGAAATCTGCTTTTAAAGATCGCATTGATCCAATTAACTAACTACAAACATAAACCACATTTTTTTCAGTAAGCACATATGCCAAAATTTACATCGTTCAGCCATATACTCATAAACCAAAATTTGGTTAAAAAACAGTACACAATTTGATGAGAAACTGTGATACATTCCGGATATTATAAGCATTGAATTATAAATATATATTTCGCAAAACTTTAAATTAATAAAGAACTTTTGAATTCCCAGTGTTTCCAACTTTGTTATTGATTGTGGGTGTTACGTCCCTTAATAACTCCTTTACAGTTTCATCTATTCTGCAACAACTTAGATGTAGGGCTGTTTAACAGCTGGTATTTTTGCAAAATACATTAAACACAACATTCACCACCCAAATTCCCATAGCATAGAAAATGAATTGCTCCCCAGTGGCTCAGCGGTATGTCTGAGGACTTACACGCTAAAATTCGAGTTTCGATACCCGTGGTAGGCAGAGCACAGATAGCCCATTGTGTAGCTTTGTGCTTAATTCAAAACAACAATCAACAAGAAATTGAATTAATTTTCAAAGTCATTTTCATGTGAAGACGTACTTGGTTTGTTTACATCATGTTTGTTGGATGTTATCCAATACTAATAATTTCTCATCTCTTACTGCAGTCCCTTAATATCATGATAGTGTAAATGTTGAAATATAATCTTATGCACGAGGGTACAAATTGAATTACATAAGCTTCGACCTTTCACAGAGTGTTTGTTTTGAATTTCGCACAAAGCTACTCGAGGGCTATCTGTGCTAACCGTCCCTAATTTAGCAGTGTAAGACTAGAGGGAAGGAAGCTAGTCATCGCCACCCACCGTCAACTCTTGGGCTACTCTTTTACCAACGTAAAATTCCAAATCCTGGGAGGGCATGTTTGGTGGGACCGAGATTCAAACCCACAACCCTCAGATTGTGAGTCGAACGCCTTATCTCCCCTGGGCATGCCGAGCCAATTTAGAGTGTTATATTATTATGCATTTGATGTTACATTTATCAACTGCTGCTTTAGCGACATTTCATAGAAGTAAAAATAAAGCACATTTTACAAGAATATTAAAAAAAAAACTGCAAACGTGAATTTAAAAGCATCCACATCTAACGTAAATACAATATTCAGGCTATAATGTACAATCTTATGTATGTTCACATGCAAAACATACCTCAGTGCAAAGTCTTGTTTTTGAATTTCGCGCAAACTACACGAGGACTATCTGCGCTAGCTGTCTCTAATTTTGCACTAAGACCAAATGGTAGGCAGTTAATCATCACCGCCCACCACCGACTTTGGGCTACTCTTTTCCCAACGAATAGTGGGATTGACTGTCACATTATAACGTCTTCGAGTGAAACGGCGAGCATGTTTGGTGTGATAAGGATTCGAATCCGCAACCCTCGGATTACGAGTCGAGTGCCTTAACCATCTGGGCATACCTGACCTGGATTGTCTTGACTACAAATAACCTTGTAATACAACTGAATGCGTGTACAATAAATATGTAAATGATAGAAAAAGTTTATCACCTTTCATTCAGATACACACCATAAATTCAGAATCATATTGAATATTCCCTTTTCATTAATGGAATCAGTCCAACGGACAGGACATCGTGTTAAACTTTTTAGATTACTGCTGTTGATGTTTGGCCAGTAAACGCCAAACATCACGGAAGAAAATATAAAGTGTAGAAATAAAGAAAGTAAAAATGGAACAATGTCCAGCATTAACATAAAAGATTTAAATAGAACTAAACCGGCCAAAGGCTAAAGAAAGTTGGACAGAGACACTATCCAACGTTTGGGTAAACACATGGTAGAAACATGATTAAAATGGTGTCTTCACTCACGGTCATAATGACGGCACTGCAAAACAAGTTGGACTAATGTGATTTGAGTCATATTTTCCACACATTGGTGGATCAGACCCACAGAAAGGAAAACGAAGTATTGAAACAAAGTGATCAGCGTGTAGCTGTCTAGTCAACACAACTTCCTCCTTTCAGTCCTCAGATGGACCAAGTCGCGATGTCAGTGACCTCTTGTTCAACGAATATGGAATCCAGGTGGCCAGGAATCCAGAAAAACTAGGTATGAATAGAAAATGGAGAAAAATGGGCCAGCCGTTGTTGAATATCGGCGAAAATAAGGTAGAAACTAACATTATTTAATTTCAAGCAAGAGAAATGGCATAAAACTTGGCAGTTAACACAGAAAATGTAGAGGGGATCTTTGAGAAGCCACCGAGTGACAACAAACTGTAGCATATCCCACAAAGTCACCTGATTTCGAACCATCAATATAAATGAGAATGGAAGAGTGGTTCAAGTGATATTTGGCAAATAGAACATAGCACATCCAAATGGGGGTATCCCACCTTTTTCAAATGACCTCCCCCCCAAAAAAAGTCACAGGCGGGAACGAGAATAAGCCATGGCAGGGTGGGCTAATCAGCATAGACAACTGAATACTGCACCTGAATACATAGGCCAAAGGGAATAATGACACCATCTTTTCCCAAAAAACATAGCCCACTGAGGAAGGAAGACACAGCACCAGATAGGATACTGTGATAAGTAAGTTAATGGCATGCTGCAAAGAAAGTTGCAAATAGCAAAGTGAAGGTTGTGGGACTCGGTGTAGAAACACAGAACCAAAAGAACGTGGAAATTCCCATGCAGAATCAAAGCCATAGATGATTAATGGGTTCCAGCATCTTTTAAACCGAGGTTTTTACAGAAGCAGATTCTCACAGTCCAGTTTTAAGCGAATTGGGGCACTACAGATCCCGAGCCTAGAACTTGGTCTGTTCCCTCAGCAGGTGGAACAAAGAACACGGAGGATGTTCAACGCTCTCGAACACTTAAGAGGAATATTGCGTGATGAGAGGAATAAAGAAAGTTAGCTCCAAGAACGAAGTCTCAGGGACCACAGGAAAACATCACTGAGACAGAGCTCAGGAATCAGAGTGAATTTCCGGTTAGTGGCAAAAGTGCAGACAAAGTATTTTGGAGAAAGAACAGGTACACTTGCTCGTTGTGGTCCACTTCAACAAGTGATTGAGGGTAATTTGAAGCTGCTGCTGAATAAATCTTATAATTGACGACATGAGATGTAGCAGTCATTCACATTAAATCCATTTACAACAGCAGGAAGAAGTCTTGTTATGATAGCATTAATCTTTATACTGAAAAGTGTGAGACTTTAAATTCCTGTGGGAAAAACACGAAAGTGTCGAGTCTACACGACTTAGATACACCTGTCCAGTAAAATGTTCCTGCTATAAATGAATAAATGGTCACGTAAGTCATAGGAGTAGAGGTCTCGCAAAATGTACTTCCGCGTCGTGCCATAAGCCTTCTAAAGAACAGAAAGCATCGAAATGAGATGTTTCCTCTTCAAGAAGGCTCCATGATTGACATTTCATGTTGAATCAGATGGTCCATGGTGGACCAATGCTGACTGAACCCACACTGGGTGACCAAGGAAGGAAATTCGAATCAAACGAGATGAGTATTAACCATCTTTTCAAAGACCTAACAGAGACAGCTAATCAATGCAATTGAGCGATAGTTCAATTGAGATCCTTCCCAAGCTTAGAGGAAGGATGGACAATTGTCCTGCTCTATGCACAAGGAAAAATTCTTCTACCAAATCCAGTTAAAAAGAGCCAGAATAATGGTGAGAAAGAGAAAAAACAGCATTTAATAATAAACATCATGAGGTCTGACTGAAGTTTTGCCAGACCACTAAAGAGCAAGTTTGAGTTGCACGAGTGTAAAGGGGTGATTATAGTCCAAAAAGGAAAAAGGGTGATTGCTTTAATCCCAAAACTTGATGGCCAAGGTAGTGAATGAAACAGAAGTGCTAGTTGCAAGAGAAAAGCTTGTACTGAGAGTATTGGCGATGTTCTCGATATCAAACTTTCTGGACATTAGAGAGTAAGGTGGAAGGGGTGTGGAAAGCATACTTTCTACTGATCTTCTGAATATTACCTCAGGTGACTTTGGAAATGGTGGTAGAAATGATATTACCTGTGATCGTAATCCAACATTACTTTGACTTTAAAGTCAAACCTGCCAGAAAGCAATGCTGCTTAAAAGAGTAGAATACCTGCAAAGAGAGTCCCCAGGTCCGTATTTAAGCTGTTACGCCTCCTGGCAGACAGAGGTCCACCATGAACGAGAATACCATGGTAAATGTGTCGAGATCTTAGGAATATATTTAGCAGCTGGCTGAACAATACATTCAGGCAATGTTGCTATGCAGACATCTATTGATGACAAACATATGATGGAAAGAACAAGTTCTGAGAGATGCAGTGAAAGAGGGCTAGTTGGCTTGATTCAACTTCCCCAAGACATATGGGTCAGGTGGATTTGACTATGGTCAATCTCTCTCAAAGCAATAGGAAAATTGATTACTGCCATGCAAGTCATTGTCAACCCTTCAAGTAAAGCGAGTGAAAAGTAATATGAAGCAGACAGATAACAATTGCTGGAAAAGACCGACTAGGTGTATGATAAAAAGTATAAGAATCAGTGTTTACGACAAAGAAAGGTTGTGACGTGAGACCATGCTCTCTATGGAACGATCCCTACCATCAATATTAGCACCATCCCAGAGAGAAGAATTATGTCCAGCAAAGTCTCCTGGAAGCAAAAAACTATTCAGCAACAGCATCAAGGTCAAACTGATCGTAATTTTCTACAGGAGACAGATAGAACAATCAGTGATGGTAAAACTCATGAATACATGAATAGCAATGAATGACCTACAATGGTATGTCACACTACAAAAATAGTGTGAGCACAAGCTGGTAGACCAGCACTCTATCATACAGCCTGTCATTAAGGAATAAAGAAAACTGCCAAAAGGTGACTATTAGCAGGCTACAAAAATGTTTCTTGTAAAGAAAGACACTCAGGATGGTAGGAATTGATCAAGGCTTTAATGTCATCCAGACTGAAATGGAAATATCGACAGTTCTACTGTATCAAAGAGGCCATGTTTACTTAAATGGAGGAGATCTGGGTGAAACATCCTTTGGATTATGACCACATTTTTTAAATAAAATAAGAGCTGCTGACTTTCACAGATTCTACTCTGGGTCACGTGGGTTGGTCTGTGTTAGTAGATTGAAATCCCAGTGACCAATGGCATGAATGAATTATTGTTCTACATCTTGGGGCCAAAGAATATGGACCCCAGCAGATACCAGGGTCAAAGGAAGTGGACCTGGGCAGTTACATTGGAAGGAATGGTGAGGCAAGTAAAAATCTTGATTTGTTACTTGCTTAACCATAGAGGGCAAAAGACTCTTTGCATGGCTGAAAATTGACTTTGTTGAAGGCACAGAAAGATAAGTTTGCACTCCAACTGAAACAATGGAACATATTGCTGCATTATATATCCAAGATGGAGTTGGAAACAATAACTTTTGAGCCTCTGGTTAAGAAATAGAGATTTTTTTTCAAATGGTGCACTTTCTCCTCCACCCATGTTGAGCAAGGACAAAAACAGGAGGGATGATAACAATTTCAGTTAATGCAGTGCAGTTCCAGTTTGCAGTTGTAGGCATTGTTGTCTTTAGACATTAAAAGGCATCATGTGCTGACAAACTCCTCGCACTGAAAACATTGTAGGTGGTTAGGAATGTATAGTTGAAGAGAGGCAGATGAACAAAGTAATGTAAACGTCAAAATTAGAGCAATGGTTGGTAGCACAATTCTATCCTTGTATGTGGGAGACATTCCACACAGCATAAGCGGCTGGTGAAACCAGTGAAAATCTACAACTCTGAAATGTTCTTCAAATTCCTTCCTAGAAGTGGTCATTTGGGAAGGATTTGGAGTAGAATGGTAAGTAACTTCTGTTGGTATATCACAAATGGCCTTAAAATTCAAGAGACGCTCACTGTATTTTTGGGTAGATGTTTCCACCAAACAGTTCCCAGAATGTAGTTTTTTGATGGACTTAGGACATATTTTTCATCCAAGGGACTAGAGAGGATTGCTGGTTCTTCCAAGGATTTGGAAAATTAAAAATTGAGAGATTGGCTCTGATTGTGATGGTAATTTTGTATTGGGGTTGCCCACGCATTGTTGTTTACTAATTAGCTGTTTTTTTTTTTTATATAACTTTTTTTGGGGAAACCCATTATAGGGAGAGGAAGAAGAACACTGTAGCAATGCCAGAGTTTCATGAGTACTATATCCAAACACAAGAAAATGTAATATCTACAATAACTGTTGAGATTGCCAAAGGCTGCTACTCAGTTAAACCTAGCACAACAAGACCAGGTGAATGACTTTTGGGAAGCTACCCCAAAGTCACCAGGATCTCTTTCCCTCCACAAGTTGCCACATATGAACATTTAGATCCAAGAGGAGGTAAACTGAAATGACAGAACCTTCCTCCAGGAGGTCACTTCACCATGTACAGGCATCTACAAAGAGGATTTTGAATTATGTAGCAAATGTTTACATAAAAGTGTATTAACATTATACTGGAAATATGGAAGATAATATAGGTGTTAATTCAACAATTTGAGTGAATAATGACTTATTTCTCATACAGTATATATACTGTATATAATACTGTTTATAATTCTAGAATTACTCACTATTGTACATATAAAATGCACAACCCAACGTAAGTTTTGGATTCTAATAATTTCATAATTAAAATGAAAAATCTTACTTTCTTTGCAATAATAATTATATTTTGATATTGAAATCAAATAATTCTTGATGACGAGAAGTCCACATGAAATAAAAATGTATCTAAGAATGGCTGATATGGGTATTAACCCTTTTACTGATAAGGAGAGAACAACATTTTGACCTTCCTAGGTCATCTTCAGGTTAAGAAAGAGCGTTTGAATGTGACTGTTGACGGACACGTCTTTGGGATGAGAGAATAAATGGGTGTACGGGATTGTATGGGGCGTTGCAGGTGGATGTTAGGTTATTAATTAGTATAAGTATAAAGGTTTTATATTGGTTTAATGTTGGTTTTAATTGATGTACAAGTAAGGCTTCTTTGATTTTGTATTTGTTTATATTTGTTTCCCTGCTTTATATCTGGGTTCTTTTTATGGTTGCATTTGATTTCCAGTGTTCAAAAATGTATGTATTTTTTTTTTGTTCTTTGAATCTGGTTTCCATTTTTCTGTTTGTTTCTGCAATATAAAAGTTGTGGCAGTTGTTGCATTTTATAAATAATGTTGGTGTTGTGTCTGTCAGTATCGTTTTTTGTTTTTTTTTACATAGTATGGACCTTAGTTTTGTACCTGGTTTTTGAATAAATCTGGTGTTTACTGAGGGGTATATGTTTGTTGGTTACATGAATTGTTTTGGATTCAAAATGACATACGAATGCATTAAAACTCATGTTTGTAAAAACCTGTTGCTGTTCCCTTATAATTGATACAAATTTTAAATAAAGTCACCACAAATAAGCTGATTTAAGTATAATTTTGGGTAAATCAAACTATGCTACTACGTGTACAAACAAGCAAGCATTTGTTAAATTCAAAACGTTATTATTCATAATAAGTTTTACATAATTAGTAAATAAAACAATGATTAACAATATTAGTAATTTGTCTCACTTGGACAATATTATTCAATGCATTATGTGAGCAAACTAAAATTTAACAACTTAGATAGAGATAAGATTAGAAGATGGACAAGAATCTGGCAGGACATTTCGAAGTTCATCCAAATGAACCCAATTCAGCTGTTTGTTATTGATGGAAACGTTTCTCAGGCAGCCTTTGAAGTTGTCTTGAATCTGAAGGATTCCTTTACGTGCTTTCTCTGGAAAATACAAAATATAAAAGTAAGTTGTTTGCAAAATATCTTCACAGACAAGCCAAACCAAACCCAATACTCACTTTAAAACATGCAAGATTTAGTTACAATTTGTAATAATCTTAAATAATAAGAAAACTATGTGTTGTATGAAAAGTACATTAATATAAATGAAATTTACCAATCAATACAATGTGGTATTTTAATTTTAAAATAATGATACATCACAGATAATGCATAAATACTTATGTACTGAAAAAATTCATATTTTTTTACTTTTAACCTGATCAGCACATTAACACATGATAAAAGTCCAGATCAGAGATTCCTAATGTTTAAGGTAAAGCCATATCTAATTCTGAACTACTGACTATATGAAAAGCAGTCATCAGTAGTATACTTTGATTGATTGATTGATTTAGTGTTTTATGGCACAAAGCAACGAGGCTATCTGTGCCAGACATCCGGTAAAAAAGTAAAAAAAATTATATAAATGTAGTAAAAGACATAAATGGAAATGAAGGTAAAACAAAAAAGTATAAAACCAATGTTGACACCTAGTCTACAACGTTAAGATAGAAGGCAGAGTATAAGAAGTTGTAAGGTATTTACTCTAGCAAAAAGGTAATGATCATAACCTGCCAGGAAGACTAACAGGTAAGTTCAAGACTCACCATCAGTCATCTGAAGTTGGTCTTTACAGTCCTGGTTCTGGGTTATGTGTCATAGCAACCAGTATCAAAATGTAAAAGAATAGAAGTTTTAAAAGACACACAGCAAAATCACAACAGTGAGTAGCCAAATGTCCAGTAAAAAGATAAAAGTCAAGTAAATGGAGTAAAATTTGTAAAAGTAAATGAAAGTAAACACAAAACAGCAATTAAAACAGAAAATGGCGCAAAAACCAGTGTTGACATCCAGTCAACAAAGATGTAAAAAACTACCTGTAGCAGAATGGTAATGATCATAACCCACCAGGAAGACTAAGAGGTAAGAATAAAAACCACCATCAGTCACCTGGAGTTGGTCTTTCCAGTCCTGGTTCCGGGTTATGAATCAATATGGTCAATACAAAAAAGTAAAGTAGTAAAAGTGTGAAATGATATGCAGCAAAAGTATAATAACAACTCGCCAGGACGACTAACGAGTAGTTCAAACAGTAGCATTAGTCACCTGAAGTTAACCTTTCCAGTCCTGGTGTCGAGTTATTTATTGTTCTGGCCATTGTCCAATGTCAAATTGAATGAGAGAGATTACAACTGTAAAAAAGGAGCCACGATTAAAAAGGTGTCATGAATAAATATACCACACTTAAATGAGATTAAAAAGATTAATGGCCATTAAAAAATTAAAAACGTTATTAAGGTGGACAGAGTCACCATCACCAATAACTCTGTCCAATGTTACAGACTAGCCCTGGGAAAAAATATGTTTAAAATATTGCCATCGTTGAGAATTGTAACGATGGCAAGAAAGTAAAACGTGGCTGATAGTGATTTGAGTGTTACACAAACTACACATTGGTGCATCAGTTCCAGATGAAAGAAAATGATGAATTAAACTGACCAATGTGTAGCCTAGTGAGAACAACTTCCTCCTTCCAAACTTTACAGAAGCTGGATGGCCAAACTCCAATTTTGGGTTTGATTTGAAAAAGTTTGTTGTTGCGTTGCTCACTCCAAGTGGACTGCAAGCAGGCACGGAGCCGAGCCTTGAAGACAACACCATAGTCCATGTACGGAATAGGCGTAGGGCTGATGGTGCTGAAGCAGACATATTTAGCTGCCATGTCTGCAAGCTCGTTCTCACGAATACCAACATGGCCTGGTATCTAGAAAAACTGGATTGAAGTAGCTGCTAATGAGAAATGGGCCAGTCGGTTTCGAATATCAGCGAGAATAGGATGTGAGCTAACATGTAGCGATTCCAAGGCAAGTATAGAACTAAGCGAGTCAGTATAAATAGTGCAGTTGGAGTACTGCTCAGCTGCAATATGATCCAGGGCAAGAGATATGGCATATAGTTCAGCAGTGAACACAGAAGCTGTAGAGGGGATTCTGCTCGCAACTACTGACCCATAGCAAACCATAGCAGAGCCCACTAAATCACCTGATTTGGAACCATCTGTATAAATGGGAACTGAATGATTGTTTGAAAGATATTCATTGAATAAAAGACGGTACTTCCAATCTAGAGTATCTGCCTTTTTTAGGTGACTGAAAGAAAGGTCACATTTGGAGGCTGTAATAAGCCATGGTTGGATGGGCCGACCTGTGGAATCTGCAATGTTATCCAAGGACAGACCCAATTCATCCAATTGCACCCGGATGCGAAGGCCAAACGGAGCAATGACAGATCGTCTGTTCTGAAAAAGTACTGCCCACCGAGGAAGGAAAACACATTCCCAGGTGGGATGCTTTGGTAAGGAACAAAGTTTCGAAGTATATTGTAAAGATAGTTGCAAACGGCGAAGGTGTAGAGAAGGTTCATGAGATTCAATGTACATGCTTTGAACTGGAGAGGTACGGAAAGCCCCAGTGCAGAGACGAAGTCCTTGGTGATGAATGGGATCCAGCATCTTTAAGGCCGAGGGTCTGGCAGAGCCATAGACCATTGATCCATAGTCGAGTTTCGATCTAATAAGAGCACGATATATCTTCAACATTGAACAGCGAATTGCCCCCCAACTGGTAGAAGAGAGGACACGGAGGATGTTCAGTGCTCTTGTGCATTTGACCCGAAGCTGCTTTAAGTGTGGTATAAAGGTCAGCTTACGGTCAAAGATAAGCCCCAAGAACTTGGTCTCCGGGACCACTGGCAGCAAAACTTCACCGATATGAAGTTCAGGAGCAGGGTGAATACCTCGTCGATGGCAAAAGTGCATGCATACAGTTTTCGAGAGAGAGAAATTAAAGGCGTTCGCCAGAGTTCACTTCCGTACACGATTGAGGGCAGTTTGTACTTGCCGCTCAATATATCTCATGTTTGACGACTGACCTGAGATGTGAAAGTCGTCGACATGCAGCCCATTTGCAACAGTGAGAGGGAGTTGTTCAGTGATGGTATTTATCTTTATACTGAAGAGTGTGACACTCAATACACAGCCTCGAGGGACTCCAAGTTTCTGTACAAAAGAACGGAGAGTGTCGAACCCACACGAACTTGGAATCTCCTGTACATTAAAAATTTTTTAATAAACATGGATAGATGGCCACGTAACCCATATGTATGGAGGTGTCGCAAAACGCCATACCTCCATGTTGTGTCATAAGCCTTCTCTAAGTCAAAAAATATTGATACACGATGTTGGCGGTTGAGAAAGGCTTCTCTGATAGATGTTTCAAGACGAATTAGGTGGTCTTTGGTAGAGTGCTGTCAACGGAACCCACACTGGGTGGGCGAGAGGAGGTTGTTTGATTCAAGGAACCAAACAAGACGAGCATTAACCATCCTTTCTGAGATCTTACAGAGACAGCTCATCAAAGCAATTGGACGATAGTTTGAAGGAATCTTCGGATCTTTCCCTGGCTTAGAGAAAAGTAAAATAATAGCCTTGCGCCAGGCACCAGGAAAAGCATTCTCCTGCCAAATCCAGTTGAAGACAATCAGAAGGACATCAAGAGGAGCAGGAAATAGATGGTTCAGCATTTCAATGAATATCATCAGGTCCAACAGACATACTGGCAAACCGATGAAGGGCCATTTTTAGTTCCACCAGGGTAAAGGGACAATTACAGTCAAAGAAACAGTCAGTTTGAAGGGAAAGAGGTGATCGCTCTGCCCGAGTCTTGATGGCCAGGAAGGTGGAGGAACAAGCAGAAGTGCTAGATCCCAGCAAAAGCTTTCACCTGGAGTGTTAGCGACGTTCCGGACATCAGTCACCTCCTGACCATCAGAGAGTAAGATCGTGAGGGGGACAGAATTGTAGTGCCCATTAACCTTTCGAATCCTGTCCCATATGATCTTGGAACTGGTGGTAGAAGATATGCTGGTTGTGAACTTAATCCAAGATTCCTTCTGGCTTTGACGTCTTACCCACCTAGCATATGCACGGGCCCGTTGGAAAGCAACACGGTTTGAAATGTGGGATATCTACGAAAAGTATCCCAGGCCCGTTTTTGAGCCTTCTGTGCTAAGTGGCAAGCAGGATTCCATCATTGACGAGGATATCGTGGAAAACGTGTTGAGGTTTTAGGAATACACCGAGCAGCTGCATTTATAATACAGTCAGTTCCCGCTGCTACACAGTCGTCTATTGATGGCTGATCTACGATGGCAGGATCAAGTTCTGCAAGAGCAGTGAAAGTGGACCAGTCTGCCTGATCCAGCTTTCACCGGGGCACACGGGTAGGGTGGCATCGACTACGGCCAATCTCTCTCAAAAGGATCAGAAAATGATCACTGCCTAGTGGATTACTGTCAACCCTCCATGAAAAGTGGGAGAATAATTAAGGGGAGCAAACTGAGAGATCAATAGCGAAAAGGACTGACTAGGTGCATGAAAGTGAGTGGAATAACCAGTATTGAAAAGAGAAAGATTGTGATCAGAGAGCATCCGCTCTACAGATCGACCCCTCCCATCAATAATAGCACTTCCCCAGAGGGGATGGTGTCCATTAAAATCCCCCAGAATTAGAAATGGAGATGGCAACTGTTCAACGAGAGCATCAAGTTCTGATTGATCGTATGTCTCTCCAGGGGACAGGTACAAAGAACAAACAGTGATGGTATGACCCAAGGAAACACGGATGGCTATGGCCTCCAAGGGTGTGTTGAGTGACAAAGACAGGGTGGGCACATGTTGATCAACCAACAGTGCCACCCCTTCATGTACTCGACCATCATACAACCTGTCATTTCTGTACAGAGAAAACTGCCGAATGGAGACTGTATCAGCAGATTTGAGAAATGTTTATTGTAGAGAAAGACAAACAGGCTGGTAGGAAGCAATCAGCATTTTGATATTATTCAGATTAGAACGTAAACATCGACAGTTCCATTGTATCAAGATGGCCATTTTTAAGAACGGGTAGGTGAAGTGGCTGGAGAACCCTTCGGTTTATGACCACGTCTTTTTTCTTTACTGTCTTTAATCGGAGGAGGTCTATCAACCTCCATGGATCCTGCTCTGGGTCGAGTGGGCAGGTTTTTGTTCTTGGAAGAGGAATCCATGACTGAGGACATGAACAAATAATTGTTTTGTCTATTGTCGTTGGAGAAAACGATGTATCAAAAGAAATGCCTGTATTTGAAACTGAAGGACGTGGATCTTGAGATTTATTGGAAGGTATGGGAGGAACAGAGATTGGAGTAGAAGTCGATTCATCAACTCTTTTAACCATGGAGGTCAAAAGGCTTTTCATTTGTTTTGAAAACGATTCTCTTGGAGGCACAGAGAAATCTGTCTGCACTCCCACTGTAGTTGTGGAATGAAGTGCAGCAGCATATGTCCGAGATGGAGTTGTGGACAGCAATTTCCGAGCCTCAGGATAACTAATGTTATGTGTCGTTTTCAAATGCTGCACCTCTTTTTCCTCCAACCATTTTGGGCAAGAATGAAAGTAAGAGGGGTGAGAACCATTGCAGTTCATGCAATGTGGGTTCTTGTCACAGTCATAGGCATCGTGGTCCTTGCCTCCACAACGAGCACAAGTTAGAAAACCACAACAAGAAGTCTGAGTGGCCGAATCTCTGATATTGGAAACATCGAAGAGGATTTGGAATGTATGGCTGAACCCTGCAAATGAGATAACCTGCCTTGATGGTGGCAGATGCTCGTGGTGAAGTAAATGTTAAAACGAGGGTATTTGTTGGCAGTGTAACTCCATCTTTGCAAGTGGAGATGCGCCTCACTGCAGAAACTCCTTCAGTGGAGAGACCAGCGAGAATCTCTGATTCAGGAACGTTCTTCAAATCCCTTTCAACAATAACTCCTCGTAAAGAATTCAAATTAGCATGGGGTGTAACCTCAATAGATATATCCTCAATTGCCTTTGAATTCAAGAGGAGTTCACTGTGTTGGATGTGGATGTTTCAACCAATATGTCACCAGATCGAAGCTTCTTTACTGACTTTTGAGAGCCAGCAAGTCCCTCTAGTCCCTTTTGAATAAAAAAAAAAAGGGGACATTTGCCCTAAAGGTTTTTCCGAAAGAGAATGCAATATAAGAAAATGAGGTACGAGTGTTACTGATGTTGAAGATTGCTGTTCCAAGTATTCAAGACGTGGTCGCTTACCCATTGATTGTTTTTTTACAATTTTATTTAAATTTGTTAGAGGATCCATAGGAAAGAGGAAATGTTTTGGTACCCACTGACCCCACCCACCATACAGTCCTACAAGGGGACGCACTACAAAGTCATGCAAGGATAATGCAGCAACGCCAGGGTTACGTGAGCACTATACCCAAACACCAGCATCAGGCACAATGTCCACAACACCCGTTGAGAACTTCCAACACTGGTACTTGGTTGGCTCTAGCCCAAGTGGACCAGCCGATTGACCCAAGGGGGGCCACCCAAGGGCCGCCCGTCTACAGGAATTCGAGGCCAAAGTGGTGTGTTAGGGTTGGACCCCTCAACCACCAGGATCCTCTCCTCCCCTTCATGGGTCGCCACGCACAGCAAACACGTGGGTGGATGTTTAGATCCCAGAGAAGGTAACCAGACAGAACAGAACCTTCCCTGGGAGGTCCCCTCACCACGTACAGGAATCCACACTGAGGGGCAGTAGTATGCATAGTAGCAAAACTGATGTCATGTTTACAATAATTGCACAATTGAATATAAGAATTTTTCTTAGCAACATATCACAGCTTAAGTTCTTGACAGGTATGCTAAAATAAGAACAATGTGCAGTAGCCTAGAATTTCTCATCTACTGAAGAGGGTATAAATGTACCTGGAAGCCCTCCAATGTACAGAGGATGACGAGAGTAGCTTGGTGTTGATTCACTCTTACTAACACCTGACTCTAAATCTTCCTTATCTACCTTCAAGCTGACAATGTTCTCTTTGTATTCAACTAAAATCTGATGCCACATGTTGTCACAGAGATCATACTTAGACATGAAAGATTTCATAGCCTGGAATGGCTCCATGTTTTTTCCAGTAGAAATGGTGACAATCACCTGTACAAAAGAAATGAAAATGTTAAATAAAGATACAAATATTTACAACAAATTTTCAAAACAATACAAAAAAGGGAATTGTTTCACTATCTAAAACTCTGCACAAGTAATTTGTGGAAAAGAAAAATTCTAAATGATTATTTCACATAAATCAAAAATTTAATTTTAACTTTGTTGCACACAGTATGGGAAAAACATTTTGCACTAGTTGTAAAACAGTAAGAGAATGTAGTAACACAACTATTACTTATGCCTACAATGCACTAACCTTTCCTTTATTAAGTTCTATGCTGAAGGAAGCAGCTCCAACACCATCACTAAAACTCAGCAAAACAGCATTTAACTGGGTAGTCTTAAATTCCAAGTACACATTCAAACTACTCCCCAAGTTAAAGTCTCTGTCTACAGAAATAAACAGATTTGTAGTTTATTGTGACAAAAGGGAAAAAAAGAGAGGTTAATATTTCTGTGCATTATGAAACAGCAAAATAAGTCATCCAATAATGTTGATATCATGTAGTTTTGGTTTCACTTCAAAGCAGCACTGAAAAGATATGTTTAGGACACGTCACTGATCAACAAAAAGAACCAAACAATAACTTGAGCATTAACAGATTTGACTTTACTGAATACAAACTACAACACTTTTTTCAAAGTAGGATACAAGTTAAAAAATTAAGTTTCTTTGTAAGTTCTGTACTATTATACTTATCCTTCACTCTTACTAACTATATTACAAGAAAGTGAAAACCACTTCATTCACTGTAGATATATGTTTCGACTGAAATGTATACACATACGGTAACAGGTTAATGAAAGCATAATGAATTAAAAAGAAATTACTTTTTTTGGTCTTTATGAGTTGTAACTCAAAAATAAACGTGATTAAAAACATGAATATTGGAATAATATGTTTGTTACAGTAATACAATCTACAACAAGCTGAGGATGAATCTTAAGAGATTTTGTTTTATTATTATTATTAAGTCACTGGTTAAGAATCTCAGATTTGTCAATATTCAGTAAAATCAACTATTTTGCTACAAACCATGCATTTCATGTTGTAAATAGCAGATGAATGTCCATTATTAAAAATGGTCAATGAGGTAAAGTTTGCTTAAAATGACTCTAGGAATATTAATAAGGCTATTTTACACTGTCTCTAATTTTGAACTACTGACCAAAACAAAGGCAGCTAGCTAGTACTTAGGATAACAGCTAACTGTCAAATATTATAATTTACTTAAAGTTTAAAATGTGAATAATATTTAGTGATTCCACAGATTCAAACCTGGTTTACCAGCTCCAAAATCCAAAGCTCTAAACATAGGATCAACCTCTACCTTGTTTATATTTACAAGCAAACTTTATATAACTTCAAAATATAGTATCTTGGTTGAAGATGTTTTATGATCTGATCAATTACAGACTATTACAGATTTCTACACAGAGGTATATACAAATAACATTTCAAACTCTTCTTTTGTTTGCTACAAGTACATTAAAATTCCACTTGTATAGAAATGTAAGAAAAGTTATCAAGACCAAGATACACAGTACCATGAAGTGCAACCAAAACAACCTGATACAGGAGATACCATGTTATTAACATGAACGATAGTCTGGTGATGTGTCACCCTGTCTATTTTGAACTGTGGTAACAGAAACTGTCACATATTTTCAGTGGATCTGTTCTATTGAACTCTAGCTTCACATACAAACATTCATTTTCCAAAACAATCCATTACGAAATTCAAGATATAACATCTCCAGTTTGGATTTTCTTTTTTCTTTGCAGAAAAATAAAGAAATTTTATTTGAAAAAAATACACATTTAATTTTCATGACTTTTTTTAAAGTTAGGACAATGATACAATTATTATTAAGAGTCATTTGGTGTAAATATAAGACATTCAAAGTTTTTCAACAAATATTCCACAAAATTTTTGCACATACTCATGAAAAACAGACATGGAGCTATTGATCTAATAGTTTTAAGAGCTTCAAACCTAAGAGTGAAAGTGGACCATTTGTAGCTTTTGGTCATTTGGATTAGAGACAGCTGATTTAGAAACGGTTTTCAAAAAAAAATTTATACAAGTGGCTGGTTATTATTGATCATTAATTCCCAACTATTCAGCACAAATTTACTAAATTTTATGAAATTACCCTAATTGAAGGGCATTTAATGTCATGTGATACTAGCTTAAGCAATTAGCATAAATGATGATGCTTGATAAGGTTGTAGTAACTACATGGGAGTTAACACTTTTTTGAGAAGGAAAAACTATCACCATATACTTTAAAGAATCTGGTTATTCTTAAAATAAAGATTATTGTCAATAATGGAGTTGCAATCCTGAAGCTAATGCGGGCAACATTGAAGTGTCACTTTCTTTCTTACTGTGTTTTCAAAGTCACAATATCTAATCAAGAACACCTTAAGTATGAAAAAAGGTACAGCTAAACAAAGACTTGAGTGGACAATTTAAAAGAATGACATTATAACTGGTGGCCAAAATGGTAGCTACACTTAAACCAAGTTTATAGCAAAAAATCAGTAATGTCAATCTCATAAGTGTAGCTTCCAGTTTAACAAACAATTATAATTTCATTCCTTTAAGTTGCACATTCAATCATTCTTGTCTACACCTTTTTTTCACTCGTAAGGTATTCTTGATTGGATAATAAATCTGTAGATATTCTGTTGTAAACTATGTCTTTAATTTGTTAGCTGGAGGGTGTATAACATGACACCACATTTTCTTTTAGTATATTCAAAGTTATATTACAAATGTAAGATAGTTGATTGAGAAATTTGGAGTTTTATTTCAGACTGGGAATGAACCAATCAGTGTTAGTTATTGTAGTTATTTTGTGCAAGTAAACCAATTTGTCTCATGTTGGTAAATGTCATTATGGCAGTGTACAACTATCCAGTTTTTACAAGCATTAAAAGAAGTAATTTAATGATCATTCCATGTTACAATGAATTATTTTCATCAGATAACTTGCTAGAATGAACCAGCATGAAAACTATTTCTACAACATTTATCCCCTGCTTCCTTCCTGTTAGATCATAAAGGATTTCAATTCAGTGATGTAAAATGACAGTTCAGGTATGTCTTAAGACCTAATGAGTCTCCTGGACTTTCCAATTTGATTTGGATATTTTATATAATAATATCTATATGTACAAATTACGAAGGATGATACTTAGCTTTAGACCGAGGCAAAACAGGAAATGAGCATTTATTCAATATTTTACTACATATTTGTAAGATATCCTCCTAGGTGTTACACTTACCATAAATGGCATAAGCATCACCACTAAAATAAGCACCTGGTTCAACCTGAGTGAAACACTGACTAACTGCTTGAGCAGGCTTACCAGCAGCTAAATCAAGGTATTCATCATTGATATGAAGATTTCGAATACACCCTCTGACACTTTCTTTAACCTAAAAATCAGCAAGCATATGCTAATGAGAGAACGAACAGCTACATAATTCCTTTTCTTGCAGTCTTTATACCAGATCTATTAACTGTATTGGTTTACTAATAAATTAAACATGAAAATATACAAGCTAATTATGCAAAGTAAAATTCTTTGTATACACTTTGTCATCTGAACAAACTATTTAATCACCACATAATGAGGAGACTATACACAACTTTTAATGCACTTACCGTATTATACATCAAATTTAACAAGCTTTTGTGCAAAAAAATAAGATATTTTAAATTAACTACTTTAACTACAGATTTGTCTGAATTTGTGGAATTATACAGGGTGGTCACTAGAAAAGAGGAAAATTTGTCAAACAGCTATTTATTTTTACAAAGAATAACTTTTACAAAGTTTTTTAAAGGCATGTGTTATATTACACTCATAGATGCTCAAAATTATTAAAATCGTGCATTTTATTCATGATGTAAAGAAATCACAATAGAAATGAGTAAGCACGCATTTTATTCATGATCTCATCTGACCCTCAAATTTTCCGCTTTTCTAGCGACCACCCTGTAGTTTGCCTCAGATTCTGATTGGTCTAAGGTGATTTTCATGTTGACATTGACAATTTGTTACAACCTCTCAAATGAATACAATTTCTTTCACTAAAAGTTCATACATTTTTGCCAAGGTCAGTAAAATATGTTAGGGTAAAGAAAGTAACAGATAAGATATAAGCTAAATCTATTATACCCTTTTCTTTCCTTTCCAGAATTACTGCTAATTATAACATACAATTACTATTGTTTATTCTAAACAAACTTATAAAAGTTTAATGCCATTGTTGTTGTTTTTTCACTCTTTGATGAATCTTTTACAACTAATAAAGCAATAAAAACCTGACAGGCAAATAATTTAAGTTATGGTAAAATAAAGTATTGAATTATATAATGCATTTGGATGTCATCCAAGTAATTCAAAACTGTTGTAAGAATGAGCTAGCATTATTATACACAAGTCAGTAAATCAAAATTTATTTCTATTTGTCATAAATAATTTAACATCAAACATTAGAGAGAGTTAATAATAGGTTGTAGCATGGGAGTTGGATAAAATAAGACGATTGGAAGATATCAGGTGAGATTATATTGTGGTAATATCTATAACAGGTTTAAATTAGAACTCAAAAGCTCAAATAAGGGAGAAAAGATTTACAATGAGCAATTCAGGGCAATCAATCAAGATGTGATACAGCAAAGACAGATTTACATAACTTTTATAGAATGTAAAATTTAACAATATTTATTATCTAC
Source organism: Carcinoscorpius rotundicauda (assembly GCA_011833715.1). NCBI lineage: Eukaryota > Metazoa > Arthropoda > Merostomata > Xiphosura > Limulidae > Carcinoscorpius > Carcinoscorpius rotundicauda. Next base: position 9,120,371 of record CM022393.1, read on the forward strand.
GTTTGTGAGTCAAATTTGCCACAATACATTATTAATAAAATAGTTTAATTGCAATTTGAATGTTATTCCTGAACGATGTCATGATACAGGCATTTTTACCTGTCCAATCTAAAGGTTAAGACATATCATGACATCAAAATAAAAAGGCAACTTTTAAACACATTTTGTCACAGATGTATTAATTGAACAAAAAAATAGAAAAATTATTTGAAAGTGAACAAAATATACACATTACCTATACTCTAAACAATGTGAAAATTAATTTTACAAAATCATTAACACAATTACTAAGTCAATTAAAATAAACAATTCAAATCTTATTCTAAATGTTAAGTTTCATTTATGTATATATATATAAAAATGTTGGTGCAACTTACCAAACCTTCATCTAGCTTTAACTGTCTCGGTGCACCACCAACGTAAAGTAGTGGTCGAACATGCAACTTTTGAGGAACTTCAACAGACTGTACGTCTTTGTCATCAACAGTAAGGTAAAGTTTCCTTTCAGATTTATTAATCACAACCTAACAAACATTCACTAAAATTAATTTAAAAATCCGTAATAATTATCACTGACCACAATTATCTAGCATTAGTATTAATCTAAAAAATTCATAAATAGTCAAACAGTTACTAAAATACAAAAATAAAACCAGTTAGACCTCAAACAAATTGTCTCAAATTAGTGACTAACAATTAGAAATTATCCCAATGCAATCATTAACACAAAAACAATATTGGAATAAAACGTGTTCCATTGTTGATAAAAAAAAAATACAAAAAACAATCTTTGTACTCTAGGTATACATATAAATGTTTCACATTTGAAGCTTCTTTAGGATTAATATATATTAGGGGTAATAAAAAGTCATTTTCCTAAACTTTTTATCCAAATATTCCATTGCTTTTTAACAATACAAAATTTAAGTATTACCTACATACTTTTCTTTGTTATCAAGTTGCACCACATTCACTTATGTCACTACAATTATCATTTTTGTTACAGAAAGTCATTGTTAATAGAGTTGAGTACAAACCTAACTGTTCAAATTACAACAGTCACTAACTATTGTATTATAATCTTCTTAAGCCTGTATATCTAATGTTTTTATCCACACACAGTTCTCAAGATAAGGTATTATAGTTCTATCTATTATTGTGCCACACCATGGTGAGAATTTTCAAAATGCATCACAATTTTTTAGAGGTTTCATAGTCATATATCTAACCTATATAAAAGCTAGCGAGTGTCTCATGTCACTGCATCTCAAAATAGAAGTCATAAAAATCAAAATGCATTTATCCAGATAGAATAGTTTGATTATTATTTGCCCACTCAAGTGATGGGTGTGCAAGAAAGCCATGAGGAGGGGAGGTGTTGTGAAACCTTGCAAGTATAGTGAGTGTTGGCATAATAAGCCTAAAATAAAGATAGTGTGTTATCATATGGCCTTGAACCAAATGCACAAAGATAGTCATAAAAGTAAAAATATGAATTCCATTTAAACTTGAAAGAGGCTCGTTTTTATTAAGTGTGATATAACAACAACTAGAATAACTCAGAAATGATTCAAGTTAAAAAACAACAACAAATATTTTTCAACTTTTCTTTTCTATACATTTATACTTTCAGTACAGATATTAGCAACAACATTTAGTTATATTTTCGTTGCTAAGCAACATTACATAAAGGCCATTGTTGAAAGGAAGTTACCAAAATACACTTTTTTCTATATTATAAGATGTTAATTAACTGATTTAAACAAATAATTATTCTTTAAATACCTCATAAATTAGTTTCATAAGTGATCTTAATTTTGATTGGTTCACCAAGAAATTTACTGACATTTGACTGTCTCAATTACACTTTTCTGTCTCTTTGTTGGTTGAGCTTGACTTTGCAAAATATATTCATTTTAGATATGGTATACTGTGGTATAATTTGCTCCATCATTTTTAACAGGATATAAACCAGTATATATGTGGAAATATCAAATTCTACTGAAGTTACTAGAACTTTCAGTGCTATCTTTCTTCATTCACTTAAGATGCATCCTTAAGCATATCTATTCTTTTCATATAATTTCTACTGTAAGAAAAAACTTCTTACACTGTGCCACTGCCCGTCATACAAGTTTCCATGACTACCTAGTTCCCAGCTTTTCTTGTCAGAGACAAGTACAACAACAGATCCTTTACGAAGTACAACAGCAAGGTAGGAATGCTTCTTTCGACCATTGTGTACATACATTAAGAGTCCATTAGAATGATATGTACGGAAACCAAACTCAATTTTAAAGCTAGGAAAGAAAAACAAACTAAAATAAAGAAAATATTTTTATTGTCATATACAGTCATGCTTAAGGTTATTCAAAGATAAGGACATTTACCCATTAGGGAACTTTTCTACTTTAAACAAAAGTCTAAATTTTGTCTGTCTATTAATTTATCTTTGATGTAAGGAAATTGTTTATACTTTGATAACTAAGAATTTTTCACTTCATCAAATTTTCAAAAATTTTCTTCCTCCGTTGTCTTTAAATCCAATTTACTATTGAATAAACATTAAACCTTACTTAACACTAAAAAAAAAATGGAAAGCTTTTATCAACAGATAAATTACTCCTTTCAGAAACAATGTTGACATGCAAATAAAACTATACTTTTAAGAAACAAGTTCATGTATGCATAAAAGCATCCAACAGTAGAAACATTAGAATAAACCAAATAAACTGGTTACCTATGAATGCATTCCACTTCCTTACAAAGCAGCAGATTAATTACCACGAACAACTAAAGTAGATAATATTTTAGTCATACCAGTTATAGTGCATTTTTTTTTTACTTTATTTTCAATAGAGATTCTTTTCTGGTCATGTATAACTCATCATCATATTAAATCACATCCATTACCATCCTTGATCTGCTTATTGATTCTACTCACATCATTACAGTCATCCCAGTGTTAATGTTAAACATCATCACTTTGTATTTTATTTTAAATATCATGTATGGTAATATTCATCATGCTGACTAACTCTTTAGTAACAATCAGATCCAATATAATCCTTGTAGAGTTGTTACACATGCTTGGAGAAAACGAACTAATACAAGAGTCGCACAAAAAAATCTGAATCAAAGCCTCAGATACTGTAATTAAACACTACTATGATTTTATACATGAGAAACAAATTATTTCAGTCATTATTTTTGGTTAATTCATTCAACATAGCAAATTATGTTATTTTGAATTAAGCAAAGCTACTCAATGGGCTATCTGCTCTGCTCACCACAGGTATAGAAAACCAGTTTTTAGTGTTGCAAGTCCAAAGATGTACCGCCAAGTTACTGAGGAGCATAGCGAATGAACAGCCACAAATACAAAATCAAAGGGGCACTCTGTACAACACATACTTCTCCCATGTAGCATTGATCAAATTTGACTCAAAAATATACAGAAATTTTAGTTTTTACAGGTTTTTGTTTAAATGGAAATTTGCCACTTTTGCTGAACAATGAGAAATAATATTTACATATTCCATCAAAATGTAATCATTTTTACTGAATTAAAGAGCAAAAATATTAATACAATATGAAAAACTGTTCTCTAAAGAACAGATACAATTTACTCATCTCCATCATATACTATACGGCTAAGATCTGTTCTTTATTTCATGTATTATACAACTTACTCTGTCAGGTTCTTAAGTATACAGACTAGATTTATTTACAGTAGGTTTCTGATTTATTGGCAATAAATGTGAATGATGAACAGACAGACACAACCCACTTGTTTTAAAATAATAAATCAATATAAATCAAACATACACACAAAAACTCTTTGCACAGTAACAAATCAGATTTATCTAAAACTAAACTTTCTTTTCTTGTCAATAGTTCACATAATTAAGCTAAATTATTTTACACTGCAAATTACAAATTATTTTTATCTACTCTTATCACAACAGGGTCAGTGAATAATTCACTAATGCTATACACCATTGGTTACTGCAGTTATATTCCAGACTTTAAATAATGGCATCCTTTTAGTCAAAGAGCATGCAGGTGGGTTCAATTAATTTAAAACTCTTTTATTCCCCTTATTAATGTTACACTGTAAGCTAACTTTAAACTATCATCTATTGAAGCTGTTCATTCCCACATCAGCTAACTTCACGTTTTTTAATTTTTCTCACTGAACTTCATTTCTTGACTTCCTCACACTTTGCATTTTGTGTGAAAAATCATGTAAATTGACTAAGGCTGTTCTTAGTTCACATACCAATGCTTCTCACATAGTTCACATCAATATTACAGTTTCTCTGTTAATTTCTCCTCAAGTACGGCCTCTGATTAGGATTAACTTTGACAGAATCCTTTGTCTTCACCTTGATTTTGTGGTACCTAGGGTCTGCCTCTCTACTGACACAGTACATCTTGTTCCTCTTTCTTCACCTTGGTCTTGTGGTACTCGAGGTCTGTCTCAATACTAACACAGTACATCTTGTTCCTCTTTCTTTACCTTGGTCTTGTGGTACTTGAGGTCTGTCTCTTTACTAACACAGTACATCTTGTTCCTCTTTCTTTACCTGTCTTGTGGTACTTGAGGTCTGCCTCTCTACTAACACAGTACATCTTGTTCCTCTTTCTTTACCTTGGTCTTGTGGTACTTGAGGTCTGCCTCTATACTAACACAATACATCTTGTTCCTCTTTCTTTACCTTGGTCTTGTGGTACTTGAGGTCTGCCTCTATACTAACACAATACATCTTGTTCCTCTTTCTTTATCTTGGTCTTGTGGTACCCAAGGTCTGTCTCTATACTGACACAGCACATCTTGTTCCTCTTTCTTCACCTTGCCACTTATAATGTTCTATTACACTCCTCTCCAGCCAGCAGGTCTTAGACCTAATAGGTCTTTATTTTCTATAGCAAAGTCTGTTTTGAGATTCTGCTTCTGTAACACTCACAACTGCTAGGTACAGTTGTACCTCGACAGCTGTACGTATCAGGTACGTTTCCCTCTCAAGTGCCTCAACACACTTGCATAGTAGATCTTAGTCATCCCATCCACTTTCACCATAGAGTGCATTCTGTTGACCACTTATTGTACTGTAAAAAGTCCTTTTCACCATCACGCGAGTACTGTTGTTGGTTATGTTTAAGCAGCAGTGCTGGATCAAGACAATTGATCGTAAAGCCTAGGCAAGCTTCTGTTCTTTGGCCGAACCAGCCAAACAAGTTAAACCAAAAGTGAAAAAAAATCTATAATTTGTCTGAGTACACATTGCTGTAGCTGTGTAAATGTTGTATGAATTAAGATCTTTATCAGTAATAATACCAATATATTGAATTCTATTAAAAATAGCTTGGTATGAAAAACGTGTGGGAAAAAAAAGCTTTCTAGTGAAATGAAAAGTGATATACTTGTTTTAATTTTATGCGTTAATACACCGTAGTTAAATATTGGCTGTATATTTATGCAAATGCAAGTACACAAATTAATGTGTATATACAAAAATATACAAATTAAAGATGTAATCAAGTTTACAATAAAATGTGAATTTCGTGTTTTTATGAGTTATTTTTTGGCCCTTTAAGATTAACTTTTAAAATTTTTATGGATCCATAGTTTTCATAAGCACTGAGCCTATTGGGTGTAATAAATAATCTTGGCCATGGGTAGCAGAATTAAGACTTTCTCTGTTGAACCTTGAAACATTAATCTGGGCCTTCTTGTCATAGAAATGTTTCCGAATGCCTTTTGTGGATTTAACTTCTCCAGTAACATTATTTTGATTGGTTCACTTCAATATTCATCTTCAAGTACCTTTCCATTTTGCTCCACTTCCTCTTGTGTACTATCCCAAAGTTTCTGTAGTGATGGGTTTTTCTTTGGCACTCTTCAATTTCCATTGACCTATATTTGGGATGTCTCTCTTTCAGAGTTGCAAGGGCTTGACGTCTTGCTTTATCTTTTTCCTTTGAGCTCTAGTAGTGACCACAAATGTGTCATCCATCCTCTTTGTTTTCTCCACATTTGTACTAGCTGGGATGTTTCCAATGTTATGTATTATAATTTATTTTGGAGAAGTCTAATTTATTATGTTATGCATGTTCCCGTATTACTATTTGAATTTAGAAGTTAATTGAATGTTAGTATGTGTCAAATTTATGGTATTTGCCAACAAAACTGACACACACAATTTCCTTTTTTAAACACAAATACATTTTAATATGTAAACAAAACTGATATAAATGGTTATTACTAATAAAAATGATGGTTTTATATACAAGAGTCTTACAAACTTACTGACTATACAGTCTTCTATCTGGTCTACAATAAGCAAATTTTAAGCTGATACTGTCATACCTTGCTTAATACAGCTAGCTAGCTGTCATTTCTTGACTCACCTCACACTGCTTACAAGTTCACTTCATGCTGATAAAGATATTTGATGCCCTCATATAAATTCTAATGTTTGAAGTAATTCACTGAAGCCGAATGGTTTGTAATGTTCCAAATATATAAATATTTCTGGTCCAATTCTGTAGTTTTCTGATTAATAGGCATTAATCACAATTATAGCTTCCGAGGCCTACAGCACACCAAATGTCTAATAATAATCTCTTCTATTACAGTCTCTTAGATTTTAGGTAAATCACATGAGCTTGCAGAAACTTCAGCAATTTTGTAGCATGCTTTGGTAAAACAAACATTGATGATTCTTACTTTTGAGAACTTTCTACAAATTCTGAGAACAAGCAGGACTTGTGCAACACACAGTCAAGAATATAAGCCACATGCAAAAAAGAAAACTATGCTGAAACAAATGTAGGCACTAAAAATAAACATACAACAGTAAATCCATTACAACAATCAAAGTCGTGACAGTTTCTTGATACACATTGCTTCGAGATTTCCTTCATACCATGGATTATCCATCCTTATTTTTGCAATGGAAAATCTTCTCACTGTTCCAATTAACACACAGGCATACTCTGCTAGTCATCTGGTTCTCACTGCTGCACCCAATGTCTTGTAGTACATCTTTACTTCCTTGTTCTCAACATATCCTTCACCTACCAACATAGGATTTGATATGACCTCTATGTTTGTCACATGCTCCAGTCACTTACAAGTGCAGTTGATACATTTGCTAAATTGAGCTGACCATTAGTTATACACTGATCAATCATAGAAATGATACTTCCTTCTTGTACTAAATCTGAAGTATTTTCTTGATTATGTTTCTTGTTGCAGCAGCATCCACAATAAATCATCACTCATTTCTTGTTTCTTATCAGGACTATCTTTAAAAATCTCAACATAAAGCAATTAGAGCTATTTACACTGTTGCTTACCGGTGGTGGACTTGCACTCCTTTGCAATGTGACCTATTTTATAACAAATATAGCATCTTTTCTACCATTTGTCTGTTAATCTCCTGTCATCTTTGGTAGACTTCTGTTCCTAGTTAACCACCACTTGTTTCAATTTCCACTGCATATTTGTGAACTTGCCTATTGTACTCCATCCATGGGATTTCTTATACTGTTTGGCCATATTGATTATCTCATCCATATCTTTTGGTGTTTTTGTTTTTTATTTGCAAACAGAGACATGCCAGTCAAGCATATGCTGATGAACTGTTGTAAGTTTGCCAGTCTTTTGAAACTATTTTCACATTTGGCCATGTCACTCAATTTGGTGAAGTATAGATGTAGATGGGCAACAAACTGAAACCATTTCACTGGTATCAGGTTTGGATTCTCTGAACACTCCATGAAAACCTGTAATAAGTTCATATTATTTCAAGAAGGCTACATGGCATCTTTTGATGTCATGCCTGCATATGCTTGTAGGCAAGGCTGGGACATGCTTTTCAGTCATCTTTATCAGTGTCTTGATTTTGGCAAATCTTTCATCTCTCTCCAAGCCATGCCATCTTCTGGTCATCAACATCAAGCAGCTTGAATCAGATGACCAACTCCACTATCATTCCTGGGTTTTTATTTCTGTTGGGCAAGTTTAGCAATTTCAATTTGTGCTTATTTTATTTTCAGTCTCTTGTCTATCTCTATATCTCCCTTTTCTCTCTCTCTCTCTACACACACACACACACACACACACACCCTTTTTTTCTTTTACAATTTGTCCTCTTATTCTTTCTCTATTTTCAGTCTTTATTTTCTCTTGGTTTCTTCTCTCTCTCCTCTATATTTTTCAGTCTTTCTTCCTCTCTTTTCTGCCCTCCCCTGAACTTCTTGTTTCACAAAGCCTTGTAGTTTGTCTTTTTAACCCAAGATACTCACCTTTTTCAATCCACCTATCATAATTAATGACATGACTATATAGCATGATTTCTAATCTCTACACTGCATTCACTACAGATGTGCACATATAGGCTATATATGGGCTAAGACATTTCTACAGAAGGTGTCTGACATGTTGACAATACATTTGTACAATAAATGGACAACACACAATCTACTTGTTTTGAAATAATATACATTCAAAACAAGACAAATTCTTTACACTATAATACGTCATAGTTTTATCTAAAACTAAGTAATTCTCTTTTCTTATCCACTGTACACACAAGCTGGTTCAATCAGTTTAGAGTCCAGTTGGGAAAACTTTTCTTCTAATCTTATCACAATAGAACCAGCAAATAATTCACTTAAGCTGTGCTATATGGTCTACCAAAGATGAACCACGAAATTTAAATAATTGTCTCCTTTTCATCAAAGTTCACAAAGGTTGGTTTGAATTACTTTATACCACCCCTGACAAAAATAATTATTCCACTTATCTCTGTAAATGTTTTGTGACTCAACATAACTTTTATTGACTTGCTGCCACTCAGTCATACTTCACATACATACCTTTCCCAACTGAGGCCTGGAATCCTCTACAAACTACAAGGACAACACTATAATAGAATACTCACTTCAGATAAAAAGAAAATTACAGAAAAGATTCAAGTGACGTGCAATCAGTAATAATAGTAAAGGCTAGACAACAATGTAATTGCAGATACAACATACACTCATAAGAGTTATGCGACAAAAATGTTACAATTAACACGTAAAACAATCAGTCTTCCACACTGCTGTCATGAAAACTAAACAGTCATTAGATATTAATGTACAAAATAAACTAATTAGTAAAACTTACATTAAACAATCTTGTATATCCAACACTCATCTCAGTCATACTGCATGGCTAAAGTTTGTCTATTGTCTCATTTCAGTATTCCTCTCTTTACTTACTTATTTATACATTAATTTTATGTTTTCTTTTAACAAGTTAGTTATGTCCCCTTGGCTGCATCTCTAACTTGATTTACTTCTACTTATAAAGGCCACTAACACTATTTCAGTCACAACATTTTCATAAATGTGACTTCTTTATTCATCACTTAAGAATTAAAAACTAAACTATTTTCTACCCCTAGAAATTAACTTAGGCAGACTTGTTAATATTATTATTACCTAGTTTGAATGTACGTTATGTAATTGGTCAAAAAGCTGCTTAAATTTAAATGACAAAGTTGTACAAGTGATTTCATGAACTATAACTCATACCCTTCACTTACTTTTTCCTGAATGCTCTTCTCTTTAATCTCAGAAAGATATAACTTTCAAGAGAATTTCCAAATTTAACAGCATGCTTTTCAGTAAAATTCTCCCCCATATCTGCACACTGCTTTATTCCCTGAGAAAGTAGTGGAAAATCTGTAATAGGCCTAGTTGCATTTTCCTCTTCACTATGGCCAATTCCTACTCCCACAAATTGAACATGGTCATTAAATGGATACAACCTAAAATGATAAAAGTACAAGTTGTACATGACCATTAGTCTTACTGGCTTCACAAAAAGTTCAAAACCAGTTATTTTAGTTAATGAATGTTCCCCCAGTGGATAAAAGTGCAGAGTGATTTATAAAATGCAAACAGTCCATTATGTAACTTTGCACTAAAACAGTGACAACAATTACAATATCCAAAAATACTAATGTTTTAAGAAAAGACAGTTTGATCTCTTGAAAGGTTTAGGTTTTTTCCTTAATAAACTAATTTTATATCAAAATTTCAATTACTTGGCTTGTTTTCTTTAAAAATTGCTTGTGTACCAAAGCGCAATTTTGTTTTTAAATCTATTTCTGTTGACAGATATATGCTATCCATGGTATTGTAGCAATTAAACTGAACAGATGAAAACTGCACAGAATAATAAAAAGATATAATCATTGTTACTGAAGATTTAAAACATTATTTAGTTATATAAAATTACAAGATGCACGTATTATTGAAAGTATTGGAATTTACTCTCAAATTAACCAACAATGGGTTATTAATTAAGTGCTGGAAGTGGGTATTCCTAGTACTATGTGCACTAAGGTATACCCAATAAAATTCTTGCAAGTACAAACAAATGTGCACAGATTACTTTAAAAAATGTTTTAGAATAATTATTACTTGTGATTAATATTAGAAAATGACATGTAACATTTTGAACATTCTTTATAAATCCATACATTGCTACAAATACTTTAATGTATTATAAAGAATACAAGTAATTTCCAAACAAACTCGTACCTGTTGTTGAAAATGAGATCTTTTATAACTCCTGTTAGATGATTAGTAGTAGCTGTCATCCGAGTCACTGTAATGCTACTTCTTACTCCACCAAAATACAAACCTCCGTTTTTCGGGGCACGAATTGTTAAGCCTTTTATTGAAACACTCTCATCTCTTCCTGCCTTTTCATCATCAAGTCTCAACTTGACACTAAGAGTGTACAAGTTAATAATTAAAATTAATTTCACAGAGTTAACCATTATTTTCATTTAATGAACTCAATTTCTCAAAAATATATTTTACACAATAATGCAAGTTTTAAACAATCTTGAGTTTAAGTTTCAATAATTTTATTACAATTCTTTTTAACCATGTAATTAGTTTAAAAAATAATTACATACTTTTAGTATGTTAACAAAAGTAACCGAAACGTATTAACATTATTCTTTAAAATTTATCAATTTCTGACCAATTTTTCAATTTGAAAGAAGATTGGTTTGATCTTCAAGGTAATTTTATGCAGGTAGGTACACTTGTTCCATATCTTGTACTCACTCTTTTGAAGGTCAAAATAATGGTAATAACACGGCCACTCTAGAACTATTCCTTTTGTTATTCAGTTAGCTTTTCTTCAAATTTTTTATTGAATTATTGCCAGCTGAAAAACATTTTAAGAAATGTGTTGCCTATTCATTTTGGGAATTAATATTTATACATTTAATTATTTGTAAGATATTATAGAGTAATATTTATAGAAAAGAGTGGATTGGCTTCTTCACCCGAGACTTAACTATGTTTTGAAGCTAGAGTAAGGTAACTAGAGAAATACAGATATGGATCAGATTCAATAAGTAACTATATTTAAACTTACACATGTTTTGTTTTCAGCAAGGTAACAGTGTGGTATTCTCCATCATTTACCGATTTAATCGACTGAATTAGTTTTTCACCTTTCCCAGCATTTAATCTTGTTTCCAGCTTTCCATTTACAACAGCTACTGAATAGTAGTTCTGTTAAAAAGACAAAATAGTTCTGTATAAAATGTACATACATACAGTAAATAAAGTTAGGAACCTATAAAATACACTCTGTAATGTGTAGAGCTTAAAATATATTTTGAAAGAACTAAACCGTTGTTGTAAGCTATAGTTTTTAATGCAACACTTTGTTAGCAAGAGAGCAAAGTACATCTAGAAAGTTCTATATGGATGTGAAGTTTCTACAGTATATTCCAGCTACATATAAATACAACATAGTTAAGGTGTGTGTATAACTGTTTATAGAAAGTTCTATATGGATGTGAAGCTTCTACAGTATATTCCAAGCTACATATAAATACAACGTAGTTAAGGTGTGTGTATAACTGTTTATAGAAAGTTCTATATGGATGTGAAATTTCTACAGTATATTCCAAGCTACATATAAATACAACGTAGTTAAGGTATGTGTATAACTATTTAAAGATAGAAATCGAACCCATCAGTGAGACAGTTACTAGGGTTACTTTCTACAAGCAAGTTGATTTTATTTTAGTGTAGTACACTGAGCATCATTTGTAATGTAAGCCTATAGCACGTGATCACAGTGTACAAGTGCTCAAGTCTGTAAGAAAATTAAAGAAAAAAAATCTGATATCTTATTATTATTATTATTACAGTAGAACCTGTCTAAAGGTTCCAGCTTAGACATAGTGAACATTCATTTCCTTAATTACATATAATTTTTGAGTGGAACATTATACTTATTTGATTCAAGGGAAGTAAGACGTTAGTGAACAAAGTTATTACACTGTTTATGTAAAACTTTATGCATTTACAGAATCATCTGCATTAATCTTCTCAATCACTTTAGATTTCACTAAAATCATCATAACTTCTCCACAATCTCTGCCATAATCAAGATTAAATCCACAGTTTTAAAAGCACTTTATTACACATTTGATTGAATGACAAAAATGCAATTGCATCTAACATTTCAATTTTCATGGTTATTTCAGATGCTCTCTTACAGTCGTCCATGTTTGCAATATGCTGAAACATCAATTTTCCACATTTCAATTTCATAAACTGTACAATTCCATTATCTAGTGACTGTAAAACTGATGTTGTACAAGTATTTGCAAGTTTAACTTTTGGGTGACAAGTTGTATTATCTAGGAAAAGTAGAATATTCATATTTTCTCGTTCCATTCTTTAGTTTAATAATGACAGCAGAAAAAGAACAGAATATATTTAACCAATACTTACTGTAACAAAATATCCAGAGAATTTATTAATATTTAAACAAATTATTAATTAAACAAGAATTTATTAATATTTGAATTAACTGTTAATTATATAAGAAATTAATATTTAATCAAAAACTTTTTTCCACCTTACTCAGGTTCTAATCCTACTTATTGATAGACGAAATAGGTAAAAGATAGTTTTCCATTGCATTATGCAGGTTCCACTATATAGAGGGCCTTTTAAGAAAAATATTAAGATAATGCTGCAAAGTTTTGATATTTCTAGCTTGTACAAGTTTCCACCCTGTGCAGTTTCAGACTAAGACAGGTTTTACTGTGTTATTATTATTATTAAGGAATAGACATTGGAATTACTTTCACCAGATAATTTAAAAGGAAACTGCAAATAACAGAACCAAGCCAGAACACCGTTTTGTAAGAAACAACTGATTATGTTGCAAAATATTTGACAGTAATGATAAAACAAACTGCATATACATATATATCCAGTAGTTAATTTTATACCCACTATGAGTCGCTTGTAGTTAATTTTAAATAAATAAAATAAAAATATAGGGAAGGTAAAGTTAAAATTTAAAGTAGAAGTAATAGCTCAACAGGTGTAAAACATGTTTACGTATAAATATCTGTATGTAATACAGTCAGTGAGTAACAAATGACAGAATCAAACAATTTATTGATTCAATCTTTGATTCTAAGTTTTGTTTATAATGTACAACTTTCTTCCTCACTGTTTGAAAGTTTGTCATATTTTACCATATGCTATGCAAAGAATAAAAGACACGAAAAAATAAAACATTTATTACTACTTTGTATAGGCACATTGTCACGAGTTCTAAGACTAATTCTAAATTAAATCTTCCTGTAATAATAATTTTATTTATCACATGCACTATCTGTTTCTTACTTTCTTTGGAAAGAACTGTAATTATTAGTAAATGATGTGGCTCAACTTGGTGAAACCTATTGCACAGTGGAACCCCTCTAAAGCAGCCATCTTCAGGACTGAGACAAACTGGCCTGATTAGAGGGGTTCCACTGTACATAATTAGGAATTATGTAAACAAAAAAGGGACTGTGACTGAATAACCGCTTTCAAGGGGTGACCGAATCTGAGAGGTGGCCTCTTAGAAAGGTTCCACTATACTTCTAAGTTTACAGGAATTTAAAGGTCAAACACACCAATTAGCAATCAAGGTAAGGATACCATGAAACCAGTTAGTAAAATAAATTTAAACACAAACTACTTTCAGCAGTCCTTGTATTTTATATTCTAAGCAGCTCCTTTAATATGTTAGAAAATTAGAAAACATTAATTGTAAGAAAATGGTATCCAGAGAACACACATACAATTGGATTCATAGAGAAATTAATGGGTTTACTAATCAGAAGAGTAAACGTTATGGTTGGTGTTCACGTGTTTACCAATTATTACATTACTAAATATGGCTGAGTAAATTAAGTCGAATTGTAGTAAGTAAATACTATACATTTTATTTTCTCCATAGTATACGTTTCATACCTACAAAATTTTTTTGTATGGTCTAGGTTTGGAACATAATCTGATTGAAGTAATTTGCAAAATTCATTCTGACTGTTCAAGGAATTTGTGAAGAAAGGACACTGAATTGTTGGAAATGCTTCAGGGGAAAGCAACTATGATAATATTTTGCAAATATCTCATCTTACTTAAGCAGACCAACAAACCCCAAACCATCATATTGCCTCTACCATGCTTCATGGTAAGTACTACGCATCGAGGCAAGAATCTTTCACCTTTCTTCAGCCAGGCTTATAAACGTACACTTTTAACTAAATATTTCAAACTTGGCCTCATTTGTTCATAACATCCTTTACCTTTTTTGTACCTTTTATCAAAAATTTCAGTCTGTTAACAATATCTGGAGACTACAGTAAAGGTTTTTAAGCTGCTACATGACCATCAATGTTTGGTAACATAGTTGACTCTTCTTGATATTGTAAGTCTGGACACTTTTCTGTCATTAAGTACCTGGTCATTTCTTTCATGTTCGAAATCAGTGGCAGTCTTTCTTCTGTTCTGAAGGCAGCAAAAACAAAGACACTTAACAACAGGATAACTGAATTTTAGTGTTCTGCCTTTTCCTTTCCTATTTTCAAATTTACTTAACTCAGTCTCACGATCTAGAGTGTACTTGACTGTCTTTGGGAAGCATTTATAATCTACAACAATTTGTCAGTGAGTACCACCAGCATCAAATAAAGCATTTATGCAAACTCTTTGCTCTATTGGCAATTCTCTACACTTTTTGGACTATGGCATGACAACAGAAACTTTATATATGTTTTTTATTATTATTATTATTATTATCAAGGTTTATTTTTGGAGTGCTGACTTCTAGCATATACCAGTACCATAGATAACTCTGCTAGCTTCTTTCTATATTATTAACACAAGATGACAGTTATTTCAGACCCTAAATTTGGTCAGTAAGTTCATTCAAGCAGAAAACGTATGACCTGTCCTTGGCACAACTACATGTGGGAATTATAAACAATAATTAGTTTCACCCTGGTTCATTTAGTTGTCACCAGGGATCAATGAAGCATTACCTTAGTGTTGCAAGTTGTATTCTTTAATGGCATGGACTAATTAGCAACATAAACTGAAATGCATGACACTACTGTATTGTCTTAACACTCTTCCAAAGTCTGTAGATGTGTACGTATGGTTTATAATTGACAGGGCCTGGACGGACAGCAGGCAGGTAGGTAGGCACGAACGACGCACAAATGACAATTTAATATTTATTCACGTATGGTGCATAATTGATAATAATAAACATGTTTGTACGGTGCTGGAACCTTCAGTAATAGCTCCTTTAACATTAAAAATATTTCTTGCTTCTTTGTACTGTGCTTTTATTTTTAATTTACAGAGGAATACCAAGAAAGATCCAATAGAAGAACGTAGCAGTACATGTACAATTACAAACATTAAATACAAAAAAATTGAGACAAAAATGAAACAAATGCCAAAAGCTAGTTTCATAGGTTTGTGTGTTTTAGCCATTCAAATGTAACAGTCTCTTTAAACAGATTTAAGCATTAAAAACAACAATTCACTTCTTACTTTCTAAAAATTCCAAATAAAAAAAACTGTATTCATTTGAATTTCTTTCAAGACTTATTTTCTTAGAATTAAGTAATATACATACCTATCATGTATAAGCTCTAGACAATCCTTTAACCTCTGTCATCAATAGATTAAAAAGTTATCTATACAGATTTTTTACACGTTTTTTTGGATGTATCATCACTGTAACTGTACTACTTACGTTTTCCTCTTGCTTCTCATCACTTCCTTCAAAAGTTGACAACATCAATAGAGCATTTTCATCTTTAGTTTGGAAAGTGAAACTAAAATTAGATTCCTTTTCCAAGACCTGAGATTTCATTTCCAAATACCCTGCTCCTCTGAATCTGACCAGTTTAATCGGCTGCAACATGAACATAAAGATTTGAGTAAAATAAGATATCTTTATCACACCCATAACTTTAGTTTTTTAACTGCTTATCTTTTTACTTTCTGCGTGTGTGCGCACGCGTGTTTGTGGTAATTCTATGAATTTGTTTTACGATTATTTAACTGTCTTTTACTTCATTAAAATATTATAAATACACTAGCTCAACGTTTATCTCTACCTTTAGTTAATAAACTATTTTGTTTGATTTATTTTCTACTAAAGTTAAAACACTTCACAACGTATTCCGTTTGTTTTGAATAAGAAATTATGTAGGCTAAGGGAACTGAAAGTAGGCATACGTCTGTTGTTCAGTACTATTATACTTCTCTACTGATTATTCTTTAATTACCTCCATATGTTATTTCACCAAAAGAAAGCACCTCAGAATATTTCATATGTAATAATTTACACTGATAGTGTTTCTACTAGCAATTTCCAGAAAGTTAACCCTTTAGGTCAATTCAATAGAGTATTCACCTGTAAAGGTTCTATTTCACTTCAAACGAAATACAAAAGCTTTAGATATTACATCTACAATGCCTCAAATAAACGATGTTCTCTTCTGACTTACTTCAGACTTGTATAGCACAAGCACAATCATTAATTGCATTTTTTTACATCAAAAACAAGACTGTACCTCATCTTCACACTGAGGTGACAAGTTATAACTTTCTGTATTTAAGGTTACAGTAGTAGCTCCAATCTGTAGGTCTCTCATGCAACCATGGAAACTCTTGAAACCAACATCTGGGAAGCTTTGAAGTAAATAAATAAAAATGTTCAATAACAAAGATTAAAATTTATAGATCTTTTCACCAGTAGAGTAAATGTTAAACAATATTATTATATACAAGTTGCTGTTTTAGATCAGAGTTTAAAAATATGAAAACAAGTTATAATAAAATGTTCATAACGAGGTAAAACATACAATTTGTAAATATTTATATGAAAAAAAACACAAATTTTATTATTCTCATAAATTAGCTAACTAATCAAGTTTAAATTATTGTGTTCCCTGTTTAATAAACAAAAATGTTAAAGATTTTCAAAACTTCAAGTGTACAGTGTCTTGTGTTCCTGGCTTCCTGAATAGAGAGGTAAACAGAATGAATTGTACTTAAGAAATATGAAAGAAATATAAACAGAAAAATATATAACACAAGATCCACAAACAAAATTCTGAAAAAATATCAGAGGAAAACCTACTATCAGAATGTGAAACAGGTGTCAAAATTAAATCATAAAAAGGTATCATTTGAATTACATCTATACAAAAGTATGATTCATTTCTATTAGTTTTATGTTCTCACACATTTTAAATCTACACGAAAGTATAACTAATTTCTATTAGTTTTATGTTCTCACACATATTTGGATGTTGCATATTCTTTTTCATACTTTTTGAAGTCATACTTGACAGGTACACATTGTACATATGCCATTTTGCTTTACTTTTTGAAGTACTGATTTGAAAATTTTAGACCAACAGTAAAGTTTCTGCACCATTTCACAGGACTTTGTGATGTAACAATTAATCAGTAAATAAGGATCGGTCCATTATCTAACTTGACCAGTAAATTAAAAGAACATATCTTTAAAGAGATGAAGTAGTCATAAAGCTTGGCTGGTTTGCCTGTGTGTAGTTTCTTTGATACATAATTCTGACTTATTTTTGAAGACCAACCAGAGTTTCACAACACAAGATTTGATAGTTTCTTATGGTTTTATAACCTACACAGTTGAACTTGGCTTTCACATCGGTCTGTTACTATATAACAGTGCTAATAAAAGCCTTTTATCACTGATGCCTATAGGCACAGATAACAAGTAGCAAAGGAAATATAAATGTGATCTTATTTGTATAATTATTCCAGATTCCAGTTTCTATATCTTGTTTTAAATCTGAAATGAAAATACCAAAATAAAGAATTAAGGACAAATTAAGATTGCAAATAGAATGAGTTGGGAAAACAAAAAGAGGTATGAAAAATTTCTGATTTCCAAGTTCAACTTTGTACCAAAGATTCATGAAACTGTAAAACTTTAATTACTTCGCATTCATTCTAATTCAGAACTAACTATCCTAGAAACTATAGAGCTTCATAGAAATTCCGTAATAAAGCTGCAATTAAAATATTTATATGTAACTGTTAAAACCGTGCTAAGCTCCCAGCTTAAGGAGGCTTATGATAAAACCATGCTTTAAAACTGAATGACCATGAAAGTATTAAGTGATCATGTTTTGTTTAAGAGGAATTTAAAAAGGTTTACAATCTAAATAATTCTAAAAGCGTGTGACAAGCAAGTGTGAAAAACAAGTAACAAGTTATAACACTTAAGATGTTCCAGAAATGTAAAAACAAGTAAACATTCATCCAATTAATCTGCCATGAAGAGTTTTGGAAAGAAACTGATAACGATCAATTAAAAAAAAAATCTTGCATAGAATGTTCTATTTCATTATATATCTTGTATTTTGAAATAAATAACATGCTTGCTAGTGAAATTGTTATTTCACATTTAAGATTTTTGCACACATGATGTCCGTACAATTCACATAGATACACAAAAGCTTTATTTGTATTCCTGTTTGTACATAAGCTTTAATTATATTTAACACAATTCTGTTTGACAATAGTTTGTGAGCGTCTTCGAAAGCTACTTGTGCTTAACATACATTTTGTTTAGAAACTTTTGTCCATCAACAGCAAATTTATTCATAAGTATACTTATGAAACATACAAAATTATTACACTTTCATATCGCAGCATTTGTATCAAACTTTAGTCTGACAGCTCAACTGATTCCATGAATTTCTTAATGTATGAACCATTAGTAGGAACTAGTGAAAAATTAAGTTATTCAATAAAATCCTTTGACTTGCTGATAAATTGATTATGAATGGTTCAAAAAAGTTGAGAAAAATACTTCGATTCTTTAATATGTCAATTATTAACAAGCACTGAGAACCAGATGAGTGCAAAGTGCATTAACTTTGCAATGTGTAAACAATTAGTGAATCAGTGGTCAGAAAATTCTTTAAGTAAATCTGACATGTCGAATATTAGTGATATATGAAGAATCGAGTATTTTTTTAAAACTGTATGAAACACTTACGTTATAACAAATTAATCTAAAGTAGCAGAAAAAGGAGAGATATTAAAAACAAAAACTCATTCACAAGACATGTTTTGGAGCTTCACAAAGCAAAAGAATTTATGTTCTTACTGAAGACTAACCTGGATGCAGAGAAGTTAGGTGGAACTCCTCCATAATACATCTTAGTATTTGTAGTGAGGTAAATTTTATAATTATTTCTCCAGTCATCTGTTGTTGCTTCAAGAACAATTTCGTTAATTTTAAGTTGTGCTGAAAATATCAATAACATGAAAAATAAAAATAGATAAATAACACTAAAGTTTTGAACTCTAGAACAAAAATTAATTGTGATATTAAAATGTGATGAACGTTAAGTTTAGTGGCTCCATGTTTCTAATAGTTTGGTGCACTATTTTTATCATTTTGTTTTCTTTAAAAAATCAACATTGTTAAATTTATCATAAATCATTCGTGGATTTTTGCAGAAATGGCATTTCTAACTCTTTGATCACAATTAGTCTTTCTGTCTCATTTAATCCAATTTATCTGAATTCAAATGCAAATAAAATGCTAATTTATACAAAATACATTTTGATGATGAATTTTTATGAATAGCATTAAGGAATTTTTGGATATATATTGGACTATGTACAAGTATTTTAATTAACAGTATTTCGTACCGTTACTGTCCTTTTTCCTACTTAATATTGAACTTGAATATAAAAACAAATTATTTTAAAAGTTGTATGTTTAGTCTACAATCAAATTAAAATCTATGATATGCAGCTCTATTAATATACAGTGATAAAAATATTTATGAAGAAAGTATTAAAAACAGTACAGTGGTGTGAATCTGAATTAATAAGAGATATTAAAAGCTATAATTTGAATGCCAGCTAAAACTAATTCCACATTAAATAACAATATTTCTATCTCCATAACCAATCATGTTATTAGGCCCAATTTATTTAAAAAATGTGCACATACAAAAGCCACTATGATTCAGTTAGAAAAAATGAGAGCTTCATGAACCTAACCTGTGTTCTTATCTCGACGCACTTTCACATGTACAAATTCTCCAGTGTTGAATGTTTTAGTTGTGCTTAGTACCAGCCTGCTGAAGGTTGGTCCTACACTTGCTTGGTAGAATATCTTCCCCTCTCGGAGTTCAATTGACACAAACTGACCCTATAAATTGAGAAATAATTTGTCATTAACACTTTACTTAAAGTAGTAAAAGATTTTGTGTGTGCACGCATGTGTGCGAGGTATGTACACACATGCATAGAAAAAACAAAACTAAAGTTGAATAACTTATTTTACATAACAAAAATTAAATATAAAAACAACAAAGGTTTGAAAGTTTTAGTTTTAATAATTAATGGACTTCTATGTCCTGCACTATAAGTAATCTAGTTCTGCATTTAAATTAAAAAAATAGAGATGGATAAGATCCATGCATATATACAAATTTCCAGTAACAGTTCTCTCAAAAACCAAACAAACAATACCAAACTTACAGTCTACAACTTACATTTATATTTAGTCGTTGTTATCTTCAATGACAATAGATTAACTTAATTTTCTAATTTTAATAACATTAAGTCTGATATACAGGAAGTCTGAAAATGAATATACCAAAAATAAAAATCACAGATTTTGGCTATCTATTGTGGAAGTAAATATTAATTATCTTGAAATATTGAAGAAAAATTAATGAAGAAAAAAATCCAATAAAAAGAAGGGAAAATAAGTGACTAAAAAATAACAAAAACGACCATAAAATACAAAGAAACATTTTTCAGTGTTTTAAAAACTAATATTTCTGTTGACTGTAACATTTCTTTACTGCAATAAATATATGTTTGTGTCAGAGAAAGATCAAGAAAATATCTTTCACTTAGACATATAGATTACAGATATAACTGAAATAACTTACTTCAAGAAAAAAGCTAATATTTAAAGACTAGACCGAAGAAGACATAATAATCCAGTATCAGTGATCCTTAAAACTAGTTTCATTTACTTCTAAAGATCAAAACACCAGTTTTGAACTCAAGAACAACTTTAATGCAAAACTAATTTATGAGTGGGTGATGTTATTATTTTAAGAACTAATTTGTTTCATTTTTGAATATAAACATAAGGTTTTTTCTATCATCCTAAAAGCTGGTTTATATCATGTCACAAACTGTTAAGCAAAAGGACAGTGACACATGAGTGAGATGAAACAAACCATTATGCTTCTGATTCAGACATTCAAAAACTGCAGCTAGGAAAAAAAGCAGTTAGGCCTGTGAGGGTGTAGGCACTTCGTAGCTGAAAGATCCTCCTTCACAGCCAGTGAAAGAGGCATACTGTCTCCAAGATAATCTGGAAAGCTCTTGTGAGAATATGAGATGTCATACATCAGATTACGACAGCTCACCAAAAAATCTATTGTTGCACTGGAGGATCTTACATTAAGGCCCCAGTGAAGGTATGATGTTCTAGTTTCACCTGACAGTGATTGAGTGAGTATATATTGTTATTTTTATTTTATTATTTTATCATTGTTCCTTCCTTTTATTTGTTATGTGGAAAATAAGATTAATATACTTTTTTTTTCTGATGAACATTATTATACAATTTTATTTTTAATGCTTTTATATCATAATTGATTGTTTTATTTAATTCATTATCGTTATGATTATAAAATGTTTTTGTAATATTTACTTTATAACAAATTAAGTCAATGTTTTTCTTTAAAAATAAATATAGCATAATAAAAAGGGTTTATTCTGGTGAAGTACTAATGATTTTTAGGTGAAACGTTTTCTTGTATAAGAAAATTTCCACCCTGTAATATTTACTTTAACATAGGCTCTTTTCTTTTACATTTTATGTTTAAAGACTATTTTCTTTGCATTATGCCACTGTTTTGTACAATGTGTAGCTTGTATTAAGTTTGTTTTAACGTTTCTTTGTTGTGTTTTACAGTCTTTCATATTGTGCAAAACTGTCTTTTCCTTTGTATTGATTTACTGGGATGAAAAAAAAAATTATAGCAATTAGTTTACTACTATGTGGGATATTTTTATTTGATTTTCAAATATAGCTAGGAATGATTGGGTCGGTCTACAGGTAAATGATAATGAATGTAGTATTCAAGATACCATGCTTCTACAGCTTAGTTAATAAGCACTCTAAATATCTTTGCACATTGAACACATATTCCTAATACAGAAATTTTTTTAAAGTAGCCACAAAGGTACTCTCATCCAGGACCAGGGTGGGCTAGACAGAAATGAGAGGTTGCATTCTACACCTTGTAAATACAGATACTTTAGTACTTAGAAAGCTTAGCTTTAACTCTTTATTTGGTGAAGGAGGTGCAGTAAAGGCTAAAGCATATTTTTGGGCATCTTCAGCAACAGCAAGTCCTTATTCCCAAAGTCCCTGGTGTTATCCTAGTTATGCACAGATTTAGGTCATCACTTGTGCTTTAGAGTAAGAAAGATTGTTATAACAAAATTGGCTACTGCATAGAAATCAGCTATTTACTGGTAAGTCAGATGATACCTCAGAAATACAGCATTCATTTTTTTTTAATTCATTTATTTATTGGGAGATTTTTCACCAGCTGAAAATGTCACTCTTAGTGTTCCTAGATAATCTCATGGTTTAACAGTCTTGAAAAAATTGCAATTTAGGAGATTGAAACTTGTAAATACTTGCTTTAACCAAAACACACTCAATTAAACGTATCACAGTCACTTGCCTTTAAATACAAATTAAATGCAGTGAAGCAGTCTTTATCCATAACTCACAATCAAAGCTTAGTCTCTTTCTTTGCTTCAAACTCAGACAAGTTTAAGAGACCACAAAATTTGCTCCTCAAAACATTTTCTGGGGAACCCCTAATTATTCTGTGATCCTACAGAATTAATCACAAAGAATTCAGGGAACCAAAAAATGTTATATTATATCTGAAAATAGATAAATTAAGGACAAATGTATCCTCAGAAACATAAAAACATTCCTTTCCATTGTTGTTTGAGATAAGCATACCTATGACGAAAATTAAAATAAATTAACCAGTAGTTTTACTTCCATTTCTTTCATCATTTAACTCTGAAGAAACAAGGTCTACCTATTAAAAGTGAAAAAGTACAATGGCGTGTGTGTTGCTGGATGGACTTGGGTCTCTTATGCTTCCAAAGTGCCCTCTTTCTCATTCATAAAAATAACTAACAGTAACTACTTAACAAAAATATCTAGTTTCTTACCTATCTTGCTGCAATTTATTAAGGAAAAATAAAAATTTCACTTTTAAAATTAAAATTTATTTTATAATTCAATGTTTGGTTTTTATAACTAAAAACTTTAAAATTTAAACCTAACTAAAAACAATAAATAATTATTTGTTCCTAATGGCTTTTTATGCTAAATGCACCAGATGCAACTTACTGTCCATACTGTCTCCCACCTCCAAAGGCTTTCCTTATGATGCTTATAAAGTGTCTCAATGAATGCTTGTATGGGTTATTGGTTTCTTAAACTGTGTTTTATCTATGTATGATTAATATAAATTATCTTCATTTGAGCACTGAACAAAATGGTTGCATGAAAATATAACAAATTTACCTTTTCATGATTTGCTGTGAAAAACAACAGGGCATTTTCATCAAATGTCTTGAACTTCAAAATGACATTATGTTCAGTGAAACCTTGGAGTTTTGGCTGATTGAATATTGCATAACCACCTCCTATAAATCTGTATGTTTGATAATCATTTTGTTCTGTTTCCCTAAAAATAGAAACAAAAAGGGTAAAATCTATGGTACCAAAATTATGATTTCAAGACAAACAATTAGTTTACTTAAATTTTAAATAGAAATATATTTAAAACAATTTAGAAGGGTCAGTCAAGGAATGAAAGTTTGAAAAGAAATATTTCACTCACTAATGTTATGCAGGCCATTCTGACAAAGACCTGCATTCTCAGACAAAAACAAATTTATGTCTAAGTTAATCACTAAACAAACAAAAAGTGTTTATTTTATAGAACCATAATTAGCTTCTTGACAAAAATGTCAATAATATGTTAAGTGAAAGTATGTCTTATTACTTATTTGCTACTATAAGCCACAAACACTGACTACAGCTGCTACATGCTGTAGATAAGATTTTTAATTTGGTGACAAAGAGTGTAGTGCTTATGTTACATTGTTTATGTAGTATCCATAATGAGAGAGGCTGCACAATTCTTGCATTATGTAGATTGTGAAGCTACATAATGGCATGGACTAGTCTAAACATTGTGTTACGTATGTAGCAGCCAAGCAGAAAAAAAATTAATATCCCTACTTTATGCTGCTCATGTGGCTAGGGTAAGAAAAGAATACGAGTTGAAGTAGATATTTCAAGTTAAATACTATATTTTTGTGTATATTTGTGTGTGTGTGTGTGTGGGGCAAAGGAGTGTTTCAAGGAAGTCTGATAAAAAACATGAACCCACACATTGCACCTTCTAAGTGCACAAATTTTAATTTTACAATACATTTCAACTACTGTTGATACAAAATTTAGTAACTCAGAATATAAATTTCAAGATAATTTTTTGTCTTACCCTTCTTTGCAACCAGTACATCCTTCACTTGTCAGAAAATTCCAGAGCCCTACATTACTAGCATCCAATTTAACTTCATAAAGACAACCAGCAAATGACCTAGTTTGAAGTTGTCTTGGTATCTGGTGAAATACAAACATGTTTCTATGTTTACATGTATATACATTAATTAGCACGTGCACACACGGATATGGTGATATTACAACTCTAGATATACACTTACGTCTTGGCTAGCAACCTTTCTTTCAAGATATGATTTAAAGGGCAATTTCAGTAACTAATTTCACTAATAAAATAGAAGTGTTTTATTACTGACTGTTTCATCTTGCTGAGTATACCCTATGCTGAAGATTTAACAAATAATTATGAAAATTTTTACTTTGATGTTGAATGATAACTAACTTAGTTTGTGAGAATACATTGCTCAACAACTGTGGAAGAATTCATATAGAAATACGAGTTCAACCAAAACTGCAATAATAATTGGTATCTTCAGCACAAAGAAAAAAGTCATTCTTACTTTTACATCAGATGGAACTCCACCAATATATAATAAAGATGATGAGTTTAAGTTCATCTTGGTGAATTCTAATGATGTGTGTCCTTGGACTTTATAAGGATCCAACTCAGTGTTCTTTGATGATGACTTTACAGTTAGTGTAGCAATATTTCCAATCCTGAATTAATAAAGAAAAAAATTGTTGTCCTGTAAGAGCAAAATCTAGTACAATGAAATGATACACACTAGTTTAACGTGTTTTTCTTATGGGACTATGGACTAAGAAAAGACAAAAGTAACATTGATTAATGTTATATTATAGTTTTCATGTGACTAAAAAAAGACTAATAAAAAGTCCCAGGCAAACAAGATTTTGCCAAAAATAGAAATGTAGATACATTACCACGTAAATAACCAGTTCTCTTCAAAACAACTGTCACAATCTAAAAAGCTAAACATTTAATTAGGAAGTTAATTACTGGTAAACTAGCATACTAATGTTTAAGTATGTGTTAAAAAAATACACAAGATCTCAACGACAGTTATTTAAAAAAATGCAGAGCAAGAGTTCCCAGACTGAGACGGCATTTTTATCCCAACTTAATGTGAAATTAGTTCTGTTAAAAGCTTTCTTTATAAAGCTGGGTTGGATAAAGTCTGAAAGTCTGTTATCAGACTTTACAAGCAAGATTGGAACAAGGAGAAGGTACAAAACAAACAAGATCATCAAATTAATATATGGAATGAAACCCAAATAATGGTGTTCACTGTTTCTTGCTCATTTTGCCTATGGATAAAATGTGCAATAACCATAATAATAATAGGTGGATAGTCTTCAAAAAGATATTTATGGCTTTTGAATACTCAAAATCTTCTACATTAGCATACAGTTTTTCACTCATATCTTGGTAATCTTGTATGGAAACTGGATTACAAGTTCTATATAATTTCTAACTGTATGGAAACTGTGACAAGTATCATATGATTTGTAGCTGGGAAAATACTACATTCTGTGAAGTCCTAAAGTATTACCAAAGAACACTTAGAAAAATATTCTAATGTATCAATTACACATTGTCAAGATACAGATAATGTACTGTTTTGTACAATTTGAACATTACATTAAAATACAATAAACTTGATATGTATTGTTTTAAATCATCTCAAAACATGCATTTTTAAAATCAATGGTTTCACATATAATCTACCATAAAATCACTAAGAATTCTTAATGTTTTTACATACATTTATTTGAACAAAAATAGAATTTTTATATTTAGATTGCTTACTTTGAGTATGTTGTATTATC
Organism: Carcinoscorpius rotundicauda; assembly: GCA_011833715.1. Classification (NCBI taxonomy): domain Eukaryota; kingdom Metazoa; phylum Arthropoda; class Merostomata; order Xiphosura; family Limulidae; genus Carcinoscorpius; species Carcinoscorpius rotundicauda. The sequence goes on from CM022393.1 coordinate 9,147,231, forward strand.
ATTGAATATTTGGCATAAATAGAAGAAACTGCAAATTTGGTGATATCAATGAATGCAAATTGTTATAAAAATTTTTAGAGATTAAATTATTCAAATAATGTTTTGTAGAATTAATTTGACTTGTGGATAAAAGAAAGTGTTATTAAATAAATTTTGCAAATTCTGATTTCATAAATTTTAACAGTCACTTAACCCTTAATTAGTTTATGAAATCGAAAATGGAATCTCCATCCATCAGATAACATGGTAACATGCCTCACATTCGTACAAATTAGGCTTACATAAATTATAAATAAATTATCTATACATAACCACAGGTTCATAGATTTAGCTGGATGAAATGCGAGAACAATTGCCAAACAGAAAATTGAAATAAACTGTAAAACCCAAATAAATGTTGTTCATTATTTCACATCTTCCATGTGGAAAAGATGGAATAAAGTAAAATAAAAAACTAAGTGGGTTTCAAACAAAATATGGAAACAAAACACTATCAGCATACATAGCAAAGATGCTGAACAAAGAAATGGTTTGTGTCCTTTCAGAGCAAAAGCTAGCCTTCCTGATGAGTCGTCAAAACTAATATATAATTCTTGCTTTTAGTAAATAGTCCCAAATAGACTGCAATAAAGTATAAGTACAGTGGCAGGTCTGTCCTTTCTTCTATACAAGATAAGCAAAACACTATTCTTTGAAACAGTAGCAAAATTCGTAACATGAATTTTTTTCACCTTTCAATTCTGGAACATGTTAAATCAAGTTGAAGTCATTTGTAAAATTCAAAGGTTTTATGAATATTAAATATATGGTATGAAAGAGTGGAATATACACTGTACTACACAGCCGACATTTTCCTGTAACATTTAAAAGTATCAGAGCAAACTGACATGAACAGTTTTAGCCTGTTGAGTCACGATACTGTGCGAGAGATGTACATTTGGTAGACGTAGTGTGACTGATCTATTACAATGTATTCTTCATTACTTTCACTCAAATTATTATAAAAACTAGCATAGAATATTCATTTATTTTTACAATGGATACATTAATGGTTAGTATATAATGCTTTGCAGTCACAATGACTGAAAGTAAACAAGATTAACTTGTTTGATCTAATCACTTAAGCTGTACGTCTTTGACTAACCTGTTTGCTTCTATAATATACCAGTAATTTTTATTTGACAACAGTTCATCATTAGGTTCCAGATTGAGACCGTGTTGGATAACTTGAGTGTCATCTCCTGCATTCCACAGAAAATTTACTTTGCGGTTGACCATCTCTATAGCCATAAAATCATACTGCATAAAGAAAAATATACCAACAAATTTGAAAACAAAGAATTCAATGTTATATAGGATGTATAAAATACATCACATGCAGTAAATTACATGTTAGTCAGATTTTATACCACTTTCACGTGAATTCTGTTGACCTCAAAATATTTTAAGGTATCTTCACTTTGTTAAGTACATTAGAAAACATTCATCTTAGAATTACATCAATGGATTACCCTATATATAATCCTTAAGATATTGGGGTTATACTAAAGAAGTCGTATCTCTCCTAGCTAAACGTTCAGTGATATAAATATTGGAGAGCTAAGTGCCAAGGATAACTGTCGTACCTGCCTAATCGACCATTTCAATCATCCAGTGATTCATAAAAAAACATGAAATGAGAAGTCTTATGTTGCTATAAAACACGTCAATAACACAATTAGCTTTTAATATGGGAAAATAATTTCTGACATGTCAGAGTACAAGTCTAGTCACCAATCTTCCCTCTAAATGTTCTTTGTATTCAGTAAGTTAATACATTCACTGAGCAGTTTATACTTTAGACACCTTCCTACACTGCTGCATTATCCCACACATTAAATTGCAAGGATGATAACAAAATGATCAGGTGGAGTGATAATTTTGTCCCACTTTGAAGTAACTAAATGTATACGAAAAAACGAAATCCAAGTATATTTTTCTATTAGCAACAGAAGCACTAACTTATCAGTGCAACACAAGAAAATATTTATTTAGCTTATAACAATCTAAACCACTAGCAATTGTCACAGAAATATGCAAATTCTGATGACAGAGGAAGTTGTGAGTAACACAACTGAATAGCTGTTAATGGATGCAGTTTAGAAAGAACTATGCAAATGACTGATTACTGATGTAACAATATCCTTACTTACACTAGATCATCCACTGTTCTTTTGAGGATGCCTAGATCCAATTTCATTTTTCTGTTTAATATGCCATCATTTATTTTATTTCTTAATAGTGCTGATATGTAATAAACATTTCAGAATTGGTAATATTAAAGAAGAGCGCAAATTCCACATATAATAAAATTGTATGCTTTCAGAAAAATAATAAAAAATTTTCAAACATCCATTGACAAATTCTTCAGTTTTTGTTTTTTTTTAAATTGTCTGAAATGGTATAAAACTTGGATTATACCAACATATATTTTACCATACCTTATTTTTTCATTCAAAAGTTATTTTAAAATATGAACAGTAACCATTAGAAACCTTGTAACAGTGAGAGTCATTCACCATTATTCACAAGAGCAATAGCTATACAAAGTTTATAAAAACAATGGTAAAAAATATGTTTAAATCGGTGCCATTCTTACAACTGTAACAACAGCATAACAATAAAATGTGGGCTATTGTGACTCGAGTGCCACACAGATCACACATAGGTGCATTAGTACCAGATAAAAGAAAGTGATGAGTTAAAAAAAAAATGACCAATGCATTGTCTGGCCAGAACAACATTCTCCTTCCAATTCTTATGGAAGCAAGATAGCCAAAGAGCAACAGAAGGTTTGATCTGGAAAAGCTTGCTATCACATTGTTCATTCCAAGTCGACTGCAAACTAGTGAGGAACCAAGCTTTCAATATTGGACCACAAGTCCACGTATGGGACATACACGGTAGTGATATTATCAAAGCAGATAGGCTTAGCTGTGATGTCAGCGAGCTCATTTCCACAAATACCAACATGGCCCGGTATCCAGAAAAACTGGATTGAAGTAGATAATAGAAAGAAATGGGCCAGTTGGTTTTGAATATTAATGAGGACAGGGTGAGAACCGAAGTGAAGTAATTAAGTCCAATATAGAGCTAAGCAAGTTAGCATAAATGGAACAGTTTGTGTAGTACATAGTTTCCAAGTGATCCAGGGCAAGAGAAATGGCATACAATTTGGCAGTGAATGCAGAAACTGTAGAGGGAATTCTGTTTGCCATGGTTTGTTGTGATTCAGTTGTTGCAGAGCTTACAGAGTCACCAAATTTTAAATCATGTCTATAAATGGAAATGGAAGGATAGTTTGAAAGATGTTCAGCAAATAGAAGGCAATAATTCTAATTGGGTGTATTCACCTTGACAGATGATATAAAGAAAGGCCACATTTAGGAATGGGAATTAGCCATGGTAGGGATAGGCTAATCAGTGGATACAGCTATGTTATCCAAGGACAGACCAAATTCATCCAACTCCACCTGGATATGAAAGCCAAAAGGAACAATGGCAAACTGTATTGTGGAAAAGCATGGCCCATCAAGAAAGAAAACACAACCCCAGGTGGGATGCTGTGGTGAAGATCGAAGTTTTGAAATGTACAGTAAAGACAGTTGCAAATGGCAAAGGTATAGAGGAAATTCATGAGACTCAGTGTACAGGCTCTTGACTGGAGATGAGCAAATGGCCCCTGCACAGAGCTGAAGCCCCTGATGGTGAACAGGATCCAATATCTTCAAAGCCTAGGTCTTGGCAGAGCCATAAACCAGAGACCCATATTCCAGTTTTGATCAAAGATACAAGATAGATTTTTAGCACAGAACATCAATCCTCTCCCCAAGAGGTGAAAGAGAAAACATGGAGGATATTCAGTGCCCTTGTACATTTTACACATAGCTGCTTGATGTGTGGAATAAAGGTCAGCTTATAATCAAAGATAAGCTCCAAGAACTTTGCGTCAGGGACTACAGGAAGCACAACTTCTCCGAGACAAAGCTCGAGATATGGGTGTGTACCCTGTTGGTAGTAGAAGCACATGCAAATGGTTTGAGTGAGAAAAGATGAGGCTGCCTGATTACAGGAATTCAAGGCCATAGTTGTGTGTTAGAGGTTGGACCCCTCGATCACCAGGATCCTTGCTTCCCCTTATTGGTTGCCATGCAGAAAAAAGGGGATGTGTATGACTACAGTATCAAGAAATAAAAAAATGATTGAAATGCAATCCAAACATATGGGTAAGGAAGAAAGGAAAGAAAGAAACAAACAAAAACAAAAAAGTGGAGAACAAGAAAACTGTGGGAAATGGATCCAATAAAAAGAAGCCATGAAAACAAAGCATCTCACACCCTGTATTAGAAAAGTTTTAGATCCCACTAAGAAGGAATGTGGGATATTGTAAGAAATTAAAAAGTCTAAAGAAATATATCATACAAGTCACTAAAATAAAAAAAAACATTGAGATGAAACAGCAAAGAAAACCACCCAAGAAAAAATCAATCTAGCCAACTTAAACCAGAGTGACATGACTGAATTTGGTGAAGACTGAGAGAATGAAAAACATCACTTGGCAGTGTATCCTACAGGAGGCAAAATTAAAGATTAGAAGGAATGAAAAGTTACTCTCAGGGATAAAATGTGTCAAGATTGAAGAGTTAATTACACTGGTTTGCAGAGACATTGAGGCAAGCACAAAAATAGCTGTTTTAACCTAATTTGGGGGTGCTGAATTCAGATTTGAAATCCGTTTTTACTCATCACCTCTAGTTTTTAAGATATGCATACTGTACATTTTGTACACATACTGTACATAAAGGCGTATATGCATTCAGGGTTAATTTCTAATATTGTGTGACTTATGTTTTCTTTTTTAGTTATCATGTAATAAATGTAAGTGATAGCATTACATTATATATATATAGCTATATATCAAGACGGATCACCAATTTCAGGAATCGGAACAAAGACCTTGCTTCATTTTTCGACATGGAAAACAAGTTGTGCTACTGCACAAATGTACCTGGCTTGTTCACTTTCCTTGGTTTGCCACATAATCCTTCAGACTGGTGTCTTTTCATAGACTCTTCCAAGCGAAGTCTCAAGGCTGTGCTTCTGCACAACAGGAATAAATATCACAGCATTCCCACTGCATACTCTGTCCATCTGAAGGAGTCCTATGACAATATGAAGCTTCTTTTAGAAGCTGTTAAGTACAACCAGTACCAGTGGAGTCTGTGTGGGGACCTCAAGGTCATTGGTCTTCTTATGGGTATGCAAGCAGGCTTCACAAAGTACTGTTGCTTTCTCTGTCTCTGTGATAGTCGAGCTGTATCCCAGCATTACAACCAGAAAGACTGGGGGTCTAAAAGAACTTTCGTTCCTGGCAAACACAGCGTCAAGGAGAATCCTCTGGTTGATATGAAGAAGGTGCTTCTTCCTCCTCTTAACATCAAGCTTGGTTTGATAAAGAATTTCGTGAAGGCCGTGGACAAATATGGTGCTGCCTTCCAACACTTGTCTACTGTGTTCCCAGGTCTCAGTGCTGCTAATCTCAAAGAGGGCATATCTTTGTCAGATCTCGAATCCGAGAAGTGCTGAAGGATACTGATTTTGAGGAGCTTCTTACCTTAAAGGAACGGAGAGCATGGGAAGCATTTAAGTCAGTCTGTAGTGGCTTCCTTGGTAACACACGCGTACCAAATTACCAAGCCTGTATTGAGAAGTTGCTAAAGACTTATGAGGATATGGAATGCCGAATGTCACTCAAAATTCATTTTCTCCATTCCCACCTCAACTTCTTCCATCCAAACCTTGGAGCAGTGAGTGATGAGCACAGAGAAAGATTCCACCAAGACATTACAAAGATGGAGAGCAACTACCAAGGCAAGTGGAACCCCAGCATGATGGGAGACTTCTGCTGGATGCTCTTGCGACATCCCGGAGGCAAAATACACCAGATCATCTAAGAAAACACACTTCTAACTGTCTGCGGTACTATGAATTGTGTACATTGTGTCATCCAAGTATATTTATTCCGTCAATGTTCTTTATTTATCCTGTTTTATCTGTAATAAGCTGCTGCAACTGTTGAAATAAGCACGTATATACTCTGTATATACTAAAATGAGACTATTTAAAAGCCAAAAAAATAGAGGTGATAGAACAAAACTGTTTATAAATTTGAATTCAGCACACCCAAATTAGTAAAAAAAACACCTATTCACATTCTTGCCAGAGAAAAAAAATATTTTTTTGTAAACCAGTGTTATCAACGTGCACAAAGCATTTGGAACATGATCCTTCAAGAGACTTGTGTCAAGTGTCAGGGTTCAGAAAAAAAGTCCACTGTTTAACAAAGGAAACAAAACTGAGTTTTCCCTTACGTGCAATTTTAGCAACTTATTAAAGTAGATTAGTCAAATCTGGACAGGAGGAAGAGGGTAAACAAAAGCTCTATGAACTGGTAAATGTTCTTGGGTGTGAGGGGGAGATAAGACCTTTTATCTCTAGACCACTGATCTGAAGACTCCAACTGATTTAACCCAACTACTTGAGTTGAGTTGACTCTGAAAGAAGTACAAGCATGTTAAGACTAACCAAAGCTAGACATCCAATGAAAGACATCGGTAAATCCACCAAAATGTGGATTTGAGTGACATTCAAATAGTAGGGCAAAATGCAAACTGCCCCACAAAAAAGGCATATGGAATCGAAACAAAATGGATGATGAAAACGTGAAGGTGAGACAGGTAACTGACAGGAAAGTGTAAAATGCAGACAGATAATATCTCAGTTTAAAACAAAAGAGCAACTTTAAAAAATTCCATATAGCATTGCAGATACACCTCATGCAATGCTAAATGTACAGGAATAGCCAGAATAAATGGAATAGTGGAGAAAAAGAACTGACAATTTATCCCTTTTAGCAGCACATGATAAACAGAAGTGTCCCCCTCTAGAGGACACTAAAAGCAAAGAAACAACATATGGAAGAAAAGAAATGAAGATAGAAAACATCCTAAAATAGAGGAAAGAGAGACGAGGTATTCCATGACGAAAATCTCTAAACAGGTATAACACTGAAGAAAGGAGGTGGAAGATAAGCATTAACTGTAGAAGAGACAAAGCTTGGTAGTATATAAAGTGGATAATATTAACAAAGATTCAAGTTACAGGATCTGGAAGAAATTCTGTCTGATGGTAAGCTAGTGTAAAAATGAATCTTAGCCTATATAGGGTAAAGAGTACAGATACTCAATATCAAAATGGAGACAATGTTATCATGAAACAATTAAAAGTGAAAAAAAGAGAGAAAAAGATGCCTAACTAATTCGTCAGTAGAGACTTGGAAGGTAATTCTACGAGAAGGTGGAACAAAACAAACAACAATGTTGTCTGAAATGGGTTCAGTCATCATAGGAGGAAGACATTCAATAATAAGAACAAGTAGGGTGGTCTCCAGTCCCCAGGGGCCCTTAGGAATGAAGTAATGGTAAGAAGTATAAATTTTGAAATAAGCAAAATTAATGGTAAAATGTACAAAGAAAGACAAAAATGAAATAGCTGACATAATTCAGAAACCTTATAGTGAAATAAACATAGCTATGCGATATTATGTGTTGAAGATATTTAACCTAATTACCCATTACCAATAAATATAGCCAGGAGTAAACTGAAAATAACAAACCTATTGATCCAAACTGAAAGTACAGAAAAAAGGATATCAATAAGTGCTAAAATAAAAAATCGTAGCCAGACAACAAGGATGTACCTATCAGGAAAAGTTTGTGTGGGCCCTGATGGAGGGTTATGTGGTAACTTGCATTTGAATTAATTGATTCAAAGAAGTGTGAGAGCTTCAAGGCTTGTTGCATACAGAAAACGTTTTTGCACATAAAGGGCAGCACTGTACAAGAATAGCTCTTTACACAAGAAGAGATAATAGACTGTAATGGAACTCTTTAAACGATAATTAGAGAGTTATAGTATGAAAACCCTAAACCAGAACAATGCATTAACTTGTATATAAAATCTTAAAACTTTATTTCACTAATGTAGACATAAGTAAAACAGAAGTCCTTACAACTGTAGTATGGCTTAATCAACGTATTTGACAGTGTTTTTATTTTCTAAATGAGCTGGGGAATGAGGCTCAAACAGATAGCCTATTTTGAAAATATAAGTTAGTTATAACTGTAGATGAAATTTCAAATTTGAGTAAATCCAAATCCTGAATTTTATGTTAGAAATACTTTCAAATACTTACTAATACTGGGTTGGCTAAGTAAAACAGAAGGCTATTTTTATCTTCTTCTCTGGTGAGTGCATACTTAAGAATGATGTTTGTGACGGTTGAGGGCTCTATTTGTGGTTGATATGATCGTTTACATTTTCCGCTGCTGTCTGTAGTTATAGACACTTTGAGCTGTAAAGAGCAAGTTGTTTATTTTATCTTCATTACATTTTATACATAAAATAAGAAATTTATGTGAAATATAAACTGTGCTGGAGAAAATACTTCTACTATGTTTACTTGTTGCTATGGCCACCATAGGAGGGAAAATAACCTTTAATTCCTCGTTACATTACGTTCCATACATTCTCTTGACAATAGAAAATAAATCGAGAACTGCCACTAGGAATAGAGCTAGGTGATTATACCAATTATCTATTAGCATCAATTATTTTAATCAAAAATACAATCTATTAATGTTGCAAAAAAATAATCAAATAATGGAAATTAGTTTTTCTAACTACCATTTTCAATTATTACAACTATAAAAACAACCAAGATATCAAACATGATATTATGTTAGTTTATTCAGCTTCAGGTTGACCCTGTCCAATGGTTAAAGTAGTTCCTGAAAGTTGAGGATCTCAGGTTTAACTGTCGCCAATCAAACATGATCTTGCAGCCTTGTTACATATGTGTTTCAAGCCATGAAAAAGCTACTACCAAGTCCATCTGTTACCACCCCTAATTTTAAACTGCTAAGTCATTGTGTTTATGATACATATTCAGGTAAAAAGAGCTTGGGGATTATACACATATATGTATAAAAAGATATATGAAAATGTCTTTCAAATAACATGAAACAAGCTGCAAGTAGATGGTTAGTCTCATGCAAGGATAACTGACTATTTATGTAATAAAATAATAAGGCTAATGAATTACTAACTGAAAAATTCTACTAATTACTTAGCTCTCAATGGAAATAAACTTTTTTGTTTGTAACACTCTTTATTGATATTAAGTTGGATAAAAACATGCACCACTACAGTATAAAACATGTAAAGAACAAGTTCTTAAAACAATTCATTCTTTTAGAGAACCTTGTAGCCACATTCCCTCACAGAACATGTTTTATTATAGAATAATATACTTAAGTCACGTTCAAGAAATTATACCAAAATATAACGTACACTTGATGCCATCTGTCTGGCAAACTTGATTTTGTTTTTCAATTCCTTTAATTTCAATCGAGTATCTCTGTGATGCGACTCCACTGTTTTGGCAAGCCTTTCCATATTCTCTGCCTGTTTCTTGATATCAAAGGTGGAAGCTCTAGCCCTGTTGACTAAGAAAGAAAACAAAGCTGATTTTATATGACTGAGATTGTTTTGCTACAAAAATTAATAAAACTAGGCCTAACAAAAGTTGTTGTTGATTTTGAATTAAGCACAAAGCTACACAATGGGCTATCTGTGCTCTGCCCACCACGGGTATCGAAACCCGAATTTTAGCGTGCAAGTCCACAGACATACCGCTCAGCCACTGGGGAGCAAGAAAATAATAAGAACAATAAAAAATGTAAATAATTTATTGGCATAAAATGCAGTTGTCAGTTTGTATTTCGTTGCTTTTGCCAATTCATAAAATATGAATCAAAGAGCAGAAGGTTAAAACACAACATAAAACTTGCTATTTCAACAGAACTTTTGTTGAGCCACTGATATTAACAATGAAACACTTTCTACCATTACTTGTAATAATTTTTTTTAATTCAAGGGTACATAAAATAACCACTTTGTCATTAAAACACGGAAAATAATATTTTAGCTGATTCAAAAACTTATAAAATATTTCCCTCTTTGTGGTCCAATGTTTACCGAAATAATAATTAATTAGTCTTGATAACTATGTTACACTATGGCATCTTAAATGAACAACAATTCTCAAACTTGTACACAACAGTAATATGCAACATATGAAAACTTGTTTGTTGTTTAAACTCACTGGTATCACTGATGTTTCCCAATTCTGCCACAGATCCTGTGTTCAAAGCTTCAAACCGAGGAATAAGGTCTTCATCAATTTTGTCTTGGATGTCATCGATTTTTGTGTGTGTTTGTTCAGCTTGGTCTAGTATTCCACTGAGATAACCTTCCACTCGTGATAAATTTTCTCCTATGTCTTAAGCATTGAAAAACACAAAACAAGACACGACAGATTCTAAAACCGATTATTTTCTAAAAATATTGTGAATACATTTTTATATCATTAATAAAAGTTAGCTGGTAAATGCAAATAAATATGTGGTCACTTTAGATAAATGAAGGCAGAACAGTGAGGTATGTTACTTAATTTATTAAAATAATACCTCTGTGTGAACAATACACAAGATGGGGAAATGTTTGTATACATTTATCTAAAGCATCTAGGAACTAAAAGTAGGAAAGATTTATGTTCAATGTCTCTACAAAATAAAAATACAAACCACTGGGAAAATGACTCAGTCCATTATTAATGACATCAAGATCAATTTTACTATGTGCATTGTCTTCTTGGATTTTTTTAAGATTATTCTTCTTATCTTCCAGACGATTCCTGAGTTCTATTAAAAAATAAAAAGTTTAATTTTTTTTTGTATTTTTATTTAATACACTTATGCTTTATAAATAAAAGTGATGGTATTGAAAGCAAGATGCAAGACTTAAATCTAGTCATATGAACACACTGAATGATTTACTAAATGTAAGTTAGCTGGTTTCATACAATATTACTACTTGTCTTCATCTAAGATTTTTTATACAATTAGACATACACTAAAAACGGTTCACCTACAGTAAACAAAAAACATACAATTTTTGTCATTGATGTATTTAATAGCATAGAGGGAAATACAATTCCTTCTAAGTCACATACCAATCCTCAGAGTGTATACTAAAATCTGTTTTCATCAGGAAATCAAACTACACCCTTATTGTCACCTTGATCTTCATAAAGTATGTGGTATTTTTACTTCTGCTAATCAGGCTGAGATTTTTTTTTTTTTACAAGAAACTTAATTTTAAAGAAATATTTTACACAAAACGTAGCAAAATTATGTTAAACTTTTACTTGGAACTTTATCACGCAGGTCTGCAGCTTCTTTAAGGAGCTTTTCACTTCTGGCACGAGCTATTTCAGCTTGCTTTGTTAAAGCATCATCAGTTCCCGGGTATGCCTACATCAAACAATATTGAAAGGCATCATAAGTGGCTATCCTAACCTTTACAAACAACCTGTAGAAATGCTCGTACAACTATAGTTGGCAGTATTAATCTACTGATTAATCTAAAGAAATAACAAAAGATTAATAAACTATATTTTAACAAATTTATTCTCCAACAACTACATTAGTAATCCAAAAGTACAAGAACAGTGGAAGAAGGAACAAGTTGCTGAAGCATTTTTTAAAAAGTTTAATGCTGTGTTTTCTATTTATTTTTGTACAAGAACTCTTGTTAGTTTCTAGTATGTAGGTACTTAAAAATTAATTGTAAACAACATATCTATATCAGTTGAAATACTAAATATCTGCAGCAGCTGGGGGACTGCACCTTACACACCTCAGATCACCTACCAGGGTTTACTTCAGACGCTATTGCACCTCTATGTGCAAACATCTTCCTACAGCTCTGTCAATAAACAAGACTGATCTGTATTTTAGTAGTTTTTCCTTTATCATAGTTTAAATGTTGTTAACAACGAATTACCTGTGCTCTATCCATCACAAGAAGCATTACAACCATTCAGAATTACTGCTGAGCCACTGAAGGCTTTTACCATGTTACATATTTTCATTGTCACAAAGGTTTGTGTACTTAATAAAAATTCAACCTAGCACATAGACATTTGATTTTTTCAAAACCTCAAGGTTCACAGATCTAATGCACAACAGATATAACTATCAGTCAGATGAAATAAAAGAGGCAAGTCACAGTATTGAAGTCTGATTTAAAAAAATCATTTTTATCCTATGAAGATAAGAAAACTGAAGAATAGAATTAATTGATGGAGTGGAAGGATACCTGCATTATGAAGATGTAAACAGACAAGAAAGAGTAAATTAGCATACAGTTTGCTTTGTTTTTGTAACTTATATGGAAACCATAGTTTTTTTTTAATACTTTTTATACTTTTAAGTTAGAAAAAAATATGAGGGAATCCTCAATAGCCATGGCACTTAGAATTCTATTAGACAGGATTAAAATAAATTAACCTACGAGACCTTGGGCAAAGTCAAATACAAAAAGAAAGGATTTGGCTTCGCAAGTTCAGAAATGTAACTGAATCCCAAAATAAGTCGAAGTGATAGAGCAGTGAGCTAAAAGTCTATTTGAGAAAAACAAAACATAATAACAACGACTCAGATCTGATTTATGAGCTGTTATGCCTTAGCTAAAATCAGGAACAAAAACTTAACCACTAGAAATACATTTTTAAATATAAATAAGAGTATCAGAATGTATTTGTAACTAAATGATAACCTTGAATATGTCTGCAAATAGCCTACACACAAAGTTAAATACATCACACAGTACACATAATAAGCTTAATAAAAGATTAAACAAACAAATTAAATATATATATATTTACAATGTAATGTAATATTTATAAATTATATAAATATTACATTGCTGCACAAGTTGGGTGCTGTTACTTATGTAATATTACATTACACTGTTACATGAGTTGGGTGCTGTTACTTATGTAATATTACATTACACTGTTACATAAGTTGGGTGCTGTTACTTATGTAATATTACATTACACTGTTACATAAGTTGGGTGCTGTTACTTATGTAATATTACATTACACTTACATAAGTTGGGTGCTGTTACTTATGTAATATTACATTACACTGTTACATAAGTTGGGTGCTGATGATGTTAATATTTTTTCCATAAAGTCACTATCTCACAAGGTTTGACTTAAGGAATTCAGATTAGTCATAAATACAATTGCTAAGCTAACAATGCTACTTAATCTTTATAACAATACTAAACAGTGGTACACCAATTTCAATAAATAAACAAAATGGATAATAGATTTTATGCAAGTTATTTAACGTGAATTAGTTTAACCATGTTTAATAAGCCCATTCAGCTTTACATATCAGTTGTAAATCAGACCTGGTATTTTAAGACCATCTTATTATTTGTTCATAATAATTTTAAAGCTAGTTTTATCTTTTACGTTTGGAGACTAACAAAGTTAGTTTAACTTTTTTAACATTAAAACAAGACAAATTTATTTCCAACTCCAGCAACTCAGTGCAATATACCAAGATCTTACCACATTATAAGCTCTTTCTGCTGCATATTCAGCCTCTCTGGCAGCATTCTCTGCTGCAGTCAGTCCATCTACAATTTCTTTGTATGCTTTAGCTGCTTTCAGTGGGAGGTCTGAAACTTCCTTTGTTGCACTAAAACGACTGGAGACATTTTAAATAATTAAAAAATAAACTTTAAAAGTAATTGATTTTTTTCTTTCTAGAATGCCAAATTAAGTTTGTGTCATTCTCAAATGTTTCTAAGATGCAACGTAACAGATCTTGGAACATTTGTCAAAATGTGGACAAAAAAATATTTGTAATTCGTAACTGTGCATAATTGTTTCTGTTGTTTTGGTTTGATTTTGGTACTAATTCAAATGTTACATTTCCTTTATAGTTTTCTGTTGTTTTGGTTTAATTTTGGTACTAATTCAAATGTTACATTTACTTTATAGTTATAATTTGAACCCATCCCTTCATTACTTTTAATTTATTGCACTTTTAAAATAATTATCTAAATATTTTGTGCACAAAAATATTACTATATTTTTGAATTAATGAAGTAATAAAGTTACTAGTAGTTTAAGTTATATATATGAGATGATTTAGTGCACACATTTTTAATTGCATATAAAAGTTAAGTAAAAATGTTACAATTTTCCTGCATCAAAAGTGTATTTCCAATAGGTATTTACCCCTACTCACATAAATAGCTACTTTTTTTCAGTGCTACCTTCTATATGCAGCAAAGTTTTTTTTGGATGCTGAAAGCCTTAAAAACTCCTATCCTTGTTTGAATCAACGAACGAGTCTTGCATACAAGTCATCATGTAATGATCCTCCACTATCAAGAATGAGATGTGTGACAAATGCAACTCCCTCTACTAAATTCTACAAAATTATCATTTCAAGCTTTGCCAGAAAACGAAAACACTGGTTTTCATTGAAGAGTAGGAAGTGTAAGTTCCTATCAGAAATATATTTTCAGCATAAGAAAGTTGTAACTTTCAATGAGTTATTCAGGTGAGAAGAGGTCATATAACAAACTCCATAATGAAAAGGTGTGGAGACCAGTGCAAGGGAAAGAAAAGAGTATCCACAAAGGAGGACTCCACATGATAGCAATGAGAGAAAACTGATTGATCTCAGAATTTGGCATCTGACATTGAACAGATGTCTGTGCAATATAAACTCTCATTGAAGTTTAAAATCATGGTAACATAATAAAAATAATATCAAGAAATAATGAAATGGATACAAACCGTAATCTGCAAGTACCTTCAGGATGAAGTAATCAGAGTATGAACAAGTGTAATATGTATGTAAGGGCTTGTCTTCTTTTATTTAACTCTAAATCCAAAATACTCAGTCACTGGAAACTAACATCCACATGATGGTAGGATGAGGAATCTCAACTGTGACAGCACTCTCCATTGTTACATAATGGAAGATATGTCATCATCTACACCAGCAGGACACTACAACCCTACTTATTAACTTGTTCAGGAAGATACCTCCATGGTCAACTATATTAGAGGCTTCGAAGTAGAAAGAATTCTTACATTCCAATAGAAGAAATTGGAGAGAGTGCAGATAAAATGAAGACACCCAAGATATCCAGAAGAGGGTTTTGTAATCACTCATTCCACTAAGAGGCCATACCAATTCATTCAATACAAGGCATGGAAAGGATGGGCAACTATCTCATTCTGCTTTACCTATGTGGTCCATGGATGGCAGTACATGGAAGAAACAGCTACCCAAGGCAGAGAATGAGAGATGAACATATGAGACAACAGGACAGACATGCAAGAAAATGGGAAGATGCAAGACTGTAGCAAAAGCACCAGGAAATACCAGGAAGTGATGATAGGAAGAAGACAAGGAAAAAAAACCAAAAACGAACAACCAAGTCACAATCCAAACACAATGAGTGATGGAGGAGGGAAGACAAATCAAACACATATGGAGTAAGAAAAGAAAACAGTGGGAAATAAATCCAATTGAAAGAAGCTTTGAAAACAATGAAGCAACCTACAGCATGTACTGTATAGAGAGGGTTATCTGAATTCCATTGGGAAAAAAGGTGGAAGGTGGTAATAAAAAAAAGTCTAAAGAAATATGTTATGAGCCACTAAAATATAGGTTAATAAAATCAATCCAGAACAAAAAAACTAATAAAGTAGTGCCAGCCAGGAAACATTAAACAAAAAGGTCTGAAACTGAGTGATATGGATGAACAAAAAATCTGGCTAAGAATCTGATAGAATAAAGAAAACAAAAAAACTAATGTTGTAAGATCGATATAAACCTGTCTGAACTTCACAAAAACAAGGTTAAATGGATGGCAAACTATAGACAAAAAAAAAGAGGTAACTACTTGAGAAGGGATAAAAGATCGAAAAAGTTCACTTGGAGGCATACCCCACATGATGCAGAAGAATAAAAAACTGGGAAGATTGAGAGATCACTCTAAGGGAGAAAAATGCACCAGGAATGAGGAAAAAAATCAAGAACATAACTTTCTAGAAAACACATCAGGTATGCGAGTTTGAAAATCTAAATGTACTGTTTACAACAGAGAGAACAAGAATAAATGTATCCTTGGCAAATGATAAGCTACCACCCTCAGAAAGTCAAAATGAAACAAAATTAGTCAAATCTGGACAAGAGGAAGAGAGTAAACTAAAGCTCACTGGACTGGTAAAAGTTCTCAGATATGAAGACTATCTGTTGACCACTGTCTTGAAGACTCCTGCTGATCAAACCACATCCCCCTCATCTTTGGAGAAGAGCATCAGGTAAAATAAAATATCCAGAAAAGAGGGAGGAAGTGATACCTGAAATCATGGAGATATGTTCAACTATCAATGCACATTGACAAAAAAAAGGATGGATTACAACTAAGAAGAAAACCCAAAGTAACTGCTCATATAACAAAGTTCCTTGAAATGCATTCAATGAGAATGAATGGATTGGGTATTTAAGTAATAACCGAGTAATTAAATTTTCCAGTTGGGTAATTCTTTTCTAACTGACCCTGAAAAGAGTAGATGAGTATGTTAAGACAACCATCTTTGGTAGGAGCTAACCAAAGCTAGATATCCAACGAATATTGTATGTAAAGTCTACTAAAAACGTGGAAGTAGGTAAAATTCAAATTGCCCCACATAAGACATGAAACAAGTTTTAAGATCAAGACACGAAACTGGTACCAAATCCCATGGTGAAAAACTGAATAAACATGCACCATATGTATTCACAGCCATGCTGAAACCATATCTAAATGTGATCAAAAGACTATCAAAATCAGGAAGACCCATGAATTGAGTGAATTGTAACAATAGATCCACAACCCTAATTAGCATTAAGCATACAAGATGAATGAAGAAAATCTATAGGAAAGACAGGTAAAGGACATGATAGTGCCAAATATGTAAAGTGAAGAAAAATGATAATATCTCAAAATAAAACAAAAGAGGAACTAAAACTAATTCCATATAGAAACTCACACAAATGAAATTATAGGCAAGAAATTTTGTACTAAAATAAAACACAAGACATGTTAGGTGTTAAAAAAACAAAATAATTAACCTAACTATTGATTAACCTATTTATTAAGCCTAAGATAACAAGATACTCAGTGATTAACCACTATATACAACTACATGTCAACCAAAACTACCACGTGTTTTAAGCCTAATCAAACACAGGACAATGGATATCAGCAAGCTAAATATCACTAATATAAAAATCTTAACTTAACAGTCAGTATGTACCATACTAGAAGAAGTTTGGTGGACCTTGACTCAAGGGATTCACATAAACCTAATGAGTAGGAAGAAAGATGAATAATAATGAAAATGATAAAATACACGAGTGTACAAAATTAAGCGTAGTAAAAATAACATTTACAAGACAAGATGAATGTATGGAATAGAATATAGTTGAACTACTAATTGATATACCAGTTAGATGAATTACACATAATACTAAAATAACAAAAATCACAGTAGGCCTAAGCAAAGGGTATCAGAGATAAAATGCAACTGAGAGTAATTGCTTAGCTGAATTTGAATACAAGTATCAACCAGTCTAATAAAAATGACATTGTGAAATGCAAATAACTAAATATAACATTAAAAAATAAAATTACTCAAGAACCATAAGAGTATAACATCTTATTTTTCACAAAGTTATTGAACTTTGTTAAAATGTGCAAGCTCCTAAACTTGAGGTAGAGTCTGACAAAGGTCAGATCATTAGATAATCAATTTCCTGATTTAGTTAAGCCAAAACTGTTTCAGAGTGGTGCTGCTACCTAAAGCCTGTGCAAATGTGCTAATAAAGTATACAACCTCAGTGAAGGTAACATAGAATTCATAATGTAAAATGAATAACCACACATCTGTGTTGGTAAAAGGTAATGAAGCAATTTCACTTTGGAATAACTCAACATTTTAATATACAATATTGATATTTGTAACTAGTCAACTTATGAAAAAATTAATGCAAAGATATGGTTAAAAAATAAACACTTGAAGAAAGCACAAACTAAATATTACAACATGAGTACTGTGAAACAAGAAGTGATAGTCGCATGCATCAAGAGAATGTGTTATGTTACTCTTTATTGGTGAAGAGTTGTCACATGATGATTTGCATGCATTTGAATAATTCAATTCAAAGATAGGTAAGAGCTTGAAGGCTTGTGGCCTGAGAAAAAATATTTTGCACATAGAGGATAAAAATAAATGAAAATATTATGTAAGAAGAGGTAATTTACAGCATTTAACATTTTATACATTATTATTATTATTATTATTATTATGGTAATTAAAAATATGTTAACAAAACAAAGTTATTTTCAAACTGGTAGTTGCTACCTATTTAATTATTTTTTACCCTTATAGTTTTATATTTTAAATTTCAACATGTTTGTTTTTGCAATATTGGGTCGTGTAAAACATTCCTGTTTTCAGATAGGGACCAGCACGGTTTAATGTTTAGTATTTTGCACTTATGGGAAAAAGGTTGTAAATCTGAGGCTTGCCTGTGATATATTTGTGTCTTTCAGAAAAACAACTCCATCTTCTTCAGTCTACCCAACTGTATAAAATACCATCAGGTAGCTGGAATTAAAACTGTAATGTACAGGCACCTTGTTCATTCAGGAGGAACATGCCACAGAAAAATGGAGTTAATTGTTGTCTTCATATGCTTTTAAACATGAAAAGGATTAACTCACTCATTGCAGTTGCTTGCACTGACACTTAGTATGACTACAGTTATAAACATTAGTTTTTCTGAGATTGTGAGACTGAGGGTAATGTTCTAGTGGCTAATCACCAAAATGAGATAATACATTGCTTAATAATAATATCAGAAGCTGAAAGTTTGTCCTAGGAACAGCAGGTGTGTTTCAACTTACTCCTGTAACTGTTGAGCTTGTCTCCACAAATCCTCAGCATGTTCCTGTGCAGGAACAACAAACTTCTCTTTGTATTTAGGGTTAAGGAGAGCTAGAATTCCACGTTTTTCCTCCACATTCTCAGTTGCATTTAACAGTTCGTTCTGTAACCTAGCAAGTTCCTATTAAATATTTAAAAAAAAAATTACCAGCACATTTTTTTAATATCAGACTAAAACATAAATCAAGTTAACATTATATCGATACAAGTTTGTTTTTTTTGTTTTTTTTGTTTTTTTTTCAAACCTTTTATCAACAAATTACCGATATGAATTCTCTGAAATATTAGAAATACATTTAAAATACTTTTAAAACTTCTAATTATGGATTATAAACAAAAGCATTAATTTAAAACAAAACTCTAACTGGAAGTTGATAAGCATCATTATTATTTTAACTCTAGAACAAGAAATGGGTCCATACAGATTATATTGAAGTTTTAAACTTTTTAGAAATCATTTGTACACCAAATTTGTTGTAGATCTAGGACTTCAGTGGCTACAAAGTCTCTAGTAGCACAAAATGTCAATGATATTAACATCAAAATTGTAACAAAATCTACAATTTACTGCTGCAGGTTTCTTATGTAGTTTACATGAAACAGTGCTTTCATCCAATATCGTTAGCCATTTCTTTACACTGTTATAACAGGCAAAAATAAGATTATTCAGTATCATACAATAGGTAGACAACAGCAAAAGTAAACGACTCAGAAGTTTGAAGACGAAGTAGAGAGCTCTGTTTTACACACGATTAGGCATATCAATGTTAGATGTCAAAAGGTTTTTCTCAGTTTTATTATTCAAAGTAAAATTACTTATAAAGTTACAATCCCAAATCTATAAATAATAAAGAGTATCAAATTTATTTGTATGGAAAAAAGTATAAACAAATGATTTACAGATTGTTGCTATTAGAAATTTTCATGTTGCCTTTAATCAATCAAATATTTTAAAAAATACTAACTTTAAATTTAAAAACAGCATCCTCGAGTGCTTGTCTTGCCAGGTTCACTAGTTCTTCAGCTTTTGATAATGTTGTGTCAACAGAGTGCTTTATCTTTGTACTGTCTTCTATATCCTCCTAAAGTTAATGTAGCAACATCTGTTGTCAGTCAGTGTAAAACACTTTGACCCCATTAAAAGATTTTTAAAAAAATCTTCAAACTAATGATAAACAATCTCAATTTTACAGTTTTTTCCAAGCACATTGTACTTCTATATTAAGAGTGAAAATCATAAAACCAGCATTTTTGGTGCAAAGATCATACCTTTCATTATGCTAGAAAATGTTGGTTTTTGTTGTTGTACTGAGGCATAACTTAACCAAATAAAGAAGCAGACCATTCACGTGTTGTTGAAGTTTGTTTTGCTGTGAATGAATATTAGGCAAAAACAACCTTGTTTCAAAAATATCAATTCTCCAAATTTTATTTTATTAGCAAATGATGAAAAAACTACCATTGTAGATTAACAGAAACATTAAAACAGGGTCACTGTTTACATTTTTGTTCCGAGCCACCATCTGACATGTAAAAAATGCGAAGAAAAAAACCCAACAACGTATATATATATGCTCAACAACCTGTCTTAAAAAAATAGTATAACCAGTTTGCTGACAAGATACTGCAACTAAACAAAATTTATACAGCTCAATCAAACTCTTAGTGAAAAACAGAGCAAGCAAGAGAAACAGTTTCTACAATAAACTGATTTGTTCAAGTAATATAATACCCGTTAGCAGTTTTGACAGTTTACTGTTAAAATAAACTATTTAAATTGTTGGATTATAACAAACGAAATTTAAATGAATTTTACATAATTTTGAAACTGATGATTATTTGCAAGGTTATATGTAAATAATTTATTTCTTACTTGATATTTTGTATAAAATTTATATAATCACTATCGTTAAGGAATCTTGTACAAAACCGATTTTTTATGGGTGTTCGATTAGCAATAAAAAGATTACATGAAAATATAATCACAGCATGTTCACCTTTATCTGATTCTGAGTCAATATGACTGCACGTGTAATACTTCTTGCTTTTTCCGTTGGTTTTTGGACCTCCTCTTTTATAATGTTCAGCATTTCATTAAGGAGATCCTTCAGCTTATCTAAGCGTTTTTGTAGCCCACCAATTCCATGAAGATCCATTTTCAATCCTTTCACTTTGTCTAAAAGTATATTAGCTCTCCTGAAACCATTGAAAAATACACACATTTTTAAATATCTAAGATTGTCACCACTGTTTTAAACAAAAATAGTTACAATAACGTAGAATATTCTTATGCTTAACAGTAGTTTTCTTAATCACATCAATGCTGATTTATTATATTTCAAATATTAGAAATGCTGTTTAACAACTTATTAAAAAGGTATTGACATGTCTAACAACAAAGAAAACCAAGAACATTTGTTTAAATGTTGATCATGCTTCAAAATAAACGAACTGTACTTGCCAATAAAGAAAAAAAAATGTAAAAAATTGCCGTCACAGAAAACTAAACAAATATACCACACTACTTAGAAAATAACAAATCATAATACAAAATTGTCAGCTATCATCTTTAATGAAAAATATGTCATATGCACACATAATGCCGATAAAGTAAACAACTTGCTATCAAAGTTTCTAACTATTACATTAAAATAAAATAAAATAAAGAAAACAAAAATATACTATTAACAGAGATACCAGCTATTACATAATCATATGCATATAGCCAAGTCAAAATATGTATATCATAACATTTAACATATAATTAAAAAAACTTGATTACCAGTATATGGAAATTGGCAGCATGGTATTCGCATTTCAAATTTGTATAAATATTTAAGTTTTAATGTCTCAATTAAAAATACATATTTAAAATTCTGTAGTCGTTACTTCTCTATCTAATGTGATCCTTGTGCTCTGCCCCTTTATATCTTCAATAATGTATATATAATAAATTTATGCCTATTACTTTCTCAATTTGCTGAAATATCGATAAGTTTGCAAAACTCAAAGTAACCTTTCCCATTTGCCATGCCTTTTATGACAGTTATGAATGATATGTACATGTTGTTAATGGACTTCTTAAACAATAAAAACACCAGAATATTCCTTATGTAAACACATTTGTGGGTTTCTGTGGTGAAGAAAAGAGAATTTAACTAAAATTCTTTGTCAAATACTCAGCAGTTACCATAATTTTTATATATTTATTTATAACTCTGAAAGCGAGGTAAATTTATTGTAGTTTTGAGACAGTATATTCTAGTGACTAATATATATTTTGAGTCTAAAAACGTACAAGATTTAAATTAGACTGACATTCTGATAGCAAAATGCTTGGAAGCTGGAATAAGATGCTACACTTACTGGTTTTGTTTTGTTTGCTTATATACGTTTAGTTTTTTTAAAAAATGTGCATTACTGTGAATAAAGTAAATAAAATATAGGAATTTCTAAAATTGGATAAAAATAAAATTTAATACATTTAAGAACACGAGTTCATAAAAGTAATTCAATAGGTTAGTTTATTTTATATGTGGGAAGGAAAAAAAAGAGATATATTCTCACTTAGTTTTGAGGATTCTGTTTATCACGCTGTAAAAAATCAAAGTCTAGTAAAGCAACAAAATTAAAAGAAAACTGATATCAAAAATGTAATAGTTGCTACTGTAAAGACAAGTAATTTGAAAATCTTAAGTCAATTATGGATTCAAAGAAAATATATTAATTTCATAGTTATTTAAGTTTCCATTCCACTACATCTTATTACAGTAAGTGTTAGGGTACAAAAATATGATAAGATACAAAGTTTTATCAAAAATAAATTTCTGATATTCATTGAGATAAGATTTATGTAAAAATAAGTATTTTTATTGTTAACATAAAAATTGCCTGTCACACAGACTGGCTCAGTAAAGACTTTTGTTAATTTACTGATAAATCTTTATCAAAAGTGCATTTCTAAAAATAAAAAAATTACTTATTTTTTGTATACAATAGACTTGTAATATTCACTAAAAACTAGACAAGTTTGTGAACATACATAATTTATTCAGGTTCGTAGTAGGTTTACTTTCATAGTTGTAAATAATCTACATTTTAAAAAAATAGAATGACAAAAAATGATTGTTGCAAAGTTGCCAGTTATCACATTGAGAGGTAAAGCTTTATGTTGTGCCAGCTGTTACTTTCAAACCCACATGTTGCCAAGTAAACAATAAAACCTGCAATTAAAGTTGCCAGCCATCAAATAAAAACAAAGTAACTAACTTAAGCCAAGTAAAACTACCAGCTTAAAGTCCCTAGCAATTACAATAAAACAAAGTGAATAATCCACAAGCAACTACAAATAAATATTCTGTTATTAAGAATTACAAAATATAAAAAAACAAACCAATTATCTTACATGAAATGAATCACTTTAAATCTAAAAAAATATGATTACTTCTTCACAGTTTACTCATTTCTAATGGACAGAATATTATAACTGGTTCACGACTATTAACATTCATCAATAATTATATATAGACTTCCTGCATTTTACAGTTTAATGTTTTATGAGTGACATTTAATCTAACTATTGAAACTCTAATCTCTTAAGCATAATGAGATAAACCAACATAAAATTATGTTAATGTACCTCAATTGTTTTTTTAAAGTATTTAAGAATGAACAGATAAAATATAATCAAAAGTACTTGTTGGCAAGGATTTCATAAGTATTCTCACAAGTGAGACTTCAAGCTAACTATAACTGAAAATTGTTTCATTTTATTAAGGTGTTAATATTTTCAGTTTATTTTTCAAAATTTCCATAACCAGATGCTGTCTAACAGTGGATATAAATTGTTCACATAAAATAAATGATACATCAGCAAACCACATAACAATCTTAAGGATTTTGTACATATTTGCTACCAATATTTTTTTAACAAGTGAAACAAAAGTAATTAATTCAGTCATTCAGTCTTGCTTTTATATTGATGTAAATTTATACTTTAACGTATTTTCATTGTGAAATTTAATTTCAGTTGTTGGCTTTTTGCACACTTCACTGAAAAATTTAAATTATAATAGTTGTAATAATAAGTGGGGATAAGAGTGAAGAATTTTGTTTTAAATGTTTGTGTAAACAGCAGAGATAAACATTAACGTTACAATTAACTAGTTTTTTTTCCCTATGACATGCAACAAAATATAGTGGTCTGAAATATGATGAGGAAAACCTAAAAAATAACCTATACTTACAGTAAAGTGTACATTAGCAGATAAAATTGTGTTCCTGACATCTGCTTGCAAAGTTATTAAATTTCACTAACCAACTTTGTAATTTTGTTTTTTCTTACTGATGTATTTAAAGAAAACTAGCATGAAGTTCATTTCACAGAAAAAAAGGTTAAAATTACATTTAATAGCATTTATTTCAAAAGTTTCAAAATTAGTGTGAAGCAACTTACTTTAATAAAAATTTACTCCCAATCATAGAGTGCAAGTGAAATACTGTTTCTGAAATACTTGTATTTATAAAATTTGAGTATGAATGCCATCATTAGAAAACAATTTTGACCAAGATAAATTATTAGATATCACTTTCTTCAATGCTATCTTCAGTATGTTTTATTTGCTTAAACATTCTATACAGCATTACGATTTTAATATATGGGATTTTTCCATCTTACCGTAGTTCCTCCTCAGCATTGTGACTGATAGGAGTAAAGTCTCGTGCTCTAATCTCTTGCAAAATCTTTTCAGCCTCACTAATCATATCATCAAAACTAACTCCTGGTCTAGATGGATCTAAACCATAATTCTTTAGTTCTTGAACAGTATCTATGTAAAAGTAAAAATAGTCTTAAGTTACCATCCAATACAAAGGATGCAGTTAAACTACACCATCAAATTAAATCATGGGTGGTTTGTGTCTAAAACTAGCTGGGTTTGCTGATACCAACTGAAAGTACAATGAGAGTAATTTAAAAGCTAAACTATTTGTACGTAAACCAGATAACCAGAATATTGTTTAAACTGATGTTTATATAAACAATATGACTTTACCTGAAACCTGGTTGATATAACAATGTACCTGAAACTGCATCAATCATGCAAGTTTGAGTGCCATGTACATAAAATGTACCTGAAACTGCATAAATCATGCAAGTTTGAGTGCCATGTACATAAAACTATTCTTTAAACAATATTGTAATCCTGTTTTCATCTGATAAAGAAACCTCAGTTTTACTCTCTTTATTAATTAAACCAAGTTCTAGAATGTATTTACATTATAATATCTGCTGAAAACAAATTAGGTATAAAAAAACCTTTTACCTCCACACCTTGTATGGAACTTATTTGCTTTTCAGCCTAATTAGTGCTGTAATTGTGAATTCAAAATACATAAAACATTTTATGTATATTAGCCTGTAAATCATCACATTTGAATCAAATCTTTAGTTTTATGTCTCACGTTAAAGTCACACTGTTAGGAAAATTACAACAGAAAATCTTTGCTTAACATCGTGAATTTCAGTCATTTTAGTTTTCCACACGTCTACTAAAATTAAAACACTTGATACTAAAATTATTAAAGATTCTACATAACATCAACTGAAAGTAGGAAGCAACAACTCATTTCTTACTCAGAATATCATCCCAAAGTTCTTCTATCAGATTCAGAAGCTCCTTGGATCTTTCTAAAGTTTTGCTTGCATCATCAGCAATGGGTCGTGCTTCGTTTAAAGCACCTTTAGCCTGTTAAAGGCAGCAATTATATAAATCATCACACACAACAAGAATGATAAAAACATTATTTTTTTCTTTGCTCTGATATAAATGTATTTCAGCTTTTAGATCCATTACTCAAATCCATTACTCAATAAAACCATACTCTCTAACATGACATTAAAAGTCAAAAAGTTGTAAAATTGTTTATATTTGGGTAAAAATAAGGGAGTTACATTGACAGTGAAAAGTAACTAAATCCACCAGCTACTAAACAAAACCAGTCAATCAAATGATGCCAACGTAACTAATAGATAAGTAATCAATAAAAAAGTTCAAGAATAGAAATGAACACGAAAATTGTGCACACAATGAGCAATACAGACATTAAAAGTCAGTTCACAGCTAAGAATGTTCTGAGTTTATAAGTTATATTACAGTGACAAACATTCAACTGAGTTGAAGAGAATTTCAACTTGTACAACAAAATATGGAATCATATTATCATTTTTGTTTAAAAGTTATAAATACATCAAATACATATTTAGTTTTTAAACACTAAAGTTACCCATAATCTGGGAACAGTAAAAGTTGCATGTTTACATTTTCTATTGATATTAATTCTTTTTATAATTTTAACAATATATTTAAAGATCTGATTTATACTTTTGCTATTTTAATGCAACTACCAGAACTTAATTTGCTCTTCACTTTAGGTGGATTAGTCACTAATGGTGATAAAGCTTACCCTTAAATGCAAGTTGTCTGCCCAAGTTTCCAAATCATAGTAGTAGGAAAAGTTACCAAGAATTTTCTGGCCATGATTAACAGCATCCTGGTATGCATCAACCTGAATCTGTAAGTTTCAGAAATGGTGTAAACAAAGTTTTTTCACTTATATTTTAGCTTCACAGTTCTAAGTCCTTTAAAGAGTATTTCAAACTTCATCTATTACAGTACATAATGCCTTATACTTACAAAACAAGGTTCTCAATTTGTCAATAAATACAACAAATTTGATTGAAATTAATAGTCACTCTCTTCTCTAACCTTATGCAAGTTTCTATTATAAAAATACAACAGTATCTCAGCTACATACTATTATAAATGAGGCCTTTCATTCAACACCAGAGAATATCAGTTTATCATACAACACCAATCTCCAACAAAATGCAATTTCTCACTTAGTACGGTACATAAACCATGATCTATGGATATATAATTTACAGAAACAAACCAGACTGCTTTTTTGTCAGTTCTGAATTATCACTAAATTCAAATTATAGGAGATACAAATAATAATAATTACTTTGTATTAAATTTATTATATAACATTGTGTTATTAATCCTTACCCTAATTCTGACTCATAAATGACTAATATGAAATCTCAAAGTGAACTTCACCAACTGAATCTAGTCCACACTGTAACAGTTGTTCATACCATTTTAATATAAATACTGTTTCAGCCACTACTGTCTGTCTTATCTCAGTCCACACGATGAGCTCTGGCACTGAGCAAAAGGCCTTGTCAGTACTTGATATAGCAGATATAAATGTGGCTAACTTACTGTTGATTGTATTAAAATAAAATAACAGATTTCTTTTTTGGCCTATTATATTACTTTTACCAGAGACCTATGCAGGGTTAGCAAATAGATTTGTTAAGAATTATCATTCGTCTTATTGTAAAGACAATCACAAAAAAGTGACATATTTCCAATTTCAGTTTAAAAACACCTAGTCCAAGATACTGGATGTTTTAATAATTTTACACTAATTAGTTATGTTTCTACCACTCTTATTCACTTGTAAATGCATTTTTAGGCTGTTAAAAGGTTTACAATAAGTTTTATTTTCTAATAAAAACATTCAATGTTAGAAATTAAAACTATCACTATTTCTTCATAAAGATTCATTGCTGTAGGTTCATTACTTTTATTTTGGATGTTAAGTTAAAATTCAGAAGTATTCAAAGTGTTTTTACCTGTAAATGATGTGTCATATTATCCATGTCCAAAAGTTTTCTCCAAGGAGGTAGAATTACATTAGAGACCTTAGTTTCATTCACCATCTTCAACAGAAACTCCACATCATTCAATAAAACACCAGTGCAATTATCGTTACAAGCTGAAAAAAAATTTATCAAAATGTATTCACTCTCCCTTTGCCATCTTTTACAAAATCTCATAAGAGAATCTATATTCCATATTCTAAACTGTTTTTGGATAAAAGTTAATGACAAACTTCTGTCATATTTAAACAAATAAAATTAATGGTATATATATATGGAATCAAATACCATATTTACAATTAACAGTGGTCAAGTTAAGTCCTGACAGCTTAGAAATGCATTAAAAATTAAAACCATATGACATTAATTTTATGATTTTAATCCAGATAATTACAAAATATTACATTTTAATGGATCTATCTGATTAAATTAACATTATTATGTAATAATAGATAGTCTCAGAGTTTAAACACATACCGAGAACAACTGTCAGGTGTTTTTCCTTAGATTCTATTTTTAAGTATATTTTGTTTGTGAACGCCTTGTGTGACGAAAAAATAATTATTTATTTTGTATAACTACATGAATATAACTTTAAATAGGAGTTATTTGGCACTTAGGTCATTTTTCTAATAACTTTCTGCCTTTGCCTGTACTTGACAAAGGACACAGAATAGAATCCAAAGTATTATTTTAAGGCCAAATAAAGACATAGGAAATGCGTAACAATGAAGTCCATACCCAAGATACATGTATAACTATCAAATTGTAATCCGAGTTTATTTTTCTATTAAGTTGCATAATGTCTTTAGATTACTGGGAAATACAATTTAAATTTTTACTTTAAAGACAATTTTTGTTTATTTATTGTAAAGCATGAAGTTGCATAATAGAACATCTTTGTTTTGCCAGTAATGGGTATCAAAATATAATTTGTACCAGTCTTCAGTTTTACTACAGAGCTCCTTCTGGAAAGGAGTGAGGAAAGACTTTAAGGAAAGAAAGCCTCACATCTTTAATTTCTTTAACATTATACTTTATCTGATACTTTAATAGTGTTCTTAACTATAATGCAGTTTTTGTTTTTTTCCACTTGAAAACAAATTGAAAAATGTTTAATAATTACAAAACAAAAATCTCTTAATAAATGTTATTGGAGATAGAAAATTTTTTGCACTTGCATTTGCAACCAACTTCAGTTAAAACATAACGAGGCTGACAGATACTACAATCACGGCCAGTAATGCCTGGTATGCAAGAACATTGGCCTGTTCTTTTGTCACACACTCTGTTATGAGAGCCATAAGCATTACAACTGCATGGTTTGCAGGTTCCACCTCGTATCATAGGACTTCCATAATAGCCATCTTCACACCTAAGATTTTGGAAAAATAGTTTTACATTGTTTTTTCATTTATTCCAAAACACTTTGTATAACTCAGAATAAACATAAAAAAAAGATGCACAGCACCCTGGTTTTACTAACTCAAAATGTTTTTAATTTACTACAAGAAGCAAGAATTCATGATAAATATTGCATGAATCTGAAGGACATATGTTAAAAACATGTTTAATCTCACCTATTATATGCAGGCTTACAATAAATGTGGTAATCACAAAAAAATACTAAAAAATCTCTGCATTATTACTATTACTAAATAGAAAAAAAAATTAAAAAATTGAGATGCTGTACTGTTATTTTAAACATACTGGTAAATGGTTTTCATAATCTCACATTATAAACGTATACACATTCAAGTGCTTGTCACCAAAAATATTCTTTACCCTTTTGTCGTAATTAGGTCTATTCTTTAACCCTTAAACAGCAGCCATCATCAAATGATGCTGCAACATTTCTGCTGTTTAAAGGTTAAGATATTATAAATGGAATGAGTGAGGATGATATCAGTTTCTTTAAAAAAACAAACAAACAAATGGATTGTCATCTTAAGGTAAATACATATAAATCCTGAGGAACCAAGGGTGATTTCTATATATTTGTCATGAAACAAAAATCAACTAAAGAATTGAAAATGGTCTACAAAATGGTCTATCCTACAAACAGGATATGGTGTGTATATTTATTAAAAAAATTTGGGTTATTTTTACAACAAAACAATCACGATGGATTGTGAATTTGTTTATTATATAAATAAAAACATAATGAAGCATTGAGGTTTTAATTTAAAAATAAAAGTATAATAGATAAACTTCAACTAATTTTATTTATGTTTGGGCATTTTCAATATATTAAATTGAACAAGGAGCATATTATGTTTACACTTTAATTTGAACAAGGAGTGGAATGTATGTTTCATACATTTGGAAAATATATGCATACAAGGTGCATTATTTTTTGTTGAAAATTGCTATTTAAAAGCTTTTGTTATAGATTTTCAGTAAAATTGAATCCTGAAGAATGATTTTCAAAAATCATAAAACTTGAAATTAATAAAAGGAGAGAAAAAACAATATTCTAATATTTATTACTTTAAAACATTAATTTTGCAACAAATAATTTACTGGACGACAACAAGAATCTTTTCTCCTTGAAAAATCCAAAGTAGACTTTACATGATAAATAAAGAATGTATTTATAAAGGAAATGAAAAAACAACAACACATAAATGGATTTGTAAGCTCATTAAATTAGCACGACATTGGTTAAATGATCCCTTCTTCCTCAAACAATGCAACCTAAATGAAATTTACCTTTCACAACGTCTACCTGTGTAGCCTTTCAGACAATTGGTGCAAATGTAGTCACTGCCATCAGCTTGACATGTATCACTGAAACTAGAAAAAAGTTTAATTTGAATGGACATGTATGAAAACATTCGTTTTTTAAAGTTTTTCTTTCTGTTTATTAAAATATACTTATCGAAATGAAAAATACACATTTAGACAGACATCTGTTCACGATACACCCATTCAGGCTGTTTTCTACTATATTGGTTTTAAATAGTACTTATGAGGAAAGATCTTCTCATGTTTGGTGTTTAAATTGACAATTCTAACATGACAAATTTCTTTCAAGTCTCACTATTTATTTACTAGCAAAAATGAAAACGCTTCGAATCTAACTTAATTTCCTCAAATTCCTTTATTTTTTCTTGTATTTCATCTCCAGTTGAGATAAGTCTTTGAATCTTGCATGGTAGCTATTTTGTGGAGAAATTATATTTACATATAATAACAACAGTAAAAAAAAATATCACCAATATTCTTTTTTTTTTTTTTTTTAAAGTTAAACAAAGAAAAATTTGCTTAAATATTTTAATCAATAAAAATTACGTTTGGCTATACAAAAGAAATAAGGATATCTAAAGTTATGAATGGTTACTTTCTCAGTTAAAATTGTTTAATTATGCAATACTTACATACTTCAAACCTTATTCTTCTAGAATACCAGTTTTACATTTTTTTTTTAAATTTTATCCATAAGAAGGTTCTTCCTTCGACAACTTAAAGCCCCCTAAAAAATTTGAGTAAATGACTGCTCTGTATCGGTTAGTATAGAACATTGTATGACAACATTAATTACCATTCTGTCACTTTAAATAAAAACTTGCAGGCCATTTTTTTTTACTTGAGAAAACATTTGTGCATTACGGTCAACAGATACGAAAAATTCCAACTGAAGGCAATTTCAGCCTACAAATTGCAAATTTGTATTTATACATACAATAATTTTCACACAAGACTTATTAAAAAGAAGACTAAAGTACAGCTTGCATATCTTTCACGTTTGTAGGCAACAGAGAATATACACTAAATTTTCAAGACTTTCCAGACATAACTGAACAAATGTATCCACCAAAGTGGCATTTCAAAGCAAGGTATAGATCTGCATTCACAGAGACTTGGCTGATTACCATTACTGACAGGATTAAAGACTTCCAACACAGTGACTGACCAAGTCCCACCACCAGCATCACTGTTAAGAAAGTTTGAGTTGAATGAGGGTGTATCCACCTCAGTTGTAGTCAAATTATTTCTCTCCTTAAGGTCCTGAGGGTAAACAGTGTCAGCTGAGATACTGACCTCCCAACAACCTCGCCTATTACCATAATCACGAAAATAACCTTACAGTAGCTTGCAATGCTGCACTAAAAGGACATCTTACCCTCACGAGTGAAAGTCTTCTGGTCACATAAAAAGCTGGAACAGACAAGAAAAGCCTTCATCAAGGCCCAATACATCGTTCATGCCACGACCACGGCCAGTTATTATAAAACGGTTACTTTGGAGGGTCTACCACTAAGGTTAAAGTGAGAAAAATTAGACCGTGTACTTTCTGTTAGCTAAGATTATATTGTTTTTTTTTTTGTTAATTTTTATTCAATGATAAGTTTTGTTTGTATTTTGTTAAAAAATATGCTTATTTGATGAAATTAATTGTTGTTAAATAATTTCATTTTATTCCATTGAGGCCTTTTGTTATCACTGCCATCACATGTTAATGGTATGTGTTCACCAACTGTTAATTACAAGTTTTTACTTGTATTTCTTAACAGTATAAATATATACTGTGTTGTTGTGGGGCTTACGATTCTTCTACAGTAGGTGTTTAACTTGTTGGTGACAGATTAAATGGTAGATGAATAAAACATTCCCCTTGTTTAGGAATTGTGTGTGTGTGTGTGTGTGTGTGTGTGTGTGTGTGTGTGTGTGTGTGTGTGTGTGTGTGTGTGTGTGTGTGTGTGTGTGTGTGTGTGTGTGTGTGTTATTCAGAAGTTAAATATATGTACAATAAATTATTTGCACTACACAGTTTTCTTCTCGTCAAAAGTGTACTCAAGGTGATTCAGTTACTTCGGAATCACGCTGACAAAATACATTATTATTGTTATCTCTTTTTCTACTATTAGTCATTCTATAACATTAAATGTTAAGCCCACCATTTCTACCAAAGTTAACTTCATACCAAAACCTTTACTTGGCTATGACATAACTCTTCTGCAACTGTCTTTCTCTATCTGCTGCTTTCTAGTCGCCTCATGCTACTTATGTATTTGTTACTAAATCATCTACTTACTTCCTCATAGTCAGTGAGCTACAAACACAGTTTTAAATAATCATCTGCTTTTAAGTCTTATAATAATAATAATCATAATAAAAAAAAAACCCATATATAAAACAGTCAGTTGTTCACAAAATAAACTAAATAGTATGTACACTAAACAGTCTTTTATATCATGGGTCAATGGGTTTGTCAGAAATTTTGATTCTGTAAATTGCATTGTATTTAAATTTTATCTGTAGAGTTTCCTAAAGAGTATTTTCTTCTGTATAGTCATAATACAGAATTAAATTCACCATAATGTTTCAATGTTACAGGTTTTATCAGAGTGGCTGCATGACTGTTAAAATGGATTTTGATTTCTTATGTTGGTTAAAGATCTGTGCTGTCTGCTTTGTTTAAGCATTCAGAGGATCACAATAAAGTTAATTCTAGATGATGAGAAACACACTTGAAATAAAAATGTATTTCAGAATAGCTGGTATGGGTATTAACATTTTCACTGATAAGGAGAGAACAATGTTTCGGCCTTCCTAGGTCATCTTCTAATCAGTAAAAGTGTTAATACCTGTACCAACCATTTTGATATACAAGTTATTGAACAGTGGAATTTAACTAAATCAACATATCTATACTTGTTACTTTTACCAACAACATACTAACCTGTTTGCAGGTAAGGGACAAGCACAAGGATAGCAAGGACCTTTTCTAGGATCTCCATAGTAACCAGGGGCACAAAGTTCACAGTGTAAACCTGATGTGTTACTTGTACAGTTCTAAAGATTAATTTGGATTCTAGTTATAAAACATCAAGTATTAAACTATATTAATGAAGAATAGTAGTATTTAACCAGGTGAAATATTACTGATTGATAAAAAAAAAAGGTAGAAAAAAACGACTTTTTAATTCAAAATAACTATAATAGAACTTTATTTTAACCAATATTTTGCATTTTCTTCTTCAACATAATACACAAGGTGAAAATTTACTTTAATACAATTTCACTTTGAGTGATAACTATCTTAAGAACTATTTGAGTAGTGTACAATGACTTAAAAACACGTCAGTCTGAGAAACGTGAAAAAATACTAGTTGAATAACGAATAATGACTTAAAAACCCATTAGTGTGAGTAACTGCACAAAACTATATTACATTAATGGTGAACAGTTTTATAGAAAGCCTTTTGCTGTATTTTATAAAATAATATGAAACGTACACTACATTGACAGAAATTGCACAATATTAGCAAAAATCAAAGTATAGGAGAAACTGATGATGAATAATTGCACTTGAAACTCATTACGTGTGGTTTACTAAAATTACTCACAATACAGACTGATGTTTCTTTATCACAGTATGTAGTCTTATTATTACAATCACAAGGTTCAGCCCAGCCGACTAAGTCCAAAATATCTCTACTGTCAAGAAAATTGGGTTTTCTCTTTCGATAGAATCCATCAGATGGGTCCTAGATACAGCATGTAAGCATTTATTTGTTTGAATATTTAAAAGACAATGTAACCATTACAAAATTAATTCTCTTACATCTAAATTTAAATTAATACTACTAAATAAAAGTATAATTTAAGTTTATGCCATTTGCGAATTGGCTGAGAATTGTATAAAGTCACAAATATTTTACTTAAGCACTGATTATATTTAACACTCATCGATATTTATATATTTTCAGAATTAATGAGAAAGATAACATCACAAGAAAAACAAAACAGAGCTCAAACATTTTAGATCTAGTTGCTTAAATAATTTGATCCATTAAAGAATTATAGGAAAGGTTACATAACTTAGACTAAGTTGTTCACTATTATAAGATGCTAAAAATTACACAAATCATTTATGTTCTGACTATTAAATGAAATGTTTAAAAATCATAAGAAAAAACTAAGTATAATCCTTGAGGGTATTATGCATACTTTCCATTTCAGTTATATTTACTTTGATATCTATAAAGTTGTGGAAACGTTTAGTAACTCACAAAGAGTATCAAAACACTTAACTGTCAGACAGTTGGTGTATGTTTATTTTTCCTTCCTGCTGTCTGTTCAATCTTTTTGATATTATAAAAAAAAAAACATCACTATGTGCATAAAAGTTCCCAGTTTAAGCAGTCTCCACAGATCACCAAGTCTGTGTTCATCTTTTATGTCGAGCAACTGAGCATACTACTTAAAGTTATTATAACCTCATTATGGCTATAAAAATAATGAGCAGTTACAAAACAGTTTACAACTATTACCTGACAAGAAAGGCCTGTATAATGAGGTGGACATCTACAATCTTCTACTCCAATAGCTTTGGAAGAAGTTTCAAAGTGGGAAGATATTTGTGTAGCCACTTGCATGGATACAAAGTTTAACCTATGTATCATATAATGACAACAATGACATATATTGCAAAATAGTTAGAGATGAATTAATACAATTTGCATTAAAATTCATACATCAGTTTATATATTTGGGTTACATATTATAAGATAGGAGGGCTACAATTTTTGTAGCCAGCTGACCATTAACTGCAAATGTAATGCCAGATGATAATACAAGTTCATTAAAAAATGGAATCCGATACACTTTCATGTTTGAACTAAACGTTCTATAGTGATCTGTTCTAAAATTCTACAAGTACTTCTCTTATGTAACAAGTTGGATTCATAGCTTCCACAGCCATATAGAGATTATTTACATTCCTTGAGGAATGCCTCTCTCACAGTTAAGTCATACAAACATTCTGAAAGGTTTCTAAACTATTCACAATTCAACTTGAGAAAGATACACAAATCTTAAAAGGAACTGATCATGTAAATTAAAAGGCTTCCAGATAGTCCAGAGCTGAAAGTGAACTAGGGTTACATGTGCATGCATATTCAAGCTTTAATAAGCTAATTCCACAGTTTCCAAGTTAAGAATAATAACCATTTTAATAAAATTAAATAATTAGAAACATTTAAGGTAATCCAAAAATTGAAGTTACCTAAGCCAAGAAAGTAAATCATTTCTGGTAACACATTCTATCACAAATTTATAAACAGCATTCAAACATGTGTGTTATAGAAAATATAACTTTTCTTAGCCTTGTTTTAAAATTTTCCAATTTTACGAATTAGGAATATTGGAACATTACCACCAATGGTTAACATTTGGAAATTATATGGTTAAATTACCTAATATTACTATAATGACACAAATTTAATAATAAGAAGGACATCATCCATCCTTAAAATTTTAAGACTATTAGTTTCATTATTTCCCAGATTTCTAAACCCCGATTATCAAAATTCTTATTTTATTGATTTAGTTTATAAGCAACAATAAAATCCTTGTACAACGAATACACAAGTAATTTCCTATTAAATATTTGAGTTTATTTAAAAAGGGATGAACAACCAAGACTACGCACTATAAAATAATTATAAATTAAAAAATAATTTAAATGCACATTAGTATCAGCATTAAAAAAATTAGAAAATTTTTTTCACAAAGAAGTACATATTAAATAAAATTGTTGTAAAGAATATAGTCCTTCTTTTTACAAAAATAGTTAACCCTCCAAAGTTAAGCAACATACCAATTAAGAATCCAAAACTGAGCGTTTTTCTTTTTTTCAAATAAAATACGTGCAAAATTTGGTGATAACATACCTTTGTTAAGTTTGAAATATTCTATAAATAGATAATGGAACAAGAATCTCTAAAGAATTTATGTAGAGCACTTGATTACAGATAAGCATTGGCTACATTAATTAGTGACAGGTAAAATAACCAGCTTTAAAATTACCACAAGTTAGTTTCTGTTACTGAAAGTTTAATTTTTAATATAATTTCATATTTATTAGAAACAAATTATGAAAATATGTTTCTTATATCAATCCTTATAGTAATTATTTTTCAGTTTATGAATAATTTAGTAATTATCCACAATATATTATTATTACACAGTAACTTTCTTTTAATTGGGAGATAGTTTCCTTTAAGAATACAAACAGAACACAATTAGACATGAATAGACAATGGATGCAAAAATCAAATTCTCCTCTTTTGTCAAAACTGGTCAAATGTACTCCATCTTCTACAAAATTGATATCCTTATCCAATTAGTGCATTGATATCACTACTATTACTTCTTTCTATTGATCGTAATTTCTGTTAGATATATAAGGTTTGGATCAAAATTAAAATCGATAGAAATTAAATCATTTATGTAATGAAGAGTAAATATATAAATTATGGTTTAAGACCTGTTTCTCATAATATAGAGGTTAGCCCTTCAAAGACATCAGCTATATAGTGTACAAAGCACTGACTATTCTACAAGTTAGAGACATCTAACATTCACTTATTACTAGCCAATAATTCCTGTTTCACCTTGTATCTAGGTTTTTTAAAGGGACACTAATTTACTGTAAAAAGAACTACATCCAAAAGCAATGATAACACCATTTCCATCAAAATTATATTTGTTTTTTTGATAATTACTACTAGTTATTATGACTTAATTGTGACACCATGTGCAGCCTACAAACACAAGAATTGATTTAAGTTTAAACCAATGTTAGTGACAAAGAAGTTGTATATTTATCTCAACTGAAACTAAAAGAAAATGAACAATTTGGTGGGTTGATAATTTACTGAATTGGTAGTTTAGTGATAGTTTCCTGCTTTGTTTTTCATGCTTGTTGAACATAGAAATAAATGAACGGTATTATTTCAATCTAAAACTATGCCACTCTTAATTTCTAGCATTCATATTTGTATTAGGGGTACAGAGGAACTTGGTTATTCCTACATAGAGTTTATGATGATAGACGAGTTTTAAAAAGTTCTTTAAACCATCTCAAACCAGAATATTGCTTTTAAGGATACAAAAATAGTAACCCAAATAATTTGATAAGTTTTATTTTTCAAATGTTTGGAATATTACTGAGTATAACTGAAACAGATATGGTAACTATTTTAAAATTTTATAATAAATTTGAACTTAATAGGATTCTCATGCAATTAAAGAATTGCATATAACAATTTAAGTTAAAAACAAAGAGTATTCTTTATTTTTAGTGGACTTTAACTAAGAGATAATAGTATTTTTAAAGTACTTTTTGTAATTGTGTTGTACTGATTTCAGTAATTAAAATTTATGCATACAATTTTTTTTACATATAAAACCAAAATTACCATCACCTTTACCCACAAAGTGTAATAGTGAATTGTTCTTGAATTTTTAAATGTTATTTAAAAGATATCAAAAAATATGTATTTTTAGTCTAGATGAATTTAAGATTTTTAATCATTTTTATGAAGTTAAAAGTTTCAATTGTAATGGATTTACCATATATTTATTTCAATAACTACACGCATTTCGGTTTGATGCATGTGACATACATTGTTGATGTGTATTGTGCAATTCCAGCCTGTTCTTTAAATTTGTATAATATTCTTGAGAGTAAGAATCAACATTACTTGTTTTACAAAAATGCTAGAATGTTTAAACATCATTGAAATGTTATAGAAACTTGTCTTAAACTATAAACTATGAGCCAAGACAGTAGTGTTGTTATTATTATTAACAATAGTCAGCTCAAACCAGTGTGCTACAAGCCTCAGAAGATATAATTATGATTAATAACTATTAATCAGAAAACTACAGAACTGGACCACAAGCATATAAAGATATTGAACATTACAAACTGTTCAACTTCATTGAATTAACTTAAGATGTTAGTATTTCTACAAGGAAATTATACATCTTCAGTAAGTAGTAAACTTGTAACCAATCAGTGTAAGGCCAACCAACTTAGCTAGCTTGAGCAAGGTGTGACAGTATCAACTCAGAATTTGCTCATTATGGACCTGGATTGTCAACAAAATATTTAGTTCTAAACTGCATATAAGCGTCTGTTATTTGAAAGATTGTAAAACTCTTGTATAAAAACATTCATTTGTAATAACTATCAGTGGTAGCAGTTATAAGTTGTATTCTTTTTTCGTTTGTATATTAAAATATATTTAAGTAAAGAAAGTTCTGTATTTCAATCTTGTTGGCAAATATAAATTTAACATTTATTTAATTTCTAAATTAAAATTTCTGGTCATTTAAAATAGTAATACATTATGTACATAATACAATAAATCATAGACTAATTCAAAATAAATTATGATACATATGCATTTAGAGTTGTGGGTTCAGGCATTCAACTCCCAACTTTTAAACAATTCTTGTTAGTTGCTGGCGAGTTTTACATCAGTGTTTGGACTATCTGACAAATGGAACATCCCTAAACATTTGGGTGCTATGGCTACAGACATTATGTATTACGACTTGAAGATAATGAGAACTAGTAATGGAAAAATAATTTAGAATTTATCTCATCAGAATGTTTTTGCTTAGTGTTAAGTTCATTATTGTTTTTAGTGTCAGTTTTAATCATCTGTGAACTATTAGTGTATTTATTAGTATTTGATTTATGAATTCATATACAAGTAAAAAATTCAATGTGATAAAGAAATCTATAGTAATAATTTATTTACT
The DNA here is from genome assembly GCA_011833715.1 of Carcinoscorpius rotundicauda. Taxonomy (NCBI): domain Eukaryota; kingdom Metazoa; phylum Arthropoda; class Merostomata; order Xiphosura; family Limulidae; genus Carcinoscorpius; species Carcinoscorpius rotundicauda. The sequence goes on from CM022393.1 coordinate 9,186,564, forward strand.
TGGTTACATTGAATTAATGTAATTTTTCAAGCCAGGCTTGTTTCTGGCTTAAGAAATTGCACATGCTGTAAATGTTGCCAAGAAAATGATTTACTATACACAACACAAGATAACACGAAGTAACATTCATTAAAGCAAAAACAAAGTATGGTTATCTAATATTTTGGTTTCATAAGGTTTCCTTTTATCCCTTCTCTCATTAACCCCTGCACCTATTTATCACTGTTTTAAGTCTTTGTATTGTAAAATGTACACTTTGCATCGGAAATTCTCATGTTACATTTCATTCCATACAAGGTGCTGCATAATATTACAGTGGCTTGTGGGTTAGCTGGATAAGATAAAATTGAAATAATAACAGAATTAACACCAAACAAACATATAAGAATGAAGTTAAAGTAATAATATTAATAATACAGTTGAAACTCTACACCTGCCGAAGATTTGATTGTAAGGATTGATCAGATGGTTAAAACTTCTAAATATTAGTACTGTTGTGCTCCTTTTGAAGTAAGTGCAGTATGCAAATTATGCAATATTTTGAGCTTCTGCTTAGGATGTAGAAACAGATACTAAAATATTAATAAAACTGGGTTAAAATCTGTATGGAGTGAAATTACTCCAATCAAATCTTCTAAACAATGAGCAAAAGAAAGTTTTCAATCAAAATTTGACTATAAATACAGATGACTCTTGCTATATTTATCTCATGTTTTTTTGTTTTTTTTTAATGTATATACAAGAAACTTAGTCTAATGTTATTGGTAACCCTTATCTTTCTCTCTTTCAAATGTACGTTATTTCACCAACATGAAAACACTTTTCTTTCACAATGATAGCATCATCCTGTTTTCAGTAGTAAACAAATTGCATTGTTGTATGTCTGATCATAAATTTAACATCGACCTTCCATAATTATTCTGGTGACCTATTACTGCCATCCAGACTTTACTATATGTTTCGCTTAAAAGCAAATGCTTTATTTGCTGGGTCAAGATTAACAGAGTGCAGGTTTATCTGAAATAACATTTGCTAATGCCATCCAATAATCTTACATTTACTTAAGATTTAACAAAATTACAAGTCATTAACTCTCCCACCCCTCTCAGTTAAAGCTGGAGCCAGGACTATTTCTCCAATATTTTGTTTCTCCATTGCCAATGATATGAAGTCAAATAATGTTTGTCCTACCCTAATGCATGTAATCTTCTTGAGGACCTGTTTTATTTTCCACCCCAAATCTAAACTTTTATCTGATGTTAACACGTTCTTCCATTACCAGTAACGTATATCTAAGAAATAAGTCAAGAGATACCTTAATCTACTGTAGAAGTGTTTGAAATTTGTCTAGAAACTGATTATTTCTAACCTTGCTAACTTAGCATCAGGACCTTCAGTAGCTCTGATCAGTACAGCTTCAAGTTTCTGAAGCACAACCATCATCATATCACGTGTAACTGGCAGCTGGGAGTTATCCAACCGTTTCCACTCATCCTATGAATAACCACATAAAATGTTCATTGATTTCTTCACAAAGATGGCAAGAGTACAGTCAATCCATCAATTCATTAACAAAAAAAAAAGGCTAATATTAGTATCATTTTCTAAATTTTGGTCTGGGCTTTAGTTTCTTTCATGTCTAATTATAATTAACTTATATAAACCTTAGTATATATAAAAAAGTAATGTCACATGTTCATGTAGAATGAATGAATAGTATCAATTGAAGGGTAGTTGAACATAACTACCATAAGGATCAGAGAAAGTTTACCAATAGAGGAAGATAAAATCAAATGTATTAAAGGTAATAAAATTGTCTTCAACAAGCTAGATTACAATTACCAAATCAGTATATCATTACAAAAGCTCAACTATCCAGCATTAGTAACAACTGAACGTTGGATAATTTAAAATGTTTGAAATGCATATTTGGAAATATTCATTTAGATAAAGGAAAACAATAGAGGGGAAGTTCTCAACATTATTTTATTATACATCCAGATCCATCATTCTATAACAATGGTTCGAAACTTTGTAAAACTATCCACTCGTGTGCCTGCATGGCTTTGCAATGCCTATATTAGCATGTCAATATTGGTATACATGAGTATATAGTGTGTAATTGTACTTAATTAATAAGTACGACTTAAAAACAATACTTTAGTGAAAAACTGTTAACACTAGACAACTTCAGCAGATAATTTATACACAAATTACAGGCTTAACTGGAAGCACTTATCTGTTATTATGTTATGAATTAAGAATTTCTGTATCTCAGAATCATGAGGTTTTTCCCTCTTGGGTTTGAATTTTACAATAAGTTAAAGTACAAAGAGTTAAATTACCTCATGGAATCGAACTGTATGACGTCCCATTAAGCTTAAGGAAGAGGACAAATGTTTTAGAGCAAGACGAATGTTTCCTTGTAACACCACCAGAGGATACTCATTTAACCTACTATTAGGAAATCGAGTTTGACCATGGCTCTCAATTGAAAACACAAGTTCACCGTTGTAAGCTAACACCTGAAAATAATTAGTTTGTTTTTACAACAAAACATCTGTATTGTCATGTTGAATTTTTCCCTTATTCTGAAGCACCAAAAACAAAATCTAGGATATATTATAAATTAGAAATCTTTCAGTTCTTCTGTTACGAATAAGTAAATAATTACTATATATACAAGTTAGCTTGTATTACACCCTGTTCACATTTTTTTCATATTTATCTTGGACCCATAATTTTGATTAATTAACCGATGTGTATAGATAATTATGATTTCATAATCAAAATCATGAATTAACTGAAAACGGTTAATGTTTAACACTTAATATAAATGCTTCAAGCAGCTCATTAGAAAAATTGAAGACTTATAATGATAGAAACTGGCGTTTGATACTCATGATAGGCACAATGCAGACAACCCATTATGAAGGTTTGAGCTTAGTTAAAGCACACAAACTTAAAAGTAAGAACAAGCTGCTGAATTTAAGTGAATCTATTAAAATTTACAAGAGAATTTAAATAATTATGTAAATGAATTTTTGTTTACAAAACATGGCACAGTAAAGAGATATCTAAATTCTCCCAACCCAAGTGAATTTCATGGAATTCATTCTCAATCAGGAGAAATTATTAAAATTTGCTTTAACAATAATTAAAGTGCAATAGTGATATAGTATTGTTGTTGTTTAGTTTTGTTCTTTCAAATGCTCTAAAATCATTGAAATAATTATAAACTATAAATATACACATTTTATTCTGTTACTAACCTCAATACATTTTCACACCCCACACAAGCTGGTCACGACCAACAATTTTACAACTGCTGGGATATTATATATTATATTATATATTCAATGGAAAAATGTCCTTATTAATGAAGAAAAACAAGCTGAAACAAGTGTGGCACGTATGTTTTTTCTACAAGAAATTTTAAAGTTTCTTTGCAGTTTATTTTGCTCTATTTTGACAAAATACTGAATCAGTTGTTTCAGAAGTATTTTTGGATCAATATCAGATAGTACTTAATGTGCCAATAGGGATGTTGTAACAACTTTAACACGTTAGTGCTGGAAAGGGTTAACAACTGCAAATATATTCACTGGTTATGTAGATGGCATGTGTGATCCAGCTAACAAAAACTGACAGAAAAGGAACCAACAAGGTAGCTCTATTGTAATACAGCCAAGATTTCCTCTACCAACAGAACCTAGGTACTTCATCAGTTCTTGTCTCTACAACTTCTACAGAATCATCTCCAGATATGGAAAGCTAACAATCTATTCACAGTTCCAGTAAAGGCAACTGTTCAGCTGTATTATTAATAAAGATTACTTTCGTGTGCACATTGTGCACACTTGCAGCTCAAGTACTTTTCAAACTCGTATTGCTTTGCACATTTCCAGATCAATTCTTCCATTAATAAGTAGGTCTATCTGATACGTGCAAGGAAATCAATAATTCACTTGATAATCCCACACAAGGAACAAGAGATACTTTATGTAAAGTGGAGTTCATAGATAAACAGAAGTGAAATTTGCGTGTATAAATGTTTTTACACAAAATCCAGTATGTGGCTTGCTTTAACTACACGTCATACTGAATGACTACCGCAGTACTGTAGATATCAACATAAGATTCTAATGAAGGCAAACCTTAACTGGGTGTGCATGCATGCCCAGTTTTTTCTAAACTTACTCATCCACCTGAAAAGTAGGTGTAGAAATATAGTGTAGCACAGACATGAAGACAGAGAAATTATGTTTAAAAAACCTTGAATTTTTAATAGATTACAAGAGACTATTTGCCATCCCAGTAATTGAAACTGCTTCAATTGATACACAGGCAAGAAACCTATGTTTCTTTTATCCTATATTCCAACAAATCTATACCAATATCGCAAGTTCTCATAGTTTGCATTATTTATGTAGAAATGTTTTGTTATTAATTACTCCACAATACAACTGATGTTTTTCTTGTACATTTTAAAGTAGATGAGTTATTAACAAATATGCATATTATACTGCTGATTTTCCCTAATTACTGTTTAATGTTCAGAAATATTTTTCTGATTTTCTCTTCTATGAATATAAAACTATCTTTACCCTATTGGTGGAAAAATGTCAAAAACATGCAATGAAATTATTTTTGCCCTTCTTTCATTTTTGTTTTTGCTACTTTGTTCCTTTTGATGGACAAATAATTCTAATACTTTAATAAGAGTTATCAAAACAAATTAAAAATTCAGCCCAATGAAGCAATAATCCTCTAAAATCTACGAGGTTTCTATAGAAAAAAAACTATTAAGTTTTTTATATATATATAAAATCTGTCCAGACTATTTGTTTTGATTTAAGCACAAAGCCACAGAATGGGCTATCTATGCTCTGCCCACCATGATTCTTAAAACCCAGTTTTTAGCTTTGTAAATATACAGACATACTGCTGTGTCACTGGAGGGATGGGGGCTGTTCAACACCTATCAATCTTGAATGATCATATTATAATATTTATTATACAGAAAATGTTTGATAATGAAAGACTAAATGACCAAAACAGCTTTCATACTTTACACAGTTTGTCAATAAAACCACAGATATGCAAGCTTTATCACAATTGTTTTGTTTTTGTAAAGTTTTTCTTCTACTATGTTTTGGAAGGAAACTCAACTCTTAGGTGTTCTTGGTAATGTAAAATAAAACTTACACTCTTTCACAAAATATATATTTTCATTGTAAGCAATGAGTCAAATGATCTACAGTTTGGTTTAAGAAAAACGAGATTTCTTCCACCGAGTTGAAATTCTAAAGACTAACACTACCAACTAAGCCTAGTATTTTAAAAAAAGAAAAGAAAAAAAAAAAGAGGCATAAAAGAAAAAGTTTTCCTTCCTGCAGAGATTGCCAAAAGCAGACAAACACATTCAAAATTCTTACCTTGTCTCCCAAGAACTTGTCTGGTAAGTTCCAATAGATTGGTTTATCAGGAATATGCTTTATACCTACAGTAACATCTCCTACTCTGTTGGGGATGAGAACAAATGTCTGAAGCATAGAAAGATGAGTGTCTCCTCTTAGAGTTAACGTTGCTTGTCTAGAATTCATTGTTATCTAATGGTTATGAAAAGTAAAAGAATAAATAAATTTAAAAAAGTAAGCAACACAAATCTAAAGACAAATCATTTTACTGACAGTTTCATAAATATGTGTGTGTACTATCTTTTGTAGCTTGTTTAAGAAACAGCTTTACAACAGTGTTTCTTTCAAATGGGGAGAATAAAATAATGTTTAATTAGCTATTTTATCAAAATTTAATAGTTTCAGAAAATTTATGTTTAAGATAAGACACACACAAATTATGCTACTGTCCATAAACACTGAAAAGTAACAATCACTAAATGTTTATCAAAAAACATCTTACAAACAATCTGTTCAAATAATTACATAAAGACAACAAAATCCTGTATGCTAAGCTTGTATGTGTTAGGTTATTGAAAAAAACTTCAGTTTTTATTAACATGTAAAACTAAATATTAAGTAAACTAAATTGCACTAAAATGCAACAACATTCAAGTATTGACATTGAAACTAAGGGAAGGTAGGTGAAAAAACTTCATATAGTTAAAAGTAGGTTTAGTAATAAAAGTAAAGGAATAAAAAAGGAATAGGCTAACTTTATTCAAATACACATAGCTTCTCAGCACTGTATTACTTAACTAGTTGACAAACAGAAATTATCCATACGTAACTTGCGTATTTTTTCGACAGCAGTATATTTATTGTGAAAAAGACTACAAGGACTTAAGTACTAAAAGTTGCTATTTTAGTCATTAGTTTTTTTCTTCCTTCATTGAAAATATTAATACTAGGAAGTTACTTTTAACAATATGTATCAAACTAAGACATTACCACTATGGCAGCAGGGAAAATATCTTATATTAGAAACATTTCCTGTGAACAAACTTACCTTGGATTTGTATTTGAATAAAAAATTTAAATAATGAAGAAATAATTATGTAATAAACATATCATCATGCTCGTGCTATGTGGTTTTGGCAATTTCTTACCTTTGACCAGGTAGCTTCTGCTTGCTTGCAGTTTTTAGTTCGTCCAAAACAGAAACATTCGATGCATCCCTCGGGATGTTTTTGATGCAAACCAAATGTTCCACCTCTACACTGATCACACTTCCTTCCCATGGTATTATCCTAGAATTGAAAAAACATCCAAAAAATTTGAGTAAACTGATAATTTAAGAATAAAAACAGTGCACTATCTTTTAAACTTCACAGCAACAGTTTCATGGAGGTAAATAATTGTAGGACAAGTAGAAAAACATTTGTTACAGTTCAATAACAGAAAACATGGCGTGAAAGTCTCAAAAAAGTGTAGAAGTAACTGCCTGAAATTCTGAACTGTTTGCAGTAGACAATTGCAAATAAAAAGAAAGTTAAACGGGGAGGGTGGATAAAAATGTATTTAAATTTAAAGACAAATTACAACAAACGTGACTTGAAAAGTTAAAATAAAATGTGCACCTTCAGCAGTTAGAAGAAAATATAGATGACAAAGAATTGGACTTTGTTCATCTATGTTTGAGAGTGCAAGACTCATTGGCAGTCCTCCTCAAAAGTAGGAGTAACTTGTTATGAAAGTACCAAAAGTACATTCATAATACACGCACTCTTTGTAGCCGATCAAACAGAAAAAGGACACCAGAATGCAAAACTATCAGTTTTCCATGTGAAGTTTTCAAATATTTCATTCAAATGTAAGGCAAAGTAGAATTGCCCCATGAAACTGTAGATAAGTTAAACTTTTTTGATCAGTCAAGTTACAAAAAGTAAGTCCACAGGCTAAAATTCTCACACAATCCTAAAATAGATTTACTATGTTCTAGAATTTTATATCAAGGAATTAAACAGTATAGGAGAGTAAAGTGCATAGTTTTTACATACCACAAAAGACACAATCCAAGTTTGTAAATATACATTACACTATGTAACGAAATTTATTTTTTTTTGTTCCTGGACAGAAAGTGTTATTTCCCAATTTTCTTATGCCTAAAGTAAATAGAAAATACCTATTTTTCTATTCAAACTTTGCTTTTGTGACCTGGGTTATGAAATTTTGAAATTTACCCACTTTCCAGAACATTTCTGGTAGATTCACTGCCGAGTAGCTAAAATGTTGTAGAACTGAAGAGAATTCAAGAACCTTTTACAATTTTCTAGAACTTTCCATAGTAAAAAAATATACAGGAGCTCACCACTCGTTACTTCAGTTTACAACCCTGTGCAAATTAATTGAAAAAATGGTCATTTTTCATTTTCAAGCATGGCAGCTAAAGTAGGGCTCGCTGGACCTACTGATTTCCTTTAATAGTCATTTTTTTCGCACGTTTTGCATTTTCATGTTTTGCAGTATGGTCGATCTATTTTTGGGATATATGACGAAAATTGGAGGAACATTACGTTATTCGAAATTGCTGTAGAAGAGCAAGGAGACCAGCCAAAAAACAACAGTATCAATGGAGTCTGAAATACAAAAACTGGATGCAAGAACAATGGAGGAAGGTGATATTCAGTGACGAGACTCATTTCTTCATACAGGGTCAAAGAAGTCTGCATGTTTGCAGATCTCCAGGTGAAAAACTTCAAGAATCTCACATCAATCAGTTCATAAAACATCCCTTGATGATGTTTTGGGGCTGTTTCAGCCACTATGGTGTTGGAAACTTACATATCATAGGAGGTATGATGCGTGGACGACAGTACATTGAAGTTTTGTAGAGAAAAGTCGTTCCAGAATTGAAAAAATATTTCCAGATGAATCTGGTATTTTTCAGTAAGATCTGGCTCTGTGCCACACATTGAAACTTGTGAATAATTTTATGACTACAATGCAAACAATGATGCTGGACTGGTCTGGAAACTCTCCAGAATTAAATCCTACTGAAAATCTTTGGTTGATTTGTAAAGAAAGACTTCAGGGAAAAGACTGTACTACAAAAGATAAGCTAATTGAGGCCATAATTGAAGTGTGGTACTGTAATCCAAAAATGAGTGAAGATTGTAGTCATCTCATGGACTCAATGCCAAAGAGGATTGATGATCTTCTGAAAAATAGAGGTGATCATATCATGTATTAATTTTAGTAATTTTTGGATTATCAGAAATAAAATGCAAAAAATTGAAAAAAATCGTAATTTTCTGTCTTGTTTCAGTTAATTTGCACAAGGGTGTAGTTCTAGCTGCCTAAATGAACACACAGACCTATCTGAGTTTATCAGAGATGGTATCAAAAAGCTGCAAGCTTTCTGCTATGTGTGTGGCCAATTTATCAAGACAAAAGCAAAAAAGTACTCTGACAGCATCTGCTAAAAGGTGCAAAGCCTACAAGGTATATTTTGGCATGCTTGTGTGGGATCAAGACAAAGCCTGGGCACCTCATTTTACCTGTGAGCACTGAAAAAACCCTCTAGAAGGTGAGACAGACAAACTTTGCTTGCTTGAATAGTAAGATTTTATATTATACAGATTTTACACCTTTCAAAATTTAAATATCTTAATTTCTAATAGTATGTAAAATATTTTGTCATGTTTTTTCCATGAACGTCTTACACATTAGTCTGGATAAAATAAATTTATTCTTCATAATAATAATTTTATTTTGCTCTTTTGCAGGATGATAGAGAGAGGAAGAAGAGAGCCATGAAGCTCATTATTCCAAGAATGTGGTGTGAACCCACTGATCACTTAAGCATTTGCTACTTCTGCATGGTGGACCCTTCCAAACGTCAGGCTGGCAAAAGTGAATCTGCTATCATGTATGCAGATCTTCCATTATCCATCACCCCAGTGCCACACTGCCCTGAACTCCCTGTACCCATTGCACCAGAGAGAAAGCAGCTATTTCGAAAAACTACTCACTTCTAAACATTTTTCTATAACTTTAATATAAATACATGTAAATCTTGACTCATTGTTTTATTCAAACTTTGTGTAAATGAAAATGTGCAGATTTGCCTGTTTTTACGTAGGAAATTGGTTAATTTCTAAATTTCATTATCCAGGACACGAAAACAAAGTTTGAAGGGAACAATGGCAATTTTCTGTACATTTACAACATAAGCAATTAAGAAATAACATGGAACAAAATTTGTGTTGCATAGTGTAATCAATTATAGCACAAGTGTTCTTGCCCACAAAGGTATGAGTGACACCAATTCAGAATAAATGAGAAATACAAAAAGATACATGCCACTACTAAATCTCTATCAATAATCACTCTTTGCAGGAAATTCTAATGTTATGTTTCTCTTAGATAGATAAAGAAGAATCTCAGAAGTCTAAATAACAGTTCATCGTTGGTCGATCAAGTTCCTTAGGAAAACAAGAACTGCAGAACAAAAGAATAAAATTAACAAGTTCATTGCAGAGCACGAAATGTAAAACTTATGTGATAACATCTTTAAACAAAACAACAAAAAAGACGTTAATATGTATGACAATGTCCTGTTTAAATACACTTACCCTACATGGGCACTGTCCAGCCTCATCACACAGACACAGGCCATCTGGCATACATTCTGAAGGCACAGTTCCATCAGCAAGACAATCACAAGCCTGACACTTGGGAAAGCTGTAGTAACCATGTCGACAGCGATCACAACGACGACCCTCATATTCTTCCAAACACGTGCATTTTCCCGTTTTTTCATCACAAGCTGGAGTTTGTCTAACAGATCCTTGGTTGCTGCAGTTACATAGCTTAAAAAGGCATATTATTGTTTTATAATTATATGACCATAATATTTCAAGTCTATTCTAATTGACTGAGTGTATAGCTCCTTAAAGACTAAAGTTTAGCATATAACTTAACTTTCTTTACTGGTTTGTCCTCATGTGAAATGATACACAAAATTAATATTTTAAATTGTAATGAAACATGTTCATACAAAAATGTAACAGTATTTCAAAAATTATGCAACTTTAACTAATAAGACGATGAAATTGAAAAATAAACACCTGACACAATGAATTGTAAAAGCAGTTTCCCAAAGTGTGGGGCATCTCTCTACTAAGGGGACAAGTTCTCTTAGGGAAGGGTGAAAACAGATAGTGTAGAGTCAACAGTGCAATAATACAACAGTTAAGTGATTTAGTTTGTTGTTCATTAATAAAAATAATACTTACTGTATTTACCATTCTAATTTCTATCCATACACTTTGACTTATCACTGAACTGACTTTCACTCATTAAAGAAAAAGATGACGGCATGCAATAAATTATATTTATTAAGATAAGAGTGGATGACAAAAGTTTAGGAAATGCTGGTGGAGAGTTTTTGATGCACAAAAGTGAAAATTCTCACCTTCAAATCTACAAAGTATCTTGCTTTTGAAACCACAACAGGAACACATTTAGAAAGTTTTATTAAATGTATTGGTTACATCAAACTAAGTTTCAGATCATACAGTTTTAATTTAGTTTGTTCCTATTTTGTTTCGACTTGTATATCAAATACGATACATATAAATTAAAGCATTAATCATACCTTACACCCAAGGATGGAATCATAACCCCAAGAGCCTGAATCACAGAACTGGCATTTATCACCAACTGTATTGGGAGGACACACACAACGTCCATTCTCAGGATCACACATATGTCCTTGAAGGTCACATGGATCACATTCTAGAAAAAAAAAAAAGTGAATTTGTAAGGATTGGGGAAACAAAAGTTAAACAATTTTTCAAACTAATCCACTAAATATTAAAGCTAATATACATTAATTCCATTTTAAATCTATATACACGTTATCAAACCTGCATTAAATAATATACAAGCAGGATATTACTTTTGGATCATTAAGATGTTTATTTTAATAATTGACAAGAATACTAAAGAATATTATTGAAATATTTTCAAAGACATACATCTCAATAAAACAATCTATTTACAAAATGAATACTAGTTGTTACTGAAGTTGGACAAACAGTTTTAATATTCAACACTCTTACCTTTACATCCTCTTGAAGTGAGCCCATAGTAACCAGGAAGACAGTAGTCGCACTTTTTGCCACCAACTCCTGGCTTACAATTACATTGCCCACTGACGATATCGCACTCAGAGGAGAGAGAACCAATGCTATCACAGTTACACAGTTGACATCCTTTACCAGATTTTATGTTCCAATAACCAGACTAAAGAATATAACAAAATAACCAAGACCAAAATATTAACTCTGATGCATTATAAAACAAATTATCGAAAACATTAACACTGTAATACCAGACAGTTTCTTAAGCATTTGATATTTAATTACCAATTGAACTGAATAAAATGAAGACTAATTATGTCTCAGTAACTTTCTAGAACTATCAAATCTTATTTTTAATTCATAACTAAACAACCAAACAAATTTTGCTGCTAGATTTAGAAACAGACATCTTTTATTAAACAATGTTTATAAATGTTAAAATGTATGACTGGTTTGGTGTTGATCCTGCTATTGTGTTGTCATGAGGTCAGAGTTAAGTGACAGTAAAAACTTGATATTTAACAGCAACAATGATTGGTTGGTTTTATTCAAGTCTGTTGGAGCAACAGTCAAGTTCAACTTGACCCCAAATGTGTTGGGGACAAAAGTGAGAGATAAATCATTTTAGCGTGTAGTAAGTGAAGTTAAATAACAGATGACAGGAATGAAGTATTTTTGTCCAAAGAAAATCTGCTACTTATATATTGTAAACAATAATGTGAGAAAAACTTTGGTATTTTTTCACATGAATTACGTATGATAGCAAGTCTACCACATACCTGACATTTATCACAAGCTCTGCCAATAACATGATGTTTACAATAACAATTTCCTCTTATTTCATCACATTGAGGACTTTCCGATCCACTTTTATCACACCCACACTCTTCAGATAAGAGAAAATAAACAACTCTGGATTATGAAATCCATGAAAAGATTGTTTATAGTAACATAATAGAATTCAAAGTAATTTCCATTAAAATAAATTTAAAACAAGTTGAAAATTATAAAAATAATCTTATATTGAATTTTAAAGCACAAAAGATATTTTATACTGTATAAATAGTTTATTTTTTTAAATAAATGCTGATAGAATGCTTAATATCGGCAAAAGACCAAATGCATGTTGTAGGCACAACGGTATCACTTACTGCTCAAGATGTTACAAAAAACTGATACCTCTAACATTTGATGTCTGTTTTTTGTTGTTTGAATACATAGAATTCAATAAACAAAGTTTTAAACTAAAAACTTTTAAAAGCGTTACAACTAATAAACATTTGTTATCGAGCCATGTAAGGTGTGAAGTAAAAATACCTTCATCATCAACAGGAGTAAAGATAATCTTCTCGTAAAACTTGTTTTTATTATAGGAAGCATAACATACAGTACAAGCACATCATTAACAACTGAAGGTCCGTTGTTTTAGAAGGGGCACTACTTGCTTCTTTATAACAAAAACAGGTTCACTTGAGATTCTGTACTATTAAACCTACAAGTGTGTGGACCCGAAAGAAAAACTACAAAAACATATGTATTTATAGTAAGAAAACCAAAATAGTTAATTTACCATTATCATGACATCTCTTCACATAGAGACAAGTTGTTTTGAATTTGAAGTTTTCCTCTCAGTATTCATCAAATACTGGATAAAGGAATTCAAGGTGCTACTGGTACCAGGGTGCAACTATTCTTTGATCTGATGGTCAGTAGTGAATGTTTAATAGTATTCAGAATACCTCAACACTTGTATGCTGTGTGCATACTTTGATATTTCTTAATAACCTTACGTTCATAAGGATTTTAAAAGTCATTTTCAGTCAACTCTGAATATTCAGCAACAACGAATAAAACATAGAAGCTGCAACTTTATATTATGTGACTTCAGTTATGTAAACAATAAAAATCATACCTAGATAAAAGCAGCAAAAAAGTATATAAACAACAACACCAAGTTACATATTCGTGTAGAATTATGACGTATTTTGGGTTTTGCAGTATCTATGCAATTACAGCCTTCAAAATGGTAGGGATAGACTATTCACAAGCCTTCATCTGGATTCTCGTGCCTTATCTGTTTAAAATAACAAAATGTGGATTTGAGTGCTTAAGTTCACTATATCTCGTATTTGTCACCTTTTACTGTCTGTAGCCAGTTGTAAGAAGGTAGTTGATTTGTGAGGATGAATTATATTGAGAAACAAAGTTATTAAAATAGATCATACATGAAGTAAAACTTGAAAGTAGGCATTCCAGCCCTCAAGTTGATCATAAGACCAGTAAACTTAAATATATATCTCCAGACAGATATCTTGTACCTTTGCATCCTGATCTGGAGAAACCATAAAATCCATCCAAACACCTGTCACAGTGAACTCCAAAAACACCAGGTTGACAAATGCAGTAGCCAGTCACAAAATCACACTGGTCTGATTTGGAACCCATCTTATTGCACTGACAAGGCACACATCCATCTTTCATGTTCCCATGTCCTTCCTGAAAGGTGCCCAACAAAATATCAAAGTTAGCTTAAAAAATGAAGTTAAGAGAAAAAAAAAAAATTCAGTTTCCTATAAGAGTTTACATTCACTATTTCATTACATAACTTTTCCATAAACAGCATACATTCACACATTAGCATATAAAAGAGAAAAAAAAATCAAACTATTCACTTTTATAAAGACCTAATCCAAAGACTACTCTTAAAATATTTTACTGCAGTAGGCAATGGTTTTAAGAACATCTTTAAGTTAAGATATATTTTTGTTTAATTTGCCAAGCTCAGTTTTATCCTCTGTCAGTGAATACTGAAAGATAAACTTGAAATCTAAACCACTTGTTTCTGTAAAGAGATCCATCCTTCAAATGAAAGAACATAACTGAAAAATCACTTTGCATTGGACTTAACATAAAACCATACAAGAATAACCTGTCCATACCATTCTTAAGTTTAAAATGACAATGGGAAGACATCTAGTTAACACCATATATAACCAAGTGTTAAGTCACTTTTATCTTACAGAATAGTGGGATTTTAATGCCCACTATTGTAACGTACCTACAGCCCCAAAGTTTCAAATGTGTTTGGTAACAGGACACGAATCATTAATCTTAATTTATAAATTACAACTTTAACAAATTTGACTCATTAAAACCTAAAAAATTCTACATAAGTAAAAATGGAACAACTTTTGGATTTAAATTATTTCTTTAGCCTTCTACTCAAAGAGAACCAATTTTAAAACAATAGGTCACCATAACTTAAGAAAACATGTTAAAATATAAAGCACAAAATAATCTCATACCATAGCCAACCAGAAAAAACTACTAAAACGTAGAAAGAAGTTACAAATCAATTTACTGTCAATTATAAATACTGACAGAAACTGATTAATGATGGGAAAATTCAGCACTCTGATGGATAGTGTCTAATACCTACTATCTGCACTAAATTTGTGTAGTTATAAATTATAACATTATATTAAATACAGGCAATTCAAAAGATATTTCTGAACATAAGACATCCAGTCCACGTTATAATAAGTTACTTTACTTTTTCCTTTAACCTTCTTGAAACCTTTTGTGTGTGTGTGTGTGTGTGTGTGTGTGTGTGTGTGTGTGTGTGTGTGTGTGTGTGTGTGTGTGTGTGTGTGTGTGTGTGTGTTTTTCTTATAGCAAAGCCACCTTGGGCTATCTGCTAAACAAAACCAATCTCAGTTTGTTTTACAAATCATTTCCTCTTTCTCTATTTCCTAGATGGAAATGTAGACAGTTTAGTTAAACTCAGATTTACATATAATTTATGTTGTCATTCTTTGAATTACAAAATGGATCTACCAAACATTCTTTAAAAAGATCGATCAAAATGAGAATACCACACAACAATAAAGCAAACATCCATACATTTATTGCAATATGTTAAACTATTTTTCATTAATAACTCGGATTCAAAAGCAGTGGTATTAATTTATTTGCAGTTTCAAAATAAAAAACATCAAAAACGGGCAAAACTTACAATGCAGCGATCACATTGTCTCCCAGTAAAGTTAGTTTTACATCGACACTGTCCACTATCTGGATTGCATAATGGTATTTCAGATCCAATCGGATTACACTCGCAAGCTGAAAACAAAAGGTATCAGTCATCCATCCTTTTTCACACAAAAAGGAATTGTGATCAGTACATAATACAAAGTATTATCATTTTAAGCCAAATACTTACTTCATTCTGTTTACAAAACTACTCACAACACTTGTTAATAAACATTAAAAAAACTCAAATACAATTCTTTAATTCAGGTGTTAAATACTTTGATTAAATGGTGGAATCTATCAACGTTACAATCACTTTTCAGGAGATAGTAACAATTAAAATACATTAATCAATCCGAGTTTGTATTTGAAGTTTCAAAAATGAACTGTCAGTATTTCATTGAAAAATGTACATTTGCAGTTATGTTTAAGTGCATTCCCATAATGTTCTTCCAAGCATTTCTCGCAGTTCCAGCCATGCGTGTTATATAGACACTTCAGGCACTTTCCAGTGAAGCGATCACAGAAACCAGGTTTTCTTTCTACATTATTGTTACAATCACAGGGCTGGCAAACACTCCCAGAAGCAAGCGGATTACCAAAGAACCCATCAGCACACCTGGTGAAAAATAATATTAAAACTCTATAAGAATAATGTTTTAAGACTAAAAGTCCTGGAATTACATTAATAAGATTAATACAATCTGCAGAATGAGTAGAGTAAGAGTATTGTAGTTAAAGAGGTTTTTACAGAAGTTAGGTTTACACAGTAGTAGGATTATCACTGGTGAAATATCATCTATTCTCAACTCTTAATTGAGAATTTCATTGTAGATACTCAACATATAACAAAACTGCTATTTAGTGTGTGAAGGCAATTATGAAAAGATTCTTGTAATATTAAGAATGTAGCATCAAAATTACACAAGCAGTTACAATAAATTGTCATAACACAATGATCAGTTGTGATACTTCCCACCATATTCACCAATATGTCAAAATCCCTGAAACATTAGAAGTATAACCAGCTTGAAATTGGCAAATAACTCACCCCTCTGCATCTGGACAATATAATTCCAACATGAATATAAGTACCAGTAACCACAAAAAGGCATAGCTATTTTACCACCCTTTCATCAGTACTCATTAGCCTCTAAATGCAACACTACGAAGATAGCAAACTCAGAACATTTAAGATGTGGCTGAGCTGTGTTGATGAAACAATTGTAACATGGTCACACGTGAAAGGAAAGATTTATCAACTACCTGAACAGACAACCAGCAAAAAAAAATTCACAACAAAGACAGAAGGAAACAATGATTATCAAGAAACAACAAGCACATACTAATTTCTGGGGGTTTTCTAGAAATTCTTGGGTAAGTATTTCAGCAACAAAGCGAACCACCCCAAAAGCATAAAGACAGGCACCACACTCTGTTTAGTTTCAATAATAAACAAGATTTCTAATATTAGAACTACCAAAAAGAAAAACACATTACTACAGCCCCATTGGTAAGAAGTATCTTGAACACTTTACACAGAAAAAGTGAACATTAAAAACAATGTTGACATTTCATTTATTCACACATGGTAATATATATTCGTCTCTCCACAGAAACAGTAGCTGGCACTTCTACTGAAAAGTTTTGCACACATGCCAAATTGTTGAAAGATCTTTCACATGTTCACATAACAATATTATTGCACTAGACAATGTTACCATACAACAGAACTCTTTATGCAGTACTCCCCCCTTAAGCACGCCATGTAAACCAAAAGCTCATTCTTGATGAAGTAAATTGCAAGGGAAAAGTGGGAATTTCCTTGGGAAGGAAGGGGTTATCCAACTGAAATACACTTTCAGGTAGGTAAAATGTTAACTTTAGACTATAGTATTCACCTATTCATAGAATAGGTAGCAATAATCTCACATTGAAAAGATGAAGGGACTGGTGTGATGAAAGAAATTAAAAAGAAAATAAACCAGCTCCTCTGTACAATATGGTGATAGAAAGGGGAGAACTCATGGTGAGCATGGGGGATCTAGTGAGAGCAGCACTCGATGACAGTATTTTCAAATAGAGATGGATATGGTCTTCCATCAATATTAGTGGTTGTTAAGAAGATCTTTTGAAATAAAGTCATTGTTTTTACTAAAATGTTGCAAAAGATAGCAAAACCTTGTATATTTCAATTGGTTGACAAGTCATAGAAGTTAATGTGGGTAACACAATATGCTGAGCCTTGCAGTATATGAAAAATACCAACAAAAAAAAATACACAAGTTCAAAGATGGACCAATTTTGTATACTGAAGAGAACTTAAGACCACTGACAAAAGTGTGGTTCACATAACTTAGCTTTGGCCAACAAAAATTTGCAGTTTAACTTACTATTTCTATACTTTAGATTGTTCAATTTCTAAAAATTTTAGAAATTTGACACAAATTATGCCTTCAAATTCACACAATTCTACACCATAATTCAAAGGTGATTAACGTTTTTCATTTAATACAAACTGCATAAAACTAATTATCTTTTCCAGCAATTTTTCCTGACATGTGTTCATTTAAAAAGATATTCAACAATTGGCATTTCTTTACAAAACATCATTATAAACTAACAGAGATCTTCGCCATCAAGTTTAATCACCTACACCAGTGATTTTCAAACTGTAGTAATGCTAGTGTTTAATGAAACGAAATTAGGGTACACATTTTAAAGATCGTAATAAACCTAAATAAGCCTTCTGCAAACATGTATACACTATTCTTCTCATTTCTAGATTTATTCTCTTGCTGCACAGGTTGTCAGTGTTAGAATCCCTCTTGAATCACAAGAATTATGCCAAATATTCCTGAATGTGCCACATAAAAAAAATGTTTAAAAATCATTCTTTCCAACGATAGGCAAGTATTAAGAATATTAAATGTTTACTAGAGAGTTCCCTCCACTTTGAAGTACAAACCAATACCCAATTAAAAAAACAGAAAAAGTTTGAGAACCACTGGTTTCCAATTCTTCGTAGTGAATGACTCTTCATGAATCATGATAAAAATGTAACACATTAAGTACGCCAATTCATTCTTTCTTAAGACATAACATTTGAAAACAGAGTTAGTCATGCATATCCTTAGCTTCATAAACCTCCCACATGTGCATTATTTTTTTAATCAATTAATTTAAATGAGGAACACAGGTAGTTTAATTACTTTTAATTAAGACAAAATAGAATGTGATTAAACAGTTTACTTCCGTACTAAACTTGCTAAGTACTGGAATTTAGAAAACCTTATACACTACTCTGTTCTATCCCACAACACAGAAAAGAGATGGCCTACTGTCAATGGTATCTCACGTTCCTATAAGGCTGGCTAGTTTCTAGCGAGTGATAGGTTTCTGTTCAATAACAAAATAGCCTACATGAGGCCATGCCGAAACTAGTACAATACAAAGAACGCTGTATAAACTAGATGTCCCATTAAAGGTTTAATCTGAAAAGGCTAATTAAATTGCTTCTCTTATAACCTGTAAATTTCTTCTGAAACAAAGGGGCCAACTTAGTGCAAAGTTTATAAAGAACAGGATGTGGGCTATCATCAAATGATAACTGGGTCAGTAAAAAACTAAGTACGTCAGTGGAAATGAAACAGAATCCATGAAAGGGATCCCAAAGGTCACCATAAACCATGACACGTACATCATAATGGATGTAATTCTAAACTTGCTTAAAGACTAAATTATTCAACATTGGTCATGAAAGACAAATTGGACATGTAGTGTATCAGATAAGGAATGTGTCTTGAATGGCAGGTCTAATTTGAATAAAATTACCCAAATACCTGAACTTTAAAAATTAAATGCAATCAAACTGAATGAGCCCATACTTTTCACTACAGGTTTGATGTAATATACACAAGTTCATCAACACATTTGCACTAAAACTTTTGATACAGCACGTGCATCTTCATAAAATTTGATAGATTTTATGTTATGATAAAATGAAAATATTATTCCAAAATTCTCAAATATTTACATAATCTCTGAAACATCCAAAAACATTTCAAATGTTTGTTTTCAATAAGACTATTTTATACTATTTTCTATCCTCTAACTATGTGGATCTGTCACTTGACCAACATAGTAGTCATGATATACAAAAAAAATGGAAATAAATATAAATTATGCTTCTGTCATACTGGAATGAACACATAATATAACACAAATACAAATGTTTAGTCCAACCACTTTAAGTACTCACAAGCAATATATTTATTACTTTTGATTATACTGACCTTCCAGTCATGCCTAGCTAACATTAAATAACTTGTAGTGATGTGGTGTACGTGAACTCATTTTAAATATCCAGTAATATAAAACTGACCTTTAGTCTTCCCCATCTTGGCTGTATTTTAGTGGACTAGTATTTTGAAACACACAGTCACATTTCATATTATTATACATTACACACACACATATATAGACATTACCAGTGACAATGCCAGGATATTTTTGTAGGGAGATGGCTGACGTAAACTGTAGAGGGGCTTCCCAAAATGCCATCAATATGAAATATAGATGGTAAATTATAATAATGTAAATACCAAGATACATTTCAGAAAGGTGTGCGATTTGGAACTGCATTTTCAAAGCAGTTTTCATTGGAAACACGTATTCTGATTAACTCATTATTACAAATTAGAAATAATCTGTTTATGAAAATATGCATAAACGCAAAAAAAAAAAGCTCAGCTAAGTTTCACCCAAGGTAATACATAAAGGAAAATCAAGATTAGCTTAGATTGAACATTTAACTATACCATTAAGAGTAAAGCTATAAATCAGAAGAAATATAACATAAGACACAGTTTACATAGCAGAAACGAATTATCCCATGTGAAGTTAATACACATTCGAGGAAAAGTAAGGTCACTATCAGGCTAGCTATCTGTCATCATGTTGTGTTTATAGTCAATATTACTTCAAAACAATGTGCCTGTTCTGGTGAGTGGCAGCAAATGTGTCTAACAGTATCAATATTGAGTTGTTTTGCCCTCCAGGAGTTTACTGATATGACAGCAAGGATTGCTGGTGTGGTTGTTACCACTGCTGTTGCACAAGTATATCTTGAGAAGCTTCTCTCACAGACAGCTGAAGTGACAGGCAGGGTCACAGCAATGCATACAAGTTTGTGGAAATCCATGAAGGTATCCTTGTATGGCTCCAGAATAGTTGCAAGCTCCAATGGTGTGGATACTTCCTACCCCTTATCTTTCTTCCTGGCAATTAGCCGGTTCAACTGGTGAACCTCCCTTGCAAGGTCATCCTCTGCCACACCATAGTTTGCTGCCATTCCTAAGAGTGCTTGCTTTTCCAGAAATGTGGAGTGTTTGGGGTTCAATGTAGTTGTACCCATCAGAACACTGCAGGCATCAGAGGAGAATCTTCTATTGAGCTCGTTGAGCATCCTGTCTATAATGGCATAGAAGGTGCATCTCCTGGCATCTGGTGTTGGTTCATCTCTTTGGCCATTACTAGATGTGGTTATGAATTCGTCCAGGTGTCTGGGGGCAGATCACTGTCCACCTTGAATGCACCGTCTCAGTGTGTATTTCCACTTTCTTACATATATCCTCAGCAGACTCTTCCAAGTCTTTCCATGATGCTTCATATCTCATTTCTGAGAGACCAGAGACAACAGATTGTACTAGATTTCTTCATAAGTTCACATTATTCATACAGGCCAAACTGTGATTGTGATATTGTTCTTATTATCATAAGTGTGGCAAGCACCTGTTACAATAATGTAACTACTAGCATTACATTAAATTAGGCACTTCTAAATAGCTCAATGACAATTTCAAAATTCATTCTAGAATTGTTTAGAAATATTTGGCCAATTAACATGTAAGGTTATTATCTAATCATAAGTATAACATAATTGGATTGTAAGTCACAATTTTACATGTATGTCACAATCATCAGTACAATTTTGGATGACTGATAAACAATGCAAGATGATTTCACAGAGGACACAATACTGCCTAAATTCTTCATAGTTTTGATCATATACACAATACACTTATACATGCATGCTATGTTTTACTTTCAATAAAAGAAATGAAATTAATTGGCAAATACATGTAAAACCTTTGGTTTATCAAGTAAAATTCCTGATAATCTGTTGTAAGTTGAAATCAACATGGTTGTCTAACCTTTGTTAAAGCTCAAGATAGAATGACATTACACAGGGAGCAGTAAAACAGTGCACGAGTTTCAGTGCATTCAGCACGTTGCTATGGGACGCATGACACATACTTCCGTTTTAATGAAGACGTTAAGTTCTATAAATCTATGTCTCTTTCATGTTATTTGTTAAGCAACAACGACGATTGCATTTTCCATATTTTATGAATATATGTAGGTAATAATATTGGGGTGGCTGAGGGGAGCATTATTTCTCTAGATATAATGTAAAGTGATTAAAAAATATAAATCTGTCAAGTTACCATGTAGCCTCATTTCAGCTTAAAATGTCTAATTGCATCAAACATGACACCATCAAAAGTATTTAAATGTAGACTGTTAGAAACAGCAATCTTATTAAACTAGCAAAATACTTCTTTTCACAATAACTAAAAGAATACATACATTTCACATTTGTTTCCTTCATAGCCAATAGGACACTTCGAACAGATGTAATCTACTCTGCCTTCAACATCTATAGTAGTTTCACATGGAGTCAAGTTGTTTTCAGAATTTTCCAAGGGGCATGCACAAGGTTTGCAGTCACCAGGTAGGCCAAGTTTTGCATTTCCATAGAAACCTTTCTTGCATCTTCCACATCTTCGGCCAGTAGTATTATGAATGCAAGTCTGATATATAAATTAGTAAACTGTGACTATAAAAGAGCCAATAAGATAAACCACCTTACAAGTATGTTGGTAAAGAAAGGGGAAATATTTAAATAACTACAGGCAGTTTTGAAATCTTCAACATAAGAAATAAGTTTACAATTTAATTGGTGATATAATTATAAAAAAAAAACGTTATATATTTTTATAGACTGATATGAATTCCAAAAGATAAAAGTTCAATTTACATCTACACTCATTTTATCATGGTAGTTTGTTAAAAACGTGCAAGTGCTAATGGTTTAACCATCTATTTCAGTTGGTAGAGCACTTGTCTGGTGTGCCAAACGTGTTATAATCAAAAATGCGATAGGTACATTACTAGACTATCACGTATAAATTACTATACTGCCACATGTATCATGATTATTTTACTATATGAATGTCATAGATTTTTTTATACATATTAAACAAAAAGAACACTACTATTAGGTCTAATAATTATGAAATATAATTATAACTGACAAGTGACTGTTACCTCACATTGCCCTGTAAGTGGATCACAACTTAATGCATGATTATGGCAATCACATTTCTCGCAAGTTCCTTTCAAGAAATTATTATTAATACGCCGATAGCCAGGGCTGCAGACCTGGTAGAGAAACAAGTAAATGACAACTACAAAAGTGTTTAATGGTAGTTTAATGAACTTTCACAAAATATAGTTTTAAATTTATAACAAGCAATAACTTGTTTCCAAGGTTCTTTTGCACAAAATAATTATCCTACAAAGACAAGTTTATACAACATTATTTTTAAGGAAACACTTTCATACTAGAAAACCATAAAAGTGAAAGCAATGCATAAATGCTCACAAAACATAATCCAAGGTAAGCTAATTCTAAGGTAAAGTAACTCCCTCATGTGGAAATATTTCCAATTTGAAGAGGAAGAACAATCATACATACTAATTACTTTACAATCGAGAAAGATATTTATTTATTAAAAGTTCTGCTACCTTTGAACAAGTATACAATAAAATTAATGTTTTTAAGATTAAATTATTTAACGTGACAAGTTAAAATCATTTATTTTCCAAAGTAAATACTGTCATTGAATAACTTTTCTTTCAGATGTTAAGATTCCTGTAGATAAAAATAATTATTATTAACAACATAGAAAATATAAATCCTAAGAAGCCTTTATGATCCAAGATAAAATCCTCTAGTAAACACTCTGATGTTTCAGTTTTAAATGAAATATTTCTATATGCTTTAACTGTATACAATTTCTCAAAATTAAGAAACGTAACTTAGAAAAACGTATTTTTGAATAGAGGATCAATTTTTAAATAGTCTTGAAGACTAACCAAATTGCAGCTTTAGTTAATAAATACAGAATTTTCTTTTAAATAACACATCACTTCCTTCACATATCAAAGTTTCCATACAAATACCTCCAATTTTTTACAGATGATGTATGCATGTAACAAAATTCCCAGTATTTATTGCTTCCCATTTTATTTTAATTTCTAAACAGGAAACTGAATTTTGTTAAATAAACCTTTTCATATACAAAATAATTAACAATTTTTTGGTAATTATCCTAAAGTGTCCATGAACCCCATTAGTCCTCAACACTAAGAATTGCTGTCAGTTGACATTTTCTAACGTGGAAAATTTATTTTCGATAGGACTTACTATTCTCACCAAAAGCTATCTCAATCTTTATTTGCCCTTCAAGCACTGGTGGTCTACTACTCGGAAATCCAGAGTATGAAAACTTGAATATCTGGACTTGGTTCCCCCTTGCTTGGTTATACAGCTGCCAAAAATGGAATTAAAATGTACCATAACCATCCACCCTTGCAGAAACTGAAGAAACTGATAGTGTCAGATGAACTGTGAAAGGTTCCAAAAATGTGGAAATGAACAGAAGCCTCCTCAACAGTCTACTGATAAAAAGCCCAACAAGAAAGCATCTGTAAACAGATGAGATAGAGAAATGGGAACTCCCACTGTAGTCATGTCCCTGTAGAGCCACCAAGCAAGGTTAGGGAGATAAGATGGTCTAACAGATTTTGGGGGAGTTCCACGGGGCAAAAAACATCCAATGAAGATAATGAGAGCTTCCAAGGAAGTCTACAGCTCCAAAAGAAAGAGAGACAGAGAGAACTTTTATTCATAGAAAAAAGGAAAAATAGGACCTTCATGACTGCTTGCTCTGTATCCTGGAGCAGAAGTGAAGAAAGCTGGGTTGAAATGAAATAGGAAGTAAAGAGACCCCCCCCCCCAGATGAATAAGATAATGCAAAGGGGTAGTAAAAGCTTCTCCAAATTGAAGATCAACCCAATCCAAGCATATCCTCAAAGAAGTAAGCAGGTATGACTGACTAACTCAGCATTGGAAAAAGTGAGCAGAAGCCATTCATCCATGTCATGGGGAATTTGATGACCCAGCAATGAAGATAGCATGCAAAAGAGCATATCCCTTGACAAAACACACACACACACACACACACACACACACACACACACACACACAGCTCAGCTGAAAAAAACCAAAAGAACAATGTCCAGGAATGGAAGGCAGAATCCTTTTTGACAAACCAGGAAAGAATTATGGTGGGACTCCAACATCCAATGTATTTTGGAGACAGGCAGGAGTAAAATCTCATTAGTTTGGGCACAAAATGTTTGATAGATCCTTTTTGTAGTAGGCCTTGAATAGACTTGGCACAAAAACTAGTCAAACTACAATCCCAAGGAGAAACGAAAGAGATCTGGGAAGTGGACATAAGGTGAACAAAATGGAAGGCAAAACCCACAGAGCCAATGGTAGTGTTACAAAGTGTGGCCAAAGACGCAGACTGGGAGTTATTTATGGTTTTCCATTTTAGGTTAAATTTAATATTTTTGCAGATTTGTTATTTTTGTTTACTTTGTGGACTACATATTTTGTTAGTTCATTATCAGTGAGTATTTTCTCTTGAAGTATAAAGTCGCTAGAAACTTCGAAAATAAATCACCCTTAAATATTGAGTGTACAAATCTATCAAAATAATCTATAAGACAAAGGATATGAAAATAAAACTGACCCTAGAGAACACAACAGGAAACAGGTACCCAGTTAACAACAAAAGTTTAGCCTAATCCTCAACTTATAAACAAAATGAGTGAAAAGAGGTAAAATGTAAACTAAGAACAAAGAAATAATCAAACAGGAAATGCAACTTTTAAACAATATTAGCCTGTATAATAAACTACAAAAATATACCCTACCCATTTAAGCAGAGAATATATGAATAACCTAAATGATTGAGTGCAGAAAATATATCAAATCCACACAAGCTTATATAAAGTTACTGAATGCGAGTATGAGAAATATACACTCAGCAGAACCTATCACAGGCTAATACCTAACCTACCAGATAACATGGAGGTGCAGTAAGAAAGAATTTTCACACAGTAGTTATATCCTTCTTAACAACAATACAAAGTCCTGCAAACTAAAGCCTTCGCTTCCCCAGGAATATCATTGGTCTTTTAAGCAGTATTTCACTTACCAAAAAACCATTTCTAATAACAAATGAGTAGAAACAGTGGTAATCACACAATAATTTGAAACTTCAAGTTGAACCTAATATAAAGTGGGATCAAATTTTGTAATGACATCAAGGATAAGTTAAGACACTTCCAGACAGTAGAATGCAAACTGAGAAAGTGAAAAGTGTGCTCAATGATAGAGGGAGCTACCTATGCTAGTCTAGGTGACACAGTACGATTGGTTAAATTTAATCACATGGTCAGCACATGTTGCTGCAATAGTGTAAAAATGAAGGGATATAAAAGACTGCTAAAACTTTTCAAATATACAACAATGTTAAGAGGGCAAGTTAAAGTTCAGATAACTTTAGGTGAGAGGAGGTTACTACTGTTTCAGAATTTAATTTTACCCTTTACACGTTCAACTTTATCAATTAATGACAACTCTGCTACTTACTGCCCATTGCTTCTTTTCACAAGTCAACTCCACTAATACCTGTCAGCAATTTTCCCTCAATGTTAAACTACTATTTACCAATGCATACTTCCTACCAGTACGAAGCTCTACTAACTTACAATAAGTTACATTTCTCCCAGTGCTAACACAAACACTTTGGTTCAGTGCTCTATAATACATACTGTGAAGTACCAGGTTTTCCCATTAGTATTATCATACACTAAGACTGCCGTTTCACTTCAGTATTAATCTCTGGCACATATTTTCAAATTAATATAAAATATATATATGTACATGACAATAATTATTCTCTATGTGGATATTTGTATATCAAACTACTTACTTCACAAGATAAACCAGCATAACCTGGTGGACATTTACATTTTTCTACTGAAGTCATTTTTCTTACACTATCCACTTCCTGGGAAGCTATTTCCAGCTTAGTCTCATGAAGGCTAAAATTACACAACTGTTGATTAAAATATTAACATACTACAAAACAATTTTGTTATGCAACTCCAAGAAATTTCTATTAATGAAAAATCAAGACAGTTGTATCCTTAAAAATAAGAAACTAGAAGATTCTATAAGATTGGACATCTGTAAAATGTACAATACTTCAGATTAAAACCAACTGTCTGTCTGTCTGTCTGTGTGTGTGTGTGTGTGTGTGTGTGTGTGTGTGTGTGTGTGTGTGTGTGTGTGTGTGTGTGTGTGTGTGTGTGTGTGTGTGTGTGTGTGTGTGCGCGCGCACATGTGTACACAAAACTCAATTTACTTATAAACAAATGTCTTTTCAGCAAATCACTAAAACTGGATATCTTGTTATGTTGTTTAAGTAATATTAACACAGCAATAAAACAAATTGGTTTGACCAGAACAAAACCCGAGCTGGTCATAAGAAAGTTGTTGGGTATTTGAAATTCAAAAAAAGTGATGAGAGAAAACAAGCAACAAAGATTACTGTACAAAATAAACATAGAAAAGATTCTACCTCAAAGATCTTATGAGAGATCAATAGAAGACTAGAACAATAGACATGCCACTACTACAGTTTCAACTCAAATTTATTATTTGTTTTAATTCGTTTTTTGTTCTAAGTATATTTAGTTGTCATTAATAATTTAGTAGTTTCTTTACTGCTACTTTATCTCAAACTTTCCTACCCCCCCATTCTATAGGTAAGGTAAAATAATGATAAAGTCAAAACAAACATTGAAGATGGCACCACTGCAACTTGTATTGTTCCCTGGGAGACTTGTGTTATTAGGCTAGAATGTAAACATACATATCCTAAATCTCATTTATCTGGAAGTGAAATAATATAATATTATACATAATCTTTGACTGAAAACAAGTATTACTTCTAACACAAAGAAATAGTCTTTGAATGTTGTATCAATTGTAAATAAAGTTTGGAAAATCTAACACAGAATGCACTTAATGCAACAAAATAATCAACATGGAAATTACCACCACCAAAATATATTTAAAAAAAAAGAATAAAAATAGTGTCAACTAAAAGGCAGAGGATTAAGGTTTTCCTCAATATTTTCTGGTTACTATAACAACTTAAGCAAGTATCTAATACTTCATCTTGAATATTTAAATTTTCTAAAAACACCTAAACTGTTTAAAAATTAGGAATAATCTCTGCTCTCTGCAACAAAGATTTTACAAGAGTAGTTTGATATTGTGGTTTCAATAACAATAAAAATGTAAGTAGATTATTCACAGTTAAGCTAATTTTTTTTTTATTTATAAAAATGTTTAAATATTGTATTAAATAATTATTTGAAAATTTAGATACACATATTTTCTGTTATTAAGTAGATCTGTATCAATTATAACATTTATCTAAACCTGTGGAAATGAATTAAATATCTACAAGTTTCTAAACAATACTTATGATATGATGGCAACATGTTTTAATATCAACCTATAATTTGAAAAATAAAAGTGAATTTTTTTCCACAAATTAAAGAATAGCGAAGTTGAAAGATGAAGACGCTTCTTTATGTATGCATACCACATAGTTAACTAAGTAATAAAAAACACAAATGTGTATATATTCTATGAAAAGTGAAGTAAATATTTAAGATACTTTATTTTACACATCAGTGTGCAAAATGTTTTAAACCTTTCAGGTTCCACTTCAAAATGCCAAGAACGTATTTTTTTTACACCTTGGTTCAGTTTACGTTATATTTTAGCATAATTCAAAAAATGGGATTATCAGGGCAAAAGGTGTTTACACATCACCAGTCAGTCATATTGCTACATCTATGTATTTAATTTATTCAGCACATTTGTTATTTTATCAGTCTTGTCAAGTTGTTCTGAGGAAACACTTAACTCTGTTAAACCTCCTAAAATTAAAGTTTTAAACTGATAAGTAAGATAAATATTTAAGTTTGCAAGTTATTTCAAGCTTTAAAACAAAATGAGGGATCAACTGAGCAAGGAGGTCAGTAGCAAGAAACGTGTCTCTAATGCAACAGATACCATGGGTAACTTTTACTAAATGAAAGCCTAATTCACCCACTTACAAGGTTACTTTTAAAGCATACCACTCATGGATACCTTTGCTACCATAACATGTGAGTACAAACTTACAGTCCTTCCATTTGTTCTGTGTGGTATTTAGCTCGAACCAAAAGATACTCCAAATTATTTAATATAAAACTAAAAGTCTCTCTGTCAACAGGTTTGGAGTCAGGTTTGTCATCCTGTGTGAGCCGATACCACTCCTGTTCACGTAGAGGGACAGATAACGTCACATTGTCTTCCTCCTTATGTTCCTCCCAACCAGATCCAATACGAATACCATTTCCCTGTAAAATGTAAATTAACAAGTTAAAATTCATTTATGAACAGAATATTACATATAAATACATAATTAAAGACTATTTGAAAGTCTACAAATCCAGTACTTTGTCTTTTATTTATCATATGTTAATTTCATATGTCATAGAAATACAATACTTTCTACTTTAGACATTAAGTCACAGAAAAACAAAATAGTTTTTTTATTA
Source organism: Carcinoscorpius rotundicauda (assembly GCA_011833715.1). Taxonomy (NCBI): domain Eukaryota; kingdom Metazoa; phylum Arthropoda; class Merostomata; order Xiphosura; family Limulidae; genus Carcinoscorpius; species Carcinoscorpius rotundicauda. The sequence goes on from CM022393.1 coordinate 9,216,035, forward strand.
GACAACATCAGATAAAGCTATAATTATATAAAAGTATTAAAATACATTGTACAATACAAAGTAGTAGTAATATACAGATGTCATCATAATGTAGTCATATTTTTATCTGAATACTTTAAAATCCTATAAAATCCTCAACAAATATTGAAAAACTACATACATTTTTAAAAGAACCTGTAACATTATTAAATAAAAGTTAATTATTTTGTTCAAGGTTTCAGAAAATGACAATTGTATATATCTTAGAAATTCTAACATTTGATGACATTGTTATAAAGACTGACAGATAAATCCCAAAAGAATTTTGATGCATATCATTAGGATTCTAAAGTACATAAATCAATTTACATTTTAAATTCAACTGCTATGTCCCTATTTATGATTTAAAAACAGTTGGAAATTTTGAGCAACTTCTAAATTGAATAACAATTTTATTGGATTTTCCTCTTACTTTCAGTTGCATTAGGGCTACTGCAACACATTAATGTATCATTTAAAATTAACTTAATTGCTAGATACAAAATAGTTAAATATTTAAGCCAAAAACAAAATTTTTCACTCACCTTATGATTTAATTTCATTACACAAAAATATTCTTGATGAATGATTTATCAAAATTTGATATTAAAGTAATCCATTAAAAATTAGTTATGTTGCAAGCTTAACCCTAAAAACCATACATCTAGAAGTTTATATTTTTCATGTGTGTAACAAACACACACACAAAAAGCAGTATGAAATCCATAATCCTTACATAGGGTTCAACGTTTAAAAATCAAACAAAACAGTAATTTCATGAAGGAATTTTTGTCAGTACTTTTCTTCTTAATGGCATAAAAGTAAAGACAAAAGTTCAGCATACACATTTCACAAAGTTTGATTGTCAAACATAAAAGCTACTCTTAACTCAGCTGAGACAAACCAAAATGGGAGTGTCATCTGGTGTCACTGCTTCCGACTGTTTCTCATGTTCCTTAAAGGAACACATTTTCCAATCATATGCAACCTGCTTGATAACGTGCAGTATTATCAATATCATGATATACATATTATTTCCCTGTACAAATTACTTTCCCTTAAAGGTCTAGTTAAACAATACAGTAAATGTCTTGGGTTGAAGAAATACAACAATTCCCAAAATTTATCCAAAACATGTTTAATTACAAAAAAACGAAATTTTACTTTACATATAGTTTGACTTGAGGTCACCCAAGAGTCATTATGATGCACTGAATTAGGATCTAAGATGAATATAAATTAACTTTACAGCATATCAAAAAATGCCAAGTTGGTTTACTTTGTGTAAATGAAATAAGGCTTTCTATATCCTAATATCATCTATGCTCTGACAGGAAAACGTTCTTCATGTCATGAAATATTTTCAACTTACTGAAGACATTCTCAGTATTACTGAAAATAATTTGCCTGTTAAAATTGAGAATAATAACTTTCACTAACTGAATATTTTTTTACCTTGAGGATGATATCTGGACCTCCTGTATACATGCCCGAAGTGTCCCCACGAGGTACAAAGTAACTTGTAATAAAGGTCAAGTTTGAACCATACGAGTATAGCTATAAATAAAGAATATTCTTTTAACTTCCATAACATTTTGCTCCTCTTTCTTTACTAGTCCCGAGAAAATACATTACTAAACTATGACATGTGATTTAATTAGAATAAACAAAACAATGGCTTATCTTATTGTAATGTACATATCAGATAAACCTTTAAAGCACAATAAATTCACACAAATAAAGTATATCATCTTGTTTCTTCAGTTTCACTTTCATCTCTAGTTAATCCAGAAGAAGTCACATAGAGCTGCTAATACTGCACACTTTAAGAATGCATTTTAAATAACAAACATGAACATACAACTATGGACTTCCTGGTGTTGACATTCAGTTTATATAAAAGAAATTAAAAATCGATTTTTTAAATTAATTTTAGCTTTATGCACGTTTTAACTACCTATAACTTGATTATTAATTCGTGTTGTGGAATTTTATTTCATTTTTCAAATTAATTTTTTTTTATATTTCAAGTTTAGACTGTTTAGGCGTTTGAAACTCGATATTTTTAATGTTCTGTACTTTTCAAAAGGTGCAAAACTTCCATGTTTGTTTAGCTCCTTCCACATTAGTTTCACACCTCTTAAATATCAGTTTTTGATTTAAATATTTTAACTATCATCAGTATAATATCTTGCAACTCTTTATATTGACTATGAATACGAACAAATTACATACTTTCTGAATGTAATGTTAATACGTTAACTTACCTTACGTCCTAAGTATGCTGGGGGTGCTTTCCAATAGTAATTATCAAGATCTGGCACTTCGTCAGCTCCAACAGAGAATTTTTCATTTATGTACAAGGCATTAATATTTTGTGAACCTTTTATGTCCGACACCAACCAACCTTGTGCTTTAGTTATCTGGAAGTTTCAAAATTTCGCTATATTAAACTTCAAGCACAAAAACTTCATAATAATTTCCTAAAATGAAATTGTATACCTCAGGCCATTAATGTGTAAGTAAAAATACATGTGCTACAAATACATCATATTACGTTATTAAGCTATAAAACCTGAAATTGCTTTCCTTATTTTAAAAACATGAATCATATTCCAGTAATGCTCTTACACATATCTTTCAGCAAAATATATAATTTATTAAAGTTTATTTATTTACGTCAATGAATCTTACTTTTTAAATTTGTACATAAAGTAAATATGTGGGAGCATTGAGCTAAGGACTCTTCTGCAGTAGGTGCCTGTGACTTGTTGGTGATAAAAAATAAATAGCACATACTCCATGTGTTGTCAATTATATTATATTCAAAACAAACCTGCGTACAAAAAAATTCCTTCCATTATGGAGGTTACAATTAAACACTATATGGTTTCCTTGTTGTCAAAAGTCCACTTACACCTACTGAACTGAAGTCACACTTTTTTTTATATTAAACACTATCAATGGATAAGTCACTTACTACATTTTCCCTCTCCTTTGTTTTTATTACAATAACATCTGTGTGTAATTCACTTATGCTGCCTTGTGTAGCTGTATCATGAACATCCCATATTCGTCTGCTTTTTCAAATTTAGGTCTACTTCTAATAAATCTCTGACAAAAAGCAGATGATTGCTTGAAATCCTGCCTAAATGCAGAAAGCAAAGTCCACACAGGCAGGTTCATTTGCTTTAGGACACCCTTTGATCAGATATTTTTCTAAAATGTTTGACAACTACTACTATCACTTTAGCATATCAACCATTAGGCTATTCACTCCTACATTGGTAAACTTTACATTTTCAAACTTTTCTCTTTCACTGTAATTTATATTTGTGGCTTTTACTACTCTCTAGTCTTTCATCCAGTCACTACTTTTTATATCTCCTACTTTATATATATTAGAAATCTTCATACTATTATGTCTTCTTTTGACTTTCCTACTATAAATAACTTAATAATCATGAAATATTAACTCAGAAAATAAATTCACTAAGGCTATCTCTTGTAAAAATTCTTACATCAGACTTACTATATACAACAAAAGCATTGTTTTATTGTTGGTTGGTTGGTTTTTTACATTTACATTAAACTGAGTCCATAGGGACTTTCACTGAAAACGTAATTAAATTTGATCATTGAATGACAATAATCAAAACCTACCAAATGAAATAGTAACCATTATTTAAGTGAAAGAAATCTTAAAGTAACATTTGAAAAATGGATCTGAACAAAATTTAAACTACATTCCAACCTTTGACATTAGAAAATATTTCATTTGGGTATTGTATTAATAAAAAAAAATTACACTGTCTGCAGATTTCAGAGTTTAGTTTTTAAAAATAAAAATGTTTTCTTTTTTTACTGCAATCTATTCACAATATGTAAAAAGATACACTGAAGGTTTTCATAGTAATTAGCCAAAAACAGAACAAAGTGTACTTACAGTTTTAACACTCCAGTCACTCTCTTTACAATCATGGGTAACACCAGAACAGAAACACGGAGAACAACCTTCCAGATTGTTCTCATCTAAATTGTAGTGTCCAGACTTACAACGATCGCAACGAGGACCTTCGACATGCAGCTGTATTAATAAAAACATCTTAAAAATTAGAGATAAGAAAGAAAAGATAATTATTGCTGTAAAAATATTTTAAAGTCATACAATTTGTAATGTTAGGAAAATGAAAAATAAATATTCATTTTGTAATATTTAAATTTTCATGCAACACTTGTGTAGCATCATTAAGTATTTTATCTTTATAGAAAAGAACTTTCTCTTATGTATATTTATGTTTAAATATTTTTATCACCTGTGCTAGGAGCCAACATTAATATATTCTTCTGGTATTTTTGTTTCTTAGAGGCAATAGTAGTTACCACAAATTTTAAAGAGTAGGAAATGTAGTTCAGTTGATTTTGCAAGTATCTTTACATCATCATTACTTCAGCAATGAACATGTTACTTTAAACCCATACCCAATTTATAAAAACATAGACAGACAGACACAGAGAGAGAGAGAGAGAGAGACAGACAGACAGACGTATATTATGTTAATTTCAAATGATAGCATGCTATCATTACTATCGAATCACATGGTACATATCCATGTTACTAAAGGGCCTTCATGAATGGTCGTATTCATATACTCCAATTAAATTAAAACTACATTCTTTTGTTCCAACAATCATGAATAAATTCTGAGTTTGACAATATTCTGTTTATCCAGTAAAGAGGTGCTAAAACTTTACAATGTTCAAAAAATTAAAACACACCTCTGACAGTGAAGATAAAAGTTTGGTTATCAACAAATCTAAATGAATAAAGTTGGTAACTACTTTATTATGGCTATCATTAAATGGTCAAACTGCTCTGATATCTTCCTAGTTCTCTAACCTTACAAACACAATCTCCTTCACAAGTTGTTCCACTGATAGTGCCAGCAAATAGACAAGGGCAGGGTTCACACTGGGGATACCTTCTGAAACCAGGAGCACACTTGTCGCACTTTTTTCCTGCATAGCCTATATGACATATACAGTCTCCAGGAAGCTACAGGAGTCAGGTCAAGAATGAAACATCTTTAATTCCTCAACTGCAATATGATTATAAATATATAAAAAAAGGCATGACACGTACACAGTGTGCACATGCTAGAAACAAGTATTTAGAATTAGTCTACAAAAGGGAATATAAAGTATTCAATAAATGTTGGTGTAAAAGCTTCCATTGGTTCCTTATAGAAACAACTTTAAGTAAGGAGATGAATTGATTGAAATTTTAAATAACTTGTTTCACAATTTATTAAGAAAATTGTATGTGATTTTCAATTTATCACTTGAAACAATCTATACTTTATTTAAATTTAACAAATCTATTTCTAACTCAATTTATTTTATAGCTTTTAAAGATTGTTCAGTGCTTTAACAGCTTCATTTTAGCACAATATTGCTTTTCTACTACACAAAAAATATTTATCCAGTTGAAAAAGATGCAAGTAAATTTCATTTTTGATCATACTAATAATTTAAACAGTAACAAATACTTACAAGTTTCTACAAATATCTAGGTATATTGATATGTAGGTGTTTGTGAAATAAATATTTTTTAGTCACTTAAATAACACTCAAATGATACAGAAAAGAACTCACTAATTCTTCACTAGTATGAGAATCATCCTTTATACAACTTCCTGTACTGCCAGGTCCGGAACAGTTACACTTCCTACATGGATTTATGTCCTGCCTAGACACACCAGAAGGGCGGTAATAACCATCCTCACATGTTTCACAGTTCACACCCACAGTGTGATGCTGAAAAAAGGTAGGTTGTCAGCAGTGGCACCTGAATTTTATAAACATTAGCAAAACATATGCACAGTTCACCAATAAAAATATGTACAACCCTTACAGCATAAAATCAACTATCTTCATGATGTCATATGTAAATAACCATGATGTTTAAACACACTTATAGCTTGATTCTTTCTCTTGTTGCAAGACTTAGTATTTTGTGGTGTAAACCATCAGGATTATCTGCATTTCACACAGTTAGATGATGAGAGGGCACAGAACGACAGAGTAACTAGACAGAACCAACTCATCACATTATCACAACCTCGTATGTTTAGGGACACCAATTTCTTCTGGAGTCCAGATCTGTACAATTCTCAGAAATTAGATACACTTGGATTTGGCAAGTACACTACCAAAAACTTTCAGCGAACCATCTACAAGACAAACATAGTGATACACGTATTATGGTGAGGAAGTTATTTGGGCAGATAAACAATTACAAATACTAGTATGCAAAATGAAGGGCATCACAAGTCTTGAGAAAAACCTACCTCTCACTACAAATAGCCAGTTTATCATGCAAGACTGTTTTCTTGCAAGACGGGGTTACCAATTTTTCAGCCTTAAATCACAAAATAATAGCTTCAAGGGTAAGGCATCACCATTCTCTCTTAGTCAGGGCAACCACTAGATATTAGCCTCATGATTTACTCTCGACTGTTTTTTTGAAAAAGTGTTCCAAACAAAACTGCTAGAAATACTCTCGTCCAAGTTCTCTGCCAAGAGTTAGATGCACAGCAGCAAGTTTCAGACTTTTCAGATATACTGCATAACCCTATTTCTGCCTTAAACATTACAGAAGGCAGAAACTATAGATTAATGGTAATATTTTGCACATTTTTTTAAAATAAAAGTATTCTTTCTGGGTGTGGATTTCTTTTGCAATCCAAAACAGGTAGATTTCAGACCTTTTAAATTGTATTACATAACTATATTTTTGCCTTAGATAATGCAAATGGCATATCCATTACATACTACAGTGATTGTGTTTGTTTCATATAAGTTTAAAAAAGTGGCATTTTTTTTTCTGGAGTGTATTTTTATTTACTTATCTGCAGGCTGTGCACTACATTAATAAAACATGAAATGTTGGAAACTGTGCAATAAAGCTGTGCAATAAAACTCAGCAAAAAAGCTGAGTTTACCAATGATTTTTCCAAGATACTATTCTAAATTAAACTGAATTTAATTATTTAGGTTTTGCCTTACCGATTGTTACAACTGCTATTTTTATTTATTTGCTCTCACAATATGGTTTAAAAAGTGTCTTAATAGGTGTTTTTAATTATTTCAATTCATTAATATTTTCAACTTTCAATAATTACTGCAATACGTTAGGTACCCCACATTTACAACATTAAAATCAGGGGTTTGATTCCTCTCAGTGGGCTCAGCAGATAGCCCTATGTGGCTTTGCTTTAAAAAAACACGCACACAATACATTAGTATTAAGTCACAATAACCTCCATTCTATTACATTACTGTATTAATACAATAGCCTTAACAACCTTCAACAATTATATATCAATATTATTCACTAGATGATTTCATGTTCTTTCACTAACTATCCCATAAAACAAAGCAGTATGCTATTAGTTGTCTTATCTAAACTAACATTTTAAGAATGTTTTGTTCTTATAGTTCTTTGGTAACTTTTTTAACTACTTCTGTACCATATTAATTACAAAGATAAACACATTTTTCAGTATCACAGTGGGTCATTTTCTAATTCCTTAACACTGATACAAACGTTTTCTTCAACATTAGCACAACACACACACCATTTACTAATTAGTAAATAAACACCACTTTAAGTGCAAATAAGACACCTACACTGTGTGATAATTAGATGCATACATCAATGATTTGTGCAAGTAAAATGAAACCACATCTTAGACACTGTCAAGTCAGGATGTGTGTGGGACCAATAAGAGAAGTGAGGGGAAGTCAGGTGCTCATATTATTTATTATACAATTTTTAAAATATCCATAGCTAAATAAACCTGTTACAAAACATATGCCTACATGTCCTTGTAGTAATATTGTAGTAACTTGTAAGACCAGATATAATCAAGTCATACAACTTGGTTGAATTTTTAGTATGTTCTCTTATATTTTATACCAGTTTCACAATAAGAACTTCATTAACAACTAAAGCTTGAGATGGTTACATATGCCTACCTTGCATTTCACACAAACACCGCCACCTTTATAGTGTCCTCTCGTATTTAAGCTTCCATTTTTAGAAGAAACATTTTCATCATAGTAGCATTCATCAGCATGGCCAAAACATTCGCATTCTTAAAATAAAAAAAAATAAAAAAGCCCAAATGTTTAAATAACATACATTTTTATGCAAACAGATATCTCGATTTTTTTAAAAGCTTAGTTAAAATTTAGTTTTTAAATATGCTAACCACTTAAACACACGATTCCCTCTAAAAATTCTCACCTTTCAAAGATGTTTTTCTAAATAGATACAAAGGTAATTTCATTTCAAGCAAATATTTGTTGAAGTGTCTTGTGACAATTCCTTTCAATTACTGAAGACTGCAAATACAAGAATTGTTCTTGACTTATAGAGTCTCACTTTACAAGAAAATGGTCAAGATAATTACTTTCACAGGCAGCAGCATCTTTACTGGTGCCAGCTCTCCATGGTCTTTGGTTGTATAATGGACAACAGTGATCACACCGGTCGCCACAGGTATTGTGCTTACATAAACAACGGAATTCCTAGAATAAATTGATTCACAGTGTTTTACTTCAGTTTTATAAGTTGATCAAAACATACATTAAAAGTTATACAAAAAACAAACCTCGAGAGCATGCTATGATACCTCTCAGGGAAGAGAAAACTATTTTGCTACTTTCAACACATTTTCAACAATGTATCTCACAACTTCACATAAATCTGTATCTATAAAGAGACCTTTTAACTTGCATATGAAATAAAGATACTACAGTTGCATTATTGACAAAATAACATTGAAAATCTTGTCTTGCTGAAAAGTTTTATAGACAAACTTATTCATTAAACTCTGTGTGACAACAAAATGTTTAAAACGCTTGTCATCTTGTTTAAATTCTGAAAAACAAGATTTACATTTCCAAAAAATACAAAATTTCAAAATCCAATACTTAAAGACCACAACAAGGTAGTGATAAACATTTTATGCGAGTAAAACATACATTAGATATTGAAATTTAATAAAAGAAAATAATTGCAGTACTATTCTTAGAATGTTCCTCTATTCATAATTTGTCAGTCTTAATATTTGTCTTCAAGTCCTATTCTTTAAAGATTTGCTTAAGAAAGTGGTAGAAGTCCATTTTGCGTCCTACTACCATTGCACTTTTAATAAAATGTGCGAGAATTTTATACAGAAACAAAGAATAATTGTTTAATTATTTCTCCTGTGAGAAGTGATCTGCTTATTTACGTTCAAGGTATTTATTTATCAGGAGGTATTGAGACAAAAACTTCGTTCTTTACACTCAGAAAATAAGCTAACAAACATTTTTTGAATTAAGAACTGACCCACAAAAGCAAAGAAGTGAAAGTTCTGTTCATGAAACTATAAAAAGAAGGCAAATCTGTTTATTTATTAAATTCTAAAATAGCTTTAAGTATAACAAACTAATTTCAAAAGTAACAAATTTCTATTTCATAACAATAAAGTTCTCATTGCTCTCCAAAAGTTACTCTCAAATAAATTCACACACTTTTAATCACCGTATCTTGTAAATGGAAAATATTGTACTACTTACACCAGTGTTAGGATCCACAGGGCATTTTCCAGCATGACCATAGCATACACATTGGCCACCAATTGAGATATCTTTCATAGAGTAAAAGTACTGAAAAGAAAAAAGATCAAAATTGTTTTTCACAAAACAAAACCACATCATTTCTAATCTGATGACACCTGTGATAAACATTTGATTTTGTATGATGATTTTAAAACAATTTGATACTACAGTAAAGATTCAACAGAAAGTCTGAATAAGTCAGTGATCTAGTTTCTACATAAACAATCAATGCAAACAAATAGGCAGTATTCATTAATACAATACTTAATCAGAAAATACGTCATCTTATAACTGCCTCTTCAAAATGTGACCACTACATATACGTTGACCACACAAAAATGCATACTAATAAAACCACGTATAAAATATGCTGAAACAAGTGAATAAATACGATAAACTTGGTGTAGATTTAAAATAATAATAGAACCATGCATTATTATTAATTTTAAATGGTACAAAACCCATTTTAGTGAAAATGACAAAAGTAAAAATAATAGGAATCAGTTTATATATATATATTGCAAAATTGTCATTTTGACCATTATCCAAACAATTAGCTTTGCTACCAAATTCACTTTCGATTTTTCAGTATATAAAATTGATTAATAAGTTTTATAAATTTCTTGTACTTTACATAAATACGCACATTAAAAAGTTTGATCTAAGTTTGATCTAAGTTTGATCTAAGTTTGATCTAAGTTTGATCTATATTATACTTATTAATTTATCAGTAGAAAACAATCAACAAACAGAAATGTTAAACAAAGTTACCAAATGGTAAAGTTTTCTGAGAGGAACATCAAAAGTTTTTCATTCTTTCTTATAACATACTTTTGTTCTCCAGTAGGTTGAGTACCTTATATTAAAAGGATTTTGAGTATGAAAATAAATAAGACAGTTGACAACTGCAGTTAACATAAAGTCACAGTTGACTATCACATATCAAAATTACATTTTGACTTTGTTTACCATTATGTAGGTAATGTGGTGCACTTAAAAACATTCACACAAATCATAATGATGTATTAATATTAAATTTAGAAATGCAAGTACAGGATTAACCTTTGTATTTAATGGCATTGGAAATTACAAAAATATACATCAACATGGGGTACCAGGACCATGCAGAAACAGATCTGCAACCATTTTCACCCGAACTTAGGTAGCCAAGTGTTGATGTTTTCTAACAAAACCCCCCAAAAATAAAAATTAATTCACATGCCAAACACAACAATATACTAAGTAATCAAGAAAGATCTCCATTTACAAAAGTGACACAAGTCACATGTATACGAATTTCTTCCACAACATATCACATACCTCAAGCTCAAGGTGAATGAAACAGATATTCATGCTTTCACATAAATACAGTCAAATTTACACATCAATCATTTACGAATGCATTTGTGATCAAACTTTTGACACTAGCTCAAGGACATCATTTCCATACCAAGATACATTATGAAAAGGTGCAGAAAGTAGTGGTATGCTTTTGACATGACAGCCTTACAATAGAGCCTTCTACAAGGTTATCATCAAAATTAACAGCCATTTGATACAGGTTACCAGACACAGCAATACAGATAAGGATGTGGTGAGACTAAAATTATCTTACTATACTGTATTCAACCTCTGTGTTATGAAATCTTTTTTGACCTCCACACATCTAATCATAACTGTGTTTTATTCACCTCAATCATGAAACAAAGTTAAAAACATTTTTAAATAATTTCTTTTTTCTGTCAATCAGCACACATTAATCTTAAACTCAAAAGCATAAAAGAAAAAGACAAAACAAAAAATGGAATTCTCAAAACTTTTCAATAAAAGACAAGGCTGAAAGATGATTTCTGTTACTCGTAGCTACAGTTGTACATACTCTTCTTGTTACAGACTTGTCTGTAAGATGTGGATTTTGTGTGTGTAATGTCATCAAGTCTGCATTCAAAGTACGAATTTTTTCAAGACGAAGCCTTATGAAACGAGCAGTGGTAAACTTCTAGAGAGAAAAAAAGTGAAACTCACATTTAGCATTCAAGTTCAGTTATTTAAAAATTTAAGTTTGAAAGTAATTTCACAGTTTAAGATAATTTATCTGAAGAAAAATAAATAAGTCCAACATTTAACAATGTTTACAACTGTAATAGTGCTTATAATTCTCGAAAGACATTCACATTCATGTCATTCAAGTCATATTCAAAAAACTGTACATTAAATTGCTCGACAGATTAGATTATCAAATTAAATGCTTTCATTTAATAGTCAAAGTTCCCTATAATCCATTATTATTCCTACTTTAACTGTTTCACTGACTTACAGTAGCAGCAAATATATGTTACAAAACTTGTATCTTTTGTGCCAGTGGAAGAAAAAATATTTTCTTAAAAAGTAAAAAAAATCAAACTTTTAACACCTTTCTATTTAAGAAATCAGAGAGGAATTGTTACAGTTTGAAAGTCAGTTCTACAATATTATGAATAATACCGAAATTTAGTTTGAAGCAATATTATTTATATCATTGAAATCACTAGTAAGATTTGAAATAGTAAGAAAAAGGAAACATGCTTGAATCTAAATGAGCCTTAATAACCTATAAAAGGCAACAAATTAAGTCTATATTACACTTTTTATAAACTGATTTTAAAATTTAGCAAAAGATTTATTTGCTACTTGCCCTTAATGTTTCACTTGGACCATCAGCACCTGGTCTTCCATTTACTAAGGATATGTGAATCTAGCAAAAAAAATCCAAAAAACAAACAGACAGTGAATTGAGTTTTCCTATATGTATTTATTTAAACATATCAACCTCAAGGCATTGTTTCATGAATGCTTAGACTACACGTACATTTTTCCCCATTACATAAAATGATAAACAGAATAAACTGTCAAGAAATAACACTTTTCTGAATACGTTCATAAATATTATAAACAGATTTTAATAAATTATTTATCAAAACCCCATGTGTTTCAAAATAAAATTCGTTCTCTCAAAATATCATTTCACAAACAGTTTGCTTGTTTTTTTGTCTACAATTAATATAGATACATGTGCAGGTTTGCACAACAGTTTAGTAGATTTTATACATATGGTTGAAAATATAGAAGTCTCTTCCTATAAAAAAATTAAACAGACTAAATATTATTAAACCACTGAAATAGTGATACACCCACTGCCTTCACTTATGATAGTTCCTACGCCACATACCTAGCTTAACAACTATCATTTCTTTTACACAACATTTGACACTTCTTAAACATACATGTTACATAAATGTCTTTGTACAAAATTAATATTTTAAATCAATCACATCAAACCTCTCCATTTTCTAGAGGGTCCAGTTTTGAATAATAGGATGTACATATGACTTCATTATCAGTTCTATAGCGAGGGAGGCCAACTGTTGGACGGATACCATAAACCTCCCAACATTCAGCTTCACTGATGGCATGATACTGCCAGGGATTGTAGTTTACACCATCAAGAGATCTCTCCAGAATCCAGTTTCCAGGTCGTGGAGATATTGCTGCTTTGATTATCACATATGCTATCTGGTATACCTGTGTCAGAAGAAGAAATCCAATTAGTGCTGTTTTTAAGTTTATAATCTCGAATATTTCTACATGATAGCACTAGCATGTGGCTGTGCGATCAGAGTTGTTTCACAAGAGTAAGAGGTTTTCAAGCAAGACTAACATTGATACGTGCTGGTGCTAAAGCTAATAACTAGTTTTAATGCACCTTGAGAAGGAATTATGTTCTGCATTTCTTTGTAACCACAACTCCCATTAAAAGTAACATTAAAAAGATTATATATAGACAGATAGACAAAGATTTGTTTTTCTCATTTCACCGACATTATACATTTCATTATATACCTATTCCAAGCTAAACGACCTGAAGAAAATATTGATCATGGTTGAAAATACCTAACAGCTTTCTGATCATAATAATGCAACATAAATTTATCTATATTCATTACAAAGTTAATTTTAATTATTTTGTTTATAAGCAAAAGAAACAGTGCAATGCAGTAATTTAGTAAAATCCAAGTATACTAGAGTATGAACTAGTTGTCACAAAATTTCAACACTGCCTGGAACAGTAGGATTGATTAACAAAAATGAACTATTTGTACAGCTCATATGCACAGAATAATCTATGAAAGAAATTTCTTAAAAACCTCTCTTTCTGGTTGTGTATCCAAAAAGAACTAAGCCTCTAGTTTTAAGTAAATATTCTACAGAAAAGTAGCTAACTTGTTTAAGGTCAAGTGTGATAGTGACTCGTTCATAATGCTTTCCATTTTGTAGTGTGGGACTCTGCCACCACCTATTGGTTCCATCTATAGCATTCTCAATCGGATGTTGTTCGTCTAAATTAGAGCTGGTGGCATCACAAACACCACACTGTTGCTGTCTGTAAATAGAGAAAGAAATTATGTCACAACAATTCTACAAACAGTACAATATAAAAACAACCATACCATTAGAATTTCCGAAACACTTCATCATACCAATGAGCTTATTGTCTCAAATTATTGTAGTTTACGGATAAAAAATTAAAACTTTCTGAAAACAATTCCTTCTATCACAGCACCAATAATTTAAAATAAGTATCTCAGATACACTGTTCGATAGAATACTACTACGATCATGGAAATCAAAATACCCTTATACGATGTCTTAGATAGTAACAAGCAATTAGTGACTTAACACCTGACTTTGTGGGAGGGGGAGAATGTAAATGTTTCAGTAACGAAGTCTTTACTGAAGTAAAACAACATTGTATTTACATACAGAAAGGTATTAAGTTATGCATTTTAAAAATTAAATTGTGGATTTATAAACATTTGCTTTAAAATTAACCCTGAAACAGATAATCAAATTGAAAGAGATTAATGTATAGTATAGACTAAGTTCGTGATTTATTAATTAGCTAAAAAGGAACCGGAAGTAATAATTATGACGTTAACTTTTAAGGCCAATATTAAACTTTAGATATTCAATATTTTATGTCAAGTGTTATAGTACATTTGGTGTCAGGTAATAAATACGAGGCTCTGAGATGATAGAGGATATAATGTTGGCTTTAGCCAATAGAATGAATTTCTCCATGTGTTTCAGTGAAGTATCTGGATCTGTGTTAACTGTTGTTTATATTGCGTTCTTTGTACCAGTAAATAGTTTAGTTTTATTGTTTTGGTACAGTTAGGTTCAGTGGCGAAGCTAGGGGTGACATCAAATTGACGTTACATAATTAGAAATTATGGCTTACATTTTGTCACGAGGGGACGCGAAAATTGACTTTGTCCCAGGACGCTGTAAACCATAGTTACGCCACTGGTTAGATTGCTAAAAAATGTGGCCTAACGTACTATGTACAAATGTTAAAAGGAATAAAAATTAATGTCTGCTAATTTTATGGACCGGGCGTTATGTTATAATCACAAGATACTTGAATGAATCGCCCAATGTTACAATATAAAAATTTGTTGAAGAGTTTATTCAGTCCTGTGAATTGTTCAGTTCTTCGTACTGTGCTGACTATAAAAATAAAATAAAAACAAGTGGTGGAAATCCCCACACAACAACGTTAAATACTTTGCACGAACGTATCAAGCATAACCAAAGTATAGATCGATTTACTGTAAAACTGTAATTAACTTTACTATGAGGTCAGCTTTTTGAATGTTTAGTGCAGATAACCATCTTATCAAACGAGTGCAGGGGATTTTTTTTTTTCAAAGCTGAATATATTTTATTTATTTTCTATAAAAATAGAAATAGTTTTAGTTGCCCTGAAATAAACGATTAGTTATTTACTTCACACTTTATATCTTGACACAAGGTCTAACTTAAAGTATTTTTAACAAATTATAGAAATAAGCACGCAGACAAGATGTAGTCCTACGTGCGTGCGACGAGAGTATAAATTTTAAGCCTTAAATTTTTTAAATTCATTGTCATTTTTCAGTCATTATCTTAAAGTTATAACGGAAATAATCTGTAGTGACAGCATCCAAAAAACAAACAAAAAAAACTGAAGATACTTCATCTGTCAAGCAAAATTCAAATGCAAAAGAACAATTAGTTAGCATTCATGAAAAATCAAATGAGGGTATGGATTTTGGTGCTTATACTCACAAAGTCTTAAATTCCGACTTTCCTTCACTGTCTACAGCCAGATTTGGGAAGACAGTTACATTTTGAAGTTCTTCTATTATCAAAATTAGAAAAACTAATAAAACTACCCTTCATATATTTATACTGAAAGTTTCTTCCAGCGTCCACCTTCAAAATCTCTAATAGTTCCTAAATTAAAAGAATAACAATAAAACTACCCCAAAAAATTCTACAGTAGATTATTCTAAAACTCTACCCTTTCAGAAAAGGGTCCAATAAAGTATAAAAGTTAAGATAATTTACACACACTGGTAGATTCAGTCTAGCAGGAACTGTACTGGTCTTGGTTATTCCATACTTTAATTGAGTAACTTTGTTTATTTTGAATTTCGCGCAAAGCTACACGAGGGCGAAATGCGCTAGCCCTCCCTAATTTTGCGGTTAAAGACAAGAGGAGAGGCAGCTAGTCATCATCCCCCACTGTCAACTCTTAAGCTACTCTTTTACCAATAAATAATGGAATTGATCGAAACATTATAACATTCCGACGGCTGAAAGAGTGAAAAATTATTTCTTAAAGCTCAGTCAGTTTGAAAGGAATTTACTAGTTTAGTGATATTTTCTTTCAAGTATTTAGTTATCTACAGATACTATTAATTTTGAACAGGAAATTAATATACCTTGGAGCACTAGATTCATAGAGCACTAAGAGGAAATTCTATGATTTTGAGCAATATGTATTTAGAAACACTACCCATTCTAAAATCAGAAATTAGTATATCTAGGAGTATATTATATCCACTGTTATCATATTGATCGGTATTTTCAGGAAATATCTTCCCTGATGTCATTGGAACTGCATTACTTCCCCATTCATTGTGGACAACGGTAGTGCACACTGGAACTGCATTACTTCCCCATTCATTGTGGACAACGGTAGTGCACAGTGGAACTGCATTACTTCCCCATTCATTGTGGACAACGGTAGTGCACAGTGGAACTGCATTACTTCCCCATTCATTGTGGACAATGGTAGTGCACAGTGGAACTGCATTACTTCCCCATTCATTGTGGACAACGGTACAGCACGAATTCTCGTTAACTTGCTGACCTGCAACTCGTTCCATCCATAACTTGTGCAAATCACATGAACATGCAATTAGTTTCCTTTCACTTGCGGCAATACTATTAGCATTTGTCAAACTTATTTTACTGTATCCGTATTCATTTGTTGAGACCATTTCCATACGACATCACAGAGATGGTCGATGTGTATTCTCGAGGATGTCTGTTTATTGACAAGTTGTATACGTTGGTGCTGATATAAATAACTTGTGAATAATGCATGTTTTTGTTAGTTATTAAAACATGTAAAATAAATTATTCTAAGAAAAATTCAAGAAACTCCGTTTAAAATGCATGTATCTATTAATTTTCCTAAAAGTGTTCTAAACGCAGCAAAAGATCTGACTAATTTTACACCAGACATTTTTATGCGACAACTGACAAGTTTATGCGAGTTCCTCATTGACAAACCAACCTTAAAAGGTAAACCAAGAAAAGCACCGAGTGCACAGCAGCTGAAAAGTTAAGGTCTAACGTTATCAATAAAATACCCAACAGTAAAAAGACGAAATAATAAAAGAGTAAAGCGAATTCTGTTCCGTTATCAGCACAAAAGTACAATGATACGTACATAATAAAACAGACATAATGCCTACCTTGAAGAAACTGCAAGTCTCTGGTCTGGATTTCTGTGGAGAACAACAGAAGAATCACGTTTTAAAACACTACATCAAACTCATAATATATATGAAAAGGTCACTGTTTTGATGAGGAGAAATCCACTTGTTCTCTCCTTATCAGTAAGTGTTAATGCCCAAACCAGCCGTTCTAAGATACAAAAGTTAACCGTGTTAACTAAGCAACAAACTTAATTATGTTATAGAATATATATTTAATAAAGCGATTTAAATTTCTATTTGAGTTCCACATCAGAAATTAGCAAATCCAGTTCCAGTCACGTACCAATTCAACGCTGGATAATCATTTATGTAGCATGGGGTACTGAATTTGATAGAAAGTTACTTTATAGCTGTCACTTCATGGATAGGTACATCAGGATCCTACTGGCACAGTTGCGTGGTTGTTTAAACAGTAGGTACAGAAGGGAGTGTTGTTATGGCTCAAGAACCAGTAATGTAACTGACGGTTCTAAAGTTTACAACATGCGAGATTCTTCAAACATTATATGATTAACACAGAATATATATACTCTTCAAAAAAAAGAGAAACGCAAAAGGGATATTTTTTTACTTTTAAGAGAAATATGTAATAACGTTACAAGCTCATAGTATGTGATGTTACATGTGTTAAGGCACTGATTGTCAGACCAAAATGACAATAAAAGTTGTTCACTTTGAAAACGGAGAAAAACATCGGACTTTTCGCCAGAACGCATTCGTGTCCAATAAATTTGTTTGAGAGATCTGCATGTTCTGCAAGTGAAACATGTGCAAAATCCATATAAAAGTGACGGGTTCTCGGTTTCCATAGCTCAGTGTTAAGCCACCGACACGCAATTCAATTACGCCAAGACTGACTGAAGCACAACGCAACAACGCCATTGGTCGCTTGAAAGCAGGCAAATCTCGATCAGATGTTGCCAGAGCTGTGAATGTCCACCCAAGCACCATCACAAGGCTATGGAATCGTCACAAACAGCATGGATCATCTCGTGACCGTCCACAATCTGGCAGACTTCGTGTAACCACGCCCGCACAAGATCGTTACATCCGGTTACGTCACCTTCGGGATAGAACCACCACTGCGACGTCTACTGCCTCAACCATACCAAGGCTGCGTAGGATTTCAGATCAGACCATACGCAACCGTCTACAAGATGCAGGAATCCAACCTCGACATGCAGCCAGAGGAGTCATTCTCACCCAGCAACATCGTCAAGCACGGCTGCAGTGGCTTCGGGCACATCGGGTATGGCCTCATCGACGATGGAGGCATGTTTGGTACACAGATGAATCACGTTTTATGCTTCGTAGGCAAGATGGAAAGACCCGTGTTTACCGTCGCCGAGGTGAAAGTTTTGCAGCAAATTGTGTGCAGGATGTTGACAGATTTGGTGGTGGCAGCGTCATGATGTGGGCTGCCATCGCCTACAATGCCAGACCTTTTGCACATTTGAGGAAATCTTACGGCTCAACAATACGTCGACGAGATTCTTAAGCCCCATGTGCAACCCATCATGGTGAACGTCAACGACGTTTTTCAACATGAAAACGCCCATTCTCACACAGCCCGACTCACCACTGTCTTCTTGAGACACCACAACATCAACGTTCTTTTCTGGCCCTCCAGATCACCTGATTTAAACCCCATCGAACATCTCTGGGACGAATTTGAACGACGTCTGCGACGGCGACAACCTCAACCGCAGACTTTACCTAAGCTCGCAACAGCTTTGCAGGCTGAGTGGACAGCCATTCCACAGGATGATTCATCATCTCATCGCTTCCATGGGCAGGAGATGCCAAGCAGTTATTGATGCTCACGGGGAGCATACTCGTTATTGACGTTGAGTGATGTTAAACTTCAACTAGTGAGCGTGGACTTCACCTTTGCAGACTTTGGATGTTCAGCAGTGAATGTGCAAAGTTTCACAAATGTCATACAGAACTACCCAGAATAAACTTTTTAACAATATGTCTCAAATTTTGCTTTTTTGCATTTCATTTTTGAAGAGTATATATATGGTTAGCATGGTTAAAGATTATCAGTTTAAATTACCACACACCAGCAGCACAAACCTCTCAGCAGCTTGGATTGGACCATAACTTGTGCTGCAATAACTCAATCCAATTTGAAATTTATCCTCTCATAGACCATGAAAATGCATTTGGTTCGTTGCAAAGTTGAAAGTGTATGGCATACTAGTGATCTTTGAAAAATCTTCTTTACCAAAAAGAGGTTGAAGAGCATCATGACGTGTGTGCTACTGGATACAAATTCAATTTGAAGAAGGAAGACGACGAACTGGTTTGTTCTTCCTTGGTTGTCTTTTAGTAGTTGGAAGAAATGTGGTTAATATCCCATTGACAGCAGTTAAGTTCACCTTCAAAACACCACAACACAAAGAGAAAGATTACCGTGTAATATATTCGTTGTATTCCATAGCACCAGTACTGCATGCTACACAGACACACAATGTTCAACTTTTCTAGATTTTAATATGGTGAACAAAATTTAAGTCAGAACTTACTAAA
Source organism: Carcinoscorpius rotundicauda (assembly GCA_011833715.1). NCBI lineage: Eukaryota > Metazoa > Arthropoda > Merostomata > Xiphosura > Limulidae > Carcinoscorpius > Carcinoscorpius rotundicauda. The sequence goes on from CM022393.1 coordinate 9,236,131, forward strand.
TCGAGACTAATCACATACTAATTTTGCTCTAGATGAAACTACCTTTAGTATAAACTGAGCAAAATTATTTTTTGTGTCTTACAGATGCGCCTTTACTTGACTTTTTATTTAAATACAATTTCACGGACTCCTCAGTGGCATAGCGGTAAGCCTACAGGCTCACGGCATTAAAAATAGGTTTACAACCTGTCACAGCCCATTGAATAGCTTGCGCTTAACAATAACCAGCACAAGCCAATTTATTTAACACCACTTCAATCAGTTTGCTTTGCTAATTCTCCTAACACAATATAACAGTCGTCACCCCAATATGATCATCTGCAGTATCAACCACATATTCTTTTCAGGTTTGTGCTTTTGTTAATAAGGTTTTGCTTTCATTCACCTCTACGCCAAATGTTTGTATCACCACCACAACCTTTTTCTCCGTAACACCAGATTCGCCAACATGTAACATGTTGTGATGATCAGCCGATCATGTCTTAGATCATCCTTAAATTTTAACCACTAAATTCTTCCATTTTTCGTTGGCTGTTTTCCTTCTCGTATAATGTTTACTCTTTGTAAGTAAACGTAAATAAACAACAACGATCATACCTATACTTCAAACAGAGTATATCGGTTTCTGGATCACAAATGTTTTAAAACTATTTTCTTTATATGGAGTAGTAACTGGCAAATCCAAAGTGACTATATAGAAATCTATAGTGTTAACAACACGAACAATAAAAGTACTAGAAAGAAATCAGTACAAGTAAACACTTACGTTAAATATACATGTTCAACGAGTTTGCAGTAAACTTCTGGACCAGTCTCTCCACAGGTGGCGTTTACAGTGATGATGGCATGAGTAGCTAGGTTGGACACAGTTGGAAACAGACCTTTAGTTGGGTCTCCTGCCGCCAAAGAGAAAAGTATCGAATTATTCAATCTTTTTTTCAAAAACCAAATGTCGAAATTAAACTGAACAAGTTTTATTTTCCATTTTATAATATTATACAACTTTAGTTTGTAGTCTTTTCGTGATAAGATAGAACCAAATTCCATCTTCAATTGCCAACTAAACTTACATGAATATCTACATTCATATTAAAATAAAATGTTAATGGCCATTATCACACGCAAAAAAAACTGCTATTATAGTAATACACTCAATATAAACAAAAACACTAATAATTTAAGTTCGTTAACTGAAGAGACAAGACAAGAATCTTGCTTTATATTAAGAAAACATTTACATGAATACAAGTTAAAGGAAAAAACTCCAACATCGATTTATTACTCGTAAATGAACCATACTTAGGTATGGTCATAGCAACTACCCAAAACGTCACAGCTGGATACATGTTCTCTCAATAATTTAGTAACTAGTTTCGCCTGTTTTATTACACATCTTCAACTGTCTTAAGAGTGGAAAATATTAATTGCAGAAGCAATTAAATGAATTATTTGGCGCAACAAGGCACTTAACATAAAGTTCTACATCAAACGTTTTTGCATACTATGATATAGAATTACAGAGTCCCCGCGAATACAGCGGTAAGTCGAGAGATTTACAACGCTAAAATCAGGGGTTTGATACCCCTAGGCGAACTCTGAAGACAGCCCGATGTGGCTCTCCTATAAGGAAAACGCACACATAGAATCACAGCCTATTCTATCCATAATGCAGTCAAGCCCATTTTGAGTATACACAAAGAAACTATATCTCGGTAACTAACACACACACATCGTTTAAGTTTCTATCCAGTTTTACCTTTGTAATATTTATTGGCCATTGTAATAATAAATTCTTTTCTTTGTGCCCGTATATTCATTCTTTCATAAACTTTTAATGTATATTTGTTACTTCAATATTTCTAAGGCTATAAATATAAACATGCATGATTAAAATCAGTCTTTGGGGCCTGACAAAGCCTTGTAGTTAGGGCGTTCCACGAGCAAATTGTAAGTTACGGGGATTAAAAACTTTCAGCGAAAATACGCGCTCTTTCAGCCGCAGGTACATTATAAATTGATGATCAATCCATTATTCTCTTCTAAACAGAATGATGTTGTGTAGTTCCCTCGAGTGTCGTTTCAGAATTAGGAAGGCTAGCACACATATTGAGTCTTATAGAGTAGTTTTGAGCTAAATTCAACAAATAAACAGTCTTCATTAACAACAAAATTGTCCTTAACGATAACACTTGTATCATACAAGTGATTCATTAAATAATAATTCAAGCATTACACTAACCTTGTCTCTAGTTACCGCATTTAACGACAATTTAAACTAAATAATACTTTAAGCAAGAAATGTGGCAAACGATCGTGTCAGAGACACGTAAGGCTTAGACGTTCTTTGTTTAGAACTTATAACTAGAAAGTGAAAATCAGGTCAATAGTACTCGACGTTTACGTGTATATTATTTATTCAAAAGCGAAGCTTTACCTGTTGTTTTGTTGTTATTCGTAAGAAGCATTAAAATAATATAATAAAATAATAGTCGATGTTGAACTACTTACTTCAAAATTGTAAGTTATCAATAATTCAAATATTACCCTCCAGTATATTGTTCAAACAACGTCACTTCCGGTTTAAAGTAAATATTCAGGTATCGGTGTATCGGAGTTTCAAATATAAAACACCAACTTACACATCTTTATCACTTTATAAAGAAGGCCCGGCATGGCCAAGCGTGCGACTCGTAATCTGAGGGCCGCGGATTCGCATCCCCGTCGCGCCAAACATGTTCGCCCTTTCAGCCGTGGGGGCGTTATAATGTTTCAATCAAACCACTATTCGTTGGTAAGAGAATAGCCAAAGAGTTGACAATGGGTGATGATGTACTAGCTTCCTTCCCTCTAGTCTTACTCAGCTAAATTAGTTCGAGTAGCTTCGTGCAAAATTAAAAAAAAACAAAAACTTTGTAATGTGATTAAGTTATTGAGGCTAGTACAAGAAGGTTCAGCCCCCTTCAGATGTTGTCCCTGAAGCCAATTTTGTTCGTCAATGTAATTTTCATTTTTGGCTCTCTTAGTTAAGAAGAATAAGAAACAGGTATTTTACTCAACTAATACAAAACTATACATTAAGTACGTATCATATGCTGATTCAAAATATACGTATTAAGAATGGGGTTCGTCAACCAGGTGACTACATGGAAGGTCATTACCATTCACCGCAAAATCTTCAAAATCTTGGGCTACTTTTCACCAACAAATAGGGGGATTGACCATAACATTATAACGCACCCACGGCTAGAAGGGCGAGCATGTTTGGTGAGACGGGGATTTGACCCCGTGACATTCAGATAACGAGTCGAATGTCTGAACCATCTGGCCATGCTGGGCCTGATAGAATAAAGGAATGGAAACTAGTCAACATTATTCTCAGCAAACCCTTCGGCTACTGTAATGGAATAACAGTATTTGACAGTTACTTTTATTTTTGTTACGCATTCACAACCACAAAGAACGGAGAAGGATTTTGCGAAGACGAAATGTAAACCAAGGACTCTCAGATGCACAGATTGGCTTGCACTGATGTCCACGAGTTAGAATATCTAACGGTTTATAAAGGTTTAAATTGTACAGCTTACATTTCAACAATATATGGTTTTCGTTGTTGTTTTTAAGTTGGGTTAATAAAACAAAGTTCCAAACAAATTAACTAGAAAAACGATACGAAATTGATTATGACCATTTAACAATCCCTGAATAATGTGCCGTATTTCAGCGAACGTAAACTATTAACTGGAATTGTTGTCTTTTCGTTATTTATTTGCATATATTAATATTTGTTCATTTATTTTTTGCAGATAAAATTCATCAGCGCGTTTGGTAAAGTTTGTTTGTACAAAATTGTACTGTAAATAAAGAATATACGATTTACAACAGAGAACATAACTTAAGCACGCGCATTTGGATGATTCACCCATCATTAATATACAGTTGACCTGTTTCATTGTTTTTCGGACTAGAGAACTGCCTAGACAACTCTTTCAAATTTAACGTCTCTTGACTATCTTACCATTTTCGAAATTAATGACAACAAACCCATGTGACTATGCCACACTTATTTAACATTATCTTCTTCACTAGCAGTTTTCTCAATCCTAGGTTTAGTTTCAGGTAAACGTAAAGAAAAACAAACGATGTTTTAATATCTCATTATTTATACGAAACCCGAAAAAGATAAACATTAAATTTAAGGAAGTGAGGATGGCATCCTTTCTTCATGACGCTGTGAAGATGCCAGCTCGCACCACAATACTGTACGAGTCTATAACTACTAATACTAATAATATTCTCAAGTGCCACGAGCAGTGAAATAAAAATGAAACACGAAGATATATCAACTCCACTCAAGAGTTCCCGATTTGTAGCTTTATGCATAACGCTACAAAATGGGCTACTTGTTTTGTGCTAACCTCGGGTATTGAAACTCAGTTCATAGCGTTTCAAGCCTTCAGATTTACCGACGAGATAATGAAGGTGGGGGCAGTAACCCTTGGCAACGTGATAATGAAAAATAAAAAGGCCTGTATTCACACAAAAACACACAGAAAGAGAGAGAGGTATATAAAAATCAGATGTCAAATTTGAAATAAGATACGATACTGTCGTCCAATTAAACAGGTACGAATGAAATGTACGAAGTGACAGAAAGGAGTTACAGAAGTCAGGCAATGTTGAACACACCAAGTAAGGTACAAAAACAGTACCTTACACGAAATGAACTAACGAAATGGTTGTTATACGCAAGTATTCTTATTTTCGTAGTAGGTGGTAATATAAATATTAACTTGTTGCTCACAAAATTTAATAAAACACACCTTCAAACAATTCGAGTGAAGAGAAACCTAGCGGGACGTTCAAGTAACTAAATTGGATAAAAAAAAGTAAAAGAAAAGGATGAGAGGAGAGAAGGGGGTCGTAATAAAATCACGAGTCAGCTTTTTTTTTTTTTTAACAGAAAGCAAGACTCAACACAAACTCGCAACTTGGTAGACGGACCCTTGTGAGTTGTTTTGTCACTACATTGATATAAGCAATTCATAAACTCAACACGCGATCTATTCAAATCGTGCTCGAGTTAAATGTTCATTATAATTCATGTTAACTTGAAGGAGAGTAGGCTTAATAGGTAGCCTTGAAACACTAGAAGCAGAAAGGCGCCTCTCATGCTGCCTGGTTCAATGTTGGTATGTTTTTCAACGAATCCTTCACTCGCTGCAATATTTCTAGAGCAAGTTTTATGATAACGGATGATTCCAAGCTGTTAAGTTAATAAAACAGAGTTAAAAAGCTGGTTCACGTCATCCAACCATAATTACCTGTCACAACTCAATCTAGTTTTGGTCCGAAATGACCACTCTTTGTACATGGTGATGGAGACTGAACAAAAACACATTATTTAAACTAATTCAAAAAGAAAAGCTATTGAACGTTTTAATCACACGAGAGATGGCGCTAAACGTCAATTCCTGTACAGTACTCGTACAAATTTCTAGTTAATAAAAGCTCGATTAACTTTTGGACACTAACATGGTCTGGTGGTTAGGGAACTCGATTCACAATCTGAGGGTCACCGATCTTACTCTTTCAGCTGTGAAGACCTTATAATAATACGATCAATCCCGTTATTCGTTGTTAAAAGAGTAACTTAAAAATTAGCGGTGGGTGATAACAGCTTTCCCCGTAGTCTTTCAATCCTATATTAGGGATATCCAAAGCTGATAGCTCAAGTAACTTTGCAAGAAACAAAACCCAAGTTTCTCTACTACAAATCAGAAGTAGGATTGTCACATGAAGGGTTTCGTTAGTGTTACGTATGTGTGTAAATATTTTGTAAACGACAACATGTCGTATTGTGTTTGAATTTTCATTTGTATTGTTCATTTTTTTTTTCCATATTGATATTATTGTTTCGAAGTTTAAACTAAAATATGTTATATATTTAGGGTAACGTTTTAGAACTTTCTCGAATTAGGTAGATCAAATATATGACTATAAATGGAAATGTTTGGCCTAGCGTCTAGACGTAGAGTCTCGTGCAAAAACATACATGCGCAGATTACTCTGTCGAATTTCCGGTGAATGTTCGAGAAAAAGATTCCTAATAATATATATAAACAGACGGAGATAAGAGGCGCGGAGTCAGTCATTAGTTTTATTCGAAGAACAAGTGAGGGATTCAGTCATCAGTTTTTATTTTAAAAAAAAAGAGAGAGTTAGTTATTTGAGAAAGATTAAGTGTTTGCTGTGAATATTCAACTTGGTTTTGTGATTGAAGTTAGATCTACGGAAGCTGTGATTTTATTTCGTCAATCTCTACGATACATCTGAATTACCGCTTGTGCTGAGAGACGGCGAATTTATTGAACTGTGAACTATTTCGGAATTACTTCGTGGGACCAAATTCACACCCTAGACAGGAATTTGAGATTTTAATTTTAGATCATTACATTAGATACAGGCCAGTACCGTTTTGTGTTGTGATTAATTTTAAAGTTTAAAACTAATATTTTGTTTTGTAATTAACTTCGAATATTGTAACTTAATATCTGTCACTGTTATCATATAATTTATATTATATCTGTTATATTTGTTAGTAGTTTAGTGTAATAAATTATACAAGCTGTTATCTGTGTTTTTCTGTTGCGTTTAATCCACGAAGAATATAAAACATTAAAAAATACGTAACATTAGGAAGAAACGAAGTTGTATAATATCACCAACTTTTTGCGAATATGATTTAATGAGTCTCTTTGGTGCAGAAGGAGTAGGGACTTCCGGAAAGTTTCCCATCGGGTTCTCCAAATATCTATTTTATTTTGACTTATGGGTCCCTTATTTAGCGTGCCCTTCCTCGCACCGCGGGATTTGTGGTCGCTTCCCTGCTTCTGAGGAAATAGAAAATATTTATCAAAGATATAACGGTTTTGTTTGTTTTTTTTGTTTTTTTTTACATTTCGCGCAAAGATACACGAGGGCTATCTGCCTAGCCGTCCCTAATTTAGCAGTGCAAGACTAGAGAGAAGGCAGCTAGTCATCACCACCCACCTTAGGCTTCCCTCTTACCAACGAATAGTGGGATTGACCGTAACACAACAACAGCTTCACGGCTGAAAGGGCGGACAATTTTGTTGTGACGGAGATTCGAACCCGCGACACTCGGGTTACAAATCGAGGGCCTTAACCGTCTGGCCATGCCAGGCCTCATATAATGGTGCACGATCTCTACTCATGATAACCCTGGATTCTCAATACATTCATTAAGAGTGTTTGCAAAGATAATTTCAAACATTTCTTTACGGGCCTAACAAAAACCTCCAACAGCACTTTCGATCAACGTGAATACTTAGTAGATGTTGCAAGATGAAGTTTCAATTACCTATGAAATAAAGCATGTTAGATATGCATGCGCAAGTAATACGACTTTTAATTCGGTTTCAGCATACAAGAATTTTCTGAAATTTATGCAATCGACCAAGTTTCTGAAGACTTAAATACACACTTCGAATCTTACTTAATTATCCATTTCCTACTCATCTGTACTTACAGAGGTCACCGAATTCTTTTCCAGAGCAAACTTGGTGACTACGTCACATGACGAAGGATAGTTTGTTTTTAATTTTCGAGCAAACCTAGTCGAGAGGTATATGCATCAGTCACCCCTAATTTGGATATAACAGACTACAAGGAAAGTATAGTCAACATCACTCATCGCAAACTCTTCGGCTATTTTTTTAATTAACAAACAGTGGGATTGGCCATGACGTCACCATGTCCCTCACAGCTGAAAGGATGAGTTCGTTTGAGGACGGATTCGATCCAACGACCCACAGATTGATAATTCAGTGTTCTAGCCATGATAAAAAAAAGTTTAATAAGCACAATTATACACAATGTACGATGTGCATAGTTCCAACTGCCGGTATCAAAACCTGGTTTTTATTGCTATTAACCCACAGACGTACAGTTTAGCCACTAGGATCGGCACGATTTTTTTTTTTCGGTATTCATGGACACTTATCCAATAAATGAGTTTGATGAATCCGTAAAAACAGAGTGTGGTAATTATGAAAGAACGAATTTAACGAAGGCATAAGAGGAACAATCAAGTAAAACAACTGAACGAATAAACAAATATTTATACACAAAACATTTATGTTTATTATCCATTGGTAGACTAAGATTTCATTGTGACCGTACCTGTCTACTGATAAATAAGCAATAATAACTATTGTTTCGTAGTCTCTATGCATTTAATAATATTAGTTCGTTATAGATTACCACTAATCAGAAACAAGTAAAAACACTTCAAACTTTCACATTTTTTTAGGTAACGTACTAAATATAAATTATTTTATTCCATATTAATAACTTTTCAGAAAGGATGGACGTAAAGCAATAAAACCTTTATTTAATAAAAACACTTTTCTGTAACTTGTGAAGCAAAACATTTAATTCAACATTTGGAAAACTGGATTTTTTTTTTATCGCGTAATAAGTGAAGTGTAACATGCTATAGCTTTATTCTCGTGTTAGTCACGAGTTATTCTTCTCTCATGTTTAACGCCACTGTATATTTATTAAGTTTCGTACTAGTGTGTTCTCTAGTGGAGACGACACCGTAAAAGTTCAGAAATACCTTGATACTGTGCCCTCATATTACTCATTAATTTACGGTTTGACCAAATGACGCGAGTAACAAGTACACTTAGAAAGGACTGACGTTGCTGTAATTGTGTGTATAGGTGATATTAGATCTCAGTCAATATTAAAGTTTCTTTGAGCAATTTTCAGATATAAGATTCTTTCTCTTTAGAATTAGGGCCGTCTTTCCTCCAGTCCACTCATTCTTCTAAATTGTGTTTAATAAGACACTGGAATTATTTTCATTGCTAATCTGTGTTCAGCAACTTCTTTCACTTTAATTAGCTAAGAAATTGTTTGATTATGAAATAACTTAGTTGTAACTAGTTGCTGCAGTTAATGCGTTTTACCTTAAGTCTCAGTAAACCTATGAATATACTCTTCTACTGAATGGTGCAAAAAACACAAACTTCGTTGGCCTTGCAGATATAAAAAATTACGAAACTGGAAACACTTTATTTTCCATTTTAGCTATTGTAAGATTATTTCAACAAAAAATTACAAATTAAAATAACTAGAAGTACGTTTTAAAAAAATATATAGTTTATCACAGAAACAGGGAATTTTGTTGCTATGGTAACATTCCCCATGAATAACAATGATTTTACCCTAAAATTGACCATTGACATTACAGTTAAATTTTAAGTTCATTTAAATGATGTTATTAAAACAAAAGTTCAAAAATCAGTTGGAAGCAAAAACCTATACCCTGATCATTTTAAAAGGGTAGACGTTTCTTCAGACAAACGTAAACTTTTCTACTGATAAAGATCTCCATCTTTCTAAATCTCTTGGGTTATTGGATTTAGTATTTTGTCTTTAACAATGTTATGTTTATATTTGTAAAAATTCATTGAACTCGGGCCTTTGATTAACACCAAACTATTCAATCACTGATCTATCCAACAATACATTAGAAGTCAACTCGTGTTGGTCAGAGTTCGTAGATTCAAGTCTTATTTCTAAAATCTATTTTTACCTATTGACGTTTTCATGTAGCAATTGAATACATAAATTATTATAATATTGTTGTAATAGTTTCTATTGTTAGATTCTGTTGGATTAATCCATAAATAGAAGAATGTAAAACTCCAGTCTTAATAATTTCCACCAATATTCATTGATAAAGCTAGATTCACTTTAGAAATTAAAACAAAATTTTATAGCTTCTTAACTATTATCATGTTCTTGAGATATTCTTTTATTAATCGATTCTTTTAAAATTATCCAATAAAAATAATACAAACTTCATTCCACATAAATAATCATGAATAAGTTAATTTTACTTTAATATTGTTGCAAACCTGCATATTATCGTATATTGTTGTCAGCCTACATATATAAATGACGTTAACTAATATAAAACAAAATCAACTTGTACAAATTAGCTTGCAACGATAAACACAGATCCAAATGCTTTATGAAACCTAATATAGGCTTCACAACTATCTGGTATTTAAAGGCTAGCTTTGAATGTACTGGAAAAAAAAAATTGATGTCACATTTTTAGAATTTCACAGGCATTTTTCGACCTCAATTTAACAAATTAAAATATTAAAAATGCAGCTTACAACACTACCCGTTTTGAATTGAGACACCACTTTAGTAATCGTAATAAAGAAGGTAATAAAACTAAAATTCCCATGCAACAATTATTTTGGGAGATTTTTTTTCCAATGATCATGGTATATGGATGGATTAAGGTTATCCTTTACTGTCATTAGCCATCTTGTCACTGGGGCTCTTCTTGCATAGGTGGTTGATGCGAATCAACTGGTGGTTTCAGCCATGATCCTCTAAAAGTAGTCTCGATATTAACTCCCGACTCCCCAGCAAGTCAAACTGTACTGTCAAATACGTTTTTGGGATTACTCAGTTGACCATTCTTTCAGAGACAATAATGACTAATGCCATTTTGTTTAGATCACCTAATCTCTGGATTCAGAGAATCTTTGGGTTTTTTTCGGTACAGTATATGTCCTACATCACCTGTTTGATTTCATGTTTGACCCTTCTTATGATGGGATTGAATAACCATGCCACGTCACCTAAACAAAATGCATTCTCATCAGCATTAACAACATAGTAACTTTCCACATTATCAGTAATTGGTTTAAAATATCTTTTGAGTAAAGATATGCATGTCATGAGAGGATCTTTAAATAACTTAATCCTATGCAACATTTTTTAGCGAGTTTTGTGGAAAAGGGTACAAAAGGTCAAATGATAGAATAAATTTTATTTTGAGCACCACTGATGATACGCTTCTTACAATTTTGTGTACTGCTGTGTGTTAACTCATCAGTAAGAGTGCAAAATCTTTGTACCCTATTTTCTGATGTTTATCCACTGTTAAATCAAATAACCATGCATTTATTCAGTTGCGTCTCTTCGTTATGATGTAAGAAAAGGTGGATGAAGCATTGTTTTGCCAGTCTTCTTAATTACAAGTATCCGATACATCTTCATGAACGAGTCTGATCAAAAGTTCCATCTCTTATTCAAGTTCCATTGGAATGCCAAATCTTGAAATAAATAAGTTGAATGTATTAACAATAGTGTGCTTCTTAGTTTGGAATGGAGTATGCTTTTGGCCATTTGGCGAAATAGTCAACAAGAAGCATGATGTATGTACTCCATCTGTTACTTTACGGAAGAGTACCAAACGCATGAACTCTTTCCAGTATCGTTCCAACATAATGGTACTCTAGCTCTTCACATCGTTTGTTTAGCAGATCTTTCTACCAGCAGCAAAGTTTACATTTTACACTAATTTTCCACATATCTTGGATGTTCAATCCATTTAAAGGTATTCTTAATTAGTTGTTTTCTTAACACCCAAATGTCCAGCAATTAAGAAGGTTGTAGATATCGCAAAGTGCTTCAGAATGCAAATTGGTGAAGTGCCAATTGTAACCATCATTCTGGCCACTGGCATCTTTTCATTTCTGATATAATAAGACCCGTTTCAAACATAATGAATCCCACTGTGCCAAATTCATCTTTGAGGCTGTAGGAGGAAACTTTTAGGGTGTTTTTTTTCTGGAATATTCATGAGCCATTTAATAATTTGTTTGGAACTCGTATTCTTTGCCCGAGTAGCTCCTAGTTAGATCACACAAGTTATTTCGTAACTGGTTAATGTCACATCTTGTTCTACAATTTGATGGCCGTTTGTTTTTTATACCCTGCGTTCTCCTGTTTTCAGTGTTTACACTCATCATTTACACATTGTCTTCAAAATAATGTGTCACTATTTGCATGTTTCTGTGCAGAGTTTTGTAGTTGTTGTTTTGAATTAAGCACAAAACTTCACAATGGGCTATCTGTGCTCTGCCCACCAGGGGTATCGAAACCCGGATTTTATCAGAGTTTTGTATTATGCTAAAGTTCTACATCTGACGTTTTGTGGGGCCTACAATTTTTGCCTATATAAATAATAATGGACGTTAAACAGTTCAAATAACATTTGAAATATCTTCAAGTTGTGCAAACTTTCTTGCTATGGCATTTACTGTACTGTTTTGTTAGGGAACCACATGTTCTTTATAATGATGTACTTGGGATAAAAAGTTTCTAATGAAATGTACCTGAAATCTTTGCGTAAAGTAAGTCTCTTTACGAGTTACGTATTTCCAATAGAAGAATAATGTTCAATTCCTTCCTCAATTTGTTAAATGCTTGGCCAGAATCAGCAATATTACAAACTTATTTGGCTTCTGAAGTAGGTTTGTGTACAAGACGAGCTATCTCAGAGAAAGGTCTCGCAAAAGGACAAAAGAAATCCTATTACTTAATATAGGTTCTTTGATGTTGACTAATTGTGAACAGAGTTAGTCCTCTGCTAAATACATGTTTTAGGAGACTCACTTGTGGACAGAATAATTCACATTTCTTTGTAAATCAGCTGAAAATAATCTTTCCTCATCCAATCCAGACACCACATAACCCTTTCTAATAATTATTAAAAGGTATTATTCTCATGTATAATTTTGCAATTAAAAGGGGATGGGCATGTTATTCGAGAGTTGTTAAGACAGACTTAGTTATTACAATGTAGAAGAGACATGAAATAATCCAAATGGTAGCATGACAAAGTACAATAAATTAATTGCTTAGTCTGCTTCCAATTCCTATATTTACTCTTAGGGTCCGATGTTGAAAACAGTTTCGAGCCTAACGCAACACCCAAGATAGAGTGAATTGAGTAGAAATCACTTTTTCTTGTAACTTTATTTACCTTTTTCTATAGATCCATCCTTTTTCCTAACAAGCATAAGGTAACGTCTACGGACTAGTTCTTAGTTCTATCATCATCTGTTCCTACACGGGTTTTAATCCCATTAATAAACCCATGAACTGATTTCTTTAAACTAAGTTCTTATTTTGGATAGATTGAAAATTCTTTATGGAACTTTATTCCACAAGTGCTACTAATTTGCGTTTCCCAATATCTGGTTGAGTTTAAAGACTCATTCTTGAAGTTGTCTCTTCTTGGTGTCTCAACATCTATTGATTCCTCACCATTTCGGCTGTAATGACCAAGTCCTACTTCTTTAACAGTCCCTTTCTCTCTAAGATCCTTGGTGGAGTGTTCCTATTCCATGCAAGTTTTTGTTCTTTCAAGTTAATCTTAAAATATGCGACTCATTTCATTTGTTTTATGCACGTGCTTTTCTCATTTGTTATTTTAAAAACTGTTGTTCGCAGAAATGTTTCTGGTATTGTTAAGCTGTGGAAAGAATAGTTTACTTTCCTTTGTAATATAAGCTGCTTTCCTCACCCGATACACTAAAACTATCAAACTGCATGACTAGTTGAATTTCTTCACAAGAGTTTCTGCTTCTTAAATTGGAAGAACGTGCGCTTTTGGCCATTTGGTGAAACAGCCAATCATAAGCATGATGACTGTTCCCACTGAAAAAAGTCACTGAAAATACAGTATTTACAAAACCAGCAATTGATTGATTATCCGTACATTACTGTTTCTAGAAAATCCTCAATTAAAATCATTACACAGCTTGCTCTAGCTAACAAACAAATTACAACATTAAAAACAGTTCATCACAATAAGTTTAGCTGCATTTATCAGAACTCAACTATCCAAGCGAATTAAACATTCCTGTCAGAAATGGCGCCAGACCCACAAATTTTAGATACAATTCATGAAATGAGTGAATGTTTGATTAACCATCTTAAATAACAGCAGACATTATCGGTGTAACTTACCCAGAACCTCACGCTTTAGTTTTCTCACTCAGGTGCATATTAAAATCTAGATGGCATCATTGTCACAAAATTAAAAGTTCTTATTCGTGTCACGTGAAAAAGTACATTTACAGATCGTTTTCAAAAAACAGAGGCCCACGAGCCACATGGGCTCGAGGAAATATGTTGACCGAGGTCCGTTTTGTATCACAATTAATATAAGAAAGGTAAATAAGCAATGTAAGCTTTATACTTATAAACTGAGAGTCCATTGGATTAAAACGCAAGTTTAATGTTCTTGGTGAGTAAATAAAAGTAGGATTTAAATTAAATATAATGATAGATTCGAGTCAGGGATTAAAGAGATTTCGGATCAGCAAGGATTACAGAGGAAATTGTGCTGGAGAATCAGTAATCTTACAAGCTGGTGCTGACAACGTTTGTTTCAGTGGGCGTGGCTTACGATCGCGTTATTTTGACGTGTGTGGCTGTATTGGGTCAGCAAATTTAGTGAAATGTTAGTGTGATACTAGGCATTGTAGAGTTTGTTGCGTTGCGCGTGTTGGAGCTTATTGTTTCTGTTCGCTTTAAATTTTTTTTTATAAGTGTCTAAAAATTTTGAGAAGGAAGATGACGTCGTCAAATTGTATGAAGCGAAAGTATGAAGATGAAACAGGACATTTTAAGCTAGAGTGGGAGAAAGATTTTGCATTCACCGTTAAAGGAGGTAAACCTTTGTGTCTTATCTGTAATGTTACACAGTCGTTACAAAGCCAATAATTTGAAACACGACCCTGAAACAAAGCACAAAAATCTTTCATCTGATTATCCACCTAAATCAAAATTATGGGAAAACAAGTTAACTGTTATAAGGAAGCTGATACGACTGAAAATAGTTTTGATATATCATGGAATATTACTCGTGCTAAACGCTCATGCTCTGATGGCGAGTTTGTTAACAATATAGCTGAAGTTGTAGCAGTGTTCGATCCAAATAACAAAAATGCAAAATGATTTAAAGAATTCCCTTATATTCAACTCAGCCCTTGACGAATCTACAGACATACAAGACAACCAACAAATGGAGGTATTTATTCGTCACGTTTCCTCTGATGTAACTGTGAAAGATATGTTGAACTTAGTGGCACTAATAGAAACAACTCGTGGTGTTCACATTAAAAATGCGTTGACAGAGCCTTAAATGCTGATATTCCACTGGATAAACTCGTCAGTGTTGCAAAAGATGGAACACCTGCAGTGGTGGGAAACATGCATGATTAATTGCATTTACAAAAAGTGATTCCATTTTTCCATAGTTTCTCCCTGTTCATTGCATTATTTATCGTGAACACCTGGCAAGCAAATACTTCAAGTATGAAGATGTTATGAAACTTGTTCTTAAAATTGTCAATTTAATACATTTAAATGGGAAGACCCACCGACAGTTCAAACATTTTATTGAAGAACTGGAGCTTAAAGATAAACCCAGTGATGTCTCTTTCTTAACCAGTAATGCCTTTTAAATAGGTTTGTGGATCTGTTGGAGCCTATTATTACCTTTCTTTAAGAAAAGAAAGGATTCTATCATCAACTGGGAAATGATGAATGGATGCAAGATCTAATGTTCCTTACTGACATAATGAATCATCTACAAACTGTCGACTTGGTACTCCAGGGAAAGGATGTTTCTGATCTTACTCAGACAATTTTCAGATTTCAAGAATAAACTAAGACTTTTTCACAGAAACATTGTTAACAAACTTCAGTTACTTTCCCCATCTCAAAAGGAGTAAATACATTCACTGATATTGAAATAAAAAAGACCACAAACTAGAATAATACAAAGAGAAATTACAAAAACTGATTAATAAATTTCCTAGACAAGTTTGAGGACTTGCAGAAGTTGAAGCCCCGCCTTTCCTGTAAATCCATTCATGGTTAATGTGATCAGTGATGGTTGTCCAGTTCTTGATCCTCTGGTTACAGAATGATCTGCTCTGGAAATGGAATTCATAGAACTACGACAGGAGGACCATAAATCTCACTCTACAATCGAGTTCTGGTAGAAAGTTCCAGAAATAAAATGTCTGGAACTGAAGATAACCAGTCTGTGAGTCATTTCAATTTTTAGCACAACATACTGCTGTGAATCACTGTACTCTGTAATGAAGTTTGAGAAGTCGAAGCGTTGTGCAGTCCTTACAAACCACACCTGACGGAGCTAATTCGTACATTGACAGCATATTAGCTGGAAATTCAACGACTTAGAACTCTTACTAGCAGTAAATATAAGGCCTGGCATGGCCGAGCGCGTTAAGGCGTGCACTCGTAATCCGAGGGTCGCGGGTTCGCGCCCGCTAAACATGCTCGCCCTCCCAGCCGTGAGGATGTATAATGTGATGGTCAATCCCACTATTCGTTGGTAAAAGAGTAGCCCAAGAGTTGGCGGTGGGTGGTGATGACTAGCTGCCTTCCCTCTAGTCTTACACTGCAAAATTAGGGATGGCTAGCACAGATAGCCCTCGAGTAGCTTTGTGCGAAATTCCAAAAAAACAAACAAACAAAGCAGTAAATAGCCTGATAACTGTATCAATGTCTGTTTGTGTCAAAAATATGACTAAAATTTTGTAAAGTTGTATTTGATTAAAATAACTCTGATTTTATTGTTTTAGATATTTTCCTCCACGTGTTGACCAGATATATACTAAGACAAATAAATATAAAAAAAATATGTTTTACCCCCTTTTTTATTTTCGGCAGTCCCATTTAATGTTAGTGAAATGCAAATTTGAATATATTTCTTTGATGTTTCCGTAGTTTATTACCATATTAAATACGCTCAATACAGTTAGAACAATAACGAACCAGGATTCAGAAAACATTTGGTATATATATGTATATATGTACTTTGTGGTTATTAACACTAATACAGATTAACGGTTCAAAAACTACATACATGAATAAATATTATTACGTATATGTATTTCTTAATATTTATACAAAGTTTATGTAACAAAAAATACGCGTTTGTAATACTTGTTCACGTCTTACGGTTCTCAAACATCTGAAGTTTATCGTATGCGGCTCTTAAGTAAGTTTGGCCACCCGTCATATAATATTTAATAAACAGGAGTCAGCCAAATTCCGAAGAACATGCCACTCTGGAATAGTCTATAAAACTCCCGAAATTATCTATAATTATTTCAGTACAAGTTGATTACTTTTGACTGTATTTTATTGGCACGGAATATTTTACATTTGAATAAAAATGAGCGACATTTATTGGTTCCAAAGTTAACGTAGACATACTCTTCACACGTTTGTTTCTACAAACGTATGATATTCTTAGGTTAAACTGATAAAGTTTCCGATAGACCCACATTAAAATGGGGAGGATTTAAAAGGAGAATTATGATTTGAATATGAACTTAACTACAATTAAAGCCATCTATTCAAGTCAGTGGATGGATACATACTGGACGGCCGTCGATGAAGACAGTTGTTTACCTGTACAATACTTTATCTGCGCATCGTGTGTGTACGTGCGTTAACTAGTAATTCCACACTTTTTTTTTTTTTTTTACATGTAATATACTTTCATATTAGGTCCAAATGCTTATTGGGTGCTCTCAACTTTAAGTCAATAGATTCACCAGGTTAACTTCTTCACATATAATTTTTCTCAGCTACACTAACTTTTTGTCCCGCCCCCCCAGTGGTTCAGCGGTATGTCTGCGGACTTACACGCTAAAATCCGGGTTTCGATACCCGTGGTGGGCAGAGCACAGATAGCCCATTGTGTAGCTTTGTGCTTAATTCAAAACAACAACAAACTTTTTGTCCCTTATGCAACTTAAGTAGCTTTCTCTTAAATCAAAATGACAGTGTATACATCTCCCCCTTCTCCTGACAGTGTATACATCTCCCCCTTCTCCTGACAGTGTATACATCTCCCCCTTCTCCTGACAGTGTATACATCTCCCCCTTCTCCTGACAGTGTATACATCTCCCCCTTCTCCTGTCTAACACACACACACGCTTGGTTGTAGGAAATACATAGTAAGATAAAAGCAGCTGGATGGTTAAAAGAATGCAATTCATATTGTTTGTTATCTCAACTGAATCACAAAATTCATGTTGATGTTTCTGACGAGTTTTGAGTTAACGTACTAAACAAACTCTCGCGCTTGGAGTCTGAATCGATTCTAACAGAGAAAACTGTACTTTTGATTAATTGTGACCTCATATGAACATAACGTGCATTATGCAAGATATGGATGGTTTTTTACCAAAATTAGTATAGTGATTCATTAGGCCTATAGAGGGTTAACATACACATTTTAGATTTTACATTGTAAAGTTTTGATGAGCGTTTTTTTCTTCTCCACTATTTCGCCCCCTGAAATAATAAGCGATGTCGAGAAAACCCACTTGTAGAGAAATATATATGCAAAAACGGTCGAAACGTTGTTCGCTCTATGTAAAATATTTTCTCAACCCAAACGAGCCGTTTTTTGCATATACATTTCGCCATGGATCTTCACCAAATTTCGCATGTTCGATCCACGCAGAGATCCAGTTAAACTTGCACCTCTAATGGGTGTTTGAGTTTTCTTAACGGGGATTTCAGCTTGGATACAGCATAAATCGATTGCTTAGATACAATAAACACAAGGAAAATTAAACATTTAGAGAAAGGAAAATTCATACTTCAAGAAACAGGTTGTAATACGAGTTTCAGTTTCTAAATACTTTTTAATCTAAAACCAGACATTAAGTTTAATTGTTTGGCTTGTTGAGATTGACTGATTATGTTAAATTATGTTATTTACCAAAAAGATTGATAGACAAAACTTTCTTGATACAAATATATTTGAACATACAAATATAAATAACGTTTCGATTCCTACCGAAATGTCAGATCAGCTTCAATAACATTCATCTAAAATCGAAGTTCATATAATCCAGAGTAGAATCAACGGCTATGCTTGCCACTGTTGCAAGTTTATTCGCAAGTTTGTTTGGGAATTTCGCACAAAGCTACTCGAGGGCTATCTGTGCTAGCCGTCCCTAATTTAGTAGTGTAAGAGGGAAGGCAGCTAGTCATCTTCACCCACCGTCAACTCTTGGGCTACTCTTTTACCAACTAATAGTGGGATTGACCGTTACATTATACGCCGCCACGGCTGGGAGGGAGAGCATGTTTCGCGCGAACCCGTGACCCTCGGATTACGAGTCGCACGCCTTAGGCGCTTGGCCATGCCGGGCCCCAGTTTTTGCGCCCCTTCCCTCGTGACAAAATGTAAGCCATAACTCCTAATTATGTGACAACAATTTGGCCCTCCACCCCCGATGCTGCGCCCGGGGACAGATGTACCATCTTGCTCCCCCCTTAGCCATGCCATTGGTCCTGATTTCGAGTTATTTGACGTCACGGCCGTTTTCTAATTTCATATCAAACTGGTACTTCGAAAAGAAATAATTAAAAGTCTCTAAGTTATGAATTAAAAAACTTTAATGTTAAAAAGGTCAATAGCTTTTAAAAACTTTAACATTTGTAAGGTGGACAGTGTCACCATCGCCAATGAATTATCCAAAGTTATGGATAGACCTCGAGACAAAACACGTCTAAAATGACGCCGTCGTTGAGAGTCGTAACAATGGCAAGGTAGTAAAATGTGACTTATTGTGACACACAACACACTGGTGCATTAGTCCCAGATAAAAGAAAACGATGAGTTAAAAAACTGGCCAATGAGTAGATTAGTTAGGACGACTTCCTCTTTTCGATCCTTGCGGAAGTAATACGATCAAAGTCCAATAGAGGGTTTTTATTTGGAAAAGCTTGTTTTCACGTTGCTTGTCCACGTTTGAAACAGGCACAGCAGTGATTGCGTCAGAGTAACCAGACTTAGCTACAGTGTCGGCGAGCTAGTTTCTGCGAATATCAACATAGCCTGGTATCCAGAAGAACTGGATAGAAGATGTTAAAGAGAAATAGGCCAGTCTGTTTTGAATATCAGCGAGAATATGGTGAAAGCTGACGTGAAGTGATTCCAGGCTAACGAAGAACTAAGTGAATCGGTATATATATATATATATTAAATATTACAGTTTGTGTACTGCATAGCTTCTATGTGATACAGGATAAGAGAAATGGTGTACAATTTGGCTGTGAACACAGAAAGTGTAGTGAGGGTTGCGTGTGCAACAACCGAATCGCGGCAAACCGTGGCAGAGCCCAAGAGTCACCTGATTTCGAACCATCTATATAAATGGGAATGGAAGGATGGTTCGATAGATATTCGGCAAATGGAAGGCGATACTTCCAATCAGACGTATCTGCCTTCTTTAGATGACTTAAAAGAAAGGCCACATTTGGGGATAGTAATTAGCCGTGGTTGGATGGGCTGATCTGTGGATACCGATATATCATCCAAAAGATAGATCCAATTCATCCAACTACACCTTGATATTAAGGCTAAAGGGAACAATGGCAGACCATCTATTATGAAAACGTGTGGCCAACCGAGGAAGGAAAACAAACCCCATGTGGAATGTTGTGGTGAAGTTTTGACGTATACATTAAAGACAGTTGCAAACGACGAAGGTATAGAGGGGGAGTTCATGGGACTCCGTGTACAAACTCTAGACTGGAGAAGCGTGGAAGGCCCATGTGCAGAGCCGAAGCCCCTGATGGTAGAAATGGTCCAACATTTTCGAGGCCGAAGTCCTTGTGGAGACATAGAAGAGAGTCAGTCTAGGTATAATGTAATAAGGGTACGATAACATTTTTTGTCAGGGATCATCGATCTTCCCACAAGAGGTAGAAGAGAGGACATGGAGAATGTTCAATGCTCTGGTACAGTTGACACGTAGCTGCTTGATGTGTGAAATAAAGGTTAACTTACAGTCAAAAGGTAAGCTCCAATAACTTTGCCTCAGAGACCATGGGAAGTACAATTTCAACAATACGAAGTTCAGGATCAGGGTGAAAACCCCATCGACGGCAAAAGTGCATGAAAAGAGTGTTGAAGAGAGAAAGGTTGTAATCGTTAGCTGTGGTCCATTTCAGTAAACGATTGAAGGCAGTCTGCAGCTGCTGCTGAATATACCTAAAATTTGCCGATTAACACGAGATATCGAATTCATTGACAAAGAAATCGTTTGCAACTGCAGGGGGTAGTTGTCAACCTTTGGCATTAATCTTTATAATGAAAAGTGTGACACTCAAAAAACAGCCCTGAGGAACTCCAAATTTCTATGGGTAAGAATAAGAAATTGTCGACATCACACAAACCTGGGATAACAGATTCATTTTAAAATGTTTAAAAAATTGCTAAATTGCCAGGCAACCCATACGAGTGGAGGTCTCGCAAGAAACCAGATCTTTACATTGTATCATAAGCTTCCTCAAGATAAAAATAGAGACTAGATTCCGTCGCTTGGAAAATGCTTCTCTGATTGATGCTAAATCGAATCAGGTGTTTCATGGTGAAGTGCAACCTATGGAACTCGGACTGAGTGGATAAGAGAAGGTTATTTGATTTGAGGAACGAAACAAGACGAGTATCAACCATCTTTAGATGTTAAAGAGCTCGTCAAAAATTGGACTGTAGTTCAAAGGGAATATTATGATCCTTTCCAAGTTTAGGAAAAGGGAGTACAATAGTATGACGCCAAGCATCGGGAAAAAGACATTCTCCTGCCAGATCCAGTTAAAACAGCTAGAATAATAGCAAGAAAAGCAGAATAGAGATGGCACATGTTGTAATAAATATTAGCTCCAAGGAATGTATTGCAAGACCGATGAATAGCAAGTTTAAATACTACCAGTGTAAGGGGACAATTATATTCATAGAGAATATCAGCCAAGAAGGAGAGAGGTGATTGTTCTGCTCGTGGTTTGATTACAAAGAAGATGGGGGATGAAGCACAAGTGCTAGATGCATGAGAAAAGCTTTTGCCGAGAGTACTGGCGAAGCTCTTGGTATTAACAACTTCCTGACCATTAGAACAAAATCGAGAGTGGACAGAAATATACTAACCACTAACGTTTCGAATTTTGTCCCATATCAATTTGGAACTAGTGGTAGAAGAAATGCTAAAAGGTATTTTTTATCCAAGATTCCTTCTAGTTTCGACGTCTGATCTGCTAAGCATGTGCACAGGCCTGATAAAATGCAATGCAGTTTAAAAATGTAGGAAACTTTTGAAAGATATCTCAAGCTCGTTTGAGCTCTTCTTGTCATGTGGCAGGCAGGATTCCCCCAAGGACGAAGATAATGTGGAAAACGTGTCGAGGTGTTAGGAATGCAATGAGCAGCTGCCTAAACAATAGTCAGTTATTGCTGCCGATGGCTTACACACAATCGCAGGATCAAGTTCTGATAGAGTAGCCTTCTCAAAGAAGGCCAGTTAGCCTGGTCCAACTTCCATCGAGGCACGTGGGTCGGATGGCACAAATCACGGCCAGTCCTTCTCAAAATGATAGGAAAATTATCACTACCCCATGAAAAGTAAAGGGAAGCAGATTGAGAGATCAACAGCAGTAAAAGGCTGACTATGTGTATGAAAACAAGTATACAAACCAGTACTGAAAAGAGACAGGTTCTGGTCCAAGAACCTGTGCTCCTAGCACGACCCCTCCCATTAATACTAGCACCACACCAGAGGGGATTATGTCCATTAAAAATTCCCCAATAGTACAGAGGAAAGTGGTAATTGCTCACTGAGAAAATCAAGGTCTGACTGATTACAGATCTTTTCAGGAAGCAAATAGTTAGAACAAATAGTTATGGTAGGACCAAAGGAAACGCGTATGGCTGCAGCCTCTAAGCGTGTATCAACTGACAGGGTGGGTAGTATATGCTGATCAACCAGCAACGCCACCCCACCAAGCACTCGTCCATCACACGACCAGATGTTTCTGTAAAGGAAAACTGCCGAAAGGTGACTGTATCAGCAGGTTTCAGAAACGTTTCCTGGAAGGAAAGTCACATGGGATAGTAAGAATCAAATCCTTGATGTCATCTATATTTGATCAAAAACCTCGCCAGTTCCACTGGATGAGAATGGCCAATGGTGTTAAGGTGGAGGAGATCGTGGCAGAGATCTCTTCTATTTGCAACCACATTTTTCTTTACTGGTCAAAGATCTATAAAACATCCATTTATCCTGCCGTGGATCGAGTAGGCAGGTCTGTCTGTGGACAAAGATTCCAATAACTGAGGGCATGAACAAATGATCGATTTACTTCTCGGGGTTGCAGAAGAGGATGGACCTGAGGAAACACTTCAAGTGAAACTGAACAGTCACTGGAAAAAGTGGTAGAGACAGATGGAAGTAGACATAAATACGTCAACCTTAATTATGGAGGGCATAAGATTAAGATGTTTTGCAAATGACTGTTGGAGGCACAGAAAGATCTATCTGCACTCCCACTGTGACAGTGGAATGTAGTGAAGATGGAGTTGGGGACAATTTCCGAGCCTCTGGATAGGTGATATTATTAACAGTCTTTAAACGTCTCTTCTACCCATTTAAGGCAAGAAATATAATAAGAGGGGTGTAAGCCACAACACTTAACACTGTGTGGTCCCAGGTTGCACTCTTAAGAGTCACGGTCTTTACCACCACAACGAGCACATAAAGAATCACAGCATAATGTTTTTGAGTGACCAAACACACTGACACTGGAAACATCCGAGAGGGTTGGGAATATAAGGTTCTACCTTGCAGCTCAGATAAACTGCTTTGATTGTGGCAGAAGGACGTGGTGGCGTGAAACATTAATACAGAACATTGGTAAAAATCGATAATTCCTTCATTACAAATGAAGATTCATTGCACTGCAGTTACGCCTTCGCTGAAGAAACCAGCAAAGATCTCCGACTCGGGAATGTTCTTTTGGAATGATTTAAAGTTGCATGAGGCATAACCTTAATCGATATATCTCCAACGGTCTTTGATTAAGAAAAGTCTGGTATGTTGTGGTGAGGATAATTCCACAAAAATGCCTCAGAGCACAACTTCTTTACTGGTTGAGGGAAGCCAGAATGTCTAATCCCTTTTGAATTAAAAATGGAGACATCTGCCCCAAAGATTTCTCAAATAAGGAATGGATAATCAGAAATTCAGGTGCAGAATCTGGCTGTAATACTAACTGTACGGAGTCGTCCATGCGTGGTCGTTTTCAATGATTTGTTTTTTCAATTTGTTTCATTTTTATTTTATTTCCTCAGGAAGCGGGTATCTATAATAAAAACACTAAACTTCAGTGCCCACTGACCGCACCCATCATAGAGTCCTATGAGGGGACGCAATGCAATGCCAAACCAGGACATTGCAGCAACGCCAGGGTATCGTGAGCACTATATCTAAAGGCCAGTATCAGATATAATGTCCATAACACCTGTTGAGAAATCCAACAATGGTATTTGGTTGACACTAGCCCAAGTGAAACAGCTGATTGACCCGAGAGGAGACTTATCAAGGGCGCCCGTTTGCAAGAATTCAAGGCTAAAGTAGTGTGGTTAGGGTTGAACCCTTCAATCATCAGGATCCTCTCCTCCCATTCACGGGTCGTCACACACGGCAAACACGTAGATAGATGTTTGGATCCCAGAGAAGATAAACTGAAATAACACAACCTTCTTTGAAAGGTCCCCATCACCATGTAGAGGAATCCACACCAGAAGGAAATCGATGGTTTTAAGAATAAGCTTAGATATATTATTGAAACCCAATACAACAAATAAAATAAGTTTAGCATAAATATCACCAAACACTGCCTTGAAAATAACATGTTGAAAACTTACTTCACAACGTCCTCCACTATTACAGTTTCTGGTATGCGTTCCTATCACATCAATTCATTATCTTTAAGTTAATACATAACATAGAACTGAATTTGCTGGCGTTATAAAGACTAGTAAAACAATTCTGGCAATAAACGTGCAGAAAAACTAACCCGAACTTTATCTTACTGAAAAATTATACAAGTCGGCGTTTCGGCCTGTAGTTTCAGGGAGCAATTTAACTACCAAGCAAAGTCTGGAACAAAAATTGTATCCGATGTGTCTTGAAGTACATAACGAACTACACAACATAGCTAAACGTATGTGTACTCCAGTTCTCATTAGTGGGTTCGGATATTTCAGCTACACCCATTGCTAGCAGGTGCATTCATCAAGCATACAGCAATGCAATCTCCACAGACAAATATTAGCAGTAGAATGGGTCGTACTGAAGAGCTTAGTGACACGAGATTCTCACAGGATGCCACCTTCCCAACAAGTCAGTTTGTAAACTTTCTGCCCTGCTAGAGCTGCTCAAGTCAACTGCAAGTGTTGTTATTATGAAGTGGAAATGTCTTGGAGCAACAACAGTTCAGCCACGAAGCGGTAGGCCACGCAAGCTCACAGAACAGGACAATCGAGTGCTGAAGCGCGTAAAAATCGTCCGCCCACAGCTGCAACACTCACTACAGAGTTCCAAACTGCCTCTGGAAGCAACGTCAGCACAAGAACTGTTCATCGAGAACTTCATGAAATGGGTTTTCATGGCCGAGCAGCCACACACAAGCTTTAGATCACCACGCACAACGCCAAGCGTCGACTGATGTGGTGTAAAGCACACCGCCATTAGACTATGAAGTAATGGAAACAAATTCTCTGGAGTGATGACTCGCGCTTCACTATCTGGAAGTCTGGGTTTCACAGATGCCAGAAGAAATCTACCTGTCTGAATGCATAGTGCCAACTGTAAAGTTTCACGCAAGAGGAATAATGATTTAGGACTGTTTTTATGGTTTGGGCGAAACTCTTTGGTTCAAGTGAAGGAAATTTTAATGCTACAGCATACAATGACATTCTAGAGAATTGTGTGCTTCCAACTTTGTGGCAACAGTACGGGGAAGGCCCTTTTTTGTTTGTTTGTTTCAGCATGACGATGTCTCCGTGCACAAAGCGAGGTCCACAAATGTATGGTTTGCCAAGGTTGGTGCGAAAGATCTTGACTGGCCTGCACAAAACCCAGACCTCAACCCCATCGAAACACCTTTGGGATGAATTGGAATGCTGACTACGAGCCAGGCCTTCTCGCCCGACATCAGTTCCCGACCTCACTGATGCTCTTGTACCTGAATAGGAGCGAATCCCCGAAACCATGTTCGAAAATTTAGTGAAAAGCCTTTCCAGAAGAAAGGAAGTTGTTATAGCAGCAAAAGGGGACCATCTCCACACTAATGCCCATGGTTTTGGAATGAGATGCAACAAGCACATATGGGTGTAATGGTCGGGTGTCCACATACTTTTGGCCATGTAGTGTATGTGGTCATTGTAAACGCATAAACAATGTGTTGGCTGCACAAGACTAACCCTAAATTAGATAAAAACAAAAATATACAGTTAGCCGCGTAGGCGACGAAAATATCAAAATTCGAGAACAGGTTAAACACTATTTTATTTTCATTTAACTATAGAAGGAACACATTTCGAGCTAAGACTTCTTGAGACAGTACGATTCAACAGACAGGCGCATGTGTAACATGTAAAAATTATGTGCGAAGCATTTTCAGTGTTGAACGCGAAATTTTTCCGCAAAATTACATATTGTACATTAACATTACAAGTCAAGTTAACAAGAGAGAGAGATGAAACTGAAACAAAGTATGGAGAAAATGAGAAACTTCAGGAAAGTAAAGCGTTCATTTAAACCAGACGGTTGTAGAGTTTCCAGGTTGAAGATTAAATCCCTTTCAGTCGTTCTCTTTAATCTGTTGGAGCACTAAAGAGTTAAAAGAATCTAAAATTCAACTGTACGGTTGTTGATGATGAAATGTTTGTCTGTATCTCTTGTCTGGGGAACCCCAGTTTAATATGATTTAGATGTTCTGGTTTTCTATCACCGAGTTTGTGGCCTGTTTGTCCTATGTACAAACTATTGAACTTCTTACAAGTTATGCAGTAAATGATATGTTTATGGTATGTGTAAAACACTGTCTTATGTCGAAAGTTGTGTTCTGTTCTCGTATGTGTGATGTGTGTAGTGCAGTTTATATATGGGAAGACGACGTTTGTTTGTTTTTGATTTTCGCACAAAGCTACTCGAGGGCTATCGGTGACCAGCCGTCCCTAATTTAGCAGTGTAAGACCAGAGGTAAGGCAGCTTGTCATCACCACCAACTCTTGGGCTACTTTTTTTTTTTACTAAGGAATAGTGAGGTTGACCGTAAAGTTATAAACACCCCCACGGCTAGAAGGGCGAGCATGTTTGTTGTAACGGAGATTCGAATCCACGACCCTCAGATTACGAGTGGAACGCCTAAGACACCTTATCATAATCGAACTGTTATAACTAACCACATACATTTGTCTTAAATACAAATATTCTTGTTTCTTTCAGTTACATGGACTTGCCATAAGAAATCTTTTGTCAAGTGTTTTAGCTACTTCCATATACAAACTCACATTAACTTAGACATGTAGATGTGTATTTTACGGCTTCACTTGTCAAGATGAATATACAAACTTTCTCCAACGCAAACAATCAACATAAAAACAAAATTTCACAGTAAAATATGAGAACAACATAAATGTTTTAAACGTGAATACCACACGGACACCAACTTCCAGAAGACTTGGTCACAACCGTTCAAAAGAAAAAAACTCTTACGGTGTAAATTACACAAACCAGTTTTCTAATAATGTAATCCACCAGCGGAAAAGCACCAACCCTCCAACATTTAGTACCCACTGCATGTACCACAGACAACACTGATGAAGAACTTAACTCGATCTTTCACTAAGTTAACCAGTTCTCTACTAAAGTACTAGTAGAAACTATTAACAAAGTACAAAACAAGGGAAGCCTCATTCCTTACACAGTCTCATAAAATATTAACACAATTCTATCAGAAATTTCATAAAGACTAATACATACAAATAACCTTGGCACAAGACCTGAATTCGTTTCCATCCCGGAATAAAAATTCAACACTAAGAAAATTGTATAACGAATTCAACTCACCAGGAAACATTTACAAAATACAAAATAGGCTTTTCAATCTTTTACATTGGTGAAACAGAACAATTAAGATCAGGGTAAAGGAACACTTAAAACCACTTTTCAAAATCCATGATTACACGACTACAAACTTTTTTTCTTTTGTTTAGTGCATTAAAAAGAGTAGCCCAAGAGTTGGCGGTGGGTGGTGATTACTAGCAGCCTTCCCTCTAGTCTTACACTGCTAAATTAGGGACGGCTAGCACAGATAGCCCTCGAGTAGCTTTGTGCGAATTCCCAAAAAAACAAACAAAACAAACAAGATTTTGAATCTTCGTTTAAATACTGAAAGATTTTTACCGTAAAATACTTGTGTACTTAATGATCGTCTCTCTCTTCTAAAACTAATCTTACCTGCTATAAAAGCTGTAAATTCTAATAAAATAAACCTTGTGTTCATAATTATTCACCGAAACGAAAACAACGATTCTGAGATTACATACGTGATGCACGGGTTTACATGCATGTTAATCACTCATGCCTCAGTGCGAGGCCCAATTAAGTAAACCAGCAGGTGTTTACTGAAATATTAATTCTAGTCTGCCTCTCACCACCCAGAAAACATTCCAAAAGGAAGAGAGAGGCACAGGGTAAATATTCTGACACAATTTCATAGACACAAGAAAAACGCGAGGGTAATACTAGAACACTAAACACGACAAGGAGATTTTAAGTTTCAGTCACATTCGTTCATACCGAGTGCAACAAAAGTAGCTTCCCCACAAACATTTCGATTATTGTCCATTTTATTTTACTACTACCAGAGGGCCCCAAAATTTGCGGTCAAATTACTTTAAACACATGCTTTCCAGGACAACAAAAATTCTAACCGCAGACACCGAAAGTTACAAATCCGCTTAAAATTAAGCCTTTATTAAGTACGCATATATTATATAAATTAACAATGTCACTTTTATAAGTTTTTTTTTCCCCTTTAGCCTTGTTGGAGCTAAACATTACTATAGTTAATACTGTCAGTAAATAAACACTTGTTATTCTGTGACCTAACGATCGACATTTATGAAAACTTTGATACGCTATTAATATGTTGTTGCACAAAATGTTTACTAAGGAATATTTACGTCTGCCTTTTGTAGACATCCGTCGGAATGAAATAGGCGTCCATTTTGTCTGCGACAGTCAAAAATACTGTAAAACAATACCGAATAAACTTGCGGTTGCCAGACTTTCAAAGAGGATTCGTTTGTTTTTGAATTTCGCATAAAGGGCTATCTGTGTTAGCCGTCCCTAATTTAGCAGTGTAAGACTAGAGGAAAGGCAGCTAGTCATCACCACCCACAGTCAACTTTTGGGCTACTCTTACCAACGAATTGTGGGATTGACCATAACATTATAACGCCCCTACAGCTGAAAGGGCGAGCATGTTTGGTGCGAGCGGGATTCGAACCCGCGACCCTCAGATTACGAGTTGCACGCCTTAACACGCTTGACCAACCCAGGACTTCAAAGAAGAACATTGTAACAAGGTACACTCTGATACAAGAACCACAGTAGAATCTTCACCACTATTTATTATGTTACCATTTAAAACCATAGATAAATTAATAGATTGTCTGGTTCAAAACTTAAGATCTAAAATAAAAAAACACCTCCCTAGTTGTTTGTTTTGTATTTTTTCGTCGCTTTTGGGCAGGTCTTTACGTTGAAATTCCTGTAAATACCTAATACCAGATTAGAACAGAAGGTAATGCTACACTGCGTAATCTATCAGGCGACTCTTCAAACAAAATCTAAAGAAGCCGTTCTTAACATTATGTATACATTAAATTCGCAATGAAGTAAAGAGAACCTAGATAAATATTTTTACTATTTCTGATCGTGACAACAATTAAAAAGACCAAGAACCAGAACGCCTGGTAAATTAATCAAATCATTACTTTACCCCAGGGTTCGTCACGTCACTACCAGATGTTTAAAACCATCATGTTGGTTAAAACAAATGTAGCAACAGTCACAAGACTCCTTGAGCAACTCTTAATTTGTGTCAGTTTTAAAAATATACCGAACCAAGTCTAAATATTAAAATAACTAAATACCCAACTTTTATAATATCCGTAGTATATAGAAAATAGCAGTTTTTAACATCGTTCGTCAGTAAATTTCAAAAGGAGAGAACGGTGCGATTATCAATAAATGAGCGGTAACTTTAGCTATTTAAATGTTCAGTGTCTCGTGAAATAAGACAAAAGTAATAAAGTAACTACATGGCGGCATAAACAGTTATGAAAAGATAAGTTTTAAAATTAAATAAAATTTAATCCCGGCCGTTTTATATGAATAAATTCCGCATTAGTAATAATATAGTTATCTTTTAGAGTAAAAATAAACTACATTGCGAATAAAGGATTATTCTAAGTACAAAACTTAGATCTTAAAATTGACATCTGTCAACCACGATATCCATCCTAATCTTAAGTACACAACAGATTCACTTGACGACAAAAATGTTATGCCGGTAAAGAAGTACTAGAGACAATTGGGCAAAGTTACTGTTTATTAGCTTTAGTTCAAAGTTCCACGAGGATTATCTTCGCCAACCGTCCCTAATTTTAAAATGATACAATACAATGAAGGCAGCTAATCACCACCACTCACTGCCAAATCGTATTTGTCACTTTTATAATGTTCCAAAAGTGTAGTTTGTTTTGTTCTTTGTTTACAATAACTGGGTGAAGGTCACGGATATTCAGATCCACAGTCCGCTCCGCCAACCACCGGGTCACGCCTGACTACCCAAAGACTAAAGGAAGTACGCTCAAAATTTGTGAAGATTTAAGTTTTGATATTTCATAGGTTCTGGTTACGTCTTTTTGTGGCCATAAAATGGAGATGCTCGTTATATAACGAAGACCGAAACTAAACTGTCAGTAATGGGACAGTACGTGTTGTACAAGTATTTATCTTTGGTGAAAAAGTTAACTTGGAAAAGCAACTTCCGGGAGATTATTGTATTACGTTAACTTAAAAAAAAAAAAAAAAAAATCAGATTTTTTAAACAGTACGTGTTTAGGTCAACACAGATACTGGTGTTGTTAAAACATCCTGTACTTGTGTAAAGAAAAGCTACCAGGAAGACTCAAAGTACCAAACAGAACATCCGTCGTGTTTACTTTACTTACTCAACTTTCACAGGTGCGAATGTCCGCATAATAAACATGGCTGCCAACTTAGTAACACTTCCTTTGATAATGTTTCATTACTAGTTAATCTAGTTTATCTTTATCTACAGTGTTACCGTTATCACAGACTTAAATATGCATTAAAATGAAAACCTTTTCTAGTAATAAAAAATTTTACGAAATAGTTACAACGCCACAACGGTGTGTTTGTGAACTTGTACTGATAAGAATTGAGTTTTGATACCCGAAGTGGGCGTGGGGAGAGCACAGATAGCCCATTGTGTAGCCCTTATTTAATTCAAAATAAATAGTTACAAAAACTTGCAACTTAAGTTACGTAGTTATGTAAATAATTTATCATGTTAATATTTTGGATACTTTAGACAACATTGTTAAACCAGAGTTTACTGCTAATAATGTTACCATGGAAACTGTCAACACTTAGATGGTCTTTCGAAAATACACAGCAAGTCCTATGCAAGTAAACAGCGCCCTAAAAACTGAAATATGACGACACTTAATACCGAAATAAACTAAACTAACGAAATAAAGCAACAAGTTATACTTTGTAGATTACCGATTGCGGCTTTCGCTTTAAACAATGTCAACCACGTAGAATGGAACTCGTAAAACTTACCGTTGTTCGAAATCCCGAGCAATTAAAAGCAGCGCGTCAGTCTCGCGACAGAAAAATTCGGAACTTGGAGAGTTAATTCACCTTAATAGCAGCAAACTAATCTAGTCAGAATCCTTAGACTCAACTCATTCCATGCAGTTGTAAAATATCAATTGCAACAAGTAGGCTAGTTGTATAACTGACAAACAAACAGTTAAAAGGTTTAGGAGCTCGCCAACACACCTAACACTATATACACATGATAAAGGTAGTGTGTAAGCATACCTTGTTCGTCACACATCCTTATTTTAATACAGAAATTATTTAAAGCATTTCCCAGTTATTTCAGGAATTGAATGTATAATTCTCACAAAGAAAGTTCGTGGAGAACGTCAACACGCTTCTTTCGCTCAAGCTACTTCTGGCTCTGCCATTCACCTAAGGTATCACCTTTGTCTTCCCATGGGAAGTAAGTAAAACTTTACAGAAATCTTTATTAGAATAGAGAGCAACATTTTTCACTGTTTCCATGGAAACTATCAACACTTGCGTGGTTAGTACAAATGCTCTGGAAGAAATGTTTCGCACATATAATGCTACGTTTCTTCAGTCTTAAACAGATTTAGTAACAACTTCAAGAGCTTAACAGCACCCACAACTTCACAAACGAGAGCTCTTTTTGACAAAGACACTTTCCTCCAATGAAAGTACATAAACTCAAGATTCCACTAGACGCGATGGCTTTTCCCAAACCTCTCATTGATCCACAGATCATATCAATAAGCTACATCATGCAAGAAATCAACGTTGCACTTATCAGAACTGAGAGTCGCAGGTTGATACCAACCACTTAACAGGAGAATAAGTGTTGTTTCATAACCTCGAATCAGCTGATGAGGAAGAAAGTAGAAGTTTGCTTGTTGTTAAGGCGAAAGTGAAACACTTGTCAGTCTACGTTATGGTCAGCAAGGGTATCAAAATCAAAGAAAACATCGAAACTTAGTACGCTAAACTCAAAGTTTCAGATAGACATCATAAATACATCATCAGCACTGATTGGAAACACTGGTCAATAAAGTTAACGACACATCTATCAGTATTTACTCTTTCCACTACGAGGTAGAGCCAGGGAGCTTTTACTTCAATCATGATAGAGTCATAGCAACCTAAAAAGTCCCGCGAGTATCAGCAAAGACAGCTACTGGTAGAAATTCTTACCATTCCAGCCAGTATAATTAGCAGCCAATTCATCACAGTGTAGATTCAAATTTTAAAATGGCGTTACTATATAGCAAATATAAATTGGACTGTAGCTTTACATCTGTACAACAGAAAGAGAACCAGCTCAGATGATTGATACCTCTACTGGAGAAAACAAATTTGGCCCAGGTGGTCCAGACAGGAAAGGCCCTGACCAAGGCTTTTGAAATCATCAGGACAAACATCATAACCAACCAATGTCCCTCTACCACTCTTGGATAATCTACTTTCATGGTTGATCAAGGACGAGGAAGTAAACTGCATATTCTCTACATATAATCTCGTGTTTAAAATGTGACTTTTATACAAACTGTCTACGTTGTTTTTCTTTTTTGCAATTGTTACATTATCTTTACATTTAACAGGAAATTAGTCAACGTATACGTATTTTGATGCGATTATAAATGCATTTTTTATGATTTTAAACATTTGTTTAAGGGTAGTTTTGTGCTTAACGACTACAGTTGAGTCAGATTTTAAAAAGGGATAATTTTTTTTTACTGTGCTTCTATTATAATATATTAAAATTATTTTTAACTGTCTGTTTTGAATTATGGATCGGTACTTATTGTGTCTTGTCTCATTTTGCATCTCATCTACGTAAATGTTTTGTATCCATGTTAAATGTAATTGTTTAAAAAAAATTTTTGATATGATCTTTAAAAAGAGGGCTTTTGCTTATTATTCTCATGATTATGTAATAGTTCACATTTTGTCACGCGAAGTCAGTGTCTCGAGGATAACATCCCTTATGTGTTAAGTGGTGGTGTACGTGTTTTCGTATAGCAAAGCTAAATCGGGTTATCTGCTCTGCCCACAAAGGGGATTTAAGCCCAATTTTATTGCTGCAAATTCGAAGACTTGCTACTTTATCCACTGAGAGACTGTTTACGCAAGTACTATAGAAGAATGCACAATTGTTATTTAGTTTATATAATGTTTTGCTTTCTTAGTCTGGGCAAACGTAACAACTTAGTCTTCTGACACAATTCACAACTTCCGTAAAGATAATAGTTCTTGGTTTAGAATACAAATTACTTTTGTTTTAAAAGAAATTGTATCACGACATTTTACACCACATACAACATTTTCCTTTGCTAAACTTAAGCAGTTTCAGATCATACACATCCTGTTTAAAATCTCCTGTCGATCGTAGAGTCCTATTTTCTCACAATTAGGGAAAATTAGTTCATGCGACATTAAAAATAAACTTAACTGGAACCTAGTCTGCTCTATTAACATCAGAATAGGTGAAAGGAAAATAGGAAGTCTATCTTATCGATTACTACAAGTGATCTTGTCACAGACAACAAGATTACTTACTGTCCCGTTTATCACAATAGAAACCAAGTTAGAAAGTTTACCTACCTCTGTCAGACACCATTTCATTCCAGGAATTACCTTAAGTTAGCCTTTGAAACGTTTTATGTTAAGTCACCATTTCTTCATATA
Source organism: Carcinoscorpius rotundicauda (assembly GCA_011833715.1). NCBI lineage: Eukaryota > Metazoa > Arthropoda > Merostomata > Xiphosura > Limulidae > Carcinoscorpius > Carcinoscorpius rotundicauda. Next base: position 9,270,520 of record CM022393.1, read on the forward strand.
AAAGACCAATAGAGGCCTCGGTAGTAATTTGTATACAAGTTATTGCCTCGACTTGTAATCAAATCTCATTTAACATACTCAAAATTCCATTACCGTGATTACCAGCAACAACGCACTCCTTCGTTAGATTGAATGATTTATCCACCGAAATCCTTTTATTTGTTCACGTCGCTAGCACTGGTTCTCACCTATGTTCACGTTTGATCCACATTATAACACAAATGCGCCTTTTATTGCTGGTAATTTCCTTGGGAAAACTGAAACCAATTCGAACATCTTTACCAATATCGTTACACTAATCCAACCAAACTGTCATTATGGTGGATTTAATACAAATATATACCAATGTAGATGCATACGAATTAAATCTATTTCATAGTTTTGAGAACAACGCACGTCTTTCTCTATAACTACGTCACTTGGTAAATACATCACCAGTTTTTATATACTGTAGATTATCCTACGTGTACAAGTTAGAATAGACTTAAAATTTGATACCATCCCAAAACCCAGTTACTGTATTTCACTAAGAGAACAATATATTGTAAAAATAATAAAGAATTACCGAGACTTGTGCACTATTTTAACCTTTAACTTTATTTTCTGGATTAAAAGAATTAAAAGAACATAAATGTGAATTATGGTGGAGCTACTGAGCTACACGCCGCCGCCCTTAATTTTAAGCTACTAATCAGAAGGAAGCCAACCAATCAGAAGTGTCATAAACGTGATCTTCCTTCTAATGTTTATAATAAATATTTTTCCTCAGTTTCAAACAAAGAACAGCACAAATAATATAAATCTCTATACAACTTATTAGCAAATCATTAGGCTTCAGACCAATAATACGTTAAACAACTGTTTGCTATTTACAACTCACAGATTTAGCAATACTTAGCTAATATTTGTTTTCGATATTGAAACTAACTTTGTATTTTTTCTTGTTACACAAGGTAATGAATGCAGTAAGAAAAGTAACCGCTAACAAGCTACTCTCCCGACAGATTGTTTTAACTCCAAGGGGGAAGGAGATAAGAAAAAAAATGTAAGCTAATGGAGTCGCATAAGCTTTGATTTATGCATCGTTACACCAGTTTCAAACAAGCGGTGAATTTTGCAGTCTCTCCACAAATTATCAAAACCCTACCCGTACCGACCAGGCCACTCTTCGAAACTCGATAAACGAGAGCTGTAAAAAAATGGTCTGTGACATATCAGAGAGAGAGAGAGAGAGAAAAGAGAGAGAGAGCGTTAGGGACAAGTTTCTTTTAAGCTGCCGTGGTGACTGTATGGAAAATGCTATCTTAAACGTAAGTGAAACAATTATATTTACCCACGAAGGTCAAAGTTGAACACTCATAACAAAAATGATATAACCTCAAAGAAAACTTTGATTTTCCTTTAGTTTCAGTGTTTATATGAAAACGTTTTTACGAGAGATATTTATAAAAACAAATCCGTATTTCTTCGTTTATTAAAATCCTCATATGAAGAGTAGTGTACTTTTCGTGATGAAGATATCAAAAAGACGTGTACAAGCAACACTATTTCATATGCTTCTCTCGACTCAAGTAATTTATTTTTGATATATAGATGAAATAATTACTTTTAACCAGTTACTATACTACACGTAAATGCGCTCGCGTTTGTAAAAAAAATATGAAAATTTAGTGAACACGTTTCTACGCTGATAATATAATCAGAATTACAAGAGCCGCCTGTTAAGATAATGTTCCTCTGATGAAAATTTTACCATAGCTATAAAAATAAGTCTTAATTTTTATTAAAACTAGAACTATTTAAAAATAAGCTAGTGCTTCAACAGTTTGCTTTTTTAAAGGAGAATTTTCTCTTTTTTCATACACTGCGCTTAAGTACTGTGAAACTTAAGAATTACTAAATTCATTCAGTTCGTAGTTACAGCTTCAATATTGTCAGCTCGAAAATAGAGTTTCATTACGGTCGCCTTCAGTCCTGAAGACAGGTCAAATGTTTGTTGTTTCTAATTAAAACACAAATCTACACCATAAGCTTTGTGTGACGATGACCGAAGAAGGTCGAAACGTTGTTCGCTCTTCTATGTAAAATATTTTCTCAACCCAAACGAGCCGTTTTTGCATATATATTTTTCTACAAGTGGGTTTTCTCGACATCACTGATGTAAAGAAAGTATTTGTTCAACGACGACCTACTGTTATGACACAAGGCTTTTAATTCCAATAAATACAAGTGAATTCATATTGGACGTCATAATTTGAAAACTTAATATAACTGATGAGTTAGCTTTGCAAGAAATTCCATAACAAACAAATAACTGATGGAAATAACTTAAACAATGTTATGGAAGAAAATTAGCCTAACGTTATCGTTTAAGGTCTTTTAAGCATCGAAATAAATGTGTTGTTGCAAGGCACATAGGATTATATCTATAGGAAAATTGAGTATAATCAAAAGAGGTTATAGTTTCATTGTATAGATAAATGGTTATGCCCCCTTTGGTGTATTTTGGTCAGTATGGGACTCCATACTTTAGACAGAACACTGAAATGTTAAAAAAAGTAAAAAGTGCTAAATGGAAAGATTTACCACCTAGTACAGGTTAAGATGTCCAAAAACTGTTGACTCTTGAAAGGAGAAATCAAGTCACAAGGGAACCTGTTCGAGGTGTTTAGAATTGTAAAGACGCTTCGTAGTGTTGACGAATTGTTTTTCATATTTAATAATATATTGAAACGAGGGAGAAAAAATAATTTTAGAAGAAAAAAAAATCTATATCTAAGCTTTATTTTTCTAACAGTTCGTCTCTGGAACGAATTGCCTTCAGATGTAGTAAATACAGTTTATTTAAGGTAGTTTTAGAGGGTTGTACATACAAAACAGCAGCTTTTTGTTTGTTTTTGTCTCTCAGTGTCAATTCAAGTAGCTGTCATTCGATCTATTAACAATCATGTTCGTAGATACAAAATTATTAAAAATATGCTTAAAATAAAAGTTATATATACAACTTTTCCAATGCGAGCTTGATAGTTCGTATTTCAGACCCTGGCTTGAAATACCACATTTACATACATTTTGTAAATACACATTCATTTAAATGTAATGATGTCCCATACACCTATTGAGCGGAAACTGAATTAAAAAATATCCTTGCAAACAGACAACTAACAAGTAAATAATTTTGAAACACGTTAAGTGTGTGGCAACCTTCCCCAAGGTAGAATGTAGCACTTCCAATACTAAAAGTCATCATTACCAATTTTCAAACAGACTAATATTGAGATTGTATTTAAGAATGCCCTTTATTTTTACTATATAACGTTTCGCTTTATAGAATAAAACTGTTGCGGGCTTTATGCATAAAAAGATTAGTAATAACACATACTTCAGTATTTATTACAGCCTTGATTGAAATTAATTCACTGTTTCTACGCTTAAAAACGTTACTCAGTCATCAGATCTCTTACAGACTACCATCATACACTCCCGTAAACTATATACACCAAATCAGTAACCTACCAACTCTTAAAAACAGACTCACGGAAATGTCCTACAAATATTATTTAAAAGCAGAACACAGAAACAAACTAGCTGCATCACTATGTAATTAGTCAGTGCACCGACAAAATACATTTCACTATATAACATATTTCTGCAATCACAAATCACACAAAGTACATAAAAGATAAACCTCATGACTGTTATATGTATTTTTTCAGATCTTTGGGACAGGACAAGTAAATCTTTCGGCGCCTGCCCTGAGAAAGTGGGTTTTTTCGGGGGACTCCCTCGCCCCTCCACATCCAAATCTTAGACATTGGATCTTTAGATCCCAACCAAGGTCTGCTGGTTGGGTTCTGGCCTGGCTGGCCTCTCCGGTGCCGCCTTTGTCACGCTCACCAGTTAATTATATTATGACCAACCTTACTTCTTCACCTTAAAAAAAAAAAGGCAAAAAACCATGTGAATTTCAATAATTGTTCACATGAGGGGGACAAAGAGGAACCACAACGTTCCTGTTCACCCCAGTTGGAAGGAGAATTCTTCAGACTTCTCTGTTCCTAAACTGAAACCCTTCCACGTTAAAGTTTTTTTGTTTTTTTTTAAGATCTCTCTGATACGTCAACTATAAATTCAAACTACAGGGTGACCCGTAAGTCCCTACCCGTCAGTGTGTTATATTCAAATATGCATGTATTATAAATATTTTTTCAGAGAAATATGGCCGATGCTAGCCCATGTTGAGGAAATTGCCTCACAGAACATAAGGTCGCATAATATTATGCAGTAAGAATGAGGGACAGCACACAGATACACTGGATACATAAGATATATGGAGGGGTAGGGACTTACGGGCCACCCTGTATTACACGTATTAGTGTTATAACCTCAATGTAGGTATACGTGTGTTTCGCCAGTAACGAGCCTTGTATTCGGTGGTACAAACGTAAGCTTTCATACCCATAGCAGTCGTCTTGAGAACACATTTTTACTTCAATTGGGTTTCTCATTGTGACGAATCGAACGCACTTACTGTTACACAAACTGTATTGGGGGGGGGGGGTCTCGTGGCTTAAGACCACAGTAATATCAGTTTGAAAATAGAAAAATTTATATGCACGTATTTAAAACGTGTTGTGTCCTAGTCTTTCAAAACGTTTCACTTTTATAAACATGTTTGAAACTTCTTTAATCGATTAAAATATCATTAAATGTGGTACCGCTTAACAGCGATTATTCTAAACGTTATATATA